>CM048610.1:7030625-8271458 GCA_026413675.1 Populus pruinosa | reverse complement strand
TCAACCTATTCCTTACTCTTAGAGATTGACTCATCATCTTTCTCATAAGGTTCAAGAGAGGGTTTTTCAATAACCTTACCATTACGCAGAGTAGTGACTGATTTGACTTGATCCATATGTTGGCTTCCAAAACTACTTGCATTTACATTGTATTGCCCCTTAGAATTTTGTTGTGGTTGAGATGGAAACTTACCTTTCTCTTGGAAACTAAGAGCAAATGTTAATTTTGCAAGAGTATCTTTAAAATCTATCATGTTTTGAGCAAGTTGAGTATTGATTGTCTCTTGCTTTTCAATGAATGCATGCAATGTTTCCTCAAGATTTCTTCTAGGAGGTGGAGCATAAGGAGGTGCATATCTATGAGAATTTTGGAAATAGTGGTGTGCTTGAAATGGTGGTTGTGAAGTTTGTGCATTATTGTGCTCACTCTTCCAACTAAAATTTAGGTGATTTCTCCAACCAGGGTTGTATGTGCTCACTCTTCCAACATGGGCTTGTTTATGGAGACATTCCTTAAAAGAAGGTAAGGTTGGACAATCATTGGTTGAGTGTTCATTTGTTTCACAGATTTGACACACAATGTTTGGTTTAAAATTAAAATGAGATGCATTGGGAGGAAAAACTATGCATGATGGTGCACATGTTCTTGTGGGATTCATGTGGTCTCTAAGTTTTCTAACACGGTTATTGTAATTATTCTCATTATGAAGTGATTGATTATCTTCTTCAGCCATATTTTTTTGAAAATGATGAAGATATCCTACAAAGTCTACCACTTGATGTACATGACCACACTCTCATGCACGTGTAGGAATAGAATAAAAGGAAGAAGAAAACAAAAGAAGAAGAAATAAGAGAAAAGAAATAAAGTTATATACAAGAAAAGTGAAAAGAGAAAATAAAATAAATATTATAATTTATACAAAACTTACCTCCCGGCAACGGCGCCAAAAACTTGACACAACTAAAAGATTGATGTCTTCTTCCAAGTGCAGGAGTGTCGAAGTAATAAATAACCCGACAAGATTGAGGTCAAACCATAAGAAGGTTAACTATATAAATTATAAACAACAACAACAACAATAAGAAGAAGAAAAAGAAGTTAAAGAGGACTTTATGATTGTAAGATTAATGTGAGGATTAAACAATGATAATATATATATATATATATATATATATATATATATCAAGGTTAGAGGATTCACTAATGGTATTTCAAATAAGTATAGTATAAACTATTTTTATTACTCAATTGGAAACCACACACAAAAGAGGTGTCAATCGGATTATAAATTGTTAACATGATTACATTAGTTATCTTATTTGAATAATGTTAATACTTGTAAATGTTGTCAGATATTCATGATTATAATTTATATTAACAACAAATTAAGTTCCTTTCATAACACAAGTGTCAGTTATACTATACGATTGGGCTATATGATTAGTATCAAGGTTTTATATCATCATTTTGCACTTAAAATATCAATAACTCCTTAGTTAGAACATGTTTTATAATAACATATCTAATAATATAAGATACCTTTAATTTAGGGTAAATATTCATCTTAAATGCAGGCCTATCACATAAATCAAGGAATTGATTGATGAGTTTAACTATTGAAAGTGAAAAGACAAAGAGATGGCTAAGCTTAGAAAAGAGATGTTGGTTCAATCCAAACTGGAACACTGTTTAGTTATTGGGTTATATCTGGAGTTGTAGAACTTGGATTTGTGTTTGCTCTATATGGATAAAAAGCTAAGATATAGGCCTAAAACTTTCATATATTATTTAAAACTTAATTTTATCGTTTGGAAGTTCAAATTTTAACATCAAAAGAGAAGTCTGAATCTATCTTTCAGCGTAGATACTATTTAGTATTCAGCCCATATCTTGAGTTCTAAAAGTCTAAATAACCTCAAATTTTTTTTGTTGGAAAGTTAAGACAATTTCCTAGAACTTTCATAATTTCTGACATTAGCAACGATAATTTATTCAAACAATAAGATAAGGATTGTCATCAAGTTAAGAGTTGGTTACTCATTCAACAATTGGTCATCAAATCAATAGTTCTAAATTTTGGCTTATAAAAAGAAGCATTTGTCATGCATTTAAGCATCTTAATTTGCAGATCAAGATTATGTTCTTGCTTTTTTTTTATTGTTGTGCTTAAGTTTTGTTTATATTAATCTCTTGTTTATGCTTCTTATTTCCTTGCCTTTACTTAATTAACTTTTATCTTATTTATTCTCTTATCTTGTTTATTTATGTTTCTTTCTTTTATTATATTTAATTAAGTTTATTATGTCAAGGTGAAAAGATTATACTAATGGTGTAAGAATAAGTATAATGTAAACTCAACATGGACTTTAATGTTTCATACTAACATGTTTTGTATTTGTAATATATAAAATCTTGATAAAAATATACTTTTAAGTACTAATTACTTAGCTTTAATTCTAAAGCATTTATTTGTTTCAAATTCTTTATTAATAATTAATTATTTTTAGTTGTACTTCATCTCTCTTTTATTTAACTATTAATAAGTATTGACTTTCTATTTTTAAATGAACTAAGTTAAAATGTTATGATAACATCTAGTAACTCTTCTTAATTCATATATTAGAAGGAACGTATTACGTAGAGGTCAATTGACTCTTTAAAAGGCTATAGTTATGTATTAGTCCGATAGTAAGTTATGTATTTTTTATAAATTAATTATTTTTTATAAGAAATTCATAAAAACATTTAGTGTAATTATTGCTCTTAATTATAAATTAATTATTTGAGAAGATAGTTTAAATAGATAAATTTAACTATTAAGGCTTTAAGGACAATTAAGTTAAGGATAAGTAAATCATTTGTTCAATACCATCCTAACTTCAATAAGTTTTTAAGGTTGTTTTAGTATTTTGGATGTGGTATTGTTTGTGTTTTGAGTTTAAAAGGATATCCTATAAAATTCTTTAATGAAAGATTTAATAAATTTAAACAAAACTATTTAGCATATGTTAGTGAATCTTATTCTATAGTTTAATCCCTTTATTATAAAAGATATTATTAATTTCCACATGACTTTAATATTTTTTCTAACCATAATGTATCATGAAATTTGAATTTTCAAAAGAAATGAATCCTAATTATACTAAAAGGGTTAGATGCCCGAATGAGTATTCTTTTTTCTTAATTATTATTTTTGTACTCAAATAAATTGGGCCAATGGTGATTTGGGTAAATTATGTAGCATGAAGAAAAACAACTAGTTTCCATACTAATTTAGTGGTTTCTATTTAATAAATTGCTTTGTGCTTCATTGAGATTTCCCATCTATCCACCTCCTTGCTATTTCTTATTTATTTAAAAAAGGAAAAGAAAATATAAAAGAACTTAAAATTGAATGAAGAACTAAGTTATAAATAAATACAAAATAATAATGGAGAATTTCTATAAAATTAATTTTAAGGGAAGGAAGTTGATGGGGGCAAAGAGGAGAAATTAGAAAGATTTTAACCGTTGGTGAGTAATATGTCAAATAACCATGGAGTTCGGGGGCTAATTTGTAACTTTGGCATGTATATCATCAGCATTGACATGAAGCGTGGAAAAGCAGCCATGGCATAGGGAAATGAATAAAGAAAGACTTGGGGCCAAGACACCATAACGTGGCGCTAAGATGAAGAGAGTAGAGGACATTTTACACGGACGAGAGAATCTGTGAGAGCCGTTCGTTTTCAGTGATTAAAAAAAAAGAAAAAAGAAATATAAAACGCGGGTTAGAAAGAAAGAAAAAAGAAAAGGAAAAAAGAAAAAGAAAAGGCGAGAAAGAAAGGGAGGGGTGTCTGGTCTTGGATGGTTGGTTGGTTGGTTTTTATTCTCCCTTGAGTTTTTGTGGAGAGGAGGACACTACGCCCTTTTTCTCTCTTTCTCTCTCTCTAAGCAAAAAATAAATAATAATAAAAAATACTCACCCCCCCCCCCCCCCCACTCTCTCACTAATAAAATTGAAAGAACATAAAAAACACAATTTCTTGGTTTTCCTGTTGGAATGGGAATTCCGGAAGAGAATGGAAAACTGAGAATTCGGTAGTATAGAGAGAATGATCAGAGTAAGAAATGGATTTTGATGCCGGAATCCCGATGTCTCGTGGTGTTGGTGGTCTACCAGCTGTGACGGAGGAAACTTCTCTGTCACCGTCTTTAAGCGAAGGTTCACATGTTGCTTCTCTATCTATCTCTGTGCTGTGTTTTATGATAATAAAGTAGTAAATAAACATTGAATTTCCTGGTTTGTTTGTTGTCTTTGGTTTGGCGATGGTCATTGGAAATTAATGAAAGAAATGCTGAGAATTCTCTGTTTTACCCTTCCTCTGTCGTAAATTTTGTTTGATCGTGTCCGAATTTGTTCAGTTCCAGCTCGTTTGTCTTAAGTTATAAGAATTTTGGTTTTTGTCGGCTGATGGGTCAGAATTTTAGCCTCTGTTTCAAGCGCTCTCACACTGTCTTGCCTTCTGTTTAATGTTTTGCATGTAAATGTAATGAAAAGCAACAATTGTTTTTAACTGTCCAAGAATCTAACATTCCAACTGGTGTTTGTAAAATTAACCCACGATTTTTGCATGAAATATTAGCTTCTTGCTGCCCCTTCATTATTATGCAAAATCTCAAGTATTATGCCGTGTACAAGCTTCACTTTTTTTTTCTTCATTTTATACCCTTTACTTTCTGATTCGAGCAACTCTGCATATATACAGACAGGGAAAACAGGATTTGGAGAGATCCTTATAGGAGATCATGGAGAAAATGAATATCGGGAAATTATTCTTTGTTTCTGTTTGGCGAAGATTTCTCATAGATGTTTGACCTCACCTGTCCAGTTTCATTTCAGATGCAATATGGCAAATGAACCTGAGATCAAGTGAGACAATGGAAGCTGGGTCGTATCCCGAGCGTCCTGGAGAGCCGGATTGTTCTTATTACATAAGAACAGGCCTCTGTAGATTTGGGCCTACCTGCCGATTTAATCATCCTCCTAATCGGAAGCTGGTATGAGCTGCAGTGTTCTCGGATCACAAAAACTACAGTAATATTACTACATTTTCAATTAGATTCTTATCTAGAATCAATGAACGCAGTTGAACTGAGCACCCGAGACTTGGCAGATTGTGGTTTCTGTCTTATTGTTATAGAAATGCTACAAAACTATTGCATATGTTGCTATTTGGTTTACAATTGAACATAGTCAACTATATGTACTTAACTGTACTTACATGCTGATTTTCATTGTGTCTATTATCAAATAATGTTTCTAAAAACTAATTTACTAGTAAGTCCAAGCAAAATGCATTGAACTCACCTATTGAGTTGTTTTAAATCAGGGAAGTATACCCAATATCCTAAAGAAAGCTTTCTGAACTTTCAGTTCTCCTTTGGTGCATATTTATTTGCTTTTTCCCTGTCAGTCTATCACACATCTGCACATATGGCCATGCATATGTTTTTTGTTTGACTGAATGCAGACATATCCAATAATGATATGGTTGATTGAATGTAGGAATGAGGGATGCTTTTGTATCGAAAAATGTTTTCTTGTATGCATATATTTGGAATGTAAATGCTGCCTTGCATGGAATAGAAAAATTGCAATTCAAGTTTTGGCATGCTCATTTTCACTTAGCAGTTTTAATTTTCATGTTTCCTTGTTTTTTTTAAAAAAATCTCTTGGATTTATATGTTGAACTAAGATTTGTTGAATTCTAGGCTATTGCGGCAGCCAGGATGAAGGGAGAATTCCCGGAAAGAATAGGACAACCAGAATGCCAGGTTTGTTCCTTAGCTTGCTTTATGTGGACTTCATTTTTACAAATTTACTAGTCATGAACTAAGTCGCTTATTTTACCAAGAGGAATTAATATTGGAAAATTGTTGCGTTCCTTCTTATTATTGTAAAGAATAAGGGAATTGATCTGATTCCTACCACATTATCACCATTATATAGTTTTCTTATTTTGACTTGAAACAAAGTTTCTCTGATAATATTGCATTTATCCAAGTGAAATGCTAGAAGGACATGTGCTCCTGGTAAAATACTAATATTTATTTTTGACATTTATTTAAATGATTTTCTTAAACAATGTTCAGATAATTTATATTGCAATGAATGGATTGTTTCAAATTTGCAACCGCAGAAACTGAATGTGTGCACTTTCCACAGATGGCAACACATGTATTACCAGAACCTGATAATGACAATTTTCCCACTGCCAATCTTCTCTTATTGTTTATTTTTTTATTTTTATTTTTATCACTGCATGGTTGAGATCTTATCTTCACTTTAAATAAATTAATAGGCCTCCATGTGCATCGTGCTTGAGAATATCTGTGAATGATATGGTAAATCTTTTCAGGACAAGGTAGTAATGTGGTCCCCTTAAAATAGGAATGAAACATATAGATAGAAGCTCTGGATTTGTGTATTGAGAAGGGAATGTTCTGAACATTCTGATTTACATCGCTCTTAATGTCTTACGAAAAGTAATTACCTTTCAATTTGGTGAGAACCAAATGGGTGCATTTTGAGTTTTTGAATTGCTTGTTTTGAAACATTAACCATGTGTCATGTAGATGGAATATGAGAATGAGATAATATTGACCGTAGAGGAGGGACAGTAATTAAATCAAAGTTAAGATAATCACTGCAAAATTAATGCAACTGGAGCCAGAATTTCTGTCAGGGTCCAGAGAAGCTAGAAGAGTGGGGGATTGATAGTTGTCTCAATGGAAAACTACTATCTAGTAATCTTTAGTCCTCTCTTCATAGAAACTAGCTGTCTGGTAGAGCTCGTTCAATATAGTTATCATTATGCTTATTGTAATTGCAGATTTGAGAGACTGGCCAATACAAAATTGGCTTTGCCTTTCTTTCCAGAGAAACTTTCATCAATTCAGACTATTCTGTTGTGAATCCTTTGAAGCATTCATTAGGTGTAATCCCCCATTTCCTCACATGTTCTTGAATTTTTGTCATTAATGGTAAATGTGGACATGAATTTCTTTTTTTGCAGCTTTTCATGTGTATTTGCAGTGGTGAAACCTGTATCCTGTGTTTGTTTCAAGGATAAGATTTTCCATTAGACCTTGAGAGATGACATTTGTCACACAGATATTTAGCTTCTCAATTTTATGGTTCTAAATTCTTCTGATTTATGTTTACGAGCTTTTTGTTATCCATTTGTTAAATGAAGCTCATTTACCTAACCTGTGCTGTTTTCTGAGATCATCTGGTTTTCTAGTTGTTTGATTGTGTTTTGGAGAATTGGTTGGTCAAGTTTGGGATTTTGAAGTGTCTGCATAGAAAGTTAATTCTTTGACTGTTTACTGTGTAGTAGTTTATTCCAATGGTTCAGTATGAATGTAAGTATTCTAGTTGATTTTGAAGCATTCTCTTTTACAAATGTCCTGGCTGGGTCCCTTTCTAGCTCTTGACCTATCTGGCACTTTGATCTATTAGAATGGTCTTATCCCACCATTAAAGACTTTTTCATGACATATTTTTCCTTCATAAGTTAGCTGGAAAGATATGGTTAGCTGAAGTTCATGTCTATTGGAAGGTTAAAAAATATTACGTGAATGCCTGCTAATTGTTGGACATCTCCCAAGTGATGTGTTACGTAATGTGGTGGACAGAAATTAGAGAATTAGAAATGCATGACCTGTAATTGTATGGAAGTAAAAAAGATTAACTGGTCCTCTCCATTTGCTTTATGATTTCATTATGTGTACTTTGAGTTTCACACCATGTTCATGGGACATCTCCTAAGTGATATTTGTTAGATAATGTATTGGACAGAAATTAGAGAATTAGAAATGTTGATGGGCTGTAATTGTATGGAAGTAAAGAAGATTAACTGGTTCTCTTCTTTTCCTTTATGCTTTCATAATTTCTACTTTTAGCATTACACCTTGTTCATGGGCCATCGCAATAATGATGTATTAATTTCCAACAATCACAATGAAAGACCAAAAATGATATTGATGATTGAGTTGATAGTTGTTAATTCTTGTATAATTGGAGACCTCAGTCCTCTACGTACTGATAGTGATGCAGGACAGCTTTGGGGCTGTTAGGGATCCAAATTTCAGGTGTTCTTTGTGGCTTTGAGCAGTGTTTTAGGAGACTTCAGGCTGAATCCGTGATGGGTAATTGTTGTAGGCTTGTTAGGTATGCATGAGATGTTGTTAGCCACTATTGATGGGTGTCTTAAGGCTAAATGAAGGGGTTTGTATGCTAGAGTCATGGTATTAGGAATTTTAGGAGTCTCACCAATAGGATAGAAAACCTAAGCTTGACATCTAGGGCTCCTTAAAGGGTCAATTTATGGGAGATTGAGTCACATAATCAAAGCAAGTTGGTGAAAATTATTGCCATCAAAATATTGAAACTACATTCTTATTTTTAGAGATTTAGTAGTCTGAAATCCAACAAGGACTTATATTCTAAACCAGCATAACAATTTCTATTTAGAATAGGAAAACTTAACAACCTTAAGAATAATAAAATAAAATACTAAACAGATATAAAACCTAGACCTAGAGGACTTTCCAGATTATCCGTTAAATCAGGAAGTTACATAAATACCCTTGAGACATTTATTTTGCTTCTTTTGTTGTCTGCATCATATATTTATAAGGATTTACACTTTACTCTGAGTATTGAGTTGTTTAGGTAATTGAAAATCCATCATTCCACCATTTTTCGGCATGAGAGACAGAAGTTTGAGGAACAAGTTCAATTCAGCTTGTGGTGCTTGGAGTTCTAGTTCATAGTTCTTATATGATGATGGTGAAACAAAAAAAATATACTTTAGGATTACTACTCTCCTTTTTGATATTTTCTATTTGATCACTTGGAATTTTTATTTGTTCTCATCTAATCATTTGAGGACTTTGGTGTTAATTAGAAGTTCCTTTTATTTTCTATCTAGTAGAGTTGATTTTTGTTTTTGAGTTTACCAAGTCACGCCCCTAATGGTTAGAGGGTGTAGTTTGGGTTCTTGGTGTTTTCTAAATGACCAAAAACTCTAATTCTGTGTTTTGGATAGCATTGTTGATGATTGAGAATGGATATCAAGATTTGTTTCTCTCTTCTCTCTACTAGAATTCTTGATGGTTTCACCCTTCTCTCCCACTTTGGGTCTTCTTTCCTTTTCTTCCTAAAGTCTTCTATCCTGTTTAATGCCACCTCTGATTCTTTTTCTGGTATCCTATAACTCAATCTAAGGATTTTGGCAATTTCCTTTTCTTGTAATTTTTGGTTTCTAAAACTAATGCTACACTTAAATTGTTTTCCAGTACTACTTGAAGACTGGAACTTGCAAGTTTGGAGCCACATGCAAGTTTCATCACCCTAGAGACAAGGCTGGGGTTTCTGGAAGAGTGTCTTTAAATATTTTGGGCTATCCACTTCGACTGGTATGGATCTTTATTTTTTTAACTCAATTAAGTACTTTTTTTTTATTGATCTGCTATCTCCATTTGTTTCACTCTTGTTGACGATGCTCTGAGTAGAACTGTTTGAAAAGGCATGGAGACTTGTGAAGGCTTTTGATGGAGGACAGGTTTGAGATGTATGTTTTACAAAGGATTTGTCTCTGTGGTGAGCTAGGTTTTTTTATTCTTTGAATTAGTGTAGAATAGAACTTGTTTAGGAAGAAATAAGGAGAAACTGGGCTGTGAATGAAATTCACCACACTGTAGCAGCAGAATAGAAAGTCAGAAAGAGAAGAGTTACCAGAAAATTGAAGAACAGAGAAAAGGAAAAGAAACCATAGGTTCTCAGCATTCAAACTGATATGAAAACTCAATTTATTTCATAACTCAACTCTGTTGAAAATTAAAACATAGCGTCTCTATTTGTAGAGATTTAAGACTCCTTAATAGACTAGGATTACTAATCTTTACTTGACTAGGAAAGAAACTGAACAGGAATAAAGTATTGAAGACTAAGACATCAAATTCCTAAATAAGACTAAACCTTCAATTAATTCTGCAATTTTCTAAAATAACCCTAATTTGAAGGAATATGAGAAATTAGAATTCTGCCCCCTCTTAAAAAATAACCCTAGACTGATATTCAAACTTTTTTACTAAGAAACCTATCATTACAACTTATTCTAGAGTAGAAAACGCCTTTGTTGATGAAGAATTGCATAGGTTAGTTTTTGGTTTCTTTAAAAATAACTTAAGTGCGTCATCAGCTTTCTGTGCTGGCATTTTACTACTTTGGCATGTCATCTGCAGTTTCCAAATTTTATTTCCATTTTCTTATATGATAATTAGGATGTTTCTTTAATGTGTTTCCCCTGCCACAACTCTTTGAGAAAGTTTCTCGAATGAAGGATAATGGATAACACATGAAAAAATTGGTCAGTAATATTCACTTATTGTCAGTCTTTCTTGATTTCCTTTCTATGTTGTGGACAGAAAAAGCGAGGACTCAAATTCATACATTTTATATCTTGAAAACGTTAGGGTACTTGCATTAAATGATAGGCGTATTCAATAAATGTTATGTAGCATGTAACTGATGAGAAGCACAAAATTTTGACAAAATTATTTAGATATGATTTTGACATATAATCATCGCATCCCATACAGTGAAATAAATAAGAGAATGAAGGTAATAAATTAGAAGGTAATTGCATGAGTAAAAACAAACTAAGATATGAAGAAGATATATATGTGTGGAGAAAAGCCAGTGAAATGTTTAGGATGGCGTGGAGTGCTCTTATTGTCAATTTTATTGAATTTACTTCCAAGACTTCCAAATTTAATAAGCTCTGTATTCCTTCCATTAGTTTTGTTTTTTTGCACTATCTATGTACAATTGCCTTCTTGGAACGAATGGGAAATATCTCTTGTTGAAAATTGTTTGAGGGCTCCTATGGCTGAATGTAATGATCGGCTTGCTTTAAGTTTTTCTCATTCAATTCTGCAATGTTTCTGGTGGAAATAAGTAATGTCTTTGTCCATTTGTGGGATGAGATTGCCTTGCACATCCCCTGTCTCCCCTTGTCTTTATTGTATGTGTGCTTCCTAAGATGACATGCATTTTGTTTTTCATTTCACTTTATTCTTTTATTTCCTGCAGAATGAGATGGAGTGTGCTTATTACTTAAGAACAGGACAGTGCAAGTTTGGTAGCACTTGTAAATTTCATCATCCTCAACCAACTAATGTGATGGTTCCTTTGCGTGGCTCTCCTGTTTACCCTACTGTCAATTCTCCAACTACCCCTGGTCAGCAATCTTATCCAGGAGGACTTGCAACAAACTGGTCAAGAGCATCTTTTATTACCAGCCCACGCTGGCAAGCTCCTTCAAATTATACACCTTTGATTCTACCTCAAGGAGTCGTATCAGTCCCTGGCTGGAATGCATACAGTGTAAGCTCCTCTTTATCTTTTTGTCAGAGAATACAATCAAGTACAATTTTTGGTTACTTTGGAGGCTATTGGACTTAGATCACTCAATGAGGGCAGCTCTCCCCCTCCCTAAATAATTCTGTCTCTAAAGATTTTTCCTTAACATATTTTATCCCCTTTAAGGATGGAAAGCTTTTTCCCTCCATAAAGATATATCTGGTTCCTGTCTTCCAAATTTAATAGTTTCATTCCTAAGAAGGAAATTTTTGTTTCTTCCCTGAAAGTCAAAAGAGATGTTTCTTAACATGTCAAGTACTTTTTTTAGCACCCAACAACAACAAAGAATCACAAACTGGTTGGGATAGGTTTTATGGATCCTCCAGTGCCAATTAGCTTGATCAGAAACCAAATCCACCAAAATATCAAATGAAATGTCTTCCCCCAGCCAAAGTCTTAAATCTTGGATCCAAGCTGTTTCCACTGATTATTATTATTTTTTTTTTGGCTGATTTAATTAACGTGTCTTTTGTGTATGAGAAAATGGTACTTCACTCATAGTACTTAGTTGTTTATGTTGCACATTTACATCTTTTTAGTACTTGTATTTCTTTTCAAACATTAAATTCGCTCAGCTTTTTGTACAATTTGCTAGTTTTATATAAATAGTGATTAACAAGCTTTGCTTTCAACTGTGATTGGAAAAATCTTTTAGTAGCCTTGTTCAAATATTTTCTGTTTTGCTAAAATTTTTGGTTATTTTATTTTCTGGGACATCTGAACTTGTAAGTACCCGCTACCCTTAGTTGCATTAGGGGATGAGTCTGTAGCTGAAGCTTGGTCAAAGTTGATTGGGGTTGGCTGGTGATGATTACTAGTGATGGTGATGGGGTGACTTATGGTTATTTGGGGTAAAAGGTACTAGTGTTTGTTTTGGGTGATGGTGATCTTGGACTTGGAGGTGGGTGTTTTTGGTATTTTTTATGATAGATGTTGTGGCAGAGTTGCTGAAAACTTTAGGAAACTTTATTGAGTTAAATTTCAATATTTCATGTGCATAGGGCTGGCGTTTACGTCTTTCATGAGGGTGCCATGCCTACCAAGCTGACTGTAGTCCTCGAAAAATTAGAATATTTTTCATGTTGGCCCCTATAATATTCTGATCTAGCCTCCAAATAATTTTTTTTCCCCTCTTACATTCTGTACACCCCTCAGCATTGAGCGTTCAATTGCTTGTTCCCCAGCTTTGAGTGTGCAATTAATGCTGGTTATTTTAGAGGTGTCTGGCAGTCTGCTATGCCTTCAGGCACATGATTATTTTGCATCAAGAGGAAATCTTGCCATTTTGGATTTTAATGCATGGCATAATACCATTTTGGGATTACAAATTGCAGGGAAGTTTCTAAAATATCCAGCCATAGCTGCAAAAATATGAAAGTATCAAGATTTCCAAAGAGCAAAATGAAATGGCAGTCAATGTTTCCACCAAAGTGTGACCAATCTTTAGCTAGTGCATTTAAACTAAGCTATTTACTTAACTAGCATTATCCTCTGAAAATCTTGGCATCTATATGGAGTTTGAACGAGACCAACAAATACATCATCTTGATCTCTAAGATTGGTTTAGGTGCAATTAGAACATTTCCAATGTTTCTGGAGTTATTTTGGGCTGTGTTCCAACAGTGAATTTTTAGGAGGCTCTGACATCTGCTTTTACACCTGCATCAAGGGCATAATGAATTTTTATTAATGCTCTTTTGTTCTGCAGTTGACATTCACTTGCTAAGCTTTCTGTGTGCATGAGTTGAGTATCATGCTTGTTGAACTATTTTCCAGGGTCAGGTTGGGTCGGTATCATCTCCGGAGAGTCAGCAACAAACAGGAAACAGTCAGATATATGGAACCTCACGCCAGAGTGAATCAGTCAATGCAGGGTCTCAAGGGACATTTTCTCCATACCGCTCTGATTCTGTCCCCATGGGATTTTATGCCTTGCAAAGAGAAAGTGTTTTTCCTGAGAGACCTGGTCAGCCTGAATGCCAGTTTTACATGAAGACTGGAGACTGTAAGTTTGGTGCGGTTTGTAGATTCCACCATCCAAGGGAGAGGTTAATTCCTGCTCCAGACTGTGTCTTGAGTGCAATAGGGCTGCCTTTACGTCCGGTGAGTTCAGTTTCCTCCATCCCTGTTTTACTTGCATTTAATTATCCCCATTTAGTTTGCGCAGTGCACTTAACAAAACCTGAGCTTAGGAGGAAAAACTAAGCTTCACACCTTGGATTCTTGGGAATTACACCCAAGTAAGATTGTGGCTCGTAGTTACAAAAACAAAATTGCTGGAAATTTTTACTTCATTGACGCTGAATCCGTAGAGAACAATTACATTCCTTTGTATAGAGTCCTAGCACTTGGTGTCCAAGAAAGACTTGGATTCCTATATAAGAAGATAGTAATCCTGTTTAGAATAGAAAATCCCTAATAAGACTAGTTACTTTAGGACAGATAAATGCTAAATAGAAAATAAAACTTAGAGCTACAATATTCCAAGTTTTCCAGCAAACTTGGAAATTACCAAAATACCTCTGCATTCTAGAATTTGAATAAAAACACATTTATTCTGTTATTATGTTGCATGAATTTCAAAAACAAAATGATAGCAAATCAGACCTCATAGTGTGTAATGGACCAAAGAATCAAATTCTTTTACCAAAATGCAGTTCCAATTCCCGCACATTATATATCAATATGAATAAATTGCGATTCTGCTCCACCTAGAGCAAAAGTTTTCCTCTGTATAGATGGAAGCCGACAGGGTAGGGACTGTTTTGTAGTAAGGGGTGTAGTGGTTGGATTAGCTAATTGTTAACTGTGTTATATAGAAGTCCAAGAATTACATGATTTGAAGGTGGCTTCCACTGACAAGGAAGCTTTGACATTGAGTAAAATTTTGGCATACAATAAAACTAATGAAAATAGGAAGGGAAGAAAGTGCTTTTAAAATTTTGATGTGATTTATCAATATTAGCCATGTATGGCTATACATGGCTAATATTGATAAATCATATCAACTTTTGTTTATAGATGATCGATCACACAGGAATGTATCAACTTTGTTTTCTGTTCAAACATGCTTGAAAGATATGCACTTCAACTCTGATTTTTTACTTTATAATTATTGGTCGGAGCTAATGTCTTGTTCGTGACAGGGAGAACCTTTATGCATCTTCTACTCTCGTTATGGCATCTGCAAGTTTGGTCCAAGTTGCAAGTTTCACCACCCTATGGGAATTTTCACATACAATCTCACAGCATCATCTTCAGCTGATGCCCCTGTTCGACGGTTATTGGGGTCCTCATCGGGATCTGCCGCGTTAACTTTATCATCGGAAGGGCTTGTTGAAGCAGGATCAACAAAGCCAAGGCGACTTTCACTATCAGAGCCTAGACAAATGCCACCTGGTGATGATAATATTGACACGGGGGGATGAACGGTGACAGTGCCCCAAGATATCGTCCAGTTACTTTTTACAATCTTTTGGACGATAGAGAAAGTCCTGTCTGTAAATTCATTTCCCATTGCTGGAGATGTATAGAGTTCATCCCAAGTTGATAATGCAATTCATCTGACAGACTTGACTCTGAATTTCATATTGCAGCATTGTATAAAAATATGCAAATATTGTCACATTTGGTGAAACCCAAAGTGAATATTTCATCTGTCTGATTCTCATTTTCCGATTTTCCCTGTTCAGTTTGTTACTTGAAGCATTTCCTGTGCAAATGCTCTGTCGTACTTAGGAAAATCTCCAGTGTGGTTTAGCTGGAAGGTTTTTTCATAGGATCGACCGATAGACATCAATTTTAAGAATTTTTACAACAGATCATTTCAGATAATACGAGTATTGCAGCTCAGCGCCACCATGTGGTTAAGCCTCCAAGTTAATTCCCTACTTCTAACGTAAAATACAAAAAGGGTGTTAGTGGTGTGTGTGTGTGTGTAATTCAATACTAAAACTGGAAAGTTAATCTTCCTGTGCAGATATTTAACCCTAAATATCCTTTTTATTCTACACTTCTATTTATTTATTTTATCCAAGAGGTTAACTTTGGTTGGTAACAACGACAAGAAAAAAAAAATATTTTTTATAAATACATCATGTGAATATAATTTAAAGATAAATTCACAATAATATCTTTCAAACATTATGAAATTAAAAATAAATAAAAATATTAATTATCATTTAAAAAAAGTGAACTAAAGTTTATAAAAAAAAAGTAAGAGATATGGTTTTAATTAAAAAAAAATAGGCAAAGTAAAATAAAAAAATAAGAAAGGATATTAATTAAGATCTAAATAAAAAAGTTATCAAAAAATATTTAAAAAAAAAGGGTCAAGAACATCTAGGTTTCAATCCTAAGCTAGCCCCTAGCTAGATTCGAAATACCAGATATATTTGAGCCTGAAAGCCTATGCCTACATGCCTTAGCTATCATCCTTTAGTTTTTCTAAAGGAAACGACAAATAGTTTTGTGCTAGACGAGATAACCTATCATCCTTTACACTATTTTTTAGTCATATTTGGTTACATAAAAAATCAAGGTTACAAGTTTTTAGATCTCTAAATTCCATGTTTTGTTACATAAAAAAAATATATATATAAAATAAAACCTTACTAAACTCATTTGCAACCCAAAACAACCTCTAATCTCTTTAAAAAAATTCATAAATTCAAAAAAAAAAAAATTAAAGGCCTTGATTTATTTTTTCCAATAGTAAAACTTACCTTCATTGAATTTATCTCTTTAATACAAATCTATAAACATCAAAATCAAAGTTATTGATACTTGAAATCAAGCAACTCAAAAGCTTTCTCCCTCTTAAGTTTGTTTTGTATTTTTCTTTTTTTTTCTCAAGATCTAGGAATTGAAACGTGAACAAAATAAAATTTATCATTAAAACAAAAATATCTGAAAGAAAGGAACTAATCATGAAAAATTTTAAAATTTTCGGACCAATATATTGTTTTGCAAGCCTTCTATTATAAAAAGGCTTCTATTTCATCATTTGATATCAATTCTAGTCCTTTATCTTCTTCTTTTTTAAATAAGCTAAAATTCAATTTTATAAAATTAATTATTAATTTAACATAAGAATATGTCATGACATATAAGGCAAGCGAGGTAAATAAATTTAGAAAAGATATGAGTTTATAAATGACACGAGCAAGAAATTGATATCTTCTCTCAAGTGTAAGCGTATCAAAATAATAAATAATCTAGTAAGACTAAGATCGAAATACAGGGAAATTAACTATGTAAATTATAAATAATAATAATAATAATAATAAGAGAACTTTGAGATGTAAGATTAATGTGAGGATTAAAAAAAAAGATAAAATAATTATTAAAGTTAGAGGATCTATTAATGGTATTTCAAACAAGTATAACATATAAACTCTATTTATTACTTAACTAAAAATTACACACAAAGAAAGTTACAATCAAATTATAAATTATTATTATGATTGCATTAATTATCTTATTCAAATAATATTAATACTTGTAAATATTATCAGGTATTCATGATTATAACTTATGTTAACAACAAATAAAGTTGCTTTCATTGCACAGGTGTTGATTATACCATATGGTTGGGTTATGAAAGTGCCAAGTATATGTTGTGCTAAGTGTTATATAATATAAATCTAGATTAACTATTTAACAAGCAAAGTATTAAAAGTAAACAGGATAACAAATACAAACATGTTAGTTTCAAACATTAAAGTCTATGTTGAGTTTATACTATACTTATTATTACATCATTAATGTAACTTTTTTCACATTTACATAATAAAATTAACCAAACATAATAAAATAGAGAAACATGAATAACAAGATAAAAGTTAACTAAGTAAAAGAAATAAATCAGAAGCATAAACAAGAGATTAATATAAGCAAAACTTAAGCATTACAATAAAGAGAAAGTAAGAACATGATCTTGATATGAAAATTAAGATGCCTAAATGCATGGAAAATGTCTTCTTTTATAAGCTAAAATTAGAAACTATTGATTTGTTAGACTAATTATTGAGTAAGTGGACGCATCTTGACTTGGTGACAATCCTTATCTTTTTGTCTGAATAAAATATTATTTTTAACATCAGAATTCAAACAGACTTGAATAATGAAAGTTCTAAAAAATTATCTTAGCTTTCAAATAAAAAAATTGAGGTCATTTGAACTTTTAAAACTCAAGATATAAGTTGAACACTGAACAATATTTGGGTTGTAGGACATATTCGAACTTCTACGTTGTGACTAAGATTTGAACTTTCAAACAACAGAATTGAGTTTTACATTCCTAATAATATTTTAGCCTATATCTTAGCTTTCAATCCATATAGAGCAGACCTAAATTCAAGTTCTATAGTTTCAAATATGATCAATGATTGAACAGTGTTTTAGTTTAGACTAAACCAGCATCTCTTTTCTAAACTTCATCCTCTCTTTGTTTTCTCAATTTCAATAGTTGAACTCATCAATCAATCTCTTGATTTATATGATGGGCCTACATTTAAAATGAACATTTATAATAAATATAAGGTATCTTATAGTATCCAAGTTATTATTATAAAACATACTCAAGTTAAGAAGTTATTGATACTTCAAATACAAAATAATGATATAAAATTTTGATAAAAATACACTTTTGAGTACTAGTCATTGGAGTAGTGAATTAGAAACAATTTTAGCTTGCAATGAGTGGTGAAAAGTAAAAACTCAAGTCAATTCCTCATCATCCTAACAATTTCATTTTTTATTGTCAAATTTCAAAAAAATGTTCAATTAATGATCTTTCATTACTTACTCATACTTATTATATATAGGAAATAAGAGGAGCAAAAAATTCAGACAAAATGGTATTAAATCGTCTTCAAAGATTAAATTTGACAAAATATTTTCCAACATTATTGCAACTGGAGAGTTTGCATGGGCTCCTTTGTTAGGAGTACGTGGTGGCAATGATGTCAATTTTAGCACAAACAAAGCTAATATTGATGGTGTTGATTTTGAAGAAGAAAACAATGATTCAGAGGAGGATGGGATTTCAAATTTAGACAGGACATGTCTCGAATGGTTATGGGGTGAATGTGTCAAGTAGTAGCAACACATATAGTAATGGCGAAAGAAAAGAATGAGATCCTTCTAAGGTTCAAGGTAGAAATAAGAAAACGTTTAGAATTGGTGTTTAGTTGCTACCAATATTAGATCAACTACTTACGAGTATGTTGACTAAGAGTGATTCAATTCCTTTGAATATAAATTGGTAAGGTTGTGGTATTCTCAAGGTGATGGCTGAGGTCCACTCAATTCCTGGAGTTCCAATTGATGATGATTTTCATGACTTTATTATCTTAGTTTAAGAAAGAAAAGAGAAATGTGGTACAACATGGGTGATTTTAAACAGAAGTTCAAATGGTTATAACGAATATATGCACAAAATAAATGTGCTTAACTGACATGATATGATTTCATTTTCTTAAATGTTAATCAATTAAATATAGTCAAATGCTAGCTAAATGTACTGTGTGATGTTATTTGACATGATTGATAATTTATTTATACATATTTATTTTATTTTTTAGAATAATTTGATAACAATTTATGAAAAGAGTAGTTTTCAGTTGCCAAAGTTCATTTGAGTCATTATATTATTCCACTTTTTATGTTGAAAGATATGGGCATATCCTTGTGGTTAGTTTTTTTTACAATTGTTATATGTATGGACTTTTTATGTTAATTATTGGACTGTTGAGTTGCGTGTATTTTTTTATTTGAATTAATATTTTAAAAATTAGTCGTTGTATCTATGGACCTTTTATGTTAGTTATCACATTGTTGAGTTGCGTGTATATTTTTATACGAATTCATATTTCAAAGATTAGTCATTGTTTCAAAACATATTATTTTTTAATTTTATTTTGTTCTATTATTTGAAAATGATTAGCTTAATGTTATTTAAGTCAATGTAAACAGGTAATATTAATTGTAAGTATAACTATTTACGGTGGCAGAAAATAATTGATACAAAAGTTAAAGATAAAGCTATAAATGAAAATGATGTATATGATAGTTTCAGAGTGTAAAATTCAAAACATATAAGGACAAAAATATAGAGCAATGAAAACAAAATAGTAGGGCCAAAACATCTTGAATAATTGAAGGAGGATAATAGCCTTATTGGATTCACGTGAAAGCAAAATATTTTACAACTCATACGTATCAGAATACAATTATTTTGAAAGAAAAATATTTCAAAAGAGACATAGACATCATTTAATTTTTTTTATATATAAGAAAGGATGCATGTTTCATGTTTTCTAATGACATAACTTTCTTCAAAGTAAACTTCTGAATTGCATTTGATACAAGTTGAATACCTAATTTTTTGGCTTTACAAGTATATAATAAATGATTTCTCACCAACTATTTAATTTTATTTTTTTTAATTGAATGATATTTAATTACTTATAGTATTTTATTAACAACACTCTGATTTTTTTTATTTACATGTAATTAATGATATAGATGATCCATGGTTTAATGTCATATTTAACGAAGATTTTGATAATAATTATGATAATGTAGTGAACCACATTATAGACCATATTAATTATTTTAGTTGCGAAGGTAGTGTTGCCTCAGTTACTAACGTTGGAGATGACTATGATGGAACCGACGACAACAATAATGATGATGATAGTGACAGTGACAATGACAATGAACATGATGATGATGATGAATTTATTTTAAAGAGGCAATTTGTTATGAATAAATTAATTATATGCATGACTGAAGCTATAAACATTTATTATATTAATTATATACATAAAAAACCATGTATGATTTCATACAACATAGGGATGTATTGGTTGAATGAGGTTTTAACAGGTCATTGAAAACGATGTGTTAACATATTTAAAATTGACACAATCACTTTGTTGGGCCTCTATAATGATTTAAAAACGCATCATGGCTTAAAACCTTAAAAAAAAAATAAGCATTATTAAAAAGGTGACAATATTTCTATTTATAAAAGCAGTAGATGCGTCAAATAAGGAATTGCATGAGAGATTTCAACATTCAGATGAAATTGTTAGTATATATTTCAAAGAAGTCATGAAATCATTACGTTTGTTTGTTGTAGAAGTCATAAAACTAGTAGATCCTTAATTTACTAGAACACCAAGAGAAATTGCAATGAATCCAAGATATGTTACATTTTAAGGTAAGACGAATTTCTTTTTAACTATGTTGTTTAAATGAATATGAAATATTTTATTAATGATTATGATTACTTTTTTTTTTGTTAACTTGTAGAATTATATTAGTACAATTGATGGCACACATGTTTGTGCCTGTATATCATTTGATAATAACAAATTTCATTTATTGGAAGAAAAGGTTTACTAATACAAAATGTCATGGCTGCTTGTAATTTTAACATGCAATTCATATTTGTATGGTCAGGATAGGAAGACACTGCATACGAGACATGTATTTTTGATAATAGTAGCATAAAATTTTCAAAACCACCAAAAGATTGTAATTTGGAATAAATTAAAGACTCGGTAGATGAAGGCATATCAACCTTTTTTTAGTTTTGTAAAAAATTAACATGTTGTTTTTATTTGTAGGGAAATATTATCTAGTCGATGCTGGATATCTTAATGTGTACAAGTATTTAGGTCCCTATAAAGACAAGAGGTATCACTTATAAGAATATATGCATCATGGATAACCAAGTGGTAGGGAATAAGTGTTTAATCGTGCACACTTATTACTATGTAACGTGATAAAATATTTTTTTAGGGTATGAAAATAGAGGTGGAGAATTTTGCAAAATATGTCTGTTTATCCATATAAAATGCAAGTTGAGATTGTAGTTGCATCAATAGCATTACATTAAAAGGAGATCGTAAGATGATGAGATTTTTTCGAGTATGATTACAATTTTAATTTCATTCCAAATGACTTTTTATCTAATATTATACCTCGCTTATCAATTTAAGGATTGTAGAGGCCTTTACATATAAATTTTATATATGATAGAATTGCAAATAATTTGACGGAACAATGAAAAACTTTTATTAAGATACAAGAATTATTCATTTTGTTATATAATCATAATTATAAAACAAAAATATTTTGTCATATTTTATATATATATATATATTCTTTTAAATAATTTTACGTTTTAAATAATTTTACAATTAAATTTCATATAAAAAACATATTAACTAATTATAAGAAACTATTTTTTTTTATTTTAATTTCAACCGTAATTTTAATCAAATACATCAAATTTTAAAATAAATCACATAAAAAATAATTTTTATTAAATAATTTTTTAAAAATTATAATTATAAAAACAATCCTAGCATAAAACAAAACAGACTCTTAAATGTATGGTATTTATTGAGAGAAAAAAAGGAGCAGACGGACGCAGGGTTTTCACTTTTAAGCAAGTTCATATGGTTTTTGTTTTTCCAATCATTGATAAAGAGCTTTGTTTGTGGTCACCGATGGACATAATTCATGGAGATAGCAGCAAGGTTTTCGCAATTCTTTTCCACGTGTGTAGATTTTGATTTGACCTGGTCAATCCTTGCTTAGAACCTTGAAACCCTTCGATGTCCCTTTTGTTAGCTGTGGAATTACAATAATTGTGGAACCCGTACGAATTGACTTGTGAATGCGAGCTCCACCGTCAAAAAGCCATGCCAATGCCTTAAAGAAACTGAATTATTTATTTATTTCGAACCTGGCAAAAATTCTCTTAAGAGGCCCAAAATTGGGCTTGGTGGGCCCTGGCCTAGCAAAAATAAACAGAACCTGATTTAGGTCCGGTTGAAACCGAGCTCGTTCTAAGCCATGAACATCAGGACACTTATTATCTAGCTTGATTGACAAGAGAATATCAGATGCTCGGCCTTAATCTCTTAGAGAATCCAAGCTCAATGTTTTCTATTTTAAATTAATATTCTTTTAATATTTAAAATAAAATAAAATTTAAAAAATATTATTTTAATTTCTTTTCTTAAATAAAAAACTAGGCCAGCCTGAATCATTGATTTTGTGATTTTGTGGGGCTACTTAGATTTTAATCAGATCAATCTTAATTAGTTTTATAAATTGAATAGATTTCAGTAAAACTCATGATCTCGGGTTAGAACAATATTAAGTTTAAAAAAAAAATTAAAATTAAAATAATATTATTTTAATTAATTAAATTTTTAACTGAGTGTTTTAAATTCATTAGATTAACTACCTAATAGACTAAATTTTTAATTTTATTTATTTTTTTAAACTTAATAATTTCTAATTGAGTTCTAGATCAACTAGATAAAAGTTTAAAACTATGTATATAATGGATAATAAATTAGGACTATCTCTTTTCATGTGAATATTTTTGTGTTTTAAATATCTTTTTAGAAAAATATAAATTTTTTTATTTTAAATTATTTTTTAATATTTTTAAATTTTCATGTGTTAGTTGGAAATAAATTTTAAATATATTATTTTAATATTTTTTAAAATAGAGAACGTTTTAGACGCTGATCGCGGTACCAAACATCCCGTACTCCTTAGCAGCTGGAAACCAAAACAAACCCATCAACCGTAACACCAAGTAACATTTAATGATGCGCCAAATCAAAACTTGTTCTAGTACATATACAACTCAAGACCTCAATTGCCAATTCCCTCATATCTCAAAAGCCTCGTGAAAAACCCATCTCATCATGTCTACTTATGGGGTCTCTTTACCTCTCATGCTCCTCCTCCTCCTCCTCCTAGCTAATGTGATCGATTACAATGAGGCAAGTACAAGCACAGGTCAGGTGAGTGTTGTTTCTTTCCATATTCCCCTCTTAATTCGTAGATCCCTTTGCTTTTCATGTCTAAATTGGTGTTTGTGGATTGAATTTTTGTTGATTTGGAGGTAAATGGGTCTGCAACAAGAAGTAATGAGATGGTGCCGTTGATGGAGCCACTGAAGGTTACGGAGATAAGAATGATGATGAATGAGACCAGGAGAAGATTGAATGGTTTTCAGATATGTGCAATGTGCACTTGCTGTGGAGGTGCTAAAGGGGTTTGCTTGCCATCTCCTTGTTGCTATGCCATCAATTGCAACATTCCAAACAGGCCCTTTGGTTTCTGTTCTTTCACTCCCAAGACCTGTAATTGCCTCAGATGCCATCTCTAGTTCTTGTGCTTTTTCTTGATCCTGTTGCAAGCGTGAGCAGGGGGAGGAGAATACCTGTTCTTAGATTTGTTTGTTTATAATTTTGTTTATTGCTTCTATCATGCCAGTATATGATAGGGTCACTGTTAGTGTTTGGGTATTGCTATTTCCAGGTAAAGCGTTGTTGCTATTTCCAGGCAAGGTAAAGGGTTGTTGCTACTTCCAGTGGGAAGTGTGTATAATTTTTTTAGGAAGTTGCAACAACGCCTTCTGAGTGGAGACAGCAGGCAAGGTTAGTATTTTAGCAATTTATGGATATTTGGAGAAGCATTTTTCTTATGTTTACCAAACCATTGGGGTTTGTGACAATCCAAGTAGTTGCCTTTAAGAATATATTAAATCTCAGTGCTCAGTAGTGCTGGTTTGTTACTCTCGACAAAGGATTAAGATTCACCATATCTTAATTTATTTGTTAATTTCTTATTATTATTATTTGTTTGTTCTCTGTCAACGTGAAAAATCTCAAATGCCCACTAATGTTTTTGCTGGAATATGTTTCTTTGTCGACCTATGGCTGGCTTCCTTCGTGTCTTAAGCCTCTTCTGTGATCTTTGCATATGCTGTTTTATTGCTTCTTCTCCATGGTTAAAGCATGCATGAACAGCTCGTTAACCAATTAGCATGTTTGTTCTGGCTATGGCCCTGTAGTGGGACTAGCTATATAAAATCATTCTGTATATTTTATGCTCTTAATGCCCTGCTGCCAAGCTCCAACAGATAATGTCGGGGTGCCCTCGAGCGCATCATGGTCTTGAATTACCACTAAATAGGTTAGTGCTAATCGGTGCTGTAAAAGCTCTTATGTAGATAGGGTTTTTATAGTGGGTTGATATGATGATATTAATGCATGGAGGTGCTGATAGCGATTATAGCAAGGTGGGTGGAAGATGGGTAGGAGGCAATTAAGGTAGCAGCTAGTTGCTGAGATTTTAAGGTGGAGGGGGGCCTTATGATTTATAATCATAGATTGACCATTTATAATGTATCCCTTTTTACATAAAAGCAGAAATATTGAGCTGAAGTTTGTTTTTTTTTTAAACAAATTTATTGAGAGCTGTTTCTGTTTGTTTTAGTGGTCTTGCGGTGCATTTAAAAAAAATCTGAATTTTTTGTAGTGTTTTTTAATTGATTTAGAGTGTTTGTTTTTAGGTAGCTTTTATAATTATAATTTTAAAAATAAATTAAAAAAATATGGTTAGTTGTGATAAGTTGAATTAAAATAGGTGATTGATAAAAATTATAGTTGAAGTTTATGTGTAGTAAAAAATATGTATAAAATATTTAGCCTTTTATGTTTAAAAATGTGTATTTTTTATTTGGAAATATATTAAAATAATATATTTTTTAAATTAATTTTCATATCATTGTAAAAAAATAAAAATATTAATTTAAAGTAAAGAAAAAAGAAAAAATTTAAATTTTTTTAAAAATATTTTTAAAATACAAAAACAATCATCAACTAAGAAAATTTTACAAAATTTAATTAAAATAATATGTAAAAATTACTGTACAACATTTCAAACTTAATTTGTTAATAGATCTCGCAGCATAAAACGTTGTTTCCTTTGTTATTAATACTCTTGGGAAAAATAAAAATCCAATATCTAAACAGTAGGGCTCGTGAGCATGTAGACATGGCAGTAGGGTTTGCAGCCACAGCGGCGATGGGTGCCTTGAGAAGAGTGTTTTGAGAATCTTACTGAGCTAATATATGACGAAACCCATGTGCTGTTCCAAGGGCAAACAGCGATTAAATTGTTTCTTATGAAAACCGGATGTTTGGAGGCTCCGCCGCATGGCGTGCGTGGCCGTATCATTATTGCACTCTGCAGGCACCCACCACCATCAATTTATACCAGTTTTCCTTTCCCTTTCTTCCTGATTAAATCACAGTTTCCTTGAAGAGAAAGCTAGGAATTAATGCTGAATCGTCATCATGGGTTAAACCGCTCCTCCTATCTTTATAGAGTTTCCTCTCCGAGGAGTGGTTCCGTGATTCCTCTCCTTTTTCCTTTCTTGTATTTTCCTCTTCTTTTCCCTGCTATTGAACTTAAGATGAGGTCCTTGTGCACTTAATTTCATGCAAATTAATTGTTTTTCAAAAAATACACTTATATAAAAATTGGATGAGTTTATTGTGCAATTAATTTCATGCAAATTAATTATTTTTCAAAAAAAAATATTTATATAAAAATTGGATGTAGGGTTGAGGCTTAGAACCCTTTATTATTATTATTATTATTATTATTATTATTATTATTATTATTTATAAGAAGGTTGATAGAGGGACCGATTTTGTCTTTGTAATGAATCTTGATAGAGGTATGAAATAATGACAAAATGGAGACAAAAGGACTGACTGTCGATAAACCAAAGATCCGAATAATTAGTACAAAATTAATATATACTATATGCTATGACCGTGCTTTGTTGTGGACTGGATTTTTATTTTTTATTTTTTAAAAGGAGAATATAATGGTTTATCTAACATGGTTTGTTTTTTATTACAAATATTTTTCTTTTTAAAAAAAGAAATTAATATACAGACAACAGTTTTTATTTTATTTTTTACAGAAAACACTAAAACAAAATCTATGGGTAAAATTGGAAATAAAAAAAATGAAATTGATCTAATAATTCTTTATTTTAAAAATCATTTTTCATCTAACGAACCAAAAAAATGGAGCTGTGTGAGCATGAAAAAAAAAAGATTTAATTTTTTGAAAGTCTATAACAGGGAGGATTTCTTACCTAAAGGAAAAAAATAATAATAACCAAACAAATAATAAAATGATTAATTTTTTTTTATCTTAAGAGCTGAAAATACATCAAGTTTAAAAACTTTTTTTATAAGAAAATAAACAATACACTAAATCAAATAATATTTTAATAAAAAAACAAAACAAAATATGAAAGAGTTGCCTAAATTTTATTTCACAAAGCAACAAAAAAATTCAATAAAAAACTAAACTTGAAGGATGAAATTAAAAAAAATTAAAAAATAAAAAGTAATTCAATAAATTCAAAGAGCTTAACAAATAAGTTAGCATAGTAAATTTATGACTCAATTTATAAGATTGAATTATTTTCATAGAAAACAAATTGAAAAATAAATAAAACATTTTAATCTTAAATAAATCAAATATTAAAAAATAAAATTAAAAAATAAAATTGATATAATAAAAAAAATAACCGATATTAATATGTGTTAACACCTCACACTTTGTAACTCAGTTATGAAATAAGATTACGATCCAAATTTAAAATTAAATGTTGAAATAAATAATAATAATAATAATAATAATAATAATAATAGGATGAAAATAAAAAAGGAAAGAATAAGGACAAAAATAAAATAAAATAATAGGGGATGAAATTAAAAATAAAAATCAATTAAAAAATAATATAAAAATAATGAGTACTAAGTTTGATATAAAAATTAAATTAAAGTTTAATAAATAAAATTTAAAAAAATATAATTAAAAAATAAAAAATTATATAAAAATTAAATCAAATTAAACTTTAAAAAATAAAATTAAAAAAACAACATTAATAAAAAAAATCCAAAACTCCGTGCTAGTGATTTTTAAAATTTCTTCAAAGGGGAATGCAGTAATTACACTCTGCATCAAAGACTATAAAACCCTTCCATGCTAGTGATTTTTTAATATTTACTTTTCTCATTTTACCTCTTCCTAACCAATATTGACCGATGGATTCCTATATAAAGACAACTCTACTCCCAAAACTGAAGGCTAGCCTTTTCGTAGGGGTGAAAGGAAGGATAGTTTCACTGTATATATATTATCCTTCCATTCATAGGGAAACTACAAAGCAAAATGGCTGTCAATTCTTACAATTTGAATTCTTGGAAGCAAGTGCTGTAAAGCTAAGCATTGTAGAAATTATTGATCCACGGTCTCCCAGTATGAACACGTTCACTAAAATCAGTCTCCATCACCTGTATTCATCAACTTTACAGCTGCCAAATTACAAGTCTAGCAAGGGTGGTTTCTTCTTCACATCAGTGTGAATGGTCTTTGATTAATTAAGGCCTTGCTTGGACGTGTCCTTCATCATTTACAAGACCTGACTCGCACACCACAATATACAAACGAAGACAGATCCCAAACTTTCCATCACCTATATTGCATGTTGCCAATAATTCTCCTGTCAATCACGACCCCGGAGCTTCTGATCTCTGTATAACTTCACATCTTGTTTGTTCCGGCCCTCTTGCCTCTGGAAAATATATATATATATATATATATATATATATATATATATAATGAATGTACGATGGAGCATTGCGTCCACAGCTCCATGGACATGCAGCTAGCTGCTTTCTTTCACTGCCTCTTTGTATGGATCTATCCAGCATTGATCCTCCTCAACCGCCTCTTTCCATCGCTTTTGAAAAATTCTCAGTTCGATCAAGGACTGCCTCCTCACCTGCAATGGGTATCGAGGATAGGTTTATGTTCCAGAGATATGTTAGAATTGGTACAACCTGCAAGTTCAGCCATCATCCTGCTTTTTTTTCTTTTTTTTTTTTACGACCCCTCTTCCTTCTCATTGCAACGTTAACTGCATTTTGTGCCCAAGACGCCTGATAAGTGCTTCTATTTTAATGTACATTTTCCTTTAGAAATCGAAGACATGGGCAGTAATCTCAACACCTACCTACATTGATGAAGACAATTTCTAAGAATAGAACAATGTACTCCTAGGGGGAGAAACGTTTCTGAAACTAGTAGGTTAATTGGCTCTAGACTTTAGTGACAGGCTGAATGCCTAACAAGCTCTGGAGATCCACTATGTTTGTACCTCTGAACGAAGTCAACGATATGTCAAGTGAGGAAATTGAAATGAAGAGGGATGATTTTCAACCACTCAACAAAAATAGACAATTTGAAATCATTTACAGTAATATGTACTTACTTCCAATCTAGGATCTGTTTTCTGTGAACGAGAAGACTCCTGCAATACAGAGATGAAAAATCCATTTATATAGAACGATCAAACAAGGAGAGAATCCACATCAAAGGCATGGTATATGTCACACTTGTCAATTTCTCAGTTTCAGGAGAAGGGCAATCAAGGATGATGAGGAGTGATTTTAACTTCTAAAACAAGAGAAGTGGTATTTGCAGTTACAGCATAAAGAATCTCTTGGATCCTCTGGCATGCTTGTAGCTCTATACAAAATCAATATTAGGTCTAGGTGTAGAAAGTTGAATAAGAAGGGATGCTTTTCAACTTCTCGTGAAACTAGACAATTGAAATCATTTTCAACAGATAAATTTTTCTTTAAAACTTGCTTTCATTCCATAACCTGCTTTTTTGTGAATGATGTGGTGTCTTCACAGCAGGGACATAAATACTGCATTCATGTCATTGATCAAACAAGGAGTGTGGAAGTTCACATGGTGAAGAATCATTCAAAATAGCAAGAAGAAAAATTTCTATTGTTTGTAATGGCTTGGCTTGGCCATGGCACAAGCACAAGAGAGAGCATCTGCTTGTTAGGAGGGATCCTAGGAATCGAGGAGCACACTCGCTGTAAGTATTGGACCATCAAAAATTCGAAGAGAATAAGTAAATTTATCCATGAGAATCATAGGTAATTAACAATTTCTTTTATGATGAACGAAGAAAATTTACTAGCAAGGTAATTTACCATTTCATCAGTGCGACAATTATTAATTCATCATTTTCTGAAAATTATAGGTGCAAGTTCAAATCCAACCCACAAGTTTCTCAGACCAACCTTGCACTTCTTTGTTCTGTTTGCTTTATTTTTATGAACTCTGGAAAGGAAGCCTGGCATCTGTCGAAAAAACTCATACTACAGCGAAACCTGTTATTTAAAAACCGTCTTATGCATATGCTTGCATCGTATGTTTGTGCCCTTGAAGTGATTTGATGCACCAGATGTGGCAATAATCTCAAGTAACACCAAAAGCTAAGACGAGAAAACTCTAGCAACAAAATCTGCATGACCGTGTAAGATTTCTAACCTCATTTTCAACCACACCTCCAAGTGTTGGGTGACCATAATGGACTATGTACTCCTCATCCACAATACCAATATTTTTTGTTCGATCACCCTAACAAAACGTTGGCCAGTAGGATTTCTGGTAAGTATATATATTGGAAGGAGCAAAAAAGAGTGTGTAGATAACGTTGCGAAGGGGAAAAAAGAGAGTAGCTTGCCTGAGAACAGTAACCAAGCTGATAGTCTAGACCCCATGCATGGATCAAGTCATTCTGCAAAATAAATTTAGCATAAAAGATGTGTGATAGCATCAGAATCCATGAAACCAGGTTACAAGTGTGATAAAGAATATAAGAGCCCATGAAAAGTAGCAGTCCATGACAGCATTTATCACTTTCTGATATGAATAAGCAGCCCCTGATGCAATACTGTGATATTTCTAGAAGACACAAAAACGAAGATACACATCCACATACTGATGTAAGAGCAGAAGAACAAAAAAAATAAGCTCTTCAATAAAACACCTGGATCATATACCACACACAACGCCAAGCAGCTCTCGAGAAAACAGGGGCCATCATTTCCACCCACCTGTAATTTAGATCTTCAGCTTAGTTTTGTCAACAGAAACAATTAAATCCCATGTAAAGGATGGGATTATTAGCTTCCTTGGAAAAATACGAACAAATTACTCACAGATATGTAACATAACTGAATTGTTTTACCCTGTGCATGGAGGAGCTGTACTATTTCCATCACAAATACCAGGCTTGTAAGTCCTTCTGATAACAATGAACATATGCCATCAGAGAAGAATAAGCACTGCAGTATAGAAAAATTTGCATATGTACAGTTCAAAGTAACAGAAGCATTTCCAAATGAACATATTCATATCCCAAAATGAAGGAGTTCATGGTCCAACATTGTCAAGAAAAATTTAACCGAACAAGGTCAGATGGTAAGTACTGATTACTGCACATAATCATTAAAAAAAGTAAAAAAGAGGTTACACAAGAACCTGTGCACTCCTGATTTGCTTGCTCGGACAGTAATTTGCTGATGTACCAGAGATTTATAATCAAGGCCTGGCTGTGATATATGAAGCCCTTCATTTTTAACAATTGAAACATACCTTCAAAGAAAAAAGATGTTTGAGCATTGGAAATATGAACTCTCATATCATGAATTTATAGTTTGTTATCTGTGCATCATCCAACTTTTTCATTGCTCACAAAATGTCCTTCTTTCCTTTAAATATTGTTTTTAAAGATACAAAGCAGCAAGATGGTTGATAGCTATGAGCTGAAGATAGCGGGCAAAGACTACTACTTGAAGCTATGAAAGCTGAATTGTGATGACCAACATAAACATAGGTATTTTCACCTTATTTTATTTACTGGTTTAGTCTTTAATAAGGAATGCCTTCTTTTTACTGTTCAAGCCTTGTTTTTCTTCTCTGAAATGCTTCTCTCATTTGCAATGGAACACACATCATGTACATATGCACACACAGGCAAACAAATTGCTAAATTTGCATAACGCAAAATAAAATCACGTTCCTATTCCTCAAAGCATGCATTTAGGTGATGCTAAATGATCTCACAACGAATAGATAATAACGGGCAGCAAATAATGGTAAATACTCTCTCGACTCCCTCCTGCATTTAGATGATGAATTACTGCGTCTCATGAAATCTAAAAAAATGGAAATTCAGCTGGCAAAACACACTGCAAATTGTACAGAATAGGCATCTATCATTTGACAGGTTCTCAGCCTTCACAAGAAACTTGATATCTTGTCTATGTTGAGTCCTAGAATCCTGCGGGAGCTCCTCATAACCCCCAAAAGATGGGTCTATTGCAATATGATACCCTTGAATACAGCTAATACCCTTCCTGGAGCCTTTACTATATGATGTTCATGAAAGTAGTCATGCAGCAAGAAAAACTATGTTTTTAGGCACCAGGGAAAAATCATCATCTGAATCCTGTTAAGTCCTTGAAAAAAAATCAATAGCTGAAGGCAAGCCTTCTGCTCAGATTTCTGTGAAGGACATCACACCACATTAGCAACTGAGGCCAATATTTCTACTCATTCAATGATAATGTGAAAAAATGTCGAAGCTGATAACTATCCTTAGTACCTAATGGCCTGTGTTTCCTGAATACTTAAAAAAGAAAGAAAAAGAAAAAAAAACAGAGCTTATTGTTTCATATATAACCAGTAATCAAGTTTTGGTCAATAATCATGAGATTTAACTATTGCCTTTAAATCTGATGCATGTTACGTAAGACATAGAAGAATCCAGTCACTTTATCTAACTCAGTGCGTATGGCCATCATTTCCTTGCATCTAGGGATAAACTAAACTCCAAAAATGAGTAATTGACTCAATTTCAAAATATTCAGACACAGAGCTGTATCTCAGCCTTTGAATAGGGATATCTCAGGGGCTTTGCAAACTCTTTGAACTTTTACATGGGCAGTAAGACTTCTCGCCTTTAAGCCATCTAAAGTTCACGAGACAGAAGGATAAACACTTCCAAGTTTGAAGATTACCGGCTAGAAACTTCAACAACATTTTACCTGTTTCACCCCCTCTACAATTATAGACAAGCTTCAATTACGAGTACATGATTACATGGTAACCGGCACACGACTTATTTCAAAATTTTGTCCACTTCAAGTACTGGAAAGAGTTAATGTTCAGATTTATTGGTCCTAGTATAAGCCTTTAAAATTTGAGGTTTTTTATATGCATATAATTTAAAGAAAAAAGTGAGATATGCAATTAACATACTTTTTAGGATTGAAGTTTTCAACTCCAAGGTCCTCGTCCCAAAGGAAAATGTAATTGCATGCAGCAACTATATCAGGATGCAAGAACCTCTTCGCAAACCACCTAGTCATCATCAAAAACAAAAACCCAGTAAAGATATATTTAGGTAATTTAATTCTACAAGTAATGATCAATGGATCCCAGGGCCAAGACAACTCACCATTTAGTTTGATTACGGGCAGAAACGTGTATAACACGATCATTCCACTCAAAATCTCTCCATTCATCAACAATACCATCATAATGGAAAAGCATCACAGAAAAGTTGCTCGAGAGAAACTGAAAAATTGAATAAATATTAAAACAGAGAAGTAAGAAAAAAACTGCGAATATAAAAGTTGACTTGTAGTATTCATACCTTTTTTACCATCTTATTGACAAGGTCTCTTTGCGTTATTCCAACAGCCACAGCCAATAGGTTTATTGAAGAATTTTCATCATTCTGTCCAAACCAGAAGCAATTTTTCATCATGTTGAAATCAAAGAAACAACAAGGCAAAGCACAACAGCCAAAAATTAATCAAGCAAAATCAGCAGCAAGAGAAAATTGATATTATATGTTTCCATTAAGCAAACATTTTAGTATGCCAAATATCCCCATCTTCCATTTCCAGCGAAATGGAGAAGCACGTATTCTTGTTCAACCAAAAACTGTATCTGTGATAGTACTTATACATGTAATAAGTCGCATTTAACAGTCAAATAATCATCTGTGGTTGAGCTTCACATCTAGTAAGCTAGAGAATTAGAAGAAAACACGCTAAGAAGTCTCCAGATCTAAGAGCCACATCTGAAACATTTATTTTATAAAGTTCATTCGTTATAGAAGTTAAATTACAGCATGAAGGTTTTAGAAAGTTGCAATTCTAGGAAGATTATGTCACAGTCCCTAAACAAACGTATGGAAACACATTAAACTTTTCAACTTTCGCAACCAATGTTGGCAAACCCATGGCAGAGTTAATGCAGTCGCATGTAAATGTCCATCTTGAAAACTTGTTGAGATGGGATTAAATGGTGACAGTAATTAATGATCAGTCACAAGAATTGACTTTCTAAGAAATGAATGATCAGTCACTCCGTCATGGAGCTCATAAACTTATACCTTTGGAAAGCCCCATAGCGGCCTCATTTGAAAGTTAGAAGTCTTTGAGACAATCCCTTCAGGTAAGGACTCACTTCCAGGAGGCCTGCACTGATTCTAAAACATACAGAACCATGTAAGAAACAAAACCCATCAACTATTTTTGAAGGAAAATTATCTTAACAACTAAACTTGCAGGAAAAAAAATGCACAACCTTGCAATTGCTGAATTTAAAATTCTGAAAAGTATCAGCTATTCCCCATCTTGATAATCTCTGCAGGACAGACTCATAAGCATCCAACAAATTTAATACTGGTCTTTTAGGTAGAAAAAAGACCATAAAACAAGAGAATGAGAAGCAGTTGGATTACAAATTAAGGATCCATTTTGACGCGGAACGATGGTAACAAGCAATGGCTAACTTGAAGAAATATTGAAAATTCAATGTGAGCAGTACTAAACTGATTACCTCTTTGTAATCTGGAGCTATGAAAGCATATACTGCAAAGAAAATAAGAAAAAGAAAAGAAGCAGCAGGAAAAACGCTACACCAATGTGATCTCCTACTCTTCGAATCCGAAGGCAGGGATACCTGAAAAGATATGTATATATATATAAAAAACAAACAAATAATAACAAAGTCATTAAAGAACAACGAGTTCAGTACACACCACGCATACATGCATGTAATTGTAAAGCGATATGTCTTTATTTATATACATGCATAAAAATATGGTACAGAAAGCCATTAGTTAAGATCCCGCCAAAGGGAGTGCTCCAGAAGTTACATTATGTCGCCTCTCTTGATAGTCAAAGCCAAGCCAAGTTACTTCTCATTTCCCTGAAACGAGTTTTTGAGCTACAAATTCATGGTGATGATGATGATTGTTTTACTTCTTTCCTTTCTTTCTTTGATTATGGCAGGAAAGGAAAAGAAAAGGAAAGCTTTTGGTAAGAGGGAAAAGCTTATAGAATCAAGATATTCATCCATCATCATGATGCCTTATTAAATCCAGCAGTACTATCCATGACCCCTGGCCCTCAATAACACATACCACGATGTTTTCTTCTTCTTAAAAACCATAAGAGAGATCAGGGATCAGTACTTACAGGAGGAATAACGAGTGCCTTCATATTTCGTTTATTTCACGAGAATCAAAATTAACAAAAAGCAATATCCATGAGCTCGATCTTTAGATGTTGTTGGGTGGTGAAAGCATCTTCAATTTAATGTTTTTCGATCCATCATCAAAGAGCGTGAGAGTGCGTTGTGCTGCACAGACAGTTTCTACTTTATCTTCGTAACCGACAACAACGAAAGTGAAAGGATAGGAATAACTGTTAATCTAACTAAGGAGACATGATGAGGTTTTTTTTACGAGGTTTTGTTTTGTTTCAGTCCACGGCACAGACACAGTAAGAGGGAGTGGACAGGGTGAGAAAAGTTAAAATGCAGCAAGACAAAAAAGGGTGGCAATCATAGTACGGAGTGGTGGAGAATATGCGTTTCATTTATCATAAAATCACAGTTACTGCCACCCCTCGAAAGTCGAAACCGCCACCCGGGGCCCTCTTTTGCCGTTTCTTTTTCTTTCCTTTTGGCCTCAATTCTGAAACTGAATCTTCGGTTTTTTTTTTTTTAATTGGGTTAATGTTTAAGTAAGTCCCTGTATATTTAATTTGTATTTAAAAAGGTATTTTATTTTATTATCAACCGTATATGCATATTCTTGTCGTCCTTCGATTCGTGGTCTCTAAATCTTTTTAATATTTATTTTTTGGTGCTCATACTTTACAATAAATTCAGTTTGATCCCTAAATGGCTTATTCTTTCGACCCTCCCTATATGTCAATTTGCTAACTTAATCAAATTATTTCTATGGGTTGACCAAAAAGGTAAGATGGGATGGATTTATATGCTTATACATATTAATGAAAAAAAAAATTGTATCATAATTTTTTTACGTTTTTACTTTGTTTTTTTCTTATATTATCATAGATATATTATTTTTCAATAATTTTCTTCATAATATCATATCTGTATTATGATGTCCTTTTCCTTTTCTATTATTTTAACTTATTTTATTATGTTTTGTCTTAATTTTTAAGGTTAAAATCAGAGAAATAAATGGAAAAAAAATTAAACATCATAGAAAATAAAATTCATATTTTTAAAGCGGCATACCTACTTAAATCCACTTATCTCTTACCTTGCTATCAACCCATTTAATTTTTTTAAAACTAATTTTGACCAAGTCCACAACGTGACATGCAGGAACAATTGAAAAACAAACCATTCAAGGACAAAATTGTTTTTGCTGTAAAATATAAGGATACAAAACTTTCCTTGTATGAAAAATAAAGAATAAAGACCAAAAATATTTCTAAAATTTTAGGGATTAAAGTGTATATGAGCAAAAGCTTTCATGCCTTAATATTTTTTAACATTAGTAACATTCAACTGACAAAATGAATATGCAATGATAAAAATGTAATATATAGGGTTGATATTAAGATAAAAATAGTAAATGGATGTTCCCAAGAAAAATAAAAAGCATAAGAATGTATAATTTATTGTTAAAGCCTTGTATAATGATCGTACAAAGATAATTGTTAATTGAACTACAATCTTACTGTGATATACTTACCACTTGTACCATACGGAGATTTGTACTAATTAGGTCAAATCAAACGTGATAGCTTCATTATTTTCTTTGATCATGTAGTTTATAATTTTATAATCTTAATATCCTATTAATTAATTCAAGCTTTCTGAAGCTGAAGGTTGGATTCAAGGTCAAATCAAAAGTGATAACCTCGTATCATATTAATGCTCGAATTAATAATTTCGTAATCTTAATATTATATTGAAAAATAATGGATGTGTGATCATACATGAAGATTTAATCATCATCATGTCATCTTTATTCTAAATAAAATATAAATTCATTATTATGTAGAGTTTAATTAATGTTTTGGGATGGAAAAGAAAGAAAGTTTGGGATAGAAGGGATATGTTCTTATATTTATTCTATTTTGAAAGTTCTATTTTTAAAAAAATAATAATTTATCCTAAAACTTTTATAGTGGTAGAATTATTTTTTCCTCCTCTTTAACCAAACATGTTTCAATTTCTTTTTATATTTGTATCTTTTATCCATAAACACTAACGAAACACAACTTTAAAGAATGATGGGCCATTGAGTTTGTGTTATAGGGGTTATTGTTTAGATAAATATGTTTATATACTTGTTATTTTTTTATTTTTAACATGTTTTTTGCATATTAATTTGTTAATTTTACTTCTATTTTTGTTCAATATTTCAAATTTCAATAAAATTTCAATGGTTTTTTTCCTCTAATATTATATTACTAAATTATTGATCAAATAAAAAAATTATACATTTTAATTGTTGTTAACATGAGTTTAGATGGAAATATGTTGTAACATTCTATTGTAATGTCCAATTTCATACTTTTTAATTGGATAACTCTTAATAAACACAACATTTGTTTTGTATATTTATCATGTTCTTGTGCTAGTCATGAGAGATTACGACCATAATAGCTATGATTTAATTAATAAAAGAAATACTTGTTATCACTAATATATTATGTTTAAGTGTTGTGTTGTTAATATATATTATTCAAGCATATAAGCTTGTTAGTCAAATGAAAATTGATTAATTCAAGCTTTGTGATGTTAAAGGTCCTTAAGGACTTGTTTATATTTGGAGTTTGATTGTACAAAATTTATGAAGAAACTATGCAAGAAGAACCAATTAAACAAAGAAAAAATTAAAAACCAAATAAAATCCTAGAAACTGCAATGTATTCTTTTCATGTATGGATTGGCTAAGGAAGTCCAAAACTAGCTAAGAAAGCATAGAATTGGCTATGGTAACTAGTTTAAAACTAGTTGTTTACTTTGATAAATTCTTTAAAATGGCTATTTTTATATTAATTGAAAGTTTTTTATAATGGCTAATTCCTTATTTAGATAATTCTATCCAAATAACTATTTACAATATCTAATTTCTCATTTAGAGAATTCTCTTCAAAGAATAATAATTTATTTATCCAAATACTAGTTTTAGTCTTTTATTGCACCTACAAATATATTTGATGAGCTATCTTTTGAAGGTACGAAAAGAAAGGAGTTTAAGGAAGATAAAAGATAAAATTTCTTGCATTATTTTAAAAAGAGTTAAACCTGCAATTACTATTCATCAGTATTGAGTGTGCTTGACTTGTATCATTTGCTTTTTCAAGGGAGTATTGAGTTTTATTATAAAAGAAACACTATAATAAACAGTTTGTTTTTGAGTCTTAGATGGAGCGATTATAATAGTTTTTATCCTTTGCTTATAACAAGATTGATCTTCACACAACAACAAGTGAGTTGGTTTTAAGAAGAAGAAAAAAAAAGGAGTGGTTTTAAAATACTTGTTCCTCACTTGTATAAGTAGAAGAGATTGGTGAATTCTAAATCCTAAATAGAGCTTAGAGACTAGATGCAGATATGGCCTAATCATGATGATAAATTATTGTATTTTATCATTCCATCTCCACACTATTTATTTTATAATCTTATCTTATTTATTATATTTTTTTTACTTTTGTTTGACCTATGCTTATTGGTTTAATTTAGATAAATATTGATTTTAATTTGTCAAAAGTTTGTTCACCTTTTCAGCATTTTGTTATTATTATATTTTTAAAGCTTTTTAGGTAGGGTTTGGTTACTAAAACAATAGTGACGGAGATAATAAAAACAAATATGTGTTTAGTTGAAGAGACAAAGACATAAAAATAATTCTATGTGTTTGGTTGAAGAGATAGAGACATAAAAATAATTCTATCTATGATATAATTTTGGAATGGATTTTTGTACTTTAAAAACTAAAGGTATAAAGGGTACATATCTCTAAAGATAATATTTATTATTATTTTTATTTCTAAAATATCTTTATAAAATACTCTCAATTCCAAGATTGTCAAATTAGAAAATGTAATGATAGAAATGATTATTATTATAGTTTTAAAACCTAACTTGGGATCAATTCAAGGCAAAGCTCAGGTCACTAGTCTAGACTTCATGATTAATACTTAAAAGTGTATTTTTATTAAGGTTTTATATTATCATTTTGCACTTGAAGTAACGATAACTCCTTAACTAAAACATATTTTATAATAACATATCCAATAATATAAAATATTTTTAATTTATGGTAAATATTCATCTTAAATGCAGGCCTATCACATAAAAAAAAGAATTGATTGATGAGTTTAAGTATTGATATTGAAAGGACAAAGAGATGACCAAACTTAAAAAAAAAAGATGTTGGTGCAGTCCAAACTAAAACAATGTTCGGTAATTGGATCATATCTGGAGTTGTAGATCTCAGATTTATGTCTACCTTATATGAATGAAAGGGTAAGATATAGGCCTACTAATCTAGATTTATGCTGTATAAAACTTGGTATAATAAATACTTGACACTTTTATAGTACAAACTGTATGATATAACCAACACTTATGATATGAAAAGAACTTGATTTGTTGTTAACATAAGTTATAATCATGAATGCCTGACAATATTTACAGGTATTAGCATTATTCAAATAAGATAATTAATGTAATCATGTTAACAATTCATAATCCAATTGGAACCTTCTTTGTATGTGATTTTCAATTGAATAATAAAAGTTTATACTATACTTGTTTGAAATACCATTAGTGGATCCTCTAACCTTGACATTTGATGTTATCATTGTTTAATCCTTATATTGATACTCCATCTCAAAGTTCTCATCAACTTTTTCTTTTTTTTTCTTCATCTTTTATTATTATTGTTGTTGTTGTTGTTGTTGTTGTTGTTTTATTGTTATTGTTTTATTATTGTTTATAATTTATACAATTAATCTCCTTGTGGTTCGACCCCAGTCGTGTAGAGTTATTTATTACTTCGATACTCCTACACTTGGGAGAAGACATCAATCTTTTAGTCATGTCATTTGGGTCATATGACAGGCTAACCTGCGTATTATCATATTTTTAAAGTAGTTATTATCATAGTTTTAAACTTGATTCAAGGGTCGATATAAGATAAGGTTCATGTCATGAGTAGGGTTGATCATTGATCTGGGTCAATATAAGGACAAAATTAGTTATTATCATAATTTTAAAACTTTTCTTGAGGCTCAACCCGAGATAAGGCCTGGTTTATAAGTCAGGAGGGTCATTATAAAATAAAAATGATTATTATTAAATTTTTAAAACTAGAATCGGGGATCAACCCAAGGCAAAGCCTTAGTCACAAATCAAAAGGGTCAACTCAGGTTGACTTAAGTTAATGTAAGGATAAAACTTGTTATTATCATAGTTTTAAAACTAAATTTAGGGGTCAACTATGGTAAGATGTAGGTCATGGGTTAAGAAGGTCAACATGTGTTGACTCAAGTCAATGTATAGATAAAAATAATAATTATTATAGTTTTAAAACCTAACACGGGAGTCGAATTGAAGTATGGTTTAGGTTATTAATCAAGAAACTCAACCCGACTGCCTAATTTTTTTAAAAAAAATAATTCAAGCAACCTTGTTTTGACAAATTTTTTTCTTCAAAAAAGTGAAAAGGTTTTTAACCAATGTTTTATCCCAAGTTGACCTAGGTGTTTGATTAAGTCAAATCGAGTGAATCCTTTCTTAATTTTTTTAACTCGAACCAATCCAGACCATGAGTCAACTATTCACATCCATTTTTTTTTGTATAACTAGGGTTGTTATAATATTATTAATCTCAACATTCAATATAAACTAAAAAAAATCCAATTATTTTTATTAAATATATAAGTTTGACAATAATATACATTAAAGGTAAAATAGAAATTTTCATATTTTATTATGTATTGTTCACAATAACCAAATAGGATACAAATATAATCATGTTGTCTTCTACATCATTACCAAACACAATTCTATTTTCATTTTTTTTCTCATCTTCTTTGTCTCTCATATCTCCATCTTTTTTTTTAATCCTAGAACAGTAACCAAATATTACCTTAAAAATACAGATATCACATGATATCATATTATTTAGATAAAGATGCCATTTTTAATAGGAATCTATATTTTAAGCCTATTAAAATTTTAGATTTTTACCATTTATATATTTAAAAAACTAAAACCCATCATTATTTTATCTAGTCTAGTTGTCATGTTTTAGCTCCATATGATTGGCTTTAATGTGTTATGCATTTTTCCTTGTTTATTACACCTATATTTGATTATATTCCATCTTTGCATGGTTGTATTTTATATTTTTGTTGTTACTTGATGGTCAAAATACTCCTTTAAGATTTAAAATACCATTGCATGTTGATTATAATTCCTACATGTGAAATTAAAAGAGAAACACTTTTAGAAAATTTATCAAAACAAACTATAGGATAAAGCTTTAGTGAATTATGAAAAAACATTTGACACTCTTTATAGATCATTAAGAGATGTTCTTGTGATGAAAAATGATAATAAAATAATGCAACATTTTTATGGTATACCAATTTTAATTGATAGAGATTTTTGAAAATCTCAAATGTCATTTTTATTGGTGAAAATATAAAAATCTTAAATGCATTAATAACACAACATATTTATGAAAATAGTTTTCATAATAAATGAAAATAAGATATTGAAAAGTTCATACAAACTTGCTGATAAATTCCAATACTTTTGAATTTTACTTATTATGAGCCACATTAAAACTCTTAATTTAACATTAAGTTATCAATTAAAACTATAAATTCAAGGAAAAAAATTAAAAAGTTCATCACATTTAAATGGACTTGTAATTTTAACCTATTTAATATCCAAATAATTATTTTTAGAAAATATGACTACAATGTTTAAGGCTGTGACATATGCCCTTATATATTTAAAATAATTGATTATTTTAAGTATATATCAATAATAAATTGTTTAGAAATAAAATTTAAAAAAAAACTAAGACAATCATGTAAAATACTCTTCAATTATATAGGTAGTTTGAGTTTTATTATAAAATAATTTTTAATATCAAGTTTAGTTGTAAGTGACACAACTAAAAGATTGATGTCTTCTCTCAAGTGTAGGAGTGTCAAAGTAATAAATAACCTAGCAAGACCGGAGTCGAACCATAAGGAGGTTAATTGTATAAATTATAGATGACAATAATACAACAATAACAACAACAACAATAATAACAATAACAATAATAATAATAATAATAATAAAGAAAAAAAGAAGAAGGAGAAGGAGAAGGAGAAGATGAGAACTTTGAGATGGAATATTAATGTGAGAATTAAACAATGATAATAACAAATGTCAAGGTTAGAGGTTCCACTAATAATATGTCAAACAAGTATAATATAAATTCTTATTACTCAATTTGAAACCACACACAAAGGAGGTTCCAATCAGATTATAAATTATTAACATGATTATATTAGTCATCTTATTCGATTAATGCTAATACTTGTAAATCTTGTCAGGAATTCATGATTATAATTTATGTTAACAACAAATCAAGTTCCTTTTATAGCTCATGTGTCGGTTATACCATACAGTATGGACTATGAGAGTGTTAAGTATTTGTTGTACTAAATGTTATACAACATAAGTCTAGATTAGTCATTTAACAAACAAAGTATTAAAGAGTGAATATGATAACAAATATAAAATATGTTAGTATTAAACATCAATGAATCCTCTAACAATGAGAATTATTTTTATCATTATTTCATTATCATATTAATCTCACATCTCAAAGATCTCTTTAATTTTTTGTTAATTTATATATATTATTTATAATTTATACAGTTGACCTCCCTAGGGGTTGATCCCGGTCTTGCTGAGTTATTTATTACTTTAACACTCCTACACTTGGAAAAAGATATCAACTATTTGATCGTGTGAGACTAGAAAATACTTCTCTAGAAAAATCTTCTTCAAACCATTCCAAGTCTCAATAGAACCAAAGAGAATAGAGAAAAACTATAGTTTTGCTACCCTTTTTAAAGAGAAAAGGAAAGCTTTCAACTTAACTTGTTCTTCGTTAACTCCATGTTGTTTCATGTCAACGCAAATCATATGGAACTCCTTGAGATGAATATTAGGGTCTTCTCCAACAAGTCCATTAATTATTGATAATAGGTCTATGAACCCAGACTTGAGCTCGAAGTTGGTGTTGTTTTGATGTTTATACACAATGGTTGATTCCCCATTTTAGGAAAAACAAGCTTCTTGAGTGTCTGTTATTGTGTAACAATTATAATGTTGATGCGAGGTTCCTTTTATAATATGAGTAAAGTATTTTCTATTTTGAGATTTACTTGTGTTGGTTCTTAGTTAGTAGATTACATTACAGGCATAAATAGTCAAGAAAACTTGATTAAACTAAAAATAAATCAATCACAAGAGAGATTTAAATTATTAAAAGTAAATAAAAATCAAATACTAAAACACAACAATGCCTAAAAACCTTAAAAAATAGTGGAATTTAGCCTCGAGAAGATGGTGCTAGTGGCCAAAGTTGACTAGTCTTGCTCAGAACATCGTTCTCCTTTAAGAAACTAAATGTTAAAGCCTTATTACACTAAAAATTTCATAATGAAATAAATAACAATCGTAGCACAAGAATTAACAAGAATTAATTTCTCGACAACGAAACCAAAATATGTTGCAATGTTGTGATCACATAAATTAATTACCCTAACTTAAACAAATAAGATAATATAAAGCAAGTAAAGGGTCGATCTCATGTGGAAGATCTAGTTCAGGTCTTTATACTAAATGATTCAAAAGGAGCAATGTTGTGATCACATAAATTAATTACCCTAACTTAAACAAATAAAATAATTTACAGCAAGTAAGGGGTCGATCCCATGTGGAAGATCTAGTTCAGGTCTTTATGCTAAATGATTCAAAGTTGGCAGGTTTTGAGGTTATCTAGACTATACTATAGTAAATAAAATAAAGTAATTAAACTAAATTAAATAAACTGAAACTTATTAAAAGAAAACAATTGGTCTCAAGTAAATGTCCATCTATGAAAATCAAAACTGATCATTGAAATGATATGCTAATTTATATCTGGATATTTATCTTTCTTTAACATTAGTTAGTTAACCGATTCACAATGTAATTAACTCTAACTATTAAACAACCACAATATCCGCACTAGTAATTTAATTCTATGATAGTTTTAAGAACTAGATAAGTTGATAAATCTAGATAGCATAACTGTCTATAGTATATGCTCGATTTAATTGAATATTTTTCCTAAGATTAATATCATAGATCTACTATAATTATTAAACTTAGTCGCTTCACAAGTTTAAATATCACAATTCTGGTTGTGATAGTAAACTTATTAATAGATTGGTTAGAATAATAACTTAGAGTCTGCTCTAATAGCAAAACTAAATAATTATAGAAAATAAGTATAGAAAAACATTCATGCTCATCATATAAACTAAAAAAAAAAGAAGATAAAATAGATCTCATAATTTTTAAAATCTGAAGGTTTTTATATCCTTTCAACCGAGAAAAATAACTTAGCTTTACAAATCTATCAAAAAAGTAAGGAAGAGAAATGATGAAAATATAATTTTTAGTATAGAAGAAAAGGGTGAGAGTTTTTATTCTTCTTTCTGGTCGCCCTCTTTTTCTCTCTCTTTCTTTTTATTTTATAGGAAATCATAATCTGTGCATCCCTCCTATCTATTTGAATCCTCTAAAATAATAATATTCCATTCTAGATTAGACAATCTATATTTAAGTATTATAATAACCACTTTCCTAAAAAGAAAGAAAAATAGTTTTGCATGGAATCTTTAAACTTTGACTTTAAACTTAAAGAAGTTAAATTGCCCAAATAAATACCTTTTTCATATGAAGAAATAATTTCCATGTTGGTTTGGATGCTTGGAAAGTAAGTTGGACTTGTTTCTTCAGAAAACATGTTTGTTGGTAAAATTTATGAGTTGTCTTATAAAAATTATATCTCTCTGATATGAGCTCTTTTTCTACTATAATTTGGTAGGTTGATAGGTCTTTAAGTTAGAAATCTAAAAAAATTAAATTTGTATAAATGGACGCTCTAACTTAAGATATTCAACTCAGAATGGTCCAAAGTTAAAAATGGCTGAATGTGAGACTTATCTTTAAAGACTATGATTTCCATACGATTGCCATATATTGATAGAAAGTTATAGATATTAGCTTTCTAATGTCACTAGAATCACTTCATTTCGACCTTTACAGCTTAAATTTTGCATAAAGCATTGATTAAAGATCAAATCTATCAATATTTAATAGAGGTTGGAACATGGTTTGAATTTTATCTATAGTTTACTCATTTTTCAAACTTGATATCCCAAAGTGCCTTCAAAGAATAAAAACAAAAAATATTATCAAGGCATTTTATATATATAAAAAACATATGTAAAACATAAGGTAATATATGTAAAACTATCAAATAATATGGTTGCATAAACCATCATGTCATATGTAGACTTTGAGTATAAAGACTTATTTTACTTTCAATAAACAAATTTAGTTTGTCTAAGATCATACCTTATCAAACTTTTAGTGAAGTATGACTTATTAATCTTCTCATACACAAGTGAAGCTTCTGTGAACTTGGAAATATTTTCTTTAATTTTTAAAGTCTCACACAAAAAATTAATTTTTTTCTTAATATAGACTAACCGATATCACTTTGGTGTCCATCCTAGGTTAAATGACCCTAAAAAACAATTCAAACATGCATTTAAGTAATTCAATCTATTTGGATAAATCATAAAAGAAAATGATATAACAATAGAGTAAATGACCATTAAAAAAAATCTTATATATCCTTTCCTAGGAGAAGCTTGGTCACCAAGTGGAGTGATATGAAATTAAATACATAAATGATTTGTATTAATGCAATAGAGAGATTGTTAGTATATATTCTTTATAACTAATAAGTTAGTTACACATGGCATTGAATTTATTCATACAAAATATATAATTTTATTTATAAAAATAATTTTTATCTTTAATATTCATTTAAGTTTAGTTGATGAGTCTATAATAAATATAAAGTTCTTGTAACAAAAGTGTTTTACAAAAAAATTATAAAATAATAAATTATAAAATAATTTTAATTATGAAGATTTTTATTACATTAAAGTATTGTTTCTAAATATTATTTATTAATAATCTATTAAGACTAAATATTAATTAGAGTTCTTAAAAATAATATATGTGTGTGTATGTTATTTTTTTTTATCAAAAAAAGCAATTATTCTATAAGCTATGATAGAAGAAATATTTTGAACTAATATAGATGTTTGAAAATTTTATATAAAGATACTATTTTTTTATATAGAAAAACTTACCTAATAATTGTGTATTCTTAAACTCAAAATAATTAAATTATTTTATATAAAAAAATATATTTTTATTTTAATTAAAGATAACAAAGAGGTAATTATTAAGTATAATATACACTGAATAAAAGTATTTCAACGATCAAGTAACAATTTATTATTGATTTTTTTCCATATGATTCTTAGGATTGCTCGGGGTGCTCCTCTTTACCTCACATGGCGAAACGGAAAGTTAACTGACCGAATTGCTTCATCTAATAGTATAATACAATCCATACTCTTCTCCGTAATACGTAGGCTACAACGTGTTTGTGTGTGTATGTATATATATGAGCTATTAGAAAAACTCTTTTGTTTGAAATTTGTTACCAATGGCATTTAGTTGATTCAAGCTTTGCAGCGGCGATTGGTTCCTAGCTATTTGTTTCTCTCTGATTGACGAGACCTTTGGGCAGAGATTGTATTTCTGAAAGACGGTTCGTCTTTCAAAGAAACATGAAACAAATACTGTTAAGTGAGATGGTTTTATCAACTACAACTGTCAATATCTGCATCAGGTTTGTCTCGCTTGCCAGTTCGTCCTTTACTTGGCATAGGGTCTGCGCAAAATGAGTTCATGTCCGCTAAAATTCTCTCGCCGGATTCCGATGACAAGTATTAGCATAATGTTAATGTATGGTAAACATCTCAAACTTAGTTATGCATGATAATCATATACATTAGCTTGATAGGAAGAAAAAAGTTAATAACAAATAAGATAATAGCTGAGACTGTTTTGAAAACGCCTTGATTGATTGGTTAATGTACGAAGTCTAAAATTGCATAATAAGCGATTAACACAGGAAGAGCCACGATGGTTCCGAAGATTACACTGCAATAGAAACATGAAAATAGAAATCAATCAAAGACTATTCCGTTTTTGTTTAATAAAATCTAGATAATTTATGAAAAAAGAAAACAGTTGCAATATTTAACTTACGCTGTGCTTAGCACCTCTGCATGTAATCCGTATTCTTGAGCAAAGATGAAGGATATAATTGCCTGTGGGAAAGCAGCCTGCAAAATGATTCCGTATGAATCAACAGCCTTTACTTGGAGTCTTTGAACTTGGATCATTCCAGACCGTATCAAAAATCTAGAAAATAATTTTCTTCCTACTTTTTTCAGATGGATAGATTTGGAGAAACTCGTCAAGACATTCCAAATATTCTAGATAGCCATGATTAAGATCTGAAGGATGATTGGAAATGAGGAGTTTTATGATATGAGTGAGGACTATATATCTTCTATGCGATTTTAAACTTCTTGTGGGTCTTAATTTCATATGTAAGCATAGAAAATAAGGGGATGCCATTCTATATTATGTGTTATTTGCTCATCTAGCACTGTACCTGAATGATAGCAACACGTAAAACATCGCCACGCAAGCCCACAATGATTGATCCAATAGCCATGGCAGCGGGTCCTGCTATAAACCTTAAAACCATCCCTATAACGGTTAGACTTGCGCCACAGGCAATCACTTTTTCCTGCAAAGCCATGAAGATCCCTGCATGCGTAGTGGTTTCTTGCTCAGAAATATAAATAAAACCTTGCTAGCTATTGCAAGAGAATGTAACATAAAGAATTCCTAAAACGTCATCTAATTAATATTATTGGAACCCTGTGATCTTGGCACCAAAAAAAGTCTGGGAGCCCATGGATTAGGGAATAACAAGTTGAATTAGGGCAGAAAACATATGAAAACCATGGGCGCAGGACAGGCATATGTATATTTTAATTAAGTCAGGGAGACAAACCCCACTTCCGGTTTGCCACAAACATTTATCGATTATATATTTGCTTGCAAGTGGTATCGTACGTGATGCAAGCAAATTTGGATTTGTAAAGCTTAGTTTCTGGCTATTCCTTCTTCTATAGTGGAACGTCTGCCAGAGAGAAAGTTTTTTTCATTAGAGTACATATAATTTCTTAAAACGTTGAATTTGCAAGTATATTTATATCCAACTTTTGGCTTTTGATCTTAATTCATGTACACAAACTATAGTACTTTTTCCTCCTTTTAAGTGCGTGGGCTCTTTCTATTGTTACGGTGAAAATAATTTAATTAGCAATTTAGGGTTTGTTATTGGCTGGATTAGGGAGACGACAAACTTATTTAGGAATTAACTTAAACATTAATTAAGGTGCTCGTTCTAAATAGGAAAATTTTAAGATGGAGTATCGAAATTATGATTTTTCCCTTGGTAAAGTTTAAATGACATGTTAGTTGATCACCTTTTATCTTCTAGATTATACTAGTTTATCGCCTCAATTTTTTTTTTTGGAGGTTAGACCTAAATTTCCTAGAATGTAAAAATATAATATTTGTATTTTCAGAATTTTTTTTGATATTATTATTATATTTGGTATAACAGTTAAATTTAAAAAATTATAACTTAATTATTTTTTTAACTTGAGTTTAAAATTCAACCATATAAAAATTATTTTAAAATGACTTTTTTTTACTACATAGATTTAAAGAAGAAACATAAAAAAAAAAATATGTTCACTCCATTCAACCCATAATCTAAGTTATAAATTCTACTAGCTTGAATTTTTTTATATAATATAATAAAAAATATAAAAATAAATACACAATCAACCAATACTATATATATATATATATATATATATACACACACACACACACACACACACGAGAGAGAGACATAAAATTAACTAAAATCTCTATAGAGATTGTAAAAAAAATTAAAAAAAAAAGTTAAAAAAACTTACAACTTGAATTATGGGGTTGAATTATTTTTATATAATATGTTAAAAAATGAAAATCGAATCACAATAAATTTAATATTAGATGATAATATTAACTAAAAAATTAATATTAAAGGAGATTGGAAAAATAAATAAATAAATCCAAGAAAAAAAACAAAAAAGACAATTAAAAATGAATAAAAAAACTCATGCTACGCTCGGCCAAATAAAAAAGGCCAAGCACACGACCAGATAGAAACCCACACACCTGAGCTGTATCTATTTTATTGTTTTTTATAAGAGGCAGACAACAATCGTTCAACCCTTCCTTCCTTGAAAGAAAAAGGACGACAACCACTATGACACGAAACTATCAGCTAAAAAAATAAAAAATATTTTGATTTGATTTATTATTTATATAAATATTTAATATGATCTTACACCTTTTAGTTGTTTTAGTAATGTTTATATAAAAATATTTTTATAATATATCTGAAAATTAATTAGATTTAATGTATAATTTTATTGATAAAAAAAGAAAAGGAAAAGGATTTTATTGGCCGGAAGCAACACAAGTATTAATAACTAATATCCTATAAACTCATGAAAAAATAGAAAAGAATAAATAGCTCACCCATGCTAAACATGGCAGTTCCTGTGCCAGTTTTCGACATGATCAAGATAGAACCTTCCATTATGCTCGGCATCTCAAAATCCCACCTAAAAGTGTTCATAAAAGGAAAATCTAGAGTTAAATAAATAGATGAGGATACAGAAAACATAGAACAAAAAGCTTAGTACTCTTACAGACCTGTTAGCTATGAAAGCCCAAACAAGACCAATAATACAAGCGTATGAATTGGGGTTCATGGCGAGTTTCATCCCCACAGTCTTCATCAAGCACCAGAAAGCAGGCCTAGAGCTTACCGTGCTGTCTGCATTTTCTTCTAAATCCTCGTCAGGATTGCTGGATGAAACGCCAAGTCCTGTTCTTCGAATTTCTAATACGAGCAACAACATTGTAAGCCATATAATAGATTGGATGACAGACGATTGAACAATAAGAGCAACTGCCGCCTGCCCATACATGGCTTTAATCAGCGGAACACCCAGAACAAGAGAATTGGTAAGGGTACAAAGAGAGAAGCTGGTAATGGACCAGCTGTAGCTTCCCTTGCCACTCCACTTTGCCCAAACGGCAAGCAAGACCACTATAATGAGCTTCGATATAGCATCAGCGCCAATAAATAGGTAATTCATTTTGAAAGGATCAGCATGAGCAGTGAACTCAAAGGTGAAGAATGGAAGAGTGAAATAACAAACAAGGCGGTTTATGGCGCCGCACTGCTCTGGTGTGAATACCTTCCACCACCTGACAGAACCATACCCTAACATAAGTGCCACATAGAGTGGCACCATGGCGGCCACTACCTTGTAAACATCTGCCCACCCGATCATCTTTCCTCAATATTTAGCTACGTCTGAACCTTCGGGATTCTTTGAGTTGGATCTCAAGCATGCATGAACGCACTATTCAAAGAATGTAGAATGTCTTGAATTGGTTGGAAAACTAGCAGGGTTATGTATTTATACACATGCAAGGTCTATGCATTTTACTTTTTGTTTGTTTCTTGTGGAAAAGAGTCTTGGTGGGTGTATACGATTCTACGCCGTGGGTTCTTAAAGACGCGATGTAACTCTTTTTGGTGTGCTCATGGAAGTGTGATGTTGCTTCCACAAATGGCGGTTCTGAGCAAATGTCAGCAATCGTTTTTGTACAAGTAATGAGGTCCAGCGATTATTCCACCCACCTTCCAGAATAGGGTTCATGTTCTCGTGTACTTGTATATTAATTCTAAAATTATTATATATTCCTAGTGCTGCTTTTAGCGATGATGGCCAGCATAAAACTTTCACTCATGCAATATTGTTCAGATCGTCGCAAACGAACATTATAACAACACAAGGAGTGATCAAATTGACAGCCCACAAACTTCTATTATAAATTAGACAATTTTAAGCTACGTGGTTTTATTGCTTGTAAAAGCTCTGTGTTTTTTGCCTGGTCTGATTTCAAAACAATAATCGAATAGTTCTCAAGCTTGGTTGTTGGAATATTAGACTCTACCCACTATAATGCAAAAAGTTGAAGCGCTTGCCCTAATATAATTTGAGCACACAGAATAACTAAGTTCTTTTGCTGGATTGCCATATGCTGACCTTGACACAATCTCTGACTGGTAGACAAAAATCCATGAACAAGTGCGCATGTGCTCTCTATATATTTTTATGAAATCATGCATTCCACTTATTATATTCCTCTTCCAAAGCTTTCTGTTGATGGTATGTGAAATACGATATTTCCAGTGACACTAAGGAAGCTCGCTGTTTGGTGCTGTAGATGGCTGCATGCGCCATTCAAATTTGGCAGCTCGCCTGCACACGCCAGACTAATTTTTGGCCCATTTATTTAATTTAGTCCTTGATTCTATACTAACGTTTCAATTAAGTCCCTGATCTCGTTCCACCCTAGCCCACACCCTCCTTTTAATTTAGCTATTTACCCTCTAATAACGGATTTTTATCTGACCAAAGCCCAAAGAAAACCCAAACATAGAGAGAATAAGAGAAGGTTGAAGAAAAAGACAGCTACCCGTTTGAGTTCCTATATTATCATCATGTTTATATCTTAACTTAGATTAATTAAATATGATTTAATATATTGTTATTTACATATTAAAACAAAAAAAATTATCATGATTTTTTTATTGAAGAGTAATTCAAATTATCTTTGAATCATGTAATTTCTACTCATTTTAATTTAAATTCCAAGTTAAGCAAGCAATGATATTAAGATGTTTTAAATTGATTCACTAGACTAGGTTTAATGATATTGTCAAATAATTTCTTATGGTCTATCCACTTTTTTACATTTAAAAAAAATATTGTTTGCATTTTTTATTTTTTTAAAATGAAATTTAAGTAATATTATTTTATGTTTTTTCATCCAGGTCAGGTTTTGACCAAGTCAACCAAATATCTTATGAATTTATATTAATTGTTTAATTTTTAAATGATACCTTAAATATATGAAAACAAAACTAATTTAATGTTCAATGAGAACAAGAAATTTTACTAGTTTGTATATAATATTTTTATAAATAATGTTATTTTTTCTCCACGCTTTATTATTTTCATTCCATCATTTCTTTTAGAAACTAAAATAACTTTATGTCTTAATTACATTTTAATTTTAACTTACAAAATTCCTTTTTAATTTATCTTTTAAAATAAAAAATATAAGAAAAAGAAAAGGAAAACCTATACCTTAAATATTTTCCTTTATCTTTAATATTTAATTCAAATTTTATATTTGACAATATATAATTTTTTTTAATTATATATTTTGGAGAATCTAACTTGCCAAACAAGGATTGATATCTCTAGAGCATTGAAAGAACAAACGTATCACTTTAAACATGGAATAGGAATATAATCAAGATCCAAATGTCAAAGGTTTCGGATGCATTATGTTGTGTTGAACATGCTAAAAAGTTCTTGAAAGAATATCGGTTGACTCCATCTTGAAGTTTACCTCAGCCAATTATTATCCTGGTTTTTAGGTTTTAAAGCACATAAAAGTCAAAAAAAATGTCAATATAGTTCAATTATTTAGTAATTTTTCCAACAAATAATAATAAATTACATGTGAAATTTTGAACATATAAAACATTAAAAAATTTGAGATTAGAAATTAAGGTTCTGCTACCAACATAAGTAACAAGTAATCCATTTTCATTAAAAAATTTAATTAGTATATAATTGTAAACTAGTTATATATCATTTAATAAAGTTTCTCATCCAACTATATGATCCGAAGCTCCATTATCGATAATCTAGGTATGAGTTGACAGGTTTTTCTTACCAACATGATTAATTTAACTTAAAAAATTGTTATTGAAAAGTTACATCAATTGATTATATTGATCCATATTAAATCCAAATATAGATGAAAAGCCTATCTCACTTGATGTAGAAATGTTATTTAACATGACATTATAGGTTGAATTATCCTTACTTGATATCTTAATATATTTTATTTGTTCATTCCCTTTTATTTGCTTTATGTTACATTTTAGTTTTCAATTTAGTGAATATTCTACCAATTTGTAACCCTCATCTTTTATATGACTTATATAATTACAATGCTTGCATCATAGCTTTTATTTGTCTTTAATATGTCTTAAATTGATTTTATTAATAAAAACAGTAGCTGCTGTGGTTAGGACACAACTTGTGGAAAAAACTTGTTATTTTTTCTCATGAGTTACCATAGCATAAACCTTACTAAGTGAATGAAAAGTCTCAAAACTAAGGATTTAGGATCAACAATTTTGAAGTTTTCATTAATTATAATAATAAATTAATAGACCTTCTCTTACTCTCTTATCATTACAAATTCCTTTGCTACACCACATATGCACTTGAGAATTTTATCAAATAGCTAAAGTTCATCCCATAAAGCTTTGGATTTGGTATAGCAAACCATTTCAGATTGATTGCCCTGTTGTATGATATAAAAAACTTTTTTTAGTTCATATGACTCGTATGGCATTACACTATGAAAAATGCTCCTCAAGATCTTACCGAAAATTTTATATTGTCTCTATGCATGTGATGCTTTTATGAAGGTCATGAAATATGATATTAAAAAGCCAAGAAATCACCATTGAATTGCATTATTTTTTTTATATAGAAAAATCTGGATAGTAAGGGCTTGATTTTACAAGTGTTCCATCAATAAAGGAGATTTTGTTCTTAACATGAAAGGCATTTTCCATTGCTTTCCTCTATATTATTTTTTCCATGGAGAACACATCTAACAAACATAATATCTAGATTGGGTGCAAGTAATAATTTAGGTTAGAATCATTGAAAGTTTGTGTTTGAAAATCAACTAAGTTTTGTAACTGATTGTTTTCCCCTCTTAATTGAGTTCAAGTTATGGTGGTGTCACTATTTTGTGTCATTGTTAGGCTCTGATATTATGAGAAGTTGCTAATGTAGAAAGAAAAATATTCACATTTTTTCATTAGTCTTGTTTATACATACATATATATAGTTGTACAAGTTTGTTCTAAATAAGTTGTAAGAGAGAAATATATAGGGAAATGATAGATACAACATGATAATAAGGATTATGCATGTAAATAAGGAAGAAGATGTTATGATGAAGAGGTTGTTATGGTATGTATAATAAGAGGAAATCAAGAGGAGATGCAGTAGAATCTTCAAAATAATTGAAGTACTTGATGTATTATGAAAGTCCTCCACTTCGATTAGCTTCCTCAACATTACAAAAAATAAATGAATTAAATGAGATTGAAAAATTGCAAAAAAAAATAACAAGAAAATATAAAATATATATGCTTACATAGACTCAAATAATATTTAAATATAGTATAAAAAATATTATTTTTATATGAAAGAGTTAGTTACAAATTTGTATCAAAATTAAACTACTACTAACTCAAAAGAGAAAAAATACATTAAAAATTATAATATAAAAAAATAAGTTTCTAGTTAAATCAAATATTTTCCATCTAAACCTTATTTGTGACTATCTAAAATCCATTTAGAAAAAGAAAATGATGTCCAACTAATCTAAACCTCCTTCATTGTTGTTATTGCAACACAAGTGCACTTGTTTTTATATGAGATATTTGACTTCCAATCCCAAAGAAAAACACCTCAAGATTACTAGTAAAACTCTAGAGTGTGTGGTATGCTAAATCTTGTGTATATATTGATTGAGCTTAGAAAAACTGTTGAATAACCTACGAAAAAGTAGAACTAGCTGAAGAAGGGATGATATTTTCTACCTTTATCAAGTTTGACAAGGTCACCAAACACTTGTGATGTTGCAAAACAAAATAGAGTAATACCAATGATCTTGTGCAACGCATGTTCAATTACATAAGACCTTTTTCCATGAACAATCTTATTCTTATGAACCAATAACTATATACATTCACCTGATTTTAGTTTCAAATTCTTATGAGCAAACAAGTTACTGAAACAACTAATAAATGATAAAATTGGATCAATTATAAAAAGTATAATATTTTTTATGTTGTTTTTTGAAGCTGAAATACAACATCAAAGATGAATTCTTCATCTGGTTCAAATGCCTCTTCAAGACTTTTTCCGACTCTTAAGTTAAAATTAGTATTTCATTAATTGAGAAAATACCCTCGGCATACAAGGGAATGATGCAGGTAGGTGCACCATATAAATTATTGTGGACGAAAGAATCATATACTGAGAGCAGGATTTTCACAAACTAGAAAATTGCTAGGTATCTACTAGAATTTTATCACTTTATTCATCACTTCTTTATAAACTTTTAAAGATCTAAGAACTTGTAACAAAATATCTCACGGTATCTATTAGAAATAACAAAACAAAATTGCAATTACTCTTTAATGAACAAGAGCATTATATATGTCATGTGTGTGGAACAAGAAAATTGTTTATGTTGTGTGTGTAAGTTTTCGTACATGCATATGTATAGGAACATGACTTCAAGTATTTTCTTATCAACAGTCTGCTTGCATAGGATGAAATTGTTAGCTCTATGGCTTTTTGATGTAAGGTCATTGTTGAAAATATATTAAAATAATATTTTTTATTTAAAAATTATTTTTAATATTAATATATTAAAATAATTTAAAAATACAAAAAAATTAATTTTAAATAAAAAAATATAAATTTTAAATTTTTTCAATAATATTTATGAAACACAGAAATAAACAGATTCTAATACCAAAAAAATATATAATCATAATGCTATGCTAAGTGACATGACATTGCCCTTTAAGGTTCACTTGAGTACAATGTATTGTCAAGGTTATAGACAACTCGTCAAGGAGAAAAAAATTGATTTTCACCTGATACCACAACATAACAGGAATAAAACATGTACGATTTTCCCTGAAAAATCAAAGTTGAAACAACCTCGCCAATGTTTACTTCTTACTACAGGAACCCAACAATGATGCTTACATCAAAATTCAAATACAATAATCAAGCTTAGGTGAATGAAGTTGCATTACGTACTCTAAAATCTTGAGTGCCATATTTTAATTGACGGCGAAAATATGGTATTATCGACAACAATTTAGTGTAAAGACATCTACAGTATGTTTATGACTTAATAACTGCAAATAATTATAAAAAAACAAAATTATTTTACTAAATCATTATTCACAAGTAAATTAAATTAAGATTAAGTTTTAAAGGTTGTTGTAACCTAATTTTAGATTCATTAGGATTTTTTTGAATATTACTTTATTTTATGATTCATAATAAAAACAATAATAAAAAAAAAAGTTTAAAATATATTTTCTAGAGTCAACCACATCTTTCGATCAAAACCAAGTCCATCAAGTCAATACAGGTCGAACCATTTCGACCAGAATAAAAAATAAGTTTCGGACTGTTTCGGGTCAAAATCGAGTCCACCGGATCAATACGGGTTTCACCAAGTCGACCGGGATGAAAAATAAGTTTCGGGTCAAAACCATCATTTTGGTCAAAACCAAGTCCACTGAGTCAATATGGGTCCCACCATGTTGACCGAGATAAAAAATGAGTTTCAGGCTATTTTTTGTCAAAAAACCCGGTCCACCGAGTTGATACCCATATAAAGATTTTTTTGGTAATTAAAATTTATTTTTAGCGGTTGAAAAGCTTTTTCTAATACTGATTTGAGTTTTTAATTTTACTCCTATAAATAAATACTATTATTATATATAATAAAACAAAAAAATATATAATTTTTTCATAGTAGGCGGAGGATTTTTATCAAAGGTAGGCGGTACAACTATTCATTGAAAATTTTGCACAGCCTGTGATTCCATGTCCCCCTCTTCATTGGCTATTTCTTCATTGGCTATAAATAGCCAATGAAAATAAGCCAAACAGGAGAGAGAGAAAATCCAAATTCGAGAGCTTACTATTTGTGTTAACTGGGTGGTACTGTTCATTTATTTTTCTACTTTTTCTTCGTGCGAGTAAGATATTGATTTTTAAAAAAACAAATTGAAAAATACAAAATATCCTAACCATTAGATCTAATAGTGTTTAAATCAAAACCTTTGATTTTTTAGGATACAATAGGCTCTACCACACTGAATTAAAACTCAAATCCATCTCAGCCTTTAAAATAATTTGTCATTCGATCTTGTTGCGCCACGCCATCAGATGTACCAAACACTTGGTATACCATGCCATACCGGAACAAAGCTCAGCTCATCCGGACCGTCCGGCCAACTTGCAGATCAAGCCAATCATAGCCACACGATTAGTTCATCCGCGATCCAACGGTTCAGAACCTTCAGACGCACCGGTGCACCATGCTCACGTTCACACCATAGCACAATCTTAAAGCCTCTCTCTCCTCCAATAGTAGCCACGCGTCAGGCACACGCACTGCCAGTGGAATTTTCATAAATTTCTGAGAAATCTAAGGGTATTTCAGTCTTTTATTTATACAATGGCACTTAGGTAATTTTTTATGATTTTTTATGGTATTTTTGATATTTTTATATATAAATACTTGTAAAATTTTTTGTATGTAAAAAAAACTAAAATAAATAACAGTGCAGGTCTAACACTCATTTTATCATGTCATTGTTCATGGGTTCAAAACTCGATTCTCAAATATAGATATACTCATTTCTCAACGATATCAAAATAATTTTTGTTTTATAAAAGAAATATTATTTGTTGACACGTCACTTTTATTTACAAAAAAGGACCGATGTCAAAAATTTAAAATACCAAATATGGATTGTGTCCTTTATTATTTTTTTTTTGGTAAATCAGACATAACTCTCTTTTTTACGGACAAACATCGATATTTTAGACAAAATCTTCTAGTTTCAGGGACTAATGTCATTTTTAACGGGTTTCCTATTTTAGGGACTGACATTAACCATCTTAAAAAATTTATAAATAAACTCAAAATATAATAGCATTTAAATCAAATAAAAAACACACAAGTAAGGGTAACCTTTCTCTGAAAGGATGTTTTAAGGGTGGTGTCTACCTTCACTTAATCATAACTAACTCAGTACCTGAATCTCTGGGACCAATGTCTAATTTTGAATTTATAGTTCCCTCAAATTACTAAATGGCAACTCCAATAAAATCTTTATTCCCCCAAATCAAGAAAAAAAAACTTATTCTTTTTGTTAAACAAACAAAAAAGAGTGGAGTCGTCACCTGATGTCGTGTAGCGACAAAGGTAATGGCTCACAATAAAGAAGTTCAAAGCACTATAAAAAAAATACAAATAAGGTATAAAAGACTAACCTGGTTTTGATCTAACTAAGTTAACCCGACTATGTTGACTTGACTAGTTTGACTCGTGATTGGTACTTAAAAGTACTTTTTTATTAAGGTTTTATATTATTATTTTGCACTTGAAGTATCAATAGCTCCTTAACTAGAAAATATTTTATAATATCATGTATCATATTATAAGATACATTTAATTTATGGTAAATATTCATCTTAAATGCAGACCTATCACCTAAATCAAGAGGTTGATAGATTTGATTAACTATTAAAAGTGAAAAAACAAAGAAAGATTTAAACTTAGAAAAAATATGCTGGTGTAGTACAAAGCAGAATAATATTTAGTCATTGGGTCATATCTGGAGCTGTAGAAGTTAAATTTGGGTCTGCTCTATATGGATGGAAAGCTAAGACATAAGCTTAAAACTTGGTCCAAGATTCAAAAAGGTTGTTTTTAAGTTCAAATTGTAGCAATAATAGAAAAGTCAAAATCTATCATGTAGCCTAGATATTATTTAGTGTTCAGCCCATATCTCGAGTTCTAGAAATACAAATGACCTTTTTTTTTTGGAAAGCTGAAATAATTTTCTAGAACTTTCATGAATAAAGTTTGTTCAAATTATAATATTAATAGTGACATTTTGTTTAGACAGAAAGATAAAGATTGTCACCAAGTCAAGATATAGCCACTCACTCAACAATTAGTCAACAAATCAATAGTTCTACATTTTGACCTATAAAAGAAGGTATTTTCCATGCATTTAAGCATCTTAGTTTTCATATTAAGATCATTTTATTGCTCTCTTTCTTTATATTTTTGTAGTGGTTAAGTTTTGCTTTTATTAATTTTTTGTTTATGATTTTTATTTTTTTTCCCTTACTTAGTTAACTTATATCTTATTTATGTTCTTATCTTGTTTATTTTTGTTTTACTTCTTCATTATATTTAGCTAAGTTTATTATGTCAAGGTGAAAAGGTTGCACTATTGGTGTAAGAATAAGCATAATATAAACTCAATATAGACTTTAATGCTTATATCAACTTACTATTAACATGTTTTATTATTTTTATCTTATTAATTCTTAATATCTTGCTTGTTAAATGATTAATATAGATTTGTGTTACATAATACTTGGTATAAGAAATGCTTGGCACTTTTATAGCTCAATCGTATGGTATAACCCACACATGTGCTATGAAAAGAACTTGATTTGTTATTAACATAAGTTCATATCATGAATTCCTGATAATATTTAAAAGTTTGATATTATTTAAATAAGATAATTAATATGATCATGTTAACAATTTGTAATAAGCTATTAATGACCAATCATATGATTGGAACCTCCTTTATGTGTGGTTTCCAATTGAGTAATAAAAACAGTTTATACTATACTTGTTTAAAATACCATTAGTAGATCCTCTAACCTCGATATTTATTTTTATCATTTTTTAATCTTCATATTAATCTTACATCTCAAAATCTTGTCACTTGCTTGTGGAACTTAAAAATAAAGCTTATTAGGCTATTAAAGCTTTCAATGCAAATCTTGATGATGCCAGTCAACTGCGAAAATTAAAAATAAATGAGCTTGAGGAAATAAGAAATGATGTATTGAAAATTCAAGAATTTATAAAGCAAAAATCAAAGAGTTTCATGACAAGAAAATACTGAGAAAAACATTTAATGTTGGTCAAAAAGTCTTACTTTATAATTCTCAATTTCATTTATTTTTTAGAAAACTAAGATCAAGATAGAGTGGTCCTTTTATTGTGAAACAGTTGTATCCATATAGGGCCTGTGATATCGAGAATCCAAAGAATGGTAATGTTTTCAAGGTAAATGGACATCGTTTAAAAGTTTACTTTGATAATTTTTCAATTGGAAATGACTCTATTAAATTGGGTGATCCTTTATATAAACATTGATATTTTTTCTCATATTGATTTTGTGTTTTCTTCCGATGTGACCTTTGTTTTGCTAGTTTTTTTATCCTTGTCAAATGACAGATAACGATACTTCATGACTTAAGTCGATTCTTTCTATTTTCCATAATAATTGATATCTGTGTATATATTTATTCAATTCTTTGCTCTTTCTCCCTTCTTTACATCTCTTCTCATTCGAAAATAGACACCACTTTTGAAAAATTAAAAAAATATTTTCCTACTCTACCTCAAAATACGATTACAAAACTTTACCATGCTAGATGTGCAAGATTGAGATTGTTAATGAACCATGAAATTCCTGAAGATATTCACTGGCTAATTGAAGCAAGGCCCCCGATTATCAGATGAGTCCTTCAATTCTTTCATTTCATACATGCCTAGAATAGATAAAAACACTTTTGAAAAGAAACGTCTAGTAAAACGACTGAAAGTTTGTCATAGATGTGTTAGATGAACTTGTAATGCAAAATATTAGGAATTGTATTTGTAAATCATGAAGATAAAATACAATTCATTAAGGATGGCCTCAGTAAGGAGTCTTTAGATAAATTTCTATTCACTCTCAAGACACACCCTAGTAAAGATACGTATCGTGCAATTTATGATTTATGATCATAATTCCATAAAGAACATGTTTGATATAGTCTTGGGAATCTGATTAAAAAAGATCATGTATGCTAGTTTTTAAGAAAACTAGATGAGAAGCCTATCCCCAACCCATAAAGGGCATTTAAACTGTTCTTGGATGTAAAACCAAAGGAAGATGTGAGCCACAATCATAACTACCTATGCATACACATGTTAACTACCTGTACATCCATATATTTTTCTTTAAAAAATAAAAAGAGAGAGAGAGAGACTACAGCTGACCTACGTATAGGTGGTATGATTGCATTTTCACTTTCTCATCTATAAATTCTTCTCTTCCTTCCCTTCATTTCTATTTAACCCACACATTCCACAGATATCAAAGTATGTAGAAATAACAAGTTCCTCAAGTAATCAAATATGAAATATTTGTGTTTTTGGTGGATCTAGTCTTGAGAAAGAAAATGAGTTTTTAGAATCAACACATCATCTTGATCAGGTATCAACTGCAAGAAAGATTCATTTAGTGTATGAAAGAAGCAGCCTTAGGTTAATGGGGGGTGTCAATAGTTATATTTTTAAAAGGTCGTTACGTTTTGGGGGTTATCCCCAAAGCTTTAGCAAATGGGGATATTATTGGAACAACAATTGAAGAGGAACTACAAGTCTCCACAATGTCTGATCGAATGAATACAATATTTAAACATGTTAATGTCTTCATTGTCTTGTCAGGTGGTCTGAGCACATTGAAAGAGATCTTTCATATTTTGTTTTGGGCTCAACTTCACATTCACCATAAACCCATAAGTTTGTTAAATGTTAATGATTTTTATGATAAGTTGTTGTCTTTTCTTGATCATGCTGTGGAATAGAAATTCATAACATCTTCAACATGACAAATCATAATCTTTGCTGCTACTGCTAAATAATTGATTGACCAACTACAATCTTTCACTCCTATAATTGATCCCTCCATGAGTCGCATAAATGGTCAACTAAGAAAAGTCGTAAAAGGCTTAGATTGAATTTGAGCCTTCGTTTGTGAAACCTTGTGTTTTATTATTTTGTTTTCTTATTTCTTATATTTGTTTAAATGTTTTTCAGGTTTGTCAGTTTTTGTTGTTTCAGGTGATGTCTTCTATACTCTATCTTTCTACCTTAGAACATGGAAGACAATATTCTATTTTGGTTAGAGGGAAAGGGTATTAGTTGGTACTTAAAAAAAATATTAACTTGTTTTCTATTTACAAAATCAATGTTACTAAGATGGCAGAGTTAAGGAATTCTTTTGTTGAAGTGACTCTTGAGACGCATCTTAGTAAACATTCTTAACAAGGTCTATCATAATACTTCTTGAAATATTGAGGTTTACAAACTCTTACATTATTATCAATTGCTTCTGCTCATATACTCATTTAACAAGTATTTTTAAGCCTTTATTTTCACACACATACTTTAACATATGATTATAGGTTACATATTGGATTATTATATTATTTATGTTCTTTTATTAAAGGTAACAACTAAAGGAAAGGGATAGAATATAATTTGCAAAAAAAAATGATAATAAATATAATTAAAAATAAAAATAAAAACATAGATAAGTCTAGTTTTGTGGCCTCCCTAACCTAAGCAATTAAGCCTGAATGGGTGTTTTAACACCTAATACCCTAAAGTCAACTGACTTGGGAGTTATTGGCCTAACGTTTGTTACATGGGTTGAGGAGAAAAGCTTAAGAGAATCAAACATTACACTATCTGCATATCACTATCTGCAACTCGAGTTATTAAACTCGAAGAGGTGTCTCAACACCTAATGCTGTAAGACCAATTGGTTTGGAAATCATTAGCTGAAAGCTCATAATATAGGTTAAAGATGTATTATGTTTTAAGTTATATGTATATAAAAAAAATGAAAAAAAATAATTTCAACCCAACAAAGTTAACCTTAAACATTAGAACATAATATTGTTTTCTTCTAATAAAAGCCTCATCATTTATATTTTTATACATTGAGCACATAAAAAAAACAGTTTATTAATATCTTCTTTCAATAATATGAAGCAGATATATGTAAATTTAATAAGAGTTTGTTTACTTGGATAAATTAATGGAAGTTAAATGATAAATGTCTTACTTTGAAGAACTTGCAAGTTATTTTTCTATTTTAACGTTTTGATTACTAGGAACTAGTAATAAACTGATTGGAGGGTGTGATTAGTACCTAAAAATGTATTTTGCACTTGAAGTATTAATAACTCCTTAATTATAGTATGTTTTATAATAACAAGTCTGATAATATAAGATACCTTCAATTTATGATAAATTCTCATTTTAAATGCAGGTATTCTCACAATTCAAAGGATTGATTGTTGTGATTAACTATTAGAAGTGAAAGGACAAAGCAAAGGCTAGGCTTAAGAAGGAAATGTGATTTAATTCAAATTCAAACACTATTGAGTCATTGGATCATATCTAGAGTTATAGATCTTGGATTTCATATTAATTTATATGGATGGAAAGATAAGAAATAGGCCTATAACTTTCATGGTATGGAAAGACCTAAATTTTCCATTTTGAAATTCAAAGTTTGGCCATAAAAGAGAAGTCAGAATCTGTCCTACAATCCAGCCCAAACACTGCTTAGAGTTTATCCATAACTGGAGTTCTAGAAGGCCAAATGATGTAAACTTTGGTGGGTGAAAGGAAAAGATAATTTTCAATAACTTTCATGGAGAAGACCAACTCAAATTCTGATGGTAAAAATAACATTTCATCTAAACAAGAGCATGAGGGTTATCCACCACATCTACCAACAACACTACTTAGTATTTTAGACATATCTCGAGCTGTAACACTCCAAATGCTCCAACATTTGGTGGGTGGAAAGAAAGGACAGTTACCAATAACTTTCATTAAAAACACTTTACCAAATTCTGATTGCATCAATGTCAATTCATCTAACCAAAATGCTTGAGTATTGTTGTCCACCAAGTCCATTAAATCAATAGTTGGCCACTACATCAATTATTAGTTACCAAATGAATAGTTATGAATTTTGGCATATAAAAGGAACCATTTGTTATTCATTGAGGCATCTTGTTTTTCATATCAAGTTTCTGCTCTCTCTTTATATTTTTGTAATGCTTAAGTTTTGCTTTCATTAATCTCTTGTTCATGCTTTTCATTTTCTTTACTTAACTTTGTTAACTTATATCATGTTCATGTTCTTATATTGTTTATTTAAGTTTTTTTTCTTCATAATGTCTAGCTAAGTTAATCATGTCAAGGTGAAAAGGTTTCACTAATGGTGTTAGGATAAGTATAATATAAACTCAATATGGACTTCAATGCTTATATCCTAAATAACTTGCTATTAACATGTCTTATCATTTTTATTTTATTAATTCTTAATACCTTACTTGTTAAATGGTTAATCTAGATTTGTGTTGTATAACATTTGGTACATCAAATACTTAATCCTTCATAGTCTTCGGCCGACATCGTTATTATGAGAGGAACTTGATTTGTTATCAACATATGTTAGCATCATGAATACTTGATAAAATTTATAACTATAGTGTTACATAAATAAGATTATTGTATGATCATGTTAATAATTTATAAAGACTTTATATTTTACTTATCTCTAATACTATTAGTGTATTCTCTAACCTTGACATTTGTTTTTATCATTGTATAATCTTCACATTAATCTTACATCTCAAAGTCCTCTTTAACTTATCTTCACCATCATCATCATCCTTGTTGTTGTTGTTGTTGTTGTTGTTGTTTTTATTATTATTATTACTCTTATTTTTATTATTATTATTATTTATAATTTATATAGTTAACTTCCTTGTGGTTCGACCTCGGTCTTGTCAGGTTATTTATTACTTTGACACTCCTACACTTGGGATAAGATATCAACTATTTGATTGTGTCAAGTTTTTGGCGTCATTGCCGAGGAGGTAAATTTTTATATAAATTATAATATTTATTTTATTTTTACTTTTTACTTTTCTTGTATCTAACTTCTATTTCTTTTGTTTTCTTTCCTTCTTCTTTTATTTCCTTTCTCATTTTATTTTCTTCCTGCACGTGCATGAGAATTTGGTCACGTATATTAAGTGGTAGACTTTGTAGGGTATCCTTATCATTTTCAAAAAAGATAACTAGAGAAGATAACTAATCACTTCATAATGAGAATAATGAGAATGATTGAGTTAAAACACTTAGAGACCACATGAATCCTACAAGAACAAGTGTACCCTTATGCATAATTTTCCCTCCTGATGCATTTTACTTTAATTTTAAGTCAGGCATTATTCAACGTTTACCTTCTTTTCATGGCTTAGATCTAGAAAATTCATACATGTATTTGAGAGAATTTGAGGAAGTTTATAACACTTATAATGACTTAAATTATAGCATGAACATCATCAGATTAAAGCTTTTTTCTTTTTCATTAAAAGATAAAGCTAAAACATGGCTATAAAATCTTAGGTTAGGATCCATTCATGCTTGGGATGAAATGCAACAATAATTTTTAAAGAAGTTTTTTCCATCTCACAAAATAAACTCTTTCAAAAGACAAATCACCATTTTCACTCAAAAACCAGGAGAAACATTTTACCAATATTAGGATAGGTATCGGGAATTGCTTAATACTTGCCCTCATCATGGTTTTGAAATATAGAGATTGGTTTCATATTTTTATAAAGGGTTAACACCTAAAGATAGACAAATGGTGGAATTGATGTGCAATGGAACTTTCAAAAATAAAGACCCTAATGAAGTAACGGAGTACCTAGACTTGTTAGCTAAAAATGCTTAAAATTAGGACACTGCAAGTACTTATAAGGCATCAGGTAAGACTCAACCTCATACATCTAGTTGAGTTATGTACAACCTTAGGGAAGATCATGACCTCCAAGCTAAATTTGCATCTTTAGCCAGAAAAGTTGAGACACTAGAATTAAAAAAAAAAAAGTGGTCAATTAAAATATGTTTAAGACACTGTGTGTCAAATCTATGAAACCAATGAATATTCAACCAATGACTATCCAACTTTGCTTTCTTTTAAGGAATGTCTCCATGAACAAGCTCATACTTTAAACAGTTTTTAAAGGCCTAATCATAACTCATACTCACAAACATACAACCCTGGTTGGAGAAATCACCTAAATTTTAATTGGAAGAGTTGTTACAATAATGCATAAACTTCACAGCCATTGTTTCAAGCAAACCATAATTTCTAAAATTCTCATGGATATCCATCTCCATATACTCCAGCTCCTAGAAGAAATCTTGAGGAAACATTGCATGCATTCATTGAAAAGTAGGAGACAATCAACACTCAAAATGCTCAAACTATGGCAAATCTAAAAGATGCTTTTGCAAAATTCACATCTACTCTCAATTTTCAAGAGAAAGGTAAGTTTTCATCTCAACCACAGCAAAATCCCGAGGGACAATACAATGCAAATGCAAGTAGTTCCAGAAGCCATCATATGAATCAAGTCAAATCAGTCATCACTCTTTCTAGTGGAAAGGTTATTGAAAAACCCACTCTTGAACCTTGTAAGAAAGATGATAAGTTAATCTCTGAGGGTAAGGAAGGTTGAAGCTGAATAGTGCAAAAAAAAGACTAATTCCCTGTCAGCACTTCTATTTCCTCATGTTATGACCAAACAAATGAAAGTCAATCACAACTCTGAAATCTTTGAAACTTTCAAACAGGTAAGGATCAATATACCTTTGTTGGACTATTAAACAAGTACATTCTCATGCTAATTTTTTGATATATTTGCATCGTTTTTAGCATTTTCAACATCATCTTAGAAGAATTTAAATTTTCAAAGGTATTTTGAACGCGTTCAACTTTCAACGCGTTAATTTTACAATCACTGATTTTTCTTGTTGAGTTAACATTGATATTGCTCACTTTCAAAAATACAAAAAAATCAAAATTGATAAAAATAAAGAAATTGAGGTACCAATGCATTTTGAAGACCAGGACACTTTGTCTATAAATAGAGGCTACAACACATACAAAAAAAAAAAGGAATAGAATTTTACACATTGAAAAGGAACACTGAAAACCCCTAACTGTAAACCTAAACATAAACCAATCTCTTTCAAAGCCAATAGAGTCGCAACCCCCCGAAGGTTGATTGGTTTTCTGTTTTTGAAAACACAAGCGTCAGCCCCATCTCCTTGTCATCTTCCCTTTCTTGGATGTCTCTCCCCATTGTCTGCGTTTTAATCTTCAAAAATCAAAGCCACCGCTCCCTCAGCAGAGTTAGAGCATCTGACCAAGACTAGAAAGAAGTCGTCGCTCCCCGCTTCTCTTGGACGAAACATAATCCCCTCACTCTATCATCTCTATCGCCAGGTCTCTCCTTTATTCGACCCCTAGCAGTGGCCGAACAACAACAGCCAGTGCCCTCTTCATCTCCTTCAACCAGCGTCGCCACCAATCAACTACCTCTAATCTCCATCGTAACTCCAACAATCATGGATGATAGCCACGACCAAATTAGTCATCGATAGAAGAAAAAATAAACCAGGATAAAAAAGAATAGAGATCTTTGAACAAATATAAAAAATTAAAATCTATTGTTTATGTGTTTTTCTTTTTTTACAGGTAATGGTAGTCCTTACCATTAGCAAGGAAGGAGAAAGGTGAAGAAGACATTCTAGATCCCTCGATTTGCATGGAGGAGATGCGTCGCCATAATTCAAATGCCCAAAAACCTTCCAACCACTTTTCCTGTAATTGCAAAAGGCCTTCCCTACAATTCTTGTAGATTTTTGGGGTTTATTTTGTAACTTTTAAATTGAATTTGATTTTTTTATTTTTTTAACATATAAAAGATGGTGTATGGAAAATCATAATAAAAAGAGGTGTGTGTGTGTGTTTGTATTTTTATTTATGTTATTGAATTAAAAAAATCAAAAAGATAAAAAAAAATTAAGTGTTTAATTTGAATATGGTTAAATATCTCAAGGACAAATAAAATCATGTTATGTTTTTCATAAAAGTGTAAAAACATGTTTTTACGTATATTCTGGGATTTAATAACTGATTTATTAAAGCCTTAGAATTTGAAAAATATTATAAATTTTCAAATCACATCAAACTATAAAGCAGCTTACCTCAAATAGGGTGTGTTAAGGATGTTAATACTTTCACTAACCACAACCAGTCTCTTACCTTTGAATCTTTGATAAAGACCAATACATTTGGGTTTCCTAGTAACCTTCAATTAAATACTAGGTGGAGACTCTCAATGATCCCAAGTCAAGCAAACGAATGAAAATCGCCAACAGATGTCGCGCGGGAGACATGCGACAAATAGTTTGATAAACAAGTTGTTTGAAGGTCTCTATGCAAACAAGTAGACCAGAGTTGATCCAAATCATGAAGCTAAAGCAATTTTCTTTCTAAGAACATGAAGAACACTGCCTTAAAAAACCCAGAAAATATAGCAAACCTGAAAACTAGAGTAAAAGCTATAAAACCCAAAAAAATAGACTTACATTTAGCAGCTTTGACTTAAACATGCTTACACACACTTTTAAAAACATAAAAAAAAAAAAAAAAAAACCTTAGCAATAAAGACAATGGGCCTAAAAAAACCTTTAAAATGGCCTAATAAACATACTTCCAATAAATAAAATAACATCAAATCTTGGCAAAACAGCATCTAAAGCAAACTTCAATATTAAAATATTATCATAACATAACAAACCATGCATTATCCAAACATAAGCATATATATGCTTATTAAAAAAAGAATAGGTTTAAATGCATTTAGACTCAAGCATTACCTCATCTAAGCAAAAAAAAAAAAAAACCAACAACATTAAACCATTAAACAACTATAGTATGAATCTAAAAAAGAGAGGGGGGGATGTGCTCATTGAGCTTCGCCCCTTTATCAAACTTGGGAGGTTTAGGTTGTAAAATGGTACTTTCTTCTTTGGATTCTCAACTTTTTTTTTTCTTGATATCTCTCTTTTTTTTGGTGATTTTCCTTGCGCTTTATAGCTTATTACGCCTAATGGTTTACAAAACCATTTGTGGATTTTTGGTTGGTTTTTTCAAAACTAGGTTATATAGGATTTTTTTATTCAATCTATTAGAACTCGTTTCTTTCTTCTTCTTTTTCTTTTTCTTCTTCTTTTTCCTTGTCTTTAGAAGCCTAACAAACAATTGAAAGCTTATAGAAAAGGTTGGGAAGCTAGTGGTTAAAGTTTAGGCCAAAATGGTTAGACTAGGGTGTATGTTTTATGAATTAAATGTGAACACTGAGGAGTTACTTGATCATAACATCTTTGAGTACTTCAAGACCTTTAACCACCATCGTGTTCTAGGAGGTTCCCCTCTATAAAGTTGTGTCACACTTACTTGATGTTTGTACCTCACCTGTCATGTTAAAGCCCTTAACTTCTTGTTCCAAATCAGCCTTAACTGTTTCAGAGAAATTCAACAGTGTTACATCCAACTTTGGTTCAATGGTAAGGAAGTTATAAACCACTAAATAAAGTGTGGTTTAATTCTAGTTGGAGAATAGCACCCCCTCTATAATGTCTATAATTTATTTTGATCAAATAACCACTCATTGTTCACGTTTAATCCATAGAACATACACCCTTGATCAACCATTTTTGGCTTAAACTCAACCATTTTTTGCCTAAACTCTTTTAGTGCATGGTGTGGTAAGAGGTCCTAAGGTGGTCAAAGATGTCATGTTCATTCACCTAAATGTTGCAACTCGATTAATATATTCAACTAAAGAAAGGGATACAAGGTAACCTAAATGATATCATTTTGGCTAAACCTACAAATTAGGGTTTTAAATTTAGGATTTGTTAAAGTTCAATTTAATTTATATTCTTTCAATTTCTTTTACTTTCACTCATAATTATCTCCTGAACTTTTAATTTCATGCAATTTCACTCATATCAAACTCAATTACCAGCCCTAAAGTTAAGTGTCTTTTATAAAATGGTCCTTAGTTTTTTATTTGTTTAATTGGACCCCTAGTTAACCATAAAACTTTAAATTTTATTCAATTTAGCCCCTATTTTAATTGATTTTAGTCCTTAAAGTCATGCATCTTTTGCAAGTTGGTCCTTGATCTTTGATGTATTAAATTAAATCCCTAATTACCTATTAAACTTTTATATTTATACAATTAAGCTCCTGATTTGACCAAATTAACTCTTAAAATTTGTAATTTGACCCCCAAACTTAAATTAAAGCCTAAATTGACTTCAAGAATCAATTTTTCTTATAATTAAACCCTCAATAAATTAAATTAAACTTTCAAAAAATTCAATTAAGTCCTTAAACATACAATTTTGAATTTTCCTCCTTAAAAACTGAATTCTCTTTTTCAACAAGGTTAAATTTTCAAATTATGTATATCTTAACTCTCTTTAACTAATTTTTAGGAATTTCATGGGAGTTCTAGTATGTTCTTCTCAATTGATAGATTTTTTTATTTTTCTTCCATCATTTCTTTTATTTTTTGTATTTTCTCTTTTTTTTTATTTCATATAGGGTCCCAAAATAGGTAACAACGGTTACCTCGATAAAGATAATATGTAATAAGATCAAAGTATAATATTTTTTATATAAGATAACTTGGTAGTCTTAAGTTTAAGGATCACTTATGCAATTATCATATAAACCTTTTCATAGACATAGGTGATATATACCTAGAAAATTCTTATGCGAGTTAGTTCAATATAAATATCTTATAAACACTTATATATTAATTCTAAGTATTCTTTATACCTTAATTTATGAGAATAGTTGCTTTTTTATTAAAAAAAATATAATATGTATAAGTCTTTACAATCTAATAAATATATGGTATTTAAGAGAATATCGATAAGAAATATTTATGAACAATATTTTGATGCAATAAGAATCTTATAATTATAACAACTTTATTATTTTCTTTGCAAAATATTTTTGTACCATGAACTTCATCCTTATTCTAGATTCATAAATCAAATATTAAATTCATTAATCTAATATTATATGAATATTAAAGATAAATTAAGCGTTTATTAATAATAAATATATATTTACATTAATAGAATAATGTTATATGTAATCAACCAATTGGCTACAAGACATATTAAACTAAAATGTTGTTCATCCCTTATTAACTTGTCAACTCCATAACTATGGGTTTAGAATTCGAATAACCCCATAGAAAAAAAAAACATGAATCAATATAAAAATAAAATAATAAATAATAAAAATAAAAATAAAAATAAAAATAAAAATAAATCAATTTTATGGTTCTAATCATAAGGCCTAAACTAATTCCATAGAAAGTTAAAAATAAAAAAAGCAACATCCTCCATAAAAAATTGTTGAGGGATGAAATTACAAAAAAATAAAATAAAAAAAGGACCTTAAACAAAATAAATAGCAATAAAAAGAATAAGGATCAAATTTAATATAAAATTAAATTGAAATAAAATTCAAGGAATGAAATTGATGAAGAAACTCAATTAGTAAAAGGATAAGAAAAAAATCAAAAGAATGAAGATTAAATCTGATATAAAATTAAACCAAATCAAATGATTATGGATGAAATTGAAGAAAAATTAAATCAAAAGAAGATAATAAAAAAATAGCAATCAATGTCGAATGATGAATTTTTTATTTTTTTAAATAAAATTAATGTCAAACAATGAAATTGAAAGAAAATAAGGTAAGAAAAAAAATATCAATTTGCATTAACTTTTCAAACATTTGATCTAAAACATTAGACCAGAAGCATCATACACCCAAAAAATAAGTGAAGCCTAATCACCAACAAATCAAAAAATAAAAGATGAAATCAAGAAGAAGAAAAAAATCAATCATATAAAAAAATTTAAAATTTAAAAAAAATAACAATTAAAACAATGAGGATAAAAAATAAATTAAAAAACAACTATAAATTTTCAATTAAAGGGTTATACTGAAAAGAAAAATAACTTTTAAAAAAAATTAGAAAAATAAAGACTAAACTAAAAAAAAATATACCATAAACTTGGATTGAATGATAAAATTAAAAACTAATAAAATTTTTATAAAAAAAATAAGAAAAAAATTAAAAATCAAAATAATAAAAACTAAATTGAAATTAAAAAACTAAATTAAAAAATATCTTTTTTACAAAAAAATCAAGAATAAAAATCAAATTAATGAGGATTGAAGCTGCAATATCAACCATAAAAAGATCAATTAGTAATTTTCAGGGGATGAGAAAAAAAAAAATGTTCCTTGATGAAAAAACCGCTCAAGTATCGTCAACACACGTCACACTAAAAAAAAAACACGTCAAACTAAAAGAAAAGGAACATAGTTGGGTTTTTATTGACACGACAGATAAGTAATTTTGACCACTAAAAGACATTGTATTTTTTGAATGAAAGGAAAAAAAAAATTATTGATGAAAAAACTGCTCAAGCATCGTCAACACAAGCCACACTAAAAGAAAAAAAAACATAGTTCTATTGACTGGACAGATAGATAATTCTAGCCACTAAAAAATATTATACTTGTCGTTCAAGTGTTGGCACGTGTACTATACATCTCCATAATTTTTTAAATTTAAATATTAATTAAATATTCTAAAAGGACTAAGTTATCCATCATGGCTATATAATTTAAAAAAAGAAAAAGAAAGTGCGAGAATACTAATAAACCCCTCAACTAATAGCTTGTTTTTTTATTAATTTTAAGGGTGCGTGTGTGTGTGTGTGTGTATAGAAACATCAATACCTCTTATATCAGCATTGAACTTTTTAAACTTTAAGATTAGATAAGTTAATTTATTATTTCTTAAAATAAATAAAAATCATATACACTCTCCATCGTGAAAGAAATGATTTTACCCCCGAATCATTAGTTTTTTTTTTTAATGGCAAAAAAGTCGTTGCGTAAATTTAGACTAGGTGTACAGTGTTTTCTACAGTATTTTCACTCGCGATTTATAGTTTCTGTTAATTTTATTTTTAAATAATTAAACGCTTGCAGAGTTGCAGCTGTTGCAAAACACCATCGTTCAGACAACAGATATTAAAACATTATTATTCAACTCATTAACAATTTCCCACAAGCTTATATCTCCACTCTTCAGGGTCTTAACTAAAATTACAGAAAAAATACATTTCATAAAAATTTAAAAAAACTCAGTTGCAAAACCTTCGTTGTTCAAAACAAAGTTGCAAAAGCCTCTGGTCGATTCACATGAGTAACAGATGCAGGTTGTTTTGTTACCGCAGCCAAGATGTCAGCATAACCAACCACCCCGACTAAAATGTCATCACTATGATCCTCGATCACCCATACATGGGTTGCCCTGTGAGAAAGCATCTGTGCCATCACTGCAGCCAATGAGCTCGTAATTTTACATGTCAGAGGAGCACTTCGACCCCTATAAATACTCCTGCCAATTCCAATTGAGTTTCCTGGATTGAATCCAATGCTCCTACTGCTGAATTTCCTCAGCCTAGTTGAACCAGTCCCATGAGCTGTATTACCATCATCAACTGCTGAATTAGCTGCAAAATCCGGTAGTGATCTTGATGCGACATTATCCTCAACCCCCATCACAAACTGCCCGGCTGAGAGGTTTGCTAAAGCCCATGCTGCAGCCAGATAATCACATTTCCACAATCTAGAGGCTGATATTTCCCCTATGATCTTACATTGACCATTTGGAATGGGCTCCACAACAGCTATCGCACTGGGATCTTCAGGCAGCTTTCTTGTTGCTTCAATGGCTGGGAGAGAGGCTTCTACTGAGTTGTAATTTGAGTTAATGGCTCCAAGGGAGGAGATGGAAGAAAGAGGGAGCGGAGCTAGAGCACCAAGGCATCCAATGAGAAAACGGATTACATCTTCTCTAGAGAGACAGCAAAATTTGTCGTGGTTGGAAGTGCCAGAAGATGAGGAAGGACGGTTGGGGTTGATTGTCAGGTTATTATTGCTGCTGCTATTGGATGTATCAGCATTCTTGAGCCACTTACCATTGTAGAGAATTGAGAATCGCTTGCTCATACCTTTCCATCCCATGCTTTTTGGAACAATAAGGCGCCTTACACCTTGCTTCATCATTTCCAAGGCATCTATCAACCTACCACAAGCACCAAAAAGTCATTTCCTGTATGAACTCTATTCTCAGGAATTCATCACAAGTTTCTGTATGTGGTAACCTATCAAATCACATGACATTTTTAAAATCTCGCAGAATCTAAACTTTATTCTCTTCTACATATATAACCTGAGGAACAAATTGACAAATCCCTTGGGATTTCTCCACCAAGAAAAAAAAAAAGGCTCAGTTTACAAGATGATTAAGGAAAAGTACTTTCCAATAAGGAAGCACTCTGGCACGGATTATGTGTTTGTCTCTAGATGCATACTAACACACACAACCATACAAAGAGAGACACAAGAAACAACACCTGTCAAATAGAGCATGTACAAATATAAAGATTGTTTACATGAAGAAAAATTATGTAAGGAGCCCCAGATTAGTGCTATATACAAACCACTAAGAAAACCATATCCAAAATAAGAGAGAATCTACCACAAAAAATCAAATTTCAAATTTAGATTAACTTCGTATAGTTGCATGAAAAAAAATCTTTTCAGCATTTACTTTTTCTTTCATCTCCTCACTATTGCACATGAGTATGCGAGTCAAGCAAGAATGAAGAAACCAAGTTTCTCCACCATTTCATATTACAAAACTACAACTCTTCATAAATCCTAGATTAAATCATCGTGCGTCCAGCCTCTTCACCTTAACAATCCCCACCAATCTCACCTTATTTAGTTTGATACAATCAAGGAAAGAGGTATTTAGATCACAACATCCATTAACAAGGCATGCTTTTTAACTTAGAGGTTTATAAATTTTAGAGAACTTCTTTATTTAGGTTGATGTGTGTGTGTGTTGCGCATTTTGGTATTATTATGAATTTTATGATAATTGATGTTTTATGCTCTTTGGTGATTAGGGCCCCTTGGGACCTTTAGGATGTGTATCAAATCACACAAATTCTCTATTTGGAGCAGCCATATGATGAATGATTTGAGATATGAACATTAAAATTATGATTATAGACATCAATTTCCCCATGGCCTTTAAGATGGATTCCTAGTGCTCAGAGGATGGATTCTTGTAGCAAAACCTTTATTTTCTACTTTTGTCCAATCCCATGTACCCAACTCTTGAAACACTAATATAAGAACATGTCTAGTTTATTTTATCCAATGACCAATTGGTCTAGCAGCCCTTCCCCTTTACAGACTCAGCCTGTCGAGCGGATTCTGTAGTGCCTAATTGTGGGGAAGGAGTTAGATGATAGATTACAAAGGGAAAGATGCACGGGAGCTTTTGAAATAATAAATGTTTTCCATAGTAATTTGACATTTCTAATTTAGTTTATTATTCTAACACTAGTTTGATTCTATATTAAATAAATAATTTTCTATAAAGATTCCTTTTCCAATAAGGATTCGGCTTAAGGTCTAGAACTAGTATAAATAGAGCTACCTAGCTTATTTTTCATACATATTATTATTATTATTTTAAGTTTTCTACAAACTATAAACCTATTTGTCTGGTTCCAACTTCAAATTTTCTTCTATTTAAGCCATCAATTTCCTATTCTTTCTTGTTTTGAGTTGATTTCTCTTCCCATGTTAAGTTATGCGTTATTGATGCTTTGCAACAAAAGAAACCAGTGGGAGCCCAAATGGAGATTAACGAAGGTGAACACAACCATTTAGACAAATCATAAGGTAGTCATAAGGATGAAGACTCCTTTCATGATGCTGGAGCTGTAAATCATCTGGTGCGAGTGGACTGGAAGAGGAAGAACACCACACTTTAACTGAGGAAGAGCGTTGATGAGCTCCAAGCACAAAAACACTTTATTTCCAGAGAAATAAGTAGTTATGGGTTGGAATTTTTTGTCCATCTATAATGAAATAGATATTGATTGGGATTGTGTATATGATGTTTATTTTGATGGTGATTATGATGTCAACTATGTTGTTACAATTAACATCATAATCACCATTAAAATAAACATCATAGATTGAAAAAAAAATCCCAATCCTTATCTATTTTGTTATAGATGGGCAAAGAATTCCAATCCACTACTTTTTTTATTGAGGAATTGTTCATCTTTTTGTATTTGTTGCTCTTCAACTCTCTTCCTCCAGTCAAGTGTAAAGTTTCTCCACCCTTTCAATCCTCCTTTGCACCATGTGGTTTATGGCTTCATCATCATGAACAAAGTTTTTATTCTTATGACTACTTTATACATACAAAGGGTTGTGGTAGCCTTCTGGAATCTCCATTCAAGCATTCATTAGTTCCTTTTGTTGCAAAGAATCACTATCACACAACTAATGTTCAACAATACAACTTATCTAAACCAATATTATTTGGCAATCTTGATTTCTCCATCTACAAACTATAACATGTCCTAACATGGTTAAGGGATTGAAACCCTAATACAAGTTTGAAGATTGTTTTGCTCTTATACAAATTTGACATAGTGTGGAAAGAAAAATCAACTCAAAACTACATAGAAAAGAAAATAAACGGCTAATATAGAGGAAAAATGAAATTGGAATTAGAAAAATATGTTTAGGATTTGAATACAACCTCTTAGCACATATTATGATTGATAAAAATATTAATATGTCTGAAAAATAAGCCAAGAAGCCTTATTTAAACAAGTTCTAGGTTTAAATCCTAATCCTTATTTGAAAAGAAATACTTATTGAAAGTTATATAACTAGTATAGAATCTAAATAGTATTAGGATTCCTAAACAAAAACAAAAAAGTCAAATTACTAAGAATACATTTATTCTTCCAAAAGCTTTTGAGATAGAAAGGGTGTTATACAACTACTTAACAACCATAGTTAACAACTTGGTCCGTGAGATCAAATGAATCCTACATAGACACCTTGATGCATTAAGATAAAGAATATGTGAGAAAGACCAAGGGTGATCATTTTCGGTTCGGTTCAATTTTTATCTATAAAAACAACTAAACCAAAATTTTATAAAATATAAAAAATAAAACAGAAACCGAACCAAAACTAGTTCAAACTGACCGATTTCAGTTCAATTCGGTTATTTTATATTAAAAACCAAAAACCATATTATTTTTTAGGGGAGTTTTTTGGACTTTCTAATGGGCTTGGTTTCGGGTTTTTTTTGTTTAATTTTTTTTAGTTCGAATTGGTTTTTTGATTTCAAGCTTTTGAAACCGAACCGAATAGAATATTTTTTTAAATAATCTAATCAGTTTTTTTGTTTTTTCGGTTTTTTTTCTTGGTTTAATTGTTTTTTTGCCCACCCCTAAAAAAGAGAAGTAGTATTTCCAATAGGATAAGGTAAGAACCCAATTAGGTTACACATCACTTGGTTTCACAGTTTCTGGCATCATGATTACCATCAAGGAGTCATTTGAAACGTACAAGAGAAAGCAATGGATCTGAATAGATTGAATCCAGACCATGCTGCTTGGAGCAAGCACAAGCATATCATAGAGAAATTGTTCAAATACAGTAGTGAACACCCAAGTCTACTCCCACTCTACAATTCCCTCCCCCCTGTCCCATCTCAGAGCAGCACGTATACAGCACAAAGCAGACAAACTAGATAGATGGAAAAGGTAACAGGCCAAGCAGAGAAGAACCAATACCCTTAACAATAGAACAAGTATGATATCAACAATCAGATGTTGACAAGAAACAAAAGCAAAATGGAGTAGCAAGGAGAGTATGCTTATACTTTGTTATTAATTATAGTATTTTGATTTCTTACTTTGCATGCACGCAAGAGAGGCAACAAGGATAGAAGAATGGAATGAACATGATGATTCAAGTGCCACCATGAAGAAGATCAACAACGTTGATGACAAATTCCACAAGCATAGCATTTGCAAGAAGGCAGAAACATAACCACGAGAACTGATGCATGTATCTGAGGGTGAAAAAATAATTGAAAGGGTCACGCTAATTTGCAAGCACCAGGCAACTTTATATGTCGTAAAATAACTGAAATACTTCATGGTATACTCCGTATTATTCATTATCATAGCAATGGCATGTTGGCATGGTCTTGTACGACCAACCTCACTGTACGTTAGCTTGTTGCCATGCTGTTGTACATCAAGACTCTCAAGTGAAAGTTCAAAGGCTGGTGATCAGAAAGTCTTTCAGTACAAAAAAGAGAAGAGAACAGACGGCTCAATTAAAGATAATCAAAGAATTATAAACAATTTAAAAAACAGTAACAACCAGAAGAGTGCATGATTATAACAACCATAAATTCAGATTCATAATCACATAACCGCAAATCCATGTGAATGTGTTATACTAAGTGGCGTTAGAGAAATTAGAATAAAGAGCTAACCTTGTAGCAGGATCAACCTGTTTGAGAAGCGAAGTATTAGGAACAACAACCTGAGAGACTGGAGTCTTGATGGCCTTATCCCGATCCTCTAAGCACTCAGTTGAAGCCAAAAAAGCCACAATATCAAGCGAATTAAGGATACCAACAAACCTCTGTAGTCTCGTTTCACTGTTCTCAATCATGCCCCCATGAGATTTCCTCTTCCAAACTGGAATCCCACACTCTGTCGATTCTCCTATTGCCCGAATCGCAGATTCTACAGTCTCTGTCTCATAGAATTCCACCATCTCTGGCTTCCCCACCGTCAGATCTCCCACCACATGATAAAGAAACACAGATGGCATTGTTGATATGTGGTTTTTTTTTCTTTCCTTGAAAGCAACCAAAACTAACAGAGAGAAAACAAACGGAAGAACCAGGTTGGCTATAAGAGGGAATGGAGGAGAATGAGGAGAAGGTGAAAAGGTGTGATTGGTAATCTATGGAGAATCCGAAGATGTACAGCGTTGTTTATAGGTGCAGAGATAAAGAGAGATTTGGCCATTGATGAGGATGAAGAAACAGAAAAGAAAGAGGAAACTTAAGGCCCATCAAACTCGGTGACTCTATTCCCTCTTTCGAGGATCACTGAGAGGAGAGCCTGCGTGAAAATTGGTCAGCTTGTAGAGACGAAGAGACAGTTGTGGATGAGATTGAATAAATAAAATCAAAAGATTTTTTCTAGCACCGTGAAAAAGAATTTCTCAAACAATCACCATAAATATAATTTTTAAATTAACACAGTACATATATATATATATATATATAATATTTTACAATTTGATAATATATTTCTTTCTTTTCTACTTAAAATGCATTTGATCCCTGAAAACTTATATTTAATTAATTTTATATATTTTAAAATTAATAATTATATAAATTTTTAGTAATTTTGAAAAAACTCAAATTTATAACCATTAAAAAGTAAATTAAAAAACTAACTACTTAAACTAACCCAAAAAAAATCAAAAGAGATTCATTACAATAAATTTTAAAACATCAAAATTAAAAATTATTTCAATATTTTTTATAAAAAAAAAATTAAAATAATCACAACTACTATATTTAAAAACAACATCCTAAAATATGTGTTGGGACTGGCTCAAGAGTTACAGGCAAATGCTTCTCTGTTTATAAAAATATTAATTTAATATTAAAATAATCTTAGGTAATATGAAATAGGAATATAAGCCCTAATAATAAGATAATATTTTTTTAATTATAAATACTATAGCAAAATAGATTAATCAAAGGAATTAATACGATTGCACGAAATGTCAAGAAATTAGTAAAGATTGCACGGCTTGTCATGAACATCAGCCCATTCCTGCACACAGCAGGAATTACCTCAAACATCAAGGAAATAAACAGTGAAGTTAATGATTCCTTTTTTGAAAAACACTTTTTATTCAATTCAGTCCCTTTCCAGCCTAATTAGATGAAATTTGCCTGGAAATTATGGTAGGTCTATCAAATTAAAAGACAAATCACTAAAACATGAGCCAATGAGATAATATATACCTTATACTATTTTTTTCAATTTTTATTTTGGCTGCATAATTTATTTTTGTTATTATTCAATCCTTGGAGAAAAATTCATAAAAAATGGCCGTAAAAAAATGGGGTATTTAGTTATCACAATTTTGGCCAAAAATCGTGGCCAAATTTGATATCAAAATATTCTATTTGATAAAAAATTATTTTGTTTTATATATTTTCATGCAATTTTTTTTTTGAAAAAATTGTACAATTTGGTGTTGGAAAAAAAAATTATACGCTTGTTAAAAAAAAAAAAAAATTGCTTCTTCACCCAACTTTCTGCCACTTTGGTGTTGGGAATTGTACAAGCCTACGATGCGTTATATGTTGCATGTGCTGCAAAATATGACAATTCATTCACTTTAATTTAAAAAAAAAATAAAAAGAGATGAATAATATGTTATTCGTCCTTTAATAAAAAAAATAAAACCAAACACATGAGCCTAACCTCCAGGCATGTGCATGCCTAGCCTGTTTTTAGGTGGCCTGGCACTAGACCTGTGCCTTTTCTATTATTTCTTTTATCATATTTTTACTTTGTCTTTTATACCAAAAACAATATTCATGGTGATTCATTTACTCTTCTGTGTTGACATAGTTCTCAATTATTATATATTTGATATTAAAATAATAATATAATAATAAATTGTTTATGAAAGATAGATTCAAATTGTTTTTTTATTGTTTTTTAAATAAAATTTGAAATTTATTTTATAATATTTATGATTATTTTTGTTTTTTGATTTCAATCACATAGAATATGGACATGCTATTTTGATATTTTTTTTAATTTGCTAAAAAAATCATAATGTTTTTTTTTTTAAAGAACAATGATTCCAATTAAAAAACAATTGTATTATGTAAGATAAACAAAAATATATATAAATAAATAAATAATTTTAGACTTGAAATGAGAGAGATCAGTTATTTTAATATGCATTATTATATTATTATATTAGTTTCCTTACTTAATCATTGGTTTGGATTAACATATTTGTTATTGTTTATTAATATATATAACTATTAATTTATTTTATTGAACATGAGCTTTTTATTTTGTAATGAAAATCTATTTTCATAAAAAAAGAAAATTTTAAAATAATTTTATTTTTTTATTTAATAACAATGCCAAAAAAATATCTATAAATCTATACATTTGATTTTTACGTTCAATACATGCTTGCAAACACGTATGAATCTATTTTTGTGACTTTGGTTCGGTTGACTTGCTCGCAATGTTGCTTGAAGTTACAATTTAGCTCAATCCATCAAAAGTCTAGCAGTTTGGACCAATGAATCATGACAAATTGGAAAATGTTCTCTTTTTTTCAATAAAAATATTTACTAAGTGTATATAGTTTTAAACTGTAAAAATTGGTTGAGATACTAGAGATAACAATTTCACTTGATATATTGGATATCTAGTGTTGTCCAATCCAATTCGACTAACAAGCAAGATTTAACCCGGTTTGGCCACAAGCAGGTGAGGAGTTCACCCACCCCCTCATCCAACCTAATTTTTTAAACTCTTCTTGGAGTTGTAATTTATTTTAGAATTAATTATAATTTATTCCATGTAGTTTAGCAAAAATAATTAACTGATCAGAAATAAGTCTTTAATCCTTATATTTTTATTTTCGTTTCTAAATTAATATTTTTCATCAATTTAATGTTTTTTAATTTAATTTACTTTTTATTTAAAAAAGAAAAGGTAGAAGCCAATTTAACAAGATAGGAATTTTGAGAAGAAAAGAAAATATCTTTTTAAATAAAATACTATTAAATTAAGGATAGTTAAGGGACAATTCAATTCTTTTTTATAGTAATGAGATTAATTATTTCTTTATAAATTATAAGGATTAAATTATAATTAACTCTTTATTTTCCAATGTAATGTATGGGTTTTTATTTTATGATTCATGAAGAATTTTTATAATTTCATACATGAATTTGAGGTTTTGACTCTGTTTTATAATTTTATGATTTATGGGTGAAGATATAGCTTGCTTTTTAAGCTTATATATTATTTTTTGTAAAATTATTTTTTTTAAAAAAAAAGAGATTCGAATATTCGGTAGGTAGCAGTCGAGCCAAATTAGCGGAGAACATGAGCAATGTATTTAAAACACCGAGAATTAACCATATAGGTGGTGGCCAAGTGGTAAGGACTTGGGATCAAGAGGTTTGCTCCCTCTGTGATCTCAGGTTCGAATCCTTGGTTGCTCATATGATAGCCATTGGAAGCTTACATGGTCGTTAACTTCAGGGCCCGTGGGATTAGTCGTGGTGCGCGCAAGCTGGCCCGGACACCCACGTTAATCTAAAAAAAAAAACACCGAGGGTAGCTGGAGGAAAATCCAACCCAGAACCGGGTAAGAAATCAACATAATATATATTATCTTGAAATTAGCAATAATGATAGATTCCTACAAATTTTTACCTGTTTATTGATTGTATGGGGAGAAGAAGATACCGTCTCGTTTCTAGTAGAAAAATAGTTTTTTTATACACTATACAATCCTCTATATATAATTGTATTTTAAATTTTATTTTTATAAAAATTAAAATAACTTATTTTTAATTTATAATATTATATTTTTCATTTATTTTACATGTAAAAAATACATCTCGTAATAATTTTAAAACATATATTTCTTCAAAATAACAACTAAAAATATTTTTTAACCTACTTTTACTATTACAATGATCACAATTCCTAACACGTATTAAATGAGATATTTATTAAATTGTTTTTTGAACTACTATAACAAAGTCTTTGCATCTTAAATTGATAAGGATCCACAGGGAGACCTTCCATTTGATAAATTGTAACTTAAATTTTTTTTTATAGAACTGTGCTTTTATATGGGATTGTAGTGCGTTAAAATTCAATTATTATTTTTATATTTTTAATCGTTTTAATATATTGATATTAAAAATAAATTAAAAAAAAATAAAAATATTATTTTAAATTAAAAAAAATACTTTAAAAGACTCAAAGCACAGCATCAACCTAAAACTTCCCTCGAACAAGCATAATCTATCTACTGGTCCTCTTATTCGCATGACATTGTAATTGGAATGCATGACGCCACCATCTCTTAAACTAGAACATATAGTTTGATAGAGTTCCTAGATCACCGGGAACATGGATAAGAATCAAAACAAAATGGTATCTTGGTACTGATTGTTTGTCGGAAAGGAATTGTTTTTTTGTTAATTTTTTATATATATGGGTGTGTAAATTAAAGTTGATTTTTTGTTTTTTTAAATGAGTTGAAGTTCAGATGGGGTTTAGATCAGATAAATCAATATTCATAAACAACTTAAAACCTAATATTTTAACCATGATCCAATCGTATTTAAAATTTTCTTACCTGTTCGGTTGGGTTCGCCTTGGTATCCGTCGATTTAGTTGTCATCCCTAACTACAATACCATCATCAAGGGCATCACAAGTAGCCACGTCGTCTCTCTCTCTCTGACAAAACACATCTTATCATAATAAAATTATTAATTAATGCATTTAAGAATATTACAAGCATCGTGTTTTACAATATTCATTGCAGAGCAGATTTATACTTTCAGCTTCTGTTTCACTTTCATGCACTGATTTGGTGGAAATCGAGCTAATGAGAATATGGCTTTGAAAATCCCTGACCTCTGTTTCGGGCTTCAACTCTCAGCCACTCTCCTGAGGATAACAGTGGCATAATTGGCAATTGTTGCTTCTGGGGACTGCCGAAGTCTTCCAATCACCGGAAACAACTCAGATGAACGGAGGAATTGTCTGCAGGGCAGATGTGCACACATCTTTGCCAATGAAAAGAGAGCTATCTTTAATGGTGATTCATTCACAGCATCTTTCCTCATGGGGTTTAGGGCTACCGCTGAACAGTCAGCTACCAACTTTAGTAAAGCCTGAAGAAATAAAACCACCCATGTAAGTCAATTGAGCACTGTTATCAACGGTAATATATATATATATATATATATATATATATATAAACTATGAAATTTCTCTGTACTACTACATGAAATAACAAATCCAAAGTGAGGTCTACGAGGTCCTTCGCAATGTTTACACAAAGAATTTCAAATGATTACTTTCCCTCAAAAAAAGTATGCAGTACAACTGCATGTATCCTGTAATTGTAACCAAACAGTGGAATAAGTGAGCATAAAATGGATTTATTTAAAGCAAATTAACATTCGAGGCTCACAGTAAAAAAACTTATCCTTGTATGACATTTAAGTAAGCTTCCTATATATAAAAATAAAAAATAAAATAAAAAGTAATGCATGTTTGATAAACCATCAGATATATAATGCTGTTTGAAAACAAGCAAATGCTGTAAATTACGAAATCTCGATTGCTGTAAAACTCAGTTCCGCATATCTCCAAACCTGCATGGCTCCTTTAGACACAATGTCATCACAAAGGTTGCTCGAGTTGCGAACAAGATTGCTTAAAGCACCAGCAGCATTTGCTTTAGTCTTGTCTTCCTCTGCTGAGAGCAGCAAATTTGCTAGTTGAGGTATAGATCTTCTTAGCTCGTCATACAGCATGTCATTATGATAGGCAGCGTTTCCAATCTGGAGAGAGCATAACGCCACATTTACAATTACTATTATAATGCTTTCTTTATTTACATGAATTTTACTTTTTATTGAAAGTAAGCAAAATCTCAAAGTAAAAATGAGCTTTCATTGCAACAAATTTAAAGGATAACAGAGCATTAGTAACAGTTCTTACAGCAAAGCAAGCAAATTTCCTAGTGCGTTTGTCTGGATCAGAACATCGATCAATGAGAAGACTTATGATGCGAGATCTTGCCTAGACAATCAAATTAAACAGGGAGAAAGAGCAAATTATTCGTAACGCAATGGTTTGTCGTGAGTGAATCCCCAATAATTTCATATATTTCTCACACAATTCCAAATAGGTTTATGATCTGTACTTACCAACGAACCGTAGAAGTAGGAGCTATGCCGACACATATTGCCTAGAGCACTGCAGGTTTTTGCACGCATATTGGGATCTTCATGTGAGAGAAACTTCTTCAAGAATTCCAATATAGAAGCCCCATTGATGTGTTCATAGAAACCCTGCAAGCCCACAAAATCCAAGCTAATAAGACAAAATTTGAGCAGGGAATTTCTGTTTTTGAAGTTAGAGATTACGCAGAAACCGTGACCTGACCTGAACATGCCAGAACAAAATATATAGGCTTTCTGTTGACCTTGCCAGAAACACGAATGTTCTTGCAGGTTATCAATAAGCACGAAAGGACATTTCATTTTTAAACTCAATTTCTCAGTTATCTTTTTTTTTTGTTCCTCCAGGAACCTGCAGCCATCATTACCTCAATTGTTCTCGGATAATTTAAACACACCCTTGGTCTAACCTTACGTATTCTATTATTTAGTTGTGATTCTAATCTACAGGCTTATTGGCGTAAACCATGAGGTTTAATCAATTTTACTCGATATAAATTATCCTTTACAAATGCCAAGGGGCATTACGAAAGGAGCATACGGGGCTAATTTCTTTCTTGTAAGACAAAATGTAACTGTGAAGAAGAAAGGTGCACCAAAAGAAAGTAACGAGTAAATAAAGGAAGAATTTAAGATAAAATTAAGGGCAAGCCTAAAGAAGTACCCAACCTTCACGGTCATCTCAAATAGATTCTCATATCACGAGGTAAAACAAATTATAGAAACAAACGTAGAGGTTTTGTGATTATTTATATAGCTTTGTCTATTTTGAATCCATGAAGAATTTATACAAATTTATTATTTTACCCTTAAAACTTAATGTTCCATAACATTAAATTTTGACTTTATAAAACTATAGCTACCAAAAAATAAAAAATATACCGACAAGTTATTTAACATACATATTATAGTAATATAATAAAACAAATAAAATAAATATTAATTGTTCAAATAAATTATAAGTCTATAACAATTATGTTGTTATTAGTAAAAACAAGATAATATAAGTCTAAAAGATATAAAAGAGGGGAAAGTAAGTAAAAAAACATGGCATTCCCTCTGTTATAGAATTTGAGATCCCCCCTTTTAGAAGGGAACCAAATTCTCTAATTTCGAGGAAATGTAATGTCCTAGCAATGTTTCCCTTACATTTAACATTCCGTCCCTAAATAAACACAAGATATTGAATTGTTTGGTATAGGGAATCTAGGTCCCCATACCAAACGCCCCTTTAAAGCCCAAAAGAAATCTGTAGAATCCTAAAAGCCAAAAGGTTTGATAAAATAACAAAAAGACAACTACAAAATAAGCTAGCAGCCTATTTTGTATTGGTTGAAGTACTAGATCCTTGTAAGAAAAGATTCTCATTCTTAAATAAAGAATAAAGCTACTTAACCTCTGTGGAAATATGTTAAAAGGAGTATATATGAAGATTCACAATCATAAAAAGAATACGAAAAGAATTACATGAAAACCTCACCTCATCCATGCGTGCTAGATCAGAAACAATCATCAAAACATCAAGCATGACCTCTCTCGGACTCATTTTATCAAGCAATCTTTTCACCATGTTTGGATCTAACAAGCCTCTGCCTATTAATTGATTAGCAAAAGGTCGGTGGCCGATCATTTTGGCAAGAAATGCAACTGGCCTTCCCAGATCTTTCAACTCCATATATTCCACGCAGTGAAGTATAATGCCAGGTAATCCCATCTGAAAAGTAGTAGAATGAGTATCACTAATACTAGAGACGGTTTTAGGAGAGGTAATATTAACAGGTTCTCTTACCTAAGGCAGAACACGTGATAATAAGGATATGCCTATGCACAAAAATTATCAGGCAAATTTGCTAAGAACTTTTAAAAAGCAACAAGAGTCTTAAGAGTTCTACGTATTGTATTGTCCACTTTCATCATAACATGGTAAAAAAAAAGGTGCATTAAAAGGGCCCCTTCCATTTTAACCTTTGACCAAGAAGAACTATGAAGGAAAAAGCAAACAGAAGATCTAACCTCTAGAAGTATTTTTAGATACTTTCCCATGTCTTCCTCAATCGCTTTAGCCATGTCCTTGTCTTCAATGAATATTTTGCCCCCAGGAGATCCCATGTTGAGAAGGAACCCGCTATTTACGGAAGCCGTAGCTGATGGTAAGCCAGGAGTATTTTGTACAGCAACAAAAGGAAAAGCTAAGATATCTATAACTGCATTTACAGCATCTCTGACACCATCCTTGCCTCCACCTGGCCCACTCCAGCTTTTCACAAGCTTGAGATGCACATCTGAGATCAGTTCAGAGATTCCCTTGACATGATCACTCCTGAGTAAAATCTGACGAAAAATCGGAGCTCCACCAGAAAGGCAGTGACATATTGAAGAAACTGCCCATACAACCCCAATGGGGGATAACCCAACTTGATCCTTTGTGCTATCAATTCCTTGATGAGAGGTAATTGAACGGTTGTTGCTTAACAAATCAATAAGAAGCAGAGGCAAGCCACTTGCACATGCCTGTTTTACAGCTAATGGACCTCCCCATTTCAGTCTGGATTCCAACAAGCCCACGCAACCATCCCTAAGGCCATGCCAATATGAGAGAACATTCATTTTGCGTGGACCTAATTCATTTCCTTTGACAGGTGAAATCTTGAGGTGTTCGCAAAGCGTGGCACTTCGAGGAATCAAAGGCACCGTAATTTCTGAGATGGAAGATTCAACAGAAGCTCCATTTTCAAGAGATAGAATCGATGCGAGAGCCAGCATAGCCGATGCACAATGAGGTTGCAATGAAATTTTCATTTTGTCATCAGGAGAGAACTGATGGCCAATAATAGAAAGCCGGGACAACTGATTCTTTGGAGAGGATGTCAGCATAAAAAAAGCTGAATTTCTTCCCGTTGACTTCAAACATTGAGCAATGATTGCAAGGAGAAGGCATGAATTTAAAACCACCGTGGAAGAATTCACTAATTTACTCTTTAAGTTACTTGTTTCAGGATCTTTATTAGATGAAGCACACCAAGATAAAATGGCGAATATTTCTGAAAGAATAGTTTTATCTCCTCCACCACTGACAACAGTTGTTACAGGAAGAGAACTAGGCAAGCCACAAAGAACACCAGGAACCATAGCATTATGTAGACAACATCTTGACAAGATCTGTAACATTTTAAAATGAGCACACTTTATGGCACCTATATGTAGAGTGACCATCGTCCAAGCATGATGTTAAGAAGTTATATTTGAGAAAATAACTTTTAAAAATGAGTTTACTTCTTGAGAATAATGTTGAGAATAAACTGAAAAAGAAAGAAGAAAAACATTTATGTAAGAAAAACACCTGAATACTAGCAGAGAGGGCTGGCTCTATACGTTGCTTGAGGCAATAGAAAATTGCCACCTGCACAGCTTTTGATCTCAAGAATGCTCTTGTCACTGCTTCAATGATTCTTGCTGAACCTGTTCCAACCAATGAACTTTGTTCCTGGTCCCGAATGTCAAGACAGGGTAAAGAATGACTTTGCAAGGAACTTAATGGAAATAAATAGAGATTCTCTTTCCTGAAAAGAATTTCCACCGCATCTATCAATGACCACGTAGCCCTGCAAGCTTCGCAGGCAGCACGCAACATGTTCAAAGAACCTGAAACAAGACTAGAGCCTGATGTTGCTAAGCAAAGAGATAAATTTTCAACTAATCCACATGTTTTTGCATGATCCAAAATCTGCTTCATCGCTTCATGCATTAGAGGAGTAGGAGCTGCCTCAGAAGTCAGTGAAGTTGCTTTAAGACCATCATCTACAGCAGATAACATGGTTGCAATGCAAGCACATGACTCTAACAGAACACTTCCCGAGTTTTCTTCATGGCCACCAACAATCTATATATTTTACTACGATAAGGGACTTGAAAATTAACACTTAAATTTGCATAAGAATAAACAAAGAACATAATTACCTGTGAAAAAATTTCAGTTAAGGCAACCCAGTGCTTGAAATATGAAGTTGAAATGGCAATCCCAATATTGTCTAATTGTAGTTTTATTATAGAGAAACTCTGCAAAATTAAGAATTTAGAGTTGCCAACCAGCAATCATCAGAGAGTGGAAAGTTATAATGGCAACAGCATACAGTGATCTACAGCACTTGGATTGTCAATAATGAACACCATTCCAGAAATCAACAAAAAGAAATTTTCAAGAAAAAAACATCTTAGCATTTGCAATAACTTCAAAGGTCGGTCGGGAAAGGAGAAAATATCTGAGTGAAAGAAGAGAGTGGACTGCATTAATTAAACAAACATGTGAAATAAAACATTGTTGCAATTTTTTGTTTGTATAAAAATTATATTACTTTATCATGGGGAACACATTTATCAATAACTCAATTTTAGATATTACAAGAATATAAGCATGGCACATAACAGAATTAAAACTACTATAAAGGCAGGAATAAATGAAGTCCCACTACCTTTGCTAATAAGTCACTAAGTTCAGAGGATTTCAAGCCGACTACAATGGCAGTGAAATTGAGAAGTTCACTAAGTATTTCATTAACTAGGCCACCAGTTGCACCAGCTGCAGCTAAGTTTGAAATAATTCTCAGTGACTGCTTTGTAGTAAGAACATCTTGATCCCTGCATGAGTTGAAAAAGCAAATTTCTCTCACAAATAAAATATTACATATGCTGGTTGCCTAAATTCAGTCAACATTACAAGTGTCAGCTATTGAAAAAATGATTGCTATCTAGAGCACTAGATGAGGTAAAATAATTGTAGTAGAGCACCAAAAGAGCAACCACCCTGGTCCCCACAATATGATGTATTCATAAGGCATAGTCCCCAATATATGATGTCTTCGTAAGGCATATCTTTGGTGTGAAATAACACCAGCTAATTGCATCATCAGAAAAACCTGCAGTTTAACCTATGCCAAAGTCTGATTTGCATTTCAAAGTATTGCTCTGTCTTTCCATGTCTTTGGAACACCCTACCAAATAGCAATTGGTTACTTGTTGCAATCATCCAATTCATACATTAAGTAATACTAAAATGATTATAAACTAAATTCCTTATGGATGGGTTTAGACATCCCATTATATCAGCTTATCCATTCTTTTATCCCATTTGTAATGAACAACTCAGGTAGTGTGCTCTGACAGAGTTGTTGTCTTTGGTGATCATAGGTGTTTGTGTTCACATGGTAGAATCTCCAAAGAATTGGTTTCACATGCATAGATATCCTTAGGTACAGTTTGAGTGAAAAGTACTGAATTATATCAGAGATCTCATATCTTCTTGGTGGATTTCGGTTATGAATATGAAAGCAGTTTTGGTTAAAGAGCGATGAAGTGAGGGATGCTCCAACAGTTCTTCCAACATTATTTCATCTCCAAGGAAATTTCATTTTTCTGAAAGCTATTAGTGTCTGGTTTATTATTAGAAAAGGTTACTTCTAGCATATTTTTCCATCTTTTCCAGGTTTAGTACTGATTCTGCATGCTGCTTGGCATTCATCAACACAACATAGTTTCCAAATCATGTCACAGGACTTTGATGAGTACCATGCAAGGAGAAATTAAGCAAAAAAAAATCATTATAGAATGAATCGATACTATTTTAAATTTTATCAAAAAAATTCTATGAAGCTTTAATTAATGCAATGTAACACGATGAATTATTCCCTCATGCATGTGAATTTCAACTACTTCGAAATTAACTTAGATTTTATCAAAATATCTACAAAGCTTTAATGCAATGCAACCAGATTAAGTATTCCCCTATGCATGTGAATTTCAACTGCTCCAATATATTTTTCTCAGTCTTTTCCAGTAGCAAAGTAGGGCATGATGCTTCAATGCTATGAGCAAGCAACAATATTAGAATTTGTTTTACCAAAACCACAAACTACCAAGAGTAAAAATGTTTTAGTCGTATCCAATGCTTCCCACAAAAGGTAAGGTTGATCATGCAAGTAAAAGGATATTGAATTTCACCTCCAAGAATGCAGAGATTCTTTTGACCATTTTCTCAATGGTAGTAGAATAATCGTTAATGCTTCATTATCCTGACCAATTATATTGGCACCTTTAACTGTAATTGAATTGCTTTCCAATCTATCCAATATCTGATTGCCTGAAGAGAAATAACATGTCTCAGAATCAACACTGTCAAGTTAGAAATAACTACAGGAATAACTTTCAGGTTTCAACCAGTAATAAAGAGATAGAATCACAGTTATACACAAAAAGAGCTAAAAATATGATACAAATTTACATTTCATTTTTACATATATGCGTGCATGAACAGTCACTAGCAAATTCTGCAAGACAGCTAGCTCTTGTTTCAACCAAGGATTATCCCTCGTTTAGAAGAAAACAACTTCGTACAACCAACAGATATGCACCAACAAAGCAACATGCATTCCTATGCATGCTGTCATATAAACATAATTCAAAACTAAAATACAATTTAACATTTTCATGAACAGGGGAATACAAACTCAGGCTGACTGCAATTGCATGTACTAAAGAAGATTAGTAAAAGTTCAATAAGAACAAGAAATGAATGATCCAAGCAAGATAATTTCCAGGTTTTTATGACACTTAAATGAGACAGAAATTCAGGCTTAGAGTCATCCATTTGATAGCGATTTTATGATACAAGAAATTACTGCAAGACTAGATAGAACAGCAGAGAGCCTTCTTCTATCAATAACATTCTTTTTTCTACAGCATCAATGGAAAAACTGGACAGAAATTATGATAGCCACAAGCCTGTCTACCTGACTGTTTAACATCATTAGGACTTGCAAATCCAGGGAACTCCTCCTGTGGTGAGGAGCTGCCTGTGACTGCATTAGGACAATTTAAATCAGCATCACTGTGAAACTTCGGAGGATTAGAGTTCTCAAAAGCAGCAACAGAATTGCTTCTACCTATAACAATAATTTATAATTATTTAGCACATTGAAGGTTTCAAAACTGAAGAACTAGTGAAGGCTAAACCACCAGGATTTGAGGCAATCAAACCAGTTGATGCTTGCATATTATTTTCTTCACCCCTCCGTGCTGCATCACATTCTCTGGATGCAGAAGTTGCAGCACACATTACCTGTAGATTCTTTTATCAGGTGCTAAAGTATTCCATATTCTACTGACAAGAATATCAGCTAAAAACATATAATATATATGTATATACAACTGTAGAGAAAGATGAGTTTATGCAGCTTTTTTACTGGTAATAAAAGTTTGTAGCAAGTTCTAGTTCTTAACTTGAATATTAAGAAAAACAAGGAACGAAAATAATTGTGTGTGGGGGATCACATTACCCTGGCATCCAGCTCCTCTGAGGTTTCTTTAACAAATGGATGATCAAGAAGCATAGGCCAACTCAATCTATTTTGAGGCACCTTATCGAGCAACCCCTTAAGAAAGCTTTTGAAATTCAGACTCATGTCATCAGGATATTTTACTGGATCCTGAGATTTTGTATATAACATTAGCTTCCACTATCATACACCATAGTTTCAGGCATGATCTAGGAGAAGCATTATTAACCTTAACAATATGGCGGATGAGTGCATAAACTGAATTCGTATAAAATGGAGGCTGGCCAACAAATAATTCATACCTGTTGGGACCACAGCAAACTAGTTTCAATTAAGGATGTATAGCAAAAATAGAAGACAAGAAAAAAAAAAAGGTTAGACACAGGTTCTGTGATAGAAAATACTCATTATGGTTGAAATTTTTTAGCAAAACCCTATATCTTTAAGTCGTATTTCAGTTTGGAACATTCATGTGAGGAATTTTATCAATATATATTTTTCCATGACATATCACTCTGAATTCAGAAAATGTCTCAGAAAAAATGCCTGAAATTAAAATCCTTGCAGCATGAGATTTTGAAGAAAAAATTGCAACACTGATACCATTCAGATGATCACCAGAATCAAATTCAAAGATGACATGAGATCAACATCAAAATGAGAGCATGCAAGCACACACAAACACACACAAAAAAGGGACACTGCACGTACAGGATAACTCCAAGGGACCATAAATCAGCACTGTGATTGTATGGTTGCTCCCGTACAAGCTCTGGAGCCATGTATAGTGGTGTGCCTGGGAATGATGAATAAAAGTGCAAGTGAAGTGTGGGATAAGAAGGAATCCTCAGAAGTGGTAAAACACCAGACCTTACCTTTTATGGATCGCAAAACCACAGTATTTGTGGACATAGCACGCGCGAAGCCAAAATCACAAAGCTGTAACAGGCCAAAAAAAACAGAGCATATAGAAATTCACCTCAAGATACATTGCTCTTTGAAAGCATGGCAAACGCTAAGTATCTGATATACAGCGGCATTTAAATGAAGCAACAGTAAGACATGATGTTACCATGAAAGACTCCCCTTGATAGGAAAAACAAAGACATTAAAAGAAAAGGTCACCAATACCTAAGTGGAAAATAAAACAAGAACAAAATAATCTCTATCATATCCGACCTTGACAACTGAGCCAGCACCAATAAGTATGTTTTGCGGCTTCATGTCCCGATGGATGATACGATTCGAATGCAAATAGTGAAGTGCTCTAACCTGAGGAACAATTTAGCTATCAGTTAGAATCAAGAGAAGAAGGGGAACATGAGGAGAGCTCAAGGAATTACCAACTGTTTCGCAATCGCTTGAACCTGTTCTTCAGGAAGGGACTTGTCATCCTCTAGTACCTCAAATAGTTCACCCTGCACATCAACAAATCTTAGCTCTTGCCTAGTCTGAAAAGTAAAAATCCATAATGAATAGATGTTAGCTTGTTGTGATGGATAACGAACCTGTGCAAATTCCGTGACAACACAGAACTCTTGTGGGCTTTCAAAGGAATCAAGCATTTCAATAATATTTTCATGCTTCAGCTTTCTTAGAATCTGCACCCAGTAATAATAATAATGATAATAATAATAACAATGCACAATTTTATTTATTCCAGATAATAACATTCCATATCATAAAAAAAAAGAAAGGAGGAATCACCTCAATTTCCTGTCTCAAATTATGAATATCCTTGTCGCTTTTCCCATGTTTCATAATAAATTTCATCGCAACAGTCTATCATTTCATCATTAAAAAAAATAAGATAGGATAAAAATCAAGATTAATTATTAGAAGTGAAACACAGAAGGATTGAAGTAGCTACCTGGCCCGTGTACTTGCGCCTTCCCTTGTAAACTTTGCCAAACGAGCCTTCACCTACTAGCTCTATCACGTGATAGTTCTCAACTCCCATTTCCTTTTCTTTTTTCCTTTAATTTAAAAAAAAATCAGAGATTGAGATTTCTTGTAAAACCCTAAATTTAGACTAGCTGATTGCAATATCGATGATTGATTTCAGTTCCTATAGTAATCAAGATATGGTGTTGATCAATGTTTGAGAAAAGCTGTAGTGAAGACATGGAGAGAGTACCTTAAGCGTCGCACAAATGTAGTGAAGAAAAACTGATATCTGCAGATCTAAGAAGACAAACGAGAGGGGAGGGAAGGGGAGAGAGAGAGAGAGAGAGAGTTCTTTTGAAACAGAAAGAAAGAGAGACGAAAGTGTAAATTCTTCCCGCTCATGTTTATTTCAATTTTAAACAGTTCTTCTCACGCTGCGGTGGGTTCAGCTCGCTTCTCAACACGTCACATCACACGATCCCGTGCTCGCTCTACTGTTAATTGCCACGTCAGAATCATAGCGCCACTTTGACAAATTGAATTATCAATTTGTCGTTATATCGAGAGACACGGACTTTTGCAAAATCGGAAAATTATACTGAGCATCTCATCTGTTTTATATTTTACCGTGGTAAATTACGGAAAATATATGTTTGTTTTTATATTTTAAAATTTTTATATATTTTTATTTAAATTAATATTTTTTAAATATTTTTAGATTATAAATATATTAATTTTAAAAATAATTTTAAAAAATAAAAAATATCATTTTAATATATTTTCAAATAAAAAAATACTTTTAAAAACAATAACTATTATAACTACAACCACTTCAAATAATAAAACTAACAATATATATATACATACACTATATCCAAAAACTCATTATATAACTTTATCTTATTGCTTTTTCATATCCTTATGGTATAGTATCTAATCTAAACAAAAACTTTAATTAATTTTTTATTTAATAATTTGTTTATTTTTATATTTTAAATGTAATTTTAAAAAATTTTAAATTTTTTAATTATTATTTTTAATTAATTTTTTTATATTTTGATATACTATCAAAAGTATTATTTTAATATATTTTTTAATCAAAAATATTTTAAAAAATAATTATTGTGATACTCTTAAACATATAATAACTCTTTTCCCATTTGCAATAATTCTTTTCTTTACCTCCACGTGAAGAAATATTAGTTATCATAGTGACATTTTCCTCCTTCAACTTTAGCAAATCTTGCTTCTCTTTTTGTACACTCGTAATGAAATTAGAATTGTAATGTGTCATAATGCTTATCACACATAGAAATCAGAAGACCAAGAAAAATTTGAACCTATGAACATCTTAGCAAGTTAGAATTTGTATTGAGACTAAAGATCATAAACAGCTATATAATTTAGAAAAATGTAATTTTCTTCTCTTCTGATCATATGCATTCATCATATTATTCAATTATATGATTTAAAATTTTTATCTTTCTAGATTTTTATTGTCTGGGTTAAATCCTATAGTTTTTTGTTTTTTAAAATCTTTTCTTTTTCAAGAAAAAAAATCATTTTTCTTGTAGGATCTTTGCTTTGTATTTCTCTAACTATTATAGATCAATATTTGTTTTTTGTTTGTTTAATTTTTGGTTATTTCTTTTTAGGTTTGATTTAGAAAATTGATGGAATATTTTTCATGATATTAATGTGCTTATAATATCTTTTTTTTTCATGAAGTTGTTTTATAATGATGGAAAATTTCATAATCAATTTGACAAAGACATTGATATATATTATGTAATGGTAAGTGGGTGATAAGCCCTTATCAAGAATGTTATTTTGATGAGAAGATTTGTTATTTTTTTTAGGATAAGTTATTTAGTCATTGAATGAAAAATGATGATACAAGTGTAAATAATTAAATAAATATAATTTTATTTTGTTTATTGTTTAGTTTATACTAGTCTCTTAACTCGCAATATTATAAGTTAAATCAAGTGAATACTAATTATAGAAAATGAATGTGTAAGTATTGTCAATACATTTTTTAATACTAAGAAATTTTTTTAATTATAAATAAAAAAAATTGATGCTTGTTTTTAATTAAATAAATTAAAAATTATAGATGTTAATAAATACAAAATAGAGTTATATAAACTCAAAATTAAATTATAATGTTGGAAGATGGATGCATGTCAAAGAGCTCTCGATCTTTTTTTTCCCCTTTATTATATGGTAATTGAATAATTTCTAACCAAATAACATCTTAAATATAATATTATTCATTTAATTATAACTACTTATTATTAAACTTTAAAGGAAAAAAAAAGAAGAATAGTTTAGGAAAAAAAACATTTATTACTATTAAAAACATTATAATGGCATTTGAAAATAAATTTAAAAATAAGAAGCATTTAATGGAATAAAAACATAAATATTATTATAGTTATATATTTTAATGGATTTTTATATAATTTTTTTTAAAAAAAATCATAAATTAGTTGTCCTAAAAGAGGCGGTGAGGCATGTGTGGGCTTGTCAGGTCTGTACATTTTGCATTGTAGGTTTTTTATTCCAAATTAGGTTATTCATCTATTTGTTTTTAAAAAAAAAGTTAACACTTCGTCACTTGTTATAGCAACTATTAAAGGATGATATGTTATCTTAAAAAATATAAAAACAAGAGGTGTAGTAGACAACTTGTTTGTTGTGTAGAAATTTCTCGACCACCTTTAGTTTTTGAAAATCAAGCAAAAATGATTTTGATCTCTGAAGTTAATTTTTAAGCTCATTTTTACTATAAAAATAGCTTTAAAATACCTTGCAAACCTTTATGACTTCTTTTTAACCCTAGAACAGCTTAAAACCTCTCAAATACTCAATAATAAAAACGGATTTAAAAAGATATTTTTTGTATGAATCTAATTTTTTAGGTATTGTTGATGGAAAAACTTATTATCAATGAACTCTTTTTTTTTTAAGAAACACATTAATATTAAGTTTTGATTTTTTAGAGCTCAAAATGTAGATAAATGAACATCCTCATTCTATATATTATTTCCATTAATATCAAGCTTTATCTTTTTAAAGCTCGAAATGTGTGGATAAATGAATATTCTCATTCTACATGTTATTTTTTATCAACTTCTCTCTTCTCTCCCAACCTTAAGGCTAAGAATGAACAAAATTAAGTTTTCAAAAACTAAATTTTAGAAATTAAAAGGATTAGAAAATAATGAAAATCAAAGTTTTAAACCAATGAAGAATTCCATGTGCGAAGTTGTAATTGACAACTTGATTTCTTCATCTTTTACACTTTAGTCATTCGAGTTAGGATTTTGGCTCTCAATTACAAATTATAAGAAATTGGTTTAATTGAATAACAAAAGGATATAATTGAAGAGAAAATAAATTTGAACACTAAAATAAAGCAAAACAACAATGTACAATAAATGAATAATGAATGTGCTTTAATGTAGAATAAATGAATAGAAACTTCCCCTTCTACTTTAGTTCTTTGTGTTGATTTTTTAAATCACTAGTTTTATTTTTTTATGTAAATTGTAGAAAAAAACAAGAATTTATACGTTTTATCAATAATAAGGATTAAAAAATAATTTAATGTATAAATTCTTAATGCACATTTGTCTCCTATTTGAAAATACACCCAATTTTTAATTAAATTCAAATTTAGTATTAATATATTTTATCACATAATAGAGATTAAAAAATTATTTAATATATACATTCTTAATACATATTCTTGTCTCATCTAAAATTACCCATAATACTTTAATTTGAAGAAACAATACTTAAAGCTTTCGTACCAACAAATCTTAGGCATATAAGTGTATTAACTTTTAATATTTCTACAATTAAATTTTTTCTTCAATTGTTTTCAAGCAAGTGTTACAATTCTAATAGAGTAAATTAAATGTGTTTTTGTATATCTATAAAGTTTATTATGTGAACTACTTGTATTGAATACATCTAGATCCTCTAAATCATCAAGCTCACATAAAAAAATGAAACTTAATAAGAAAATAATTTTAATTGAAAAAAATAAATAAAATACGGTAGTTTTATATCTATGTCAATTCATAATAAAAGTATAAAGAATAATTACAAAAATCCTCCATTGGTTTGATATGAATTTCATTTTCCTTTTCATAAATCACGTTTTTCATCCTATATTTTACATGTTCAATAACAATTTACATTCTAAACATTGAATTTTATTTAAATTTCTTGTTTAACATCGGATGTAAAATATAATTTTTAAGAATATAATGGCAAAAAAATCAAATCAAACTATATGAGAATTTTTGTAGTTTTTCTAAAATATAAAAAACATTGAGTTAAAAAAATCTCATATTTGTCAACCATTCCATTATAGAAATAACAATAATAATAATAATAGTAGTAATAGTATTTAATAATAATAATAATAATAATGAAGTATTATTATTATTATTATTATTAACTCTTTTCTAACGCAAGGATTAAATAATGATAGCAACAAATATCAATGTTAGAAAATCCACTAATGGTATGTCAAAACAAGTATAGTATAAACTCTTATTATTAAATTGGAAACCATATACAAAAAAGATTACAATCAGATTATAAATTGTTAACATGATTACATTAGTTATCTTATTCGAATAATATTTATACTTGTAAATATTATTAGGCATTCATGATTATAACTTATATTAACAACAAATCAAGTTCCTTTCATAGCACAAGTATCGGTTATACTATATAGTATGAGCTATAAAAGTGTTATACAACATAAATCAAGATTAGTCATTTAACAAGCAAAGTATTAAAGAGTGAACAAGATAACAAATATAAAACATGTTAGTATCAAACATTAAAGTCCATATTAAGTTTACATTATACTTATTCTTACACCATTAGTGTAACCTTTTCACCTTAACATGATAAACTTGACTGAACGTAATGAAAGAAAGGAACATAAATAAACATAATAAGATAAAAGTTAACTAAGTAAAGAAAAGAAAATGAAAGACATAAACTTGATATTAATAAAAGCAAAACTTAAGCATTACAAAAATACAAAGAGAGAAAGCAAAAATATGATCTTGATGTAAAAACCAAGACGCCTAAATACATAGTAAATACCTTTTTTTATAGGCTAAAATTTGAAATGATTGATTTGATAAATAATTGATAAATGGGTGGCCATATCTTGACTTGGCGATAATCCTTATATTTTTGTCTGAATAAAACATCATTGATAACGTCAAAATTGGAACTATTCTCATAAAAGTTCTAGGAAATTGTCACGGCTTTTCAGGAAAAAAAATAAGATCATTTGGACTTTTAGAACTCAAGATATGGGCTGAACACTGAAGAGTGTCTAGGCTACATGATAGATTCAGATTTTTTAGTTGTTGCTATAATTTGGACTTGAAAAAGCCTTAGAAAACTATACATCCACATAAAAGTTGTAGGCCTATATCTTACCTTTCTATCCATATAAAGTGGACCTAAATTCAAGATCTACAACTCCAAACATGATCCAATTACCGAACAATGTTCCAGTTTGAATTGTACCAACATCTCTTTTCTAAGTTTGGTCATCTCTCTGTCCTTTCAATTTCAGTATTTAAACTCATCGATCAATCCTTTCATTTATATGATAGGTTTGCATTTAAGATAAATATTTATCATAAATTAAAGGTATTTTATATTATTATATATGTTGTTATAAAACATATTTTAGTTAAGGAGTTAGTGATACTTTAAGTGCAAAATGATGATATAAAACCTTGATAAAAATATATTTTTAAATACCAATCAACAACCATCATCATACACATTAAAATAACTACCATCATCGTCTTCATTCCATCTATATAAACAATCATCAATGATTTTGGTTGCCATCATAATTATCAGATATCTAATATAAATAAGTCTCAATTTACATTACTTTATCCTTTATAAATAAACATTAACATACAACAATCATCATAAAAGTTGAGATACTTGGATATTTATTATTTTCTTATATAATTGGGCGGTTTTTAATATATTCTTATAATTTTAATTGTGTATATTATATTTTTATAATTTTTTTCATTTTAATTGATCATTAGTTAACTTTTCTTTTCATCCAAATTAAAAGAATTGTATCTCTAATTTTCAAATTATCAACAGAAACAAGTGTTTCATAAAACATTATACACTTGAGAAAATGATAACACCACTTGATTGTAACCAAGCAAAAGTCAATGAATTTTACATGTATTGTGAGTTACTCCTTCTCACTCCAATTCAAATTTCACAAACACTCGATAACAGTCCATTCCGTCATATTTGGTCTTTAGAAGTTTTACTCTCTCATTTTAACCATTGTTTTTTTTTTAAATTTAGATAAGCTATTGATCCTTTGATTTCTTGTTTAATTCTCACTCATATTTCATATCTTGCATGGATTTTTATATATTCATATATTTTTATGTTTTTTTAATTAAGACCCGGTATTTTTTTTCAAATGTGGAATTTGAAAACTATCTGACACGACGAAAATATTGATGTTTTCTCCCAAGTGTAGGAGTGTCGAAGTAATAAATAACTCGGCAAGACCGAGGTCGAACCATAGGGAGGTTAATTATACAAATTATAAACAACAACAACAACAACAACAACAACAACAACAATAATAATAATAAAGAAAAAGAAGGTGAAGAAGAAGATGAGAACTTTGAGATGGAATATTAATGTAACGATTAAACAATGATAATAACAAATGTCAAGGTTAGAGGTTGCACTAATGGTATGTCAAACAAGTATAGTATAAACAATTGGAAACCACACCAAATGAGGTTCCAATCTGATTATAGATTGTTAACATAATTACATTAGCCATCTTATTCGATTAATGCTAATACTTGTAAATCTCGTCAAGCATTCATGATTATAACTTATGTTAACAACAAATCAAGTTTCTTTCATAGCTCAGGTGTTGGTTATACCATAAATTATGGGCTATGAAAGTGCCAAGCATTTATTGTACCAAGTGTTATACAACATAAATCAAGATTAGTCATTTAACAAGTAAAGTATTAAAGAGTGAACAAGATAACAAATATAAAACATGTTAGTATCAAACATTAAAGTCCATATTAAGTTTACATTATACTTATTCTTACACCATTAGTGTAATCTTTTCACCTTGACATAATTAACTTAGCTAGACATAATGAAAGAAAAAAAAATAGATAAACAAAATAAGAACATAAAAGTTAACTAAGTAAAGGAAAGGAAATGAAAGGTATAAACTTGATATTAATGAAAGCAAAGTATAAACATTACAAAAAATACAAAGAAAGAAATGAAAAGCATGATCTTAATCTGGAAACCAAGATGCCTAAATGCATGGCAAATACCTTCTTTTATAGGCCAAAATTGGGAACTATTGATTTGATGACTAATTGATAAGTGGGTGACCAACTCTTGACTTGGTGATAATCTTTATCTTCTCTTGTCTGCCCAAAACATCATTGATAACGTCAAAATTAAAGCCAGTCAAAACATGAAAATTGTAGGAAATTGTCTCAGATTTTTTATGTAAAAACTTCAGCTCATTTGGACTTCTAGAACTCCAGATATGGCCAAAATATCGAACAGTGCTCGGGCTGGAAGACAGATTCAGGCTTCTTTGTTGTTGCTACAATTTGGACTTGCAAATACTCTTTTTAGATCTTGAGCTCCATATGAAAGTTTTAGGCCTATATCTTACCTTTACATCCATATAAATTGGACCTAAATCTGAGATCTATAGCTCCAGATATGACCTAATTACCAAACAGTGTTCCGGTTTGGATTGCACCGACATCTCTTTTCTAAGTTTGACCATCTCTTTATCCTTGCAATTTAAGTTTTTAAAGTCATCAATCAATCCTTTCATTTATGTGATAGGCCTGCATTTAAAATAAACATTTACCACAAATTAAAGGTATCTTATATTATTAGATATATTATTATAAAACATGCTTTAGTTAAGGAGTTATTGATACTTCAAGTGCAAAATGATGATATAAAACCATGATAAAAATGCACTTTTAAGTACCAATCACTATCATTATGTAGACTTTATATTTACATGAAAAAAATTATGTTTTTTCAATATGAGATAAAAAAAAACCTTTTAGTTTAAATACTTCAACTTAAAAGGATAACATAATATCTTTTTAATATAGGATTTGAAACCCATTAGTAAATATACTTTATATTCATAAGAAAAAAGCTATCATTTTTCATTGTGGGATTTGAAACCCAATAATATATATTTCTATGTTTCTAAGAAAAAAATTATGTTTTTTCAATGTAAAAAAAGAACTTTTTAAAATATTCTTTTAAACTTCATTATTTACAATATGTATAGTTTATATTTCTATAGATTTTTCTTATTTTTTTCATTTCAAGTATTAAAACTTTAATTTTTTAATTTTTCCTAGTTGATCTGGCTTGACCCATGAAACTTGGACCTTAGATCAAGTTTAATAACTATGTTTTAAACCAATTAACAAATGACTTATTGAAGATTAAAATTTTAGATTATTTTCAAACCCACCATGAGATTGTTAAAAATAGAGTAGCAATTGAATCAATTAAAAAAACAAATAAACTATAATATTCATTTAAAAATACTAAAATAACAATTTTGTATTAAATAAAGATGAACTTTCATAATGATTGAAAAAAAAATGGAAATTTTGCTAGAACATGCAATTGATTTTGCTTAAATCAATTGTGTGATCATCATTGTACTAACATCACTTCATTTATCTATCAAGATTAGTATTTGGACATGTTGTATTTATGTACTTCACCTACGAGAACAAGACTTTATATAAAAAAAGAAAAAAAAGAAAATGAAAGACAAGATGCTAGGAAAAGATAGACTTGTTGATGTAGTAGCAATAATAAGTGTATCAACTAGGTTTTAATCTCTATTAATTAAAAAAAATCTTTTTGAAAGTTTTTACATAGAGAACATCTTTATATATCTAAATGTTTTTTTCACATAAATGTGAACAAAAGATAGCAATATTCTTGTTCTAGACAGTAATTTTCTTGTAATTAGTATTTAAAACTGCATTTTTGTCAAAGTTTTATATCATTATTTTGTAATTGAAATATCAATAACTCCTTAATTAAAGTATGTTTTATAATAAGATATTTAATAAATATAAGATACCTTTAATTTATAGTAAATATCTATCTTAAATGTATGCCTATCATATAAATGAAAGGATCGATAAATGAGTTTAACTACTGGGATTAAGAAGAAAAAGAGAGGGCTAAGTTTAAAAATAAGATGCTAGTTTAGTCTAAAGTAAAATACTGTTTAATTATGGGGTCATATCTAGAGCTATAAATCTTGGATTTAAGTTTGGTTTATATGGCTAGAAAGCTAAAATATAAACCTAAAACATTCATGAGAGTTCAAGATTTAATTTTGCTTTTTGGAAGTTCAAAACTTAGCATCAAAGAAGTTCAAATATGTTTTGTAGTCTAGACACTATTCAATGTTCAAGCCATATCTCAAGTTCTAGAAATCCAAATACACCGATTTCTTTTTCAATGGAAAGCTGAGACAATTTCCTAGAACTTTCATAATTTTAACGTTAGCAATGATGTTTTATTCAAATAAGAAGATAGGGATTGTCATCAAGTCAAGATGTGTCCACCCACTTAATAATTAGTCATCAAGTCAATAGTTTCAAATTTTAACCTATAAAAGAAGGCATTTACCATCTTGATTTCCAAATCAAGATCATGTTCTTGCTCTCTTTCTTTATATTTTTATAATGCTTAAGTTTTGCTGATATTAATATCTTGTTTATGTTTTTCATTTTCTTTCATTTATTTAGTTAACTTATATCTTATTTATATTCTTATCTTGTTTATTTATATTTCTCTTTTTTGTTATTTTAGTTTAGTTTATTATGTCAAAGTGAAAAAGGTTATACTAATAATGTAATAATAAGTATAATATAAACTTAACATAGATCTTAATGTTTGATACTAATATATTTTGTATTTGTTATCTTATTCACTATTAATATTTTGCTTATTAAATGGTTAATCTAGATTTAATATTTTTTCAAGTTAAATATTTTTTTAAAACACATATAAACACATACCAATAATTAAAGCCCTTTTGGTTTGAATTTCTGAACCTGTGTCTTGGTAGGATTAGTAAGCTACTAGATAATTGCTTCAATAATTTTTTATGTTTTGGTATTGGTTGTGGACTAGAATCTTTATTTTTGGAGAGGCTTTATGCTGATTATAGAATGAAATTGAAGTCGAGAAATAAAACATGATGAATTATTTGATAGTGTTTATTAAAAGTGTGTTTTTTTTAGATATTTTTTGTAGTTGTGATTTTAAAAAATAAGTTTTAAAAAACTATGGTTAAGTATAGTTAGTTAAATTTATATACATGTTTGGTAAAAATTATAGTTGAGATTTATATGTGGCAAAAAATATATATAAAATGCTTGGTTATTATTACTTTTCAAAAGTGTTTTTACTTGAAAATATATCAAAATAATTTTTTTATTTTTTAAAATTTATTTTTGATACCAACGCATCAAAATGATTTGAAAATACAAAAAAATTTAAAATAAAAAAATAAAAAATAATTTTTTTAAAAAATGCTCTTGAAACTTAAAAATAAATAGAATTTTAAAAAACTTAGTTAAAAAAATTTGAAAACTACTTTATAAAAATTGCATTTTTAATTTAATTTTTTAATGAACCCTATGTTATACAACGATATAATTTAATATATTATCAAATATTTAACTATATTTTTTATACCACATAAATATAAAAGCTAGCACTAAACAAATTGACCAAAGACAATCACATTAGGTAAAGAGAGAACATAAATTTTATTTTTAATTAGAAAATTAAATGTGAAAAAAAGGCAGGATAGTGAAGGGAAAAGATACATTTCGTGGCATTAAATTAATTACGATGATAAATTTGTTATATTTCAGGTTTTTTTGGTTAATAGTTCCTTTAAAAAAATTAAAAAAATAGTAACAATAAGAACCGAATATAGAGGCGTTTTGGTCCGAGTGGCTATAACCTAGGTTCCTTGCTACCAGTGCGAAAAAGCAAAAGAGAAATATAAAATATCTTCTTCTCATCACAAATGGTAGATATGGAAACGCCACCTTCAATTGCAAACGACGCTGCTGATAACACCACCTCCCCTCGCAATCGCGATGAAAATCCGGAGGATGCGTCCTCCATAAATCCTGGGTACTACGTTCTTGTAATTTCTGTTAGATCCACTTGGATTTTCTAGAAAAGAAAAAAGGAGAAATTTATGTTTAGTCATGAATTATTTGTTTTTCTTCGATGTGCAAAGAAAACAAACCAAATTACTGGATTGAACTCATAAATTAAATATCAAACTGCTATGGCACAGGCCATCATGTCCCTATTGTTGGATTGTACTTTAGGCATTGAGCTTTTGAACCTTTTTGTTTTTTTGGAACGTAGAGAAAAAGAATCCAAGCCTGAGATTGCTGGAGAAGAAGACGAAGAAGAAGTGCGAGGCATTCTACAAGTTATTGCATCTACTGGCAAATTTTGGTACTGCACATTTGATGTTTCCTTTATTTTGATTTCAATACGTAGATTTGATGCTTTTTGTTTTTTCACATGCTAGATAGATGCAACTGCACAAAAAATTTAGTTTCCCGTGCTTGATTTTAAAGACTAAATCGTCACCTTTATCACATAAACCACCGGATTCCGGAGCCATAAAGTTTCAACATACCCATTAATCACCGTGTCATGATGCCCTTTTCTTGCATAGGGATGGAAATGGATACCCATGGGTCAAGTTTTGCACTATCCATACCTGAACCTGAACCCCAAATAACTATCCAAACCTGACCAGGCATGGATCTTTGATACCCGAACATCCTGATTGGGTTTTGCCTATCATCTGTTATCCATAACCCGAACCTGATCCGAGCCTGAACTTCAACGCTATAATTTACAACTATTAACTACATAATTAACTTGGCATACATGTTGTCTTTTTCAAACTTTAAAGTTATTTATTTATTTAGGGCGGGGTTCAAGTTAGGGTTTAGTTTATGTAGACCAATATCTGTACCCAACTTGAAACTTGATTTTTGCCTTCGGCTTTTACCTGAAACCAGTAGGTCTAAAAATTTCCTATCCATTCTGGTCAGTATCCATTGCCATCCTTATTCATGCCATTACCACCGATACCATTCTGTTATTGGATGGTTATTTTCCATGATGTTATTACATTTTTTCTTCTCATATATCATCTCACAAGCATGCTTTATACCTACAGATGAAACACCATAGTTTGTTATAATTTAAGCTGCACTTTTACTCATCACCGTGAACCATTTCCAATTGTTTTTTCACATCATCCTCATAAATAATTCTTCAAAGTTCCTAAAGTAGTCATATCTCCACTCTCCCATCAACCTTCATGAGCAAATTGATGGAAAAATGGTTACACCACTTGTCCATTAATGTATTTTTATGGATATTTATTGAAAATAATCCGAGCCTTGCGTGAAGTCTTGCAGTTGTTTCATTACAATTTTTCTTCTAGGCATACTTTTCCATTTTTTTGTTGCAGGGATCGTTTGCCTTCCTTTACCCCTTGGGGCCCAATGCATTGCATAAATACATCATAGATTCTCTAACTTAATAACACATTTTCCTTGATAATGCATTTTCATTTCCAAAATAAATGTCTTGACTCCTCTTCTGTTCTTTTCCTTGTTTGCACACCAAATTGGAAAGTCTACTCCTTTTTTCTTGTGACTCTTAATAATAATTTTTGATTTAGATTTCCAAAATAAACTTCAGGATCAGATTGAATTTTTTGGGCAAAAACACTATAGCAATCCAAAGTGTTATAGTGAAATGAACAATAACTTTGAACAATAAAATTCCCATGTCTTTTAGTTTATAGTGTAATTAAAGCAGAAGAATACATGCTTCCATTATAATGAACATGCATGCTTTTTTAAAAATAATTCTCTACCAAACAGTTGTACTTTTAAAAGTTGGACCAAAAGTTGCTTAATAACTGTGCTAAACAGAGGTTAAGTGTCGTGGTTGTTTCCCCATCAGATTATGCAATTGTAGGTTTCTAGATCAAGAGGTTATATGCTTCAACATTGTGAGAGTATTAGAAAATATGCACTCAATAGTCCAGAAGGAGGACTTTTAACAATCATTGTAAATTTAATGTGATTTTAATAATTTTATAAATTAAAATTTTCAGCATGATATAGGAATTTCCATGTTTTTGTGATTTGATCTTATGTAGGATCTTTGAAATAAAGTTTTATTTCTTTCCTATTCTTTTTGGGAGTTTAATGGCTCTTTAGATATGCCTATATAAGAGAAATAAAAAAAATTGTATTTTGTTGTAAGCTATATTTTTATGAACCAGCTTAGTTAAAAGTTCATACAGCAGTCATCTTTCACCTATTGGGTGTGCTTTTTACGCTTTCCTTGTGGTTTCAAGGAACTCCCAGTGATTTATATGGTCTGTGTAGTTTCCTTAATCCTTTCCTTCTTGTTCCACTGACCACTCCCAAAATAAGAAAAATTACACTATATATTGATTTTTTTCCATTCTCTTCAGTTAAAGGTTTTTCATGATTGAATTAGTTCTTTAGGTACATAATCATTACATTCATAATGAAATCCAAAGGGAAAAAAATAAGATACTACCTTATATAGTTAGTAAAGGTTGAATTTTTAAATCCATCATTGGATATGCCTTGTCTTGGCAGTTAGATGTCAACAACATATCTCTTACTGTATCACACTCCAACTAGCCTTGAGCACATTATAGTTTAGAAGTTAATTGCTTCAAGTTATTTTCTTCTGTATGTTATGTCTGTGAGCAGTAAAATGATTAATAAAATTAATAACTCCCATTAATATCATGTGTTTTTTCATGATTTTTATCTCAGGCATGATTGGGAAAAATTGAAAAGTGTGCTATCCTTTCAGCTGAAGCAGGTATGGGGAGGTATGCTTGCGTGTGGTCCTCTTCTTACTTTGCAAGGGCAAGATAACAGAATATATCTATTGTTTCTAATGATAGTGCATTGTCTGAATGATATCTGTTTCCTTGGTGTTGATGCTCACCTCCCTCTCTAATTTATGAAGGTTCTGTCAGAATATCCGGAGGCAAAAATGACAACTAAGGAACAGGAGGAAACTTTTCAAGAGCTGGTGAAAAAGTTGGATGAAGGTATCTCATCTTTATCCTTGCTTTGCTTTTCTCAGCTGTCTATAAGGTTCGCTTGCTTCTGTGATACAATTTGAAACTATGAATTAAGGATGGGGAATGACTATGCTGCACCAAGCCTTTTATTGAGTATGGCTGGGAGCAATTATTGTGGACTCAGATGCATGGTTCTTGGGACTATAAATCCCAGAAATGGCTTTGTTTTAGCCTTAAAAAGTTCTCCCTCCCTCCCTCCCTCCCTCCCTTTTCTTTTAAACATTTGCGTTTTTTTTTTCTGGAAAGATAAAATGACAATCAACAAAAAACACTGAGATACTCCACGCAAAATATCAAAGTCTATGACAATGGTCTAGCTGGGTCAACTATGCATATTCTGGGCATGGGCTTTTCTTCTGAGAGTGTGAAGTCAAATTTAATGTTTAAATATGTAGTTTTATGGCCCATTTTATTATCCAAAACAAAGTAAAACTGACAAACTAATTAACAAAATAAATGAGTGTGTGAAAGACATTAACATGATGTAGTGAGAATTTTTATATTAGTGACCTGATGGATTGCTTGTAAAAGCACTGGTTACAGCAGGCTCACAGATGAACTAATGCTAATCTATATGGTCGAAAGTTTCCAACTAAGACTTGTCTACCCCTTATTGAACTAACCAAATGAGTGCAGCTGAACATGGAAAAGAGAGGTGTATTTTATTTTTGATTTTTTTGTGTAGTAAAATGTTATATTTTGTGTTTCTAAACCAGCAATGCGGTTCATTGCATTTTATAATGTGCTGAAGTTACTTCTGTGCTCGTTATTCTCCCCTAAACCTTGCTGAATAAATTTGAACCATGCTAAAACCTTAAAAAATTACAGGCATGTCATGATGTAGGACTGCTTTGGATTTGTCTTGCAAAAGAGTTGGAAGAAGCTAGGTTAAGATAAGGATTTTAGGTGGGAATTAGCGTTAGAATGCTAACTGATGCTGGAATGCTTGGAAAAACAACCATCTTTGGGGTCAGTTTTTATGTCTCCAAACTCTAAATCTTGAAGGTTGAATTTAACTGAAAAAGGTGATTTTCTAAATTGGCAATATCTCTTGGATTAAGTAGCCCTACACATCTTCTGGAAAGAGTCTTTAGATCCTTCAAAATTGAGTTTGTGCAAAAGAACCAGGGGAGCCGTGGCCACCAACCAAGTTCTTGATAAGCAGTTAATATATAAAGAAGGTGAAAAAGGTGATTTTCTAAATTGGCCATATCTCTTGGATTAAGTAGCCCTACACATCTTCTGGAAAGAGTCTTTAGATCATTCAAAATTGACTTTGTGCAAAAGAACCAGGGGAGCCATGGCCACCAACCAAGTTCTTCATAAGCAGTGAATATATAAAGAAGGTGAAAGATGTATAAAAAGTGACCTTTAGCCATTAAAAGAGCTCTTTTTAAACTAAATTGAAATCTGAGGGGTACAAATGGTTTAGCAAAGTAATCATTTGTCCATTTTGTCAACAAGTTAAGGAGCCCAACACATCTTCTGGAAAGAGTCTTTAGATCCTTCAAAATCGAGCTTGTGCAAAAGAATGAGGGGAGCCGTGGTGAGCAGGTTCTTGATAAATGGTGAATATATAAAGAAGGTGAAAGATGTATAAAAGAGAAAGCTTAGCCATTAAAAGAGCTCCTTTTAAACTGAAATGAAATCTGAGGGGTACAAATGGTTTAGCAAAGTAATCATTTGTCCATTTCATCAACAATGTTTCATAGTTGTGTCAACTTTTGGAATCTATCAAATAGGAGTTCATCAAGAAGGAAGATCTTGGTAGAGGGGAAGATTGTACCAAAAAAAACTGTCAATTAGGGATCAGAAGAATAGAAGTGGAGAAGAAAGTGTCTGCATCAAGCTTATGGCTTTATTGTGCAGTGTCTGAATTTTTCATTATTTCTATAAATCGAAGTCTGCAAAAAAATAATATGGTCCAATGATTTTTTTTTTTGGGTTATCAAAGTCATTGCAAGAAGGACCACGCAAGAAAATCTTTTAAATTCCCCCCTTTGCAGTGGTGTGGAATTAAAATACCCAACATATTTAACACATCATGGCTATCAAAAACTTTTTGAATGAAAGATTCAAATCCTTTTTGAATGATTTCAGTTTCGAAGACCTAAAACTGTATTAGCGTAGCTAATTGCAAATTTGAATTTCTTATTACTGTTATTAAAATTTATGAATTAGTCTAATAATGCAATTATGTGGTTGAGTAAGAGGTCAACCTCACTTGACATTTTCTAATGCCGGAATTCTCGGCATCATGCATGTTAGGAAATCATCCCTCATTTCCTTGTTTTTTACATTGCATGCTTTCTTATTTGACCACTTGAAATTTACTAAACCTACTAGCATGGGCAAAGAACTATAAATTTGTGTCTATGTGGCATTAGATATAGGGTCAACTCTGGAAGGCTGCCAGGAATCTGTATTTGTAACACATGGCCCTTGTTTTCTTGCTTCAACTTTCAGACTAAGTTTGTAGACCAAATTTTTGTGCCCTAAAGTTCTTTCTGATGGAAATTTTTGTACAAATATTATAATGATTTTTTTCTCTTGTTAGCTTTTATGATATTACTCTCAAAGTAAATAAAAAAAGGAAGCATCAACTTGTTGAAGATTGTTTGGAAGGAATGCCCTTCTATCTGATCTCTTTCATTATAAAAGTGATCATGTTTACATGCATGATCAAATGTCAGCTATTATCTTGTTCCAATTTCTATTTACCCTAATTTTAGCCATTATGCTGCTTTAATTATTTTTTTTTACTGTTTTCCCCTTCCCACATTATTACCTTTTATAAAATGGCATTCTCTGATGTTGACTTGGGCCTCATGCATTGATATGTAAATTAAGTGTCCAATTATAATTGGGTTTATAGAAACTTTGCTCCATAATTAGCCCTAAAATCAATTTAACTGATGACCGCCTGAAATTTTATATTTTTCAGATTTTTTCAGTCTTATTTAAATGTAGTTTGGTTAGGGGCCACAAATTTGTGATGCAAATATTGTGCACAAATTTTATGGAAGAATGGGGAAACATAACACTAAAGCAAGCAAAACTATTTGGCTCGAACCCCAGCTGGAACCAGCCTATGCAGTGTTTTTCACTAGCTCTTATTTTAGGATTCAGGGGCCTAAACTGCTTTGGCAGTTCTATAATATTTGTCTGACATGTGTAATGTTGTAAATGTTGATGGTCAACTACTACAGTAATAATAGCTGAAAGGCTAGATGGCCCCACCTAAAAAGCATCTCCTTAGGCACCCCCATAGCGCACCTGTATACCAGGCGATGTAATTTGAAAATCCTACAATTTGAAACTAAAATCTGCAGTTCTGAGAGAAATATCTCGAAATTTGCTCTATTGACTAAATGTGTGCTCCTACATTTTTTATTGTCTTCAACTTAAATTGCACAAATTTGAGTTAATGTCACAACAACAAGAGCTTGAAAACAGAAAATTGATTTCATAAACATGTAAGAAATGAAAACTGTGAAGGAAAATGAAGAAATTAAATGTTATGGAATAGCTAGAATAATTTGAGAACTACATTATATTTACAAGCTCTTCACCTTAAAACTATTATTTAAATATCTGCATTTTATCAGAAGTGAAAACAGTGAATTAAAACAAGAAATCTAAATAATAGATGAGAGAGTCTTAAGAGAGCTTTGTTGTAATGAGCAAACCGTATCTCTCAACTTCTATGGCTGTTTGATGGGCTGGTTTGTAGCTTTAGTATAGATGTGGTGCTCACATTTGTTTTTTTTTCCTTCTTAATCTGTGAATAGACATGCAATTTGTTTGGTTTTGATACAGGGTGTTTAATTAGCTATATTGACATGCCTTGTGAATATTCTAAATTATTGAATTATTGCCCTTGGATGAGATAATTTGTAACTTTTTTGTCTCTTGTTCCCCAGCTCTCCAAAACTTCGAAGAAGGTCCTCCTTTTACCCTACAGAGGCTTTGCGAGGTGCTTTACTTTTTATTTTTGGGCTTTATGTTTCTTTTGATCTTTCTTTGCTGTTTGCATCTCTCTAGTTTACCAAGTGTAGTCTTGCATTGGTTATGGCTTCAAAATCGATGTGTACCTGTAATGGGTTCTTTAATGTGTGGCCTGGGATAATGATGACTTGATTTCAATTTGGGTCCACGAATATGATGAAAGCTGACGATTTAGTAGCTTTTGTCCCTTCTGACTTGTTTTGGCCATTGTTTGAACACCTGAAGTTTTGTGCGTCACCTAATCCCATGTAAATTTCAGAAATTGCTATGATTAGAATATTTTAGGTTGGGTGATTCTTAGGGTACATGTATGGTGATTCATGAGTCTGGAAGGATTGAAATTGAGGGAGATAAAGTTAATGGAAAGAACTCACTTTTTTTGTTTGGATAGAAAAAAACTGAAGGGAATGGAGGTGTAGGGTAAGTTTATGAGATTACATTCTCATCCTTTATTTTTGTGTTGGGAGAAAATTTATCATGAGGTAAATTGAGTAATTGTATTTATTTTCCTTGCACTTATTTGGTGAGTCCATGGAAGTATATGCCCTTCACTTCCTTTCCTCTCATCTTCCTTCTTTCCCAAACAATGAAAGGTAACTTCCTTCCCCTCACTTTCCTTGCCCCCAAACGTTTTCCTTCTCTCCATCCTCATAAAGGTAGTGAAGATCTTCAGAATTCTTTTTCTAAATGAAAGATTGAGAAATACTTAGGATGGGCAGATCATCCTTGTTCTAAACGGATTAATTGAGAAATACTTAGGAAGTGCATTTATGAGGTGGTGGTGGTGGTGTGGTGGCACTGGTGTTGGTGATAGAGTGGTAGGGTGGTGGTGGTGGAACGGTGGAGGCAGTTTTGAAGGTGGTGGTGTGTTGGGTGCTGGCAGTGGGGTGGTGATGGTGGTAGAAATATTTGTATGATATTGTGAGATGATCACTATTAGTAAAATATTTTATGCAACTTCCTATGCTGAAAATATTGTCTAAGAAATGAACCAAGTTTATAGGTTGATCGAAAAGTGAACAAAAAAAAGAAAATCATGGCATTTGGAGGGCCTTGTCGATTGAGAATAGGAATATCAAATATTTTTCGTTCACCAATTTTCCTTATAAAATACTTTATGCCAAACAAACATGAGAAAATCAGGAAAACATATTATGTTTCACATAAAACAAATGCCTCCTTATATAATATACATCTTCTCAATTGTACACTTGTATGAAAAAAATCTGAGTCATAACCTTTAGATATCCATATTTTCTGTGATGTATGCTCATCTATCAATTTTTTTCTGTTACAATTTGCTCATTTAAAACATTTGTTGTTTCCTTTTACATACTTTTGAAAGGGAATTTACGTTGATTCATAAGAAAGTTACCATGTGCAATGCCTCTGATTATTAATTTAAAAAAAAAAAAAAAATTGATTGAATGAACATATTAGAGAACATGGATAAACTAAATGTTGCAATTGATTATTTTTTTCACAAGGATATAATTGAGTAAACATGTATCATATAAGGGTACATTGATAGGTTTCCCTTTATGTTTTTGTTATCTAAACTAGCAATTCAATGAGAGTTGGATGTGATAGAGTTAGTGAAGTATGTGCCATCAATTTTTTGTTGCTATTTCATGTTGTCTATTACACGATGAAATCCTTGTTATTAGTCATGTGTGATGTATGATTTTACTCATATATTCAATGCTATCTTTGTGACAAGTTGATCTTATCGAATAAGAGACAGAAAGGTGCATCAGTTGATACAAATCATGATTTTAAAACTATATTTCCTTGTTATTCCTTTTGCATATATTTCCTTGTTCTTCCTTTTGCATCTGTTCATCCTATTTATTGCTGGTCATTATCCATATACTACTGAACAACATCATGTGATATAATTTTATGCTTTCAACAGATTTTGTTGGCAGCAAGACTCATCTATCCAAATCTCTCAAAGCTTGCCCTAGCCCTAGAAAAGGTGTGTTTGTTGATCTTTGGCACTTTGTTTGTTGAATATAATGATTTGCTAGAGGTTACATGCTTTCACGCTCATGTTAACCTCTTTTATAATCCTTTCTTGTTATGTGGAGTGAATAATATTTAATCCCCAAGTCTAATTGCATTATTCAATATCCTGTTACCTGTTTCTAAATTATGTTTACCTGTTTTTTATTATTATTTTGATCTGTTGTCGAAGTGTAATTTGTGCACAAATAGATTTCTTGAAGTCTAGATTTCATATGAACTCGACTGTTATAAACCAGAGCTTAACTTGCAAAAAAAAAACAAAAAAAAACTAAATCTATTTCTTCAACCTCCGTCCTTTATAGGAACATGTTTCTGGATATTTTTCTAAATTGACACAAGTATAGCAGGTTTTTTAAACATTGCTGTTTTTATTTAATGAATGATGAAAGCAGAGCTTAATTTGGGAATTGATCTCAACATGAGCAGTTGTGGGATGAAATTTGTATTTTTGGCTTTGTTGTAGTGTTTCTGCTTGGGGAAAATTTTTGCGGTTTCTTTTTATGACATTCCAAGGGATTAGACTTTTGGACTATTGAAGGGCAGTTTCTCTTTAATAGTTTTCAGTCATATTTTTGTATTTTCTTAGTTCTCTCAAAATGAAGTTGTTCTGTTCTCCTTGATGTGATTTTGTTCTCTTTTTTTTTTTTTTTCTCATTGTTGTTAAAGTAAATTGTATTAAAAAAATAGACAACTATGGAAACTTGATTTAAGTTACAAATGGAAGATCAACTTTTATTTTCATGTTTGAGCTTTTAGATTTCTTAATTTCACCTTATTTATTAGACTGTTTTAGTTTCTACAGTACCTATAAACTCAGGAAGAGACCCATTTTTGGATTGATGTTATTTTTACTGTTTTTGTCGGATAAAATTGTCAGAGAAATGCTGAAAAGTGTATATAACAATCATGATAGTGTTGTTGAATATCAATAACTTGCAATTTGTTTAATAAAATGGTCATATAATAGTAATATGAAAAGCTGAAGACGAAACGTCTGCTGTCAAGTGAAAACTAAAAAGCAGTTTGAAACATCACTGAATGGATTGTTTTCTGCAAATGTTGCTCCAGAAAGGCTCAAAAAGTATGTATTTCTAGGTTATGAAATGTTTCTTGGCAGTGCCGTGGCTGGAAAAGCACCTCCCAATTGCAGTTTAAAATAAATAAAGATAAAATCTAACCCCAGGGATTTCAGAGAAGAGGACATGGCAGAATAGGGAGAGGATGATGTATCCTTCAAATTATTAATACAAAAACTTTAATAGATAAGAGCTCTTCGATCTTATTCAACTTCCACCGAGGAAAACAACCCAAGCATTAGAAACTGTACATCATAAACAAGACAATGCTATATCCCATTAGGTGCATATACTAACTAGGATTCTTCAAAATATTCGGACTTTAGGTTAGAATGTAACTGAGGACTGCCCTTTGCCCTAGCTGGCTTCTTGTTTACTGAAAAGCTCTTATCTGGATTGCAAAAGGAGGTGATGAATTTTGATTGAATAAAATTGTGAGAGATCCAGTTCCCATTCACTTTACTCTTTCCTTTGAGCCCTGGATGTGGGTTGTTGTCCTATCATCTCCTCTCATTCTTCTTTTTCTCTAATCAGTTTCCAATTATTAGTAAACCCTTATTTGGCTGGTTGCATAAAGCTTTGGATGGATTGGAAACATTTCTAGCAAATCTGTTACTCAGGAAGGATATATTCAACTGCATTTTGTTGGTACAATGACTTCTGGTAGAATGGGGAGTTCTTGCTCTCGTCCATCGTCACATGTACATCTTGCTGTGTACTTGATTGAAATGTTCAATATGGAAGTTGTGTTGGGAGAAATACTGGGAAACGGTATCCTTTGCATCCATTATATGATACAAATAACATATATGAATAAAAGAATATGTGTTGATAATTTGAGATTATTTGCACCCCAAATGTTTAATATGAAAAATTTTCCCATCAACTAAATGAATTTTTTTTTAAAATTTTGTTCCTTTATGCGTTATCTTCCCTATGCTTAGATATGCTAATATTCCCCAATTCCTGTTTCTAGAATTTGTTGGTTACATCCACATTGGCTGTCTGTACTGATCCGTATCCGCAAGCATTAGAAAAGCCGGGTGAATCTGATAAACCAAGTGAAGAACTGCAGGTGCAATCCAGCTTGGTACAAAATGGGGTTGAACCTGTGGTAGGAGATGGTGATGAAATAATGACCGAGGTAGAGGAGGCTGACATTGATGATGATATGACCATTGACATGGAAGCCTTGGAAGAAATAGTTGCATCATCAGAAACAAATTCTCCATCAACCGGAAAGTCTTGAGTTTTTTTGGTCTTTATCAGTCAGTGCAAGTCAGTCCACTAAGCTCACGTTGATATATTTAAAGACACGATTCACATATCTTTTGTGGACAATGAAGTCGGCCATAGTTTTCTGCTCATGAGTCTCCAAGTCTGGCCATGTTAGCGGCTGTGAGGGAAAGCATAGACATGTCATTTGAATTTAATACAATGTTCGAGTCTCTCTCTCTTGCTCGAGTGCTATGTTTATACTCAAAGTTGTAAACACCACGTAGGTCGGCATATCTAAAAACTTGTTTGAACTGTCATAAGAAATCCTGATTGGTATTATTTGGTGGAACTACTATTTAGCTGCGCCTAAGCGCATTTTTATGCGGGAGCCTGCCAGTGGACACTGGAGTTGAAGAAATTATTAGCAGTTCGTTTTTATAAATTACTCTTTTGCGGTCATCTTTTCCAAATAATATTGATCAGCAGTTTGAGAAATTTTTACAAGTGTCTAGGTAATATTCCTTTTGCAAATGCCTTAGCATAGATCCTTGCATGTACAAAGTTCTTAAAGTATATCATGTCTAAGAAGAGGAAATTAGAGGATTTTAAGACCATTGCCCTGACAGAAAAATGCAGTGCCATTATCCAAAATAAGCTTCCATCAAAGCTAAGAGATCCAGTTTTCTATCCCTTTAGTGTAGGTGATGACAGTTTTCTAATGATTTGTGTGATTTAGATGCTAGTATTTCACAAATGCCCTTTTATGTGTCTACAATAGTTGGATTAAAGGAGTTGAAACCTGCAACTATCTTCTTACAGCTAGCTGAACCATTGGTGAAATATCATGTGGATATTCTTGAGAATGTGCTGATCGAAAGTAAAGAAGTTTATCATTCCAGTTGATTTTATTATGTTGGAGATGGAAAAAGACACCAAGATTCCTATCATTTTAGGCTGCTTTTCTAGCCACAGCTGGAGCTCTCATAGATGTTACGAATGATAGGCTGACCTTAAAGGTTAGTGAAAAAGAGGTTGAGTTTAATTTACTAGAAGCTGTTAAACACCCTTCTCTTACTGATCATGTTTTTCTAGTTGATGTTCTAAATGGTTCAACTAGTGGCAGGTTCAACAAGGAATGCAAGGGATTTATTTATTTATAAATCTAAAAGGGATAACAAATATAACCCTTAATCATTTCAAGTGCAATTTGTTACAACCGATGATTTGAACTTAATCATTTTGCAAGTCTATGATTACCAAATCTACAACATATCATTTTTCATACATGTAAAACATGACCTAAAAGACATGGTGTGTGGGTGTTTGCATGGTTTTTTCTCTAAATTTCAAGTCTTTTAGTTCAGGTTTGTTGATTTGAGAATCATCTCAGAGTGGAGGCTATCTAATTAATTATTTTGCATCCTATGAACAAGATACGAAAACATTGTTTTGAGAAAATACCAAATTATTTTTGAAATAAAAAAACAAGTTTAATTTTTTGGACTTGTTTTAGTAAAGGATTTTCACAAGGCTAATTTTATCACAACATTTTGATTAGAACCATGGATCATACAAAGTTATAAGGGTCAATTTTTCTCTTATCATGGAAACTGGTTTTTTAGTTTTGATAGTTACCAACATTCCATTCAAAATATATGTCAAGTATTGACGTAATGAGAAAACTATATAATTGATACTTAAAAATATATTTTTATCAAGGTTTTATATCATTATTTTGCACTTGAATTATCAATAACTCCTTAACTAAAAGCATATTTTATAATAATATATCTAATAATATAGGATACTTTTAATTTATGGTAAATGTTCATTTTAAATGCAGGCCTATCACATAAATAAAAGGATTGATTGGTGAATTTAAGAACTAAAATTAAAAGGACAAATAGATGACCAAACTTAGAAAAGAGATGTCAGTGTAGTCCAAACCGAAACACTATTCTGTAATTGGGTCATATCTGGAGCTATAGATCTCAGATTTAGATCTACTTTATATGGATGGAAAGGTAAGACATAGGCCTCCAACTTTGATATGGAGCCCAAGATCTGAAAAGGTCATTTTCAAGTTCAAATTGGAGTAACAACAAAGAAACTCGAATCTGTCCTTCAGCTCAAGCATTGTTCAGTATTTTGGCCACACCTGGAGTTCTAAAAGTCAGAATGATCTGAATGTTTTACACAAGAAAGCTGAGACAATTTCCTACAACTTTCATATTCAAATGGTTCCTATTTTGAAGTTATCAATAACGTTTTGGGCAGACAAAAGAAGATAAGGATTGTCACTAAGTTAAGAGTTGACCACCTACTCATCAATTAGTCATCAAATCAATAGTTCCCAATTTTGGCCTATAAAAAGAGGCATTTGCCATGCATTTAGTCATCTTGGTTTCCAGATCAAGGTCATGCTCTTGCTTTCTCTCTTTGTATTTTTTGTAATGTTTATGCTTTGCTTTCATTAATATCAAGTTTATGCCTTTTATTTCCTTTCATTTACTTAGTTAACTTTAATCTTATTTATGCTCTTATTTTGTTTATTTGTTTTTCTTTCTTTCATTATGTCTAACCAAGTTTATTATGTCAAGGTGAAAAGGTTACACTAATGGTGTAAGAATAAGTATAGTGTAAACTTAATATGGACTTTAATGTTTGATACTAACATGTTTTGTATTTGTTATCTTATTCACTCTTTAATACTTTGCTTGTTAAATGACTAATCTTGATTTATATTGTATAACACTTGGTACAACAAATGCTTGACACTTTCATAGCTCACACTATATGGTATAACCGACACCTGAGCTATGAAAGAAACTTGATTTGTTGTTAACATAAGTTATAATCATGAATGCTTGATGAGATTTACAAGTATTAGCATTAATCGAATAAGATGACTAATGTAATCATGTTAACAATCTATAATCTGAATGGAACCTTCTTTATGTGTGGTTTCCAATTGAATAATAAGAGTTTATACTATATTTGTTTGACATACTATTAGTGGATCCTTTAACCTTTACATTTGTTATTATCATTGTTTAATCTTTACATTGATATTCCATCTCAAAGTTCTCATCTTCTTTTTCTTCTTCTCCATCTCTTTCTTTTTTATTACTACTACTACTACTACTATTTTTATTAGTATTGTTGTTATTGTGATTACTATTGTTGTTGTTTATAATTGTCGTTTATAATTTGTACAATTAACCTCCCTGTGGTTCGACCCCGATCTTGCCGGGTTATTTATTACTTTGACACTCCTGCACTTGGGAGAAGACATTAATCTTTTAGTCGTGTCAAGTTTTTGACGCCGTTGCCGGGGAGGTAAGTTTTGTATAAATTATAATATTTTTTTTTTATTTTCTCCTTTTACTTTTCTTGTATATAACTTTGTTTCTTTTCTCTTGTTTCTTCTTCTTTTGTTTTCCTTTTCCTTTTATTCTATTACTACACGTGCATGAGAGTGTGGTCGTACATCAAGTGGTAGACTTTGTAGGGTATCCTCATCAATTTCAGAAAATATGGCCGAAGAAGATAATCAATCACTTCATAATGAGAATAACCATGCTAGAACACTTAGAGACCACATGAATTCTACAAGAACACGTGCACCATCATGTATAGTTTTTCCTCCCAATGCATCTCATTTTAATTTCTAAAGGGCCAACCACAACCCATACTCATAAACATACAACTCTGGTTGGAGAAATCACCCAAATTTTAGTTAGAAGAGTGAGAATAACAATGCATAAACTTCACAACCACCGTTTCAAGCACACCATAATTTTCAAAATTCTCATAGATATGCACCTCTTTATGCTCCACCTTCTAGAAGAAATCTTAAGGAAACATTACATGCATTCATTAAAAAGTAAGAGACAATCAATACTCAACTTGCTTAAAACATGATAAATTTTAAAGATACTCTTGTAAAATTAACATCTGCTCTCAGTTTCCAAGAGAAAGGAAAGTTTACATTTCAACCACAACAAAATCCCAAGGGGCAATACAATGCAAATACAAGTAGTTCTGAAAGCCAACACATGGATCAAGTCAAATCAGTCACTACTCTTCACAGTGGTAAGGTTATTGAAAAACCCTCTCTTGAATCTTGTGAGAAAGATGATGAGTCAATCTTTAATGGTAAGGAAGGGGTTGAATACGAAAATTGTAAAAAAAAGACTGATTCTCCGCCAGCACTTCATTTCCTCAAGCCATGACCAAATAAAGGAAAGTCAATCACAACTCTTAAATTTTTGAAACTTTCAAACAGGTAAAAATCAATATACCTTTGCTGGATGCTATTAAACAGGTTCCTTTCTATGCTAAATTTTTGAAAGATCTATGCATTATGAAGAGGAAACTGAATGTGAAAAAGAAGCCTTTTTAGCTGAACAAGTAAGTGCCATTCTTTAGAACAATAATGCTTTGCAATATAAAGACCCTGGTTGTCCTACAATTTCTTGCTTTATTGGAGAACAAAAAATTAAAAGAGCCTTGATCTTGGTGCTAGTATGAATTTACTTCCATATTCAGTTTTTTAGAGTCTCAATCTAGGTGAGTTAAAACCAACTTCTATATCTCTTTTACTTGCCGATAAATCTGTAAAAATGCCTAGAGGAATAATTAAAGATGTGTTAGTACAAGTCAATAAATTCATTTATCCTGTAGATTTTGTTGTCTTGGACACATAACATGTTGAAGCATGTAATTCATTTCCCGTTATTTTAGGATGTCTGTTTCTTGCAACCTCTAATGCGTTGATTAATTGTAGGAATAAACTGATGAAGCTATCATTTGGAAACATGACATTGAAGATGAATATTTTCAACATTTGCAAGCAATTTGGAGATGATAATGATTTACAAGAAGTAGATCATATTAACAAATTAGTTTATGATCCACTTGAATCTACTTAAGTAAAGATAAGTTGGATGAATCTAAAAATTTACAAATGATTTATTCTGAGGAAGAAATCACGAATGAAAAACGCATCGAAAATATTGATGTAGATCTTTTGTCAAAGTGACAACAGATTTGACATTTGACATCACACCAATCGATGATTACTTTCCTAATGAATCCTTATTTTCTCTTAATCCAGTGCCTTGGTATGATAAAAATATCAATTTTCTTGCTTTAGGAGATTTGCTAGCTGATTGGAGTACCCATGATAAAAAAAAGTTTTTGAATGAAGTGAAGAATTTTTATTGTGATGACCCTAACTTATTCAAATATTGTCCTGATCAAATATTTCAAAGATTCATTCCCGACAATGAGGTAAGTAGTGTTATTAAATGTTATCATTTTGAAGCATGTGAAAGTTATTTCTCGTAAAAAATGATAACTGCAAAAATCTTACAAAGTGAATTTTACTGGCCCACCATGTTAAAGAACACGTATTCATTCTGCAAAACTTGTGAAAATTATCAAAAAGTTGATACTGGTCAAAAAGTTTTGTTTTATAATTCTCAACTCTATCCATTCCCTAGAGAGTTAAGATAAAGATGGAACAATCCTTATGGAGCCTGTGATATTGAGAATTAATGAATGACAATGTTTTAAAATAAAATGGACATCGTTTGAAAGCTTACTTTGATAGTTTTCTTAGTGAAAATGAATGAACTGATTTAAATGATCTTGTAGATAATGGTTGATTATTTTGTTTTTCTTACATTATTTTGTGTTTTTTTTTGAGTGATTTTTGCTAGCTTCTCTCACCCTAGTCAAATGGCGAATAACAGTACTCCATGACTTAAGTCGGTTCTTTTAGTTTCCCACAATAACTGATATTTGTATATATGTTTGGGCAATTCTTTTAATCTCTCTTTTAATTCTCATTTGAAAATGGACACCATTCTTGAAAAATTAAAAAAGTATTTTCCCACTCTGCCTCAGAATGCGATAACAAAAATTTACCGTGCTAGATATGCAAGATTAAGATTGTTAATGAATCATGGAATTCTTGAAGATATTAGCTGGTTGATTGAAGCAAAGGTCCGATTATCAGATGAGTCCTCTAACTCCTTCATTTCACACATGCCTGGGATAGGTAAAAACACTTTTATAAAAAAACATCGTGCAAAATGACTAAAAGTCTGTCATTGATGTGCTAGATGGACTTGTAATACACAATGTTGTTATTTAGGAATGGTATCTATAAACTGTGAAGATAAAATATAATTCATTAAGAATGGCCTAAGTAACGAGTCTTTAGATAATCTTCTATTAGCTCTTGAGATGCATCCTAGTGGAGATGTGCATCATGTAATTCATGATTTATGACCACTATTTCATAAAAAACATGATCGACTTAGTCTTGGGAATCTAACTAAAAGAGACCTTGTTTGCCAGTTTTTAAGAAAACTAGATGAGAAGCCTATCTCCGACTCATAGAGGGCGTTTAAGCCGTTCTTGGATGTAAAACCAAGGGAAGATGTGAGCCACAATCACAACTACCTGTACATACATATGCTTTTTCAAAAGTAAATAAATAAATAAATAAAGAGAGAGAGAGTGTGTGAGACTCTAGCTGACCTATATATAGGTGGTATGAATGCCTTTCTAATTTCTCATCTATAAATCCCTTTTTCCCTTCCTTTCATTTCTACTCAATCCACACATTTAACAAATACAGAAGTGTGTAAAAATGACAAGTTTCTTAGGTCATCATATAAGAAATATTTGTGTTTTGGGTAGATCTAGTCCTAAGAAAGAAAAAGAGTTTTTAGAATCAGGAAATCATCTTGGTCAAGTGCTAGCTGAGAGAAAGATTTATTTAGTGTATGGGGGAGACAGTCTTAGGTTAATGGGAGGTGTGTCAATAACTGCATTTTTAGGAGGTAGTCAAGTTTTGGGGGTCGTCCCTAAAGCTTTAACACAAGGGAACATCACTGGAAAAACAATTGGAGAGGAACTTTTGGTCTCCACAATGCCTGCTTGATCATGCTGTGGAACATGAATTTCTAACATCTTCTGCACGACAAATCATAATCTCTGCTGCTACTGCTAAACAATTGATTGACCAGCTACAATCTTTCATTCCTGTAATTGATCCTTCCATGAGTTGCATAAATTGGTCATCTAAGAAAAGCCGTAAAAAGCTTAGATTGGATTTGAGCCTTCATTTATGAATATTTGTGTCTTTTGGTTTTATTATTATATTTTATTGTTTCTTATATTTGTTTCAGTGTGTTTCAGGTTTGTCAGTGTTCATTATTTCAGGTGATATCTTCTATACTCTATCTTTCTACTTTAGAACATTGAGGACAATGTCTCGTTTTGGTTGGGGGGAGAGGGTAGTAGTTGATAAAAAAAATTGTTTTTCATTTCATAAAGCATATACAAAATTGTTGTTACTATGATGGTAGAGTAAGAAGAACTTTTTATGACTTTTGAGACGCATCTTAGTAAGCATTCGTAACAAGATCTATCATAATACTTTTTGAAATATTCAGATTTACAAACTCTCACATTGTTATCACTTAATTCTGCTCATATACTTATTTAACATGTATTCTTAAACCTTAATTTACACACACACAGTTTAAACATATGATTGTGGGTTGCATATTGGATTATTATATTATTTATGTTCTTTTGTTAAAGGTAATAACTAAGGGAAATGGATAGTATATAATTAAAAAAAAGAAAAGAAAAAATGATAATAATAAAAATATAGACAAGTTTGGTTAAGTAGCCTCTTTAACCTAAGCAATTAAGCCCGAAGGGGTGTTTTTAACACCTAATACCCTAAAGTTAACTGACTTGGAAGCTATTGACCCAATACTTGTTACATGGATTGAGGAGAAAAGCTTAAAGGACTCAAACATTGCACTATCTATATATCAGTATCTGCGACCTGAGTTACTAAGCTCATAGGGGTGTCTTAACACCTAATGCCTTAAGACCAACTGGTCTAGGAGTCATTAGCTGAAAGCTCGTTACATGGGTTAAAGATGCATGATGTTTTAAATTATATGTATATATATTAAAATAAAAAGAAAAAAAGAAAAAAAGAAGAAGACAAAAATAATAATCCCAACCCAAGGAAGTTAACCTCAAACATTAGAACAAAATTTTTGTTTTCTTCCAAGAAAAGCCCTATAATTATGTGTTGATACATTGAGCATAAAAGAAAGGTTTATGAATATCTTGTTAAGAGGTATTGAGCAGGTATATAAATTTAACGAGAGTTTGTTTATCTGGATAGATTAATGGAAGTTAAATGATGATTACCTTGCTTTGTGGAATTCGCAAAGTATTTTTCTATTTTAACGCTTTGATTACTAGGGACTAGTAATACACTAGTTAGGGAGTGTGATTGATACTTAAAAGTATATTTTTATCAAGGTTTTATATCATTATTTTGCACTTGAAGTATCAATAACTCCTTAACTAAAGCATGCTTTATAATAATATATCTAATAATATAAGATACCTTTAATTTATAGTAAATGTTTATTTTAAATGCTGGCCTATCACATAAATGAAAGGATTGATTGATGAATTTAAGAACTGAAATTGAAAGGACAAAGAGATGGCCAAACTTAGAAAAAAGATGTCGGTGTAGTCCAAACCGGAACATTGTTTTGTAATTAGGTTATATCTGGAGCTATAGATCTCAGATTTAGGTCCACTTTATATGGATAGAAAGGTAAGACATAGGCCTATAACTTTGATATGGAGCCTAAGATCTAAAAAAGCTATTTTCAAGTTCAAATTGGAGCAACAACAAAGAAACCCAAATCTGTGCTCTAGCCCGAGTGACACGACTAAAAGGTTGATGTCTTCTCCCAAGTGCAGGAGTGTCGAAGTAATAAATAACCCGGCAAGACCGGGGTCGAACCATAAAGAGGTTAATTGTACAAATTATAGACAACAATTATAAACAACAATAATAGCAATAATAACAACAACTATAATAATAATAATAATAAAGAAAGAGAAGAAGAAGAAGATGATGAGAACTTGGAGATGGAAAATTAATGTAAGGATTTAAACAATAATAATAACAAATGTCAAGGTTAGAGGTTCCACTAATGGTATATCAAACAAGTATAGTATAAACTCTTGTTATTGAATTGGAAACTACACACAAAGGAGGTTCCAATCAGATTATATATTGTTAACATGATTACATTAGTCATCTTATTCAATTAATGCTAATACTTGTAAATCTCGTCAAGCATTCATGATTATAACTTATGTTAACAACAAATCAAGTTCTTTTCATAGCTCAGGTGTCGGTTATACCATACATTATGGGCTATGAAAGTGCCAAGCATTTGTTGTACCAAGTGTTATACAACATAAATCAAGATTAGTCATTTAACAAGCAAAGTATTAAAGAGTGAACAAGATAACAAATATAAAACATGTTAGTACCAAACATTAAAGTCCATATTAAGTTTACATTATACTTATTCTCACACCATTAGTGTAACCTTTTCACCTTGACATAATTAACTTAGCTAGACATAATGAAAGAAAGCAAAATAGATAAACAAAATAAGAACATAAAAGCTAACTAAGTAAAGAAAAGGAAATGAAAGGCATAAACTTGATATTAATGAAAGCAAAGCATAAATATTATAAAGAATACAAAGAGAGAAATGAAGAGCATGATCTTGATCTAAACACCAAGATGCCTAAATGCATGGCAAATGCCTCCTTTTATAGGCCAAAATTAGAAACTATTGATTTGATGACTAATTGATAAGTGGGTGGCCAACTTTTGACTTGGTGACAATCCTTATCTTCTCTTGTCTGCCTAAAACGTCATTGATAACGTCAAAATTGGAGCCAGGTGAAAACATGAAAGTTCTAGGCAATTGTCTCAGCTTTCTTGTGTAAACAATTCAGCTCATTTGGACTTCTAGAACTCCAGATATGGCCAAAATACCGAACAGTGCTCGGGCTGGAAGACAGATTCGGGCTTCTTTGTTGTTGCTACAATTTGGACTTGCAAATGGCCTTTTTAGATCTTGGGCTCCATATAAAAGTTGTAGGCCTATGTCTTACCTTTCCATCCATATAAATTGGACCTAAATTTGAGATCTGTAGCTCCAGATATGACCCAATTACCGAACAGTGTTCCGGTTTGGATTGCACCAACATCTCTTCTCTAAGTTTGACCATCTCTTTATCCTTGCAATTTAAGTTCTTCAAGTCATCAATCAATCCTTTCATTTATATGATAGGCCTGCATTAAAAATAGACATTTACCATAAATTATAGGTATCTTATATTATTAGATACATTATTATAAAACATATTTTAGTTAAGGAGTTATTGATACTTCAAGTGCAAAGTGATGATACAAAACCATGATAAAAATGCACTTTTAAGTACTAATCACACCCCTCAACCAGCTTATTACTAGTCCCTAGTAATCAAAGCATTAAAATAATTTGCAAATTTCACAAAGCAAGGTATTCATCATTTAACTTTCATTAATCTATCCAGATAAACAAACTCTCATTAAATTTATATATCTGCTCAATACCTCTTAACAAGATATTAATAAACCTTTCTTTTGTGCTCAATGTATCAATACATAATTATGGGGCTTTTCTTGGAAGAAAACAAAATTTTTGTTCTAATGTTTAAGGTTAACTTCCTTGGGTTGAGATTACTATTTTTGTTTTTTTTTTTAACTCTATATACATATAATTTAAAAATATCATGCATCTTTAACCCATGTAACGAGCTTTCAGCTAATGACTCCCAGACCAGTTGGTCTTAAGGCATTAGGTGTTAAGACACCCCTACGAGCTTAGTAACTCGGGTCGCAAATACTGATATGTAGATAGTGCAATGTTTGATTCCCTTAAGCTTTTCTCCTCAACCCATGTAACAAGCGTTGGGCCAATAGCTCCCAAGTCAGTTGACTTTAGGGTATTAGGTGTTAAAACACCCCTTCGGGCTTATTTGCTTAGGTTAGGGAGGCTATGAAACCAAACTTATCTACATTTTTTTTTATTTTTTTTTAATTATATACAATCCCTTTCCCTTAGTTGTTACCTTTAACAAAAGAACATAAATAATGTAATAATCCAATATGCAACCCACAATCATATGTTAAAGTGTGTGTGTGTAAATTAAGGTTTAAGAATACATGTTAAATAAGTATATGAGCAGAATTAAGTGGTAACAATACGAGAGTTTGTAAACCTGAATATTTCAGGAAGTATTATAATAGACCTTGTTAAGAATGATTACTAAGATGCGTCTCAAGAGTCACTTTAACAAAAGAACTCCTTTACTCTGCTATCCTAGTAACAACAATTATGCACATGCTTTATGAAATGAAAAACAATTTTTTTTTTATCAACTACTACCCTTTCCCCCCATCCAAAACAAGACATTGTCCTCAATGTTCTAAGGTAGAAAGATAGAGTATAGAAGATATCACCTGAAATAACGAACACTGACAAAACCTGAAACACACTGAAACAAAAATAAGAAATAAAAAAACACAATAATAAAACCAAAAGACACAAAAATTCACAAATGAAGGCTCAAATCCAATCTAAGCTTTTTACGGCTTCTCGTAGATGACCAATTTATGCGACTCATGGAAGGATCAATCACAGGAATGAAAGATTGTAGTTGGTCAATCAATTGTTCAGCAGTAGCAGCAGAGATTATGATTTGTCGTGCAGAAAATGTTAGAAATTCCTGTTCCACAACATGATCAAGAAAAGACAACAACTTATCATAATAACCATTAACATTTAACAAACCTATAGGTTTATGGTGAATGTGCAATTGAGCCCAAGAGGAAATATGAAAGATCTCTTCCAATGTGCCTAGACCACCTGGTAAAGCAATGAAAGCATCAACATGGTTAAACATTACATTCATTCGAGCCGACATTGTGGAGACCTGAAGTTCGTCTACAATTATTTTTCCAATGATGTCCCCTTATGCCAAAGCTTTAGGGATGACTCCTAAAACTTGACTACCTCCTAAAAATACAGCTATTGACACACCTCCCATTAACCCAAGACTGCCTCCCTCATACACTAAATGAATCTTTCTCTCAGCTAGCACCTGACCAAGATGATTTGCTGATTCTAAAAACTCCTTTTCTTTCCCAGGACTAGATCCACCGAAAACACAAATATTTCTTATTTGATGACTTGAGGAACTTGCCATTTCTACACATTTGTGTATTTGTTGAATGTATGGGTTGAGTAGAAATGAAAGGAAGGAAAAGAGGGTTTTATAGATGAGAAATTAGAAAGGCAATCATAACATCTATATGTAGGTCAGCTGGAGTCTCACACACACTCTCTCTCTTTTTATTTATTTATTTATTTACTTTTGAAAAAAGCATGTGTATGTACAGGTAGTTGTGATTGTGGCTCATATCTTCCCTTGATTTTACGTCCAAGAACGGCTTAAACGGCCTCTATGGGTCGGGGATAGGCTTCCCATCCAGTTTTCTTAAAAACCGGCAAACAGGGTCTTTTTTAGTCAGATTCCCAAGACTAAGTCGATCATGTTCTTTATGAAATAGTGGCCATAAATCATGAATTACACGATGCACATTTCCACTAGGATGCGTCTCAAGAGTCAATAGAAGATTATCTAAAGACTCCTTACTCAGGCCATCCTTAATGAATTGTATTTTATCTTCACGGTTTATAGATACCATTCCTAAAGAACGACATTGTGTATTACAAGTCCATCTAGCACATCGATGACAGACTCCTAGTCGTTTTGCACGACGCTTCTTTGCAAAAGTGCTTTTACCTGTTCCAGGCATGTGTGAAATGAAGAATTTAGAGGACTCACCTGATAATCGGACCTTTGCTTCAATCAACCAGCGAATATCTTCAGGAATTCCATGATTCATTAACAATCTCAATCTTGCATATCTAGCACGGTAAATTTTTGTAATCGTATTCTGAGGCAGAGCGGGAAAATACTTTTTCAATTTTTCAAGATTAGTGTCCATTATCAAATGAGAATTGGAAGAGAGATTCAAAGAATTGCATAAATATATACACAAATATGAGTAATTGTGGGAAACTGAAAGAACCGACTTAAGTCACGGAGTACCGTTATCCGCCATTTGACCGGGGTGATAGAAACTAGCAAAAATCACTCAAAAAGAAACACAAAAAAAAATGTGAGAAAAAATTAATAATCAACCTTTATCTACAAAATCATTCAAACCAGTTGATTCATTTTTATTAGGAAAATTATCAAAGTGAGGTTTCAAACGATGTCCATTTTCCTTAAAATCATTGTCATTCATTGAATTCTCAATATCACAGGCCCCATAAGGATTACTCCATCTTGGTTTTAGCTCTCTAGGGAATGCATAGAGTTGAGAATTATAAAACAAAACTTTTTGACTAGTATCAATCTTTTGACAATTTTCACAAGTTTTGCAGAATGCATGTGTGTCCTTGAACATGGTGGGCCAATAAAATCCATTTTGAAAGATTTTTGCAGTAGTCTTTTTTGACGAGAAATAACTGCCACATGCTTCAAAATGACAAAGTTTAATGACACTACTTACCTCATTGTCAGGAATGAATCTTTGAAATATTTGATCAGGACAATATTTGAATAAGTTAGGGTCATCAGAATAAAAATTCTTCACTTCGTTTAAAAACTTTTCTTTGTCTTAGGTACTCCAATCAGCTGGCAAATCTCCTAAAGCAAGAAAATTGATATTTTTATTATACCAAGGCATTGGACTAAGAGAAAGTAAGGATTCGTTAGGAAAGTAATCATCCATTGGTGTGATGTCAGATGTCAAATCTGTTGTCACTGTTGACAAAAGATTCGCATCAATATTTTCGGTGCTTGTTTCATCAGTGATTTCTTCCTCAGAATAAATCATTTGCAAATCTTCAGATTCATCCAACTCATTTTTACTTAAAGTAGATTCAAGTTGATCATAAACTAGTTCGTTAATATGATCTATTTCTTGTAAATCATTATCATCTCCAGGTTGCTTGCAAATGTTGAAAATATTCATCTTCAATGTCATGTTTCCAAATGATAGCTTCATCAGTTTATTTCTATAATTAATCAATGCATTAGAGGTTGCAAGAAACAGACGTCCTAAAATAACGGGAAATGAATTACATGCTTCAACAGGTCCTGTGTCGAAGACAATAAAATCCACAAGATAAAAGAATTTATCGACTTGTACTAACACATCTTCAATTATTCCTCTAGGCACTTTTATAGATCTATCGGCAAGTAAAAGAGTTATAGAAGTTGGTTTTAACTCACTTAGATTGAGACTCTGAAAAACTGAATATGGAAGTAAATTCACACTAGCACCAAGATCAAGTAAGGCTTTTTTAATTTTATGCTCTCCAATAAAGCAGGAAATTGTAGGACAACCAGGGTCTTTATATTTCAAAGCATTATTGTTTTGAAGAATAACACTTACTTGTTCGGCTAGAAAGGCTTTCTTTTTCACATTCAGTTTCCTCTTCACAGTGCATAGATCTTTCAAAATTTTAGCATAGGAAGGAACCTGTTTAATAGCATCCAGCAAAGGTATATTGATTCTTACCTGTTTGAAAGTTTCAAAGATTTCAGAGTTGTGATTAACTTTCCTTTGTTTGGTCATGACTTGAGGAAATGGAAGTGTTGGCGGTGAATCAGTCGTTTCTTTGCAATTTTCAGATTCATCCCCTTCCTTACCCTTAGAGATTGACTCATCATCTTTCTCATAAGGTTCAAGAGAAGGTTTTTCAATAACCTTACCGCTGCCCAGAGTAGTGACTGATTTGACTTGATCCATGTGTTGGCTTCCGGAACTACTTGCATTTGTATTGTATTGCCCCTTGGGATTTTATTGTGGTTGAGATGGAAACTTACCTTTCTCTTGGAAACTGGGAGCAGATGTTAATTTTGCAAGAGTATCTTTAAAATCTGTCATGTTTTGAGCAAGTTGAGTATTGATTGTCTCTTGCTTTTCAATGAATGCATGCAATATTTCCTCAAGATTTCTTCTAGGAGGTGGAGCATAAGGAGGTGCATATCCATGAGAATTTTGGAAATTGTGGTGTGCTTGAAATGGTGGTTGTGAAGTTTGTGCATTGTTGTTCTCACTCTTCCAACTGAAATTTGGGTGATTTCTCCAACCAGGGTTGTATGTTTGGGAGTATGGGTTGTGGTTGGGCCTTTGAAAACTGTTTAAAGCATGGGCTAGTTCATGGAGACATTCCTTAAAAGAAGGCAAGGTTGGATAATTGTTGATTGAGTGTTCATTTGTTTCACAGATTTGACACACAATGTTTTCAACAGATTTTAATTGACCACTCTTTTTCAATTCTAGTGCCTCAACTTTTCTAGCTAAAGTTGCAAATTTGGCTTGAAGGTCATGATCTTCCCTAAGGTTGTACATACCTCCACTAGATGTATGAGGTTGAGTTTTACTCAGTGCCTCATATGTACCCGCAGTGTCCCAATTTTGAGCATTTTCAGCTAACAAGTCTAAGTACTCCATTGCTTCATCAGGGTCTTTATCTTCAAAAGTTCCATTGCACATCAATTCAACCATTTGCCTATCTTTAGGTGTTAACCCTTCATAGAAATATGAAACCAATCTCCATGTTTCAGAACCATGATGGGGGCAAGTACTAAGCAAATCTCGATACCTATCCCAACATTTGTAAAATGTTTCTCCTGGTTTTTGAGTGAAAGTGGTGATTTGTCTCTTGAAAGAGTTTGTTCTATGAGATGGGAAAAACTTCTTTAAAAACTGTTGTTGCATTTCATCCCAAGCACGAATGGATCCTGGTCTCAAATTTTGTAGCCATGTTTTAGCTTTATCTTTTAATGAAAAAGGAAAAAGCTTTAATCTAATGGTGTTCATGCTACAATTTAAGTTATTATATGTGTTGCACACCTCCTCAAATTCCCTTAAATGCAAGTATGAATTTTCCAATTCTAAACCATGAAAAGAAGGTAAAAGTTGAATAATACCTGGTTTAAAATTAAAATGAGATACATCAGGAGGAAAAACTATACATGATGGGGCACTTGTTCTTGTGGGATTCATGTGGTCTCTAAGTGTTCTAGCACGGTTATTCTCATTATTCTCATTATGAAGTGATTGATTATCTTCTTCGGCCATATTTTCTGAAAATGATGAGGATACCCTACAAAGTCTACCACTTGATGTACGTGACCACACTCTCATGCACGTGTAGGAATAAAATAAAAGGAAGAAGAAAATAAAAGAAGAAGAAACAAGAGAAAAGAAACAAAGTTATATACAAGAAAAGTGAAAAGAGAAAATAAAATAAAAATTATAATTTATACAAAAACTTACCTCCCCGACAACGGCGCCAAAAACTTGACACGACTAAAAGGTTGATGTCTTCTCCCAAGTGCAGGAGTGTCGAAGTAATAAATAACCCGGCAAGACCGGGGTCGAACCACAGGGAGGTTAATTGTACAAATTATAGACAACAATTATAAACAACAATAATAGCAATAATAACAACAACTGTAATAATAATAATAATAATAATAATAATAATAATAATACTAGTAGTAGTAGTAGTAATAATAATAATAATAATAATAATAATAATAATAATAAAGAAAGAGAAGAAGAAGAAGATGATGAGAACTTGGAGATGGAAAATTAATGTAAGGATTAAACAATAATAGTAACAAATGTCAAGGTTAGAGGTTCCACTAATGGTATATCAAACAAGTATAGTATAAACTCTTGTTATTGAATTGGAAACCACACACAAAGGAGGTTCCAATCAGATTATATATTGTTAACATGATTACATTAGTCATCTTATTCAATTAATGCTAATACTTGTAAATCTCGTCAAGCATTCATGATTATAACTTATGTTAACAACAAATCAAGTTCTTTTCATAGCTCAGGTGTCGGTTATACCATACATTATGGGCTATGAAAGGGCCAAGCATTTGTTGTACCAAGTGTTATACAACATAAATCAAGATTAGTCATTTAACAAGCAAAGTATTAAAGAGTGAACAAGATAACAAATATAAAACATGTTAGTACCAAACATTAAAGTCCATATTAAGTTTACATTATACTTATTCTCACACCATTAGTGTAACCTTTTCACCTTGACATAATTAACTTAGCTAGACATAATGAAAGAAAGCAAAATAGATAAACAAAATAAGAACATAAAAGCTAACTAAGTAAAGAAAAGGAAATGAAAGGCATAAACTTGATATTAATGAATGCAAAGCATAAATATTACAAAGAATACAAAGAGAGAAAGGAAGAGCATGATCTTGATCTGAACACCAAGATGCCTAAATGCATGGCAAATGCCTCCTTTTATAGGCCAAAATTGGGAACTATTGATTTGATGACTAATTGATAAGTGGGTGGCCAACTTTTAACTTGGTGACAATCCTTATCTTCTCTTGTCTGCCCAAAACGTCATTGATAACGTCAAAATTAGAGCCAGGTGAAAACATGAAAGTTCTAGGCAATTGTCTCAGCTTCTTGTGTAAACAATTCAGCTCATTTGGACTTCTAGAACTCCAGATATGGCCAAAATACCGAACTGTGCTCGGGCTGGAAGACAGATTCGGGCTTCTTTGTTGTTGCTACAATTTGGACTTGCAAATGGCCTTTTTAGATCTTGGGCTCCATATGAAAGTTGTAGGCCTATGTCTTACCTTTCCATCCATATAAATTGGACCTAAATTTGAGATCTGTAGCTCCAGATATGACCCAATTACCGAACAGTGTTCCGGTTTGGATTGCACCAACATCTCTTCTCTAAGTTTGACCATCTCTTTATCCTTGCAATTTAAGTTCTTCAAGTCATCAATCAATCCTTTCATTTATGTGATAGGCCTGCATTAAAAATAGACATTTACCACAAATTATAGGTATCTTATATTATTAGATACATTATTATAAAACATATTTTAGTTAAGGAGTTATTGATACTTCAAGTGCAAAGTGATGATATAAAACCATGATAAAAATGCACTTTTAAGTACTAATCACCGAGCACTGTTCAGTATTTTGGCCATATCTGGAGTTCTAGAAGTCAAAATGATCTGAAGTTTTTAACAAGAAAGCTGAGACAATTTCCTGCAACTTTCATGTTTTCAAGTGGTTTCCATTTTGACGTTATCAATGATGTTTTGGGCAGACAAAAAAAGATAAGGATTGTTACCAAGTTAAGAGTTGGGCACCTACTCATCAATTAGTCATCAAATCAATAGTTCCCAATTTTGGCCTATAAAAGGAGGCATTTTCCATGCATTTAGGTATCTTGGTTTCCAGATCAAGATCATGCTCTTGCTTTCTCTCTTTGTATTTTTTGTAATGTTTATGCTTTGCTTTCATTAATATCAAGTTCATGCCTTTCATTTCCTTTCATTTACTTAGTTAACTTTAATCTTATTTATGTTCTTATTTTGTTTATTTGTTTTTCTTTCTTTCATTATGTCTAACTAAGTTTATTATGTCAAGGTGAAAAGGTTACACTAATGGTGTAAGAATAAGTATAGTGTAAAGTTAATATGAACTTTAATGTTTGATACTAACATGTTTTGTATTTGTTATCTTGTTCACTCTTTAATACTTTGCTTGTTAAATGACTAATCTTGATTTATGTTGTATAACACTTGGGACAACAAATGCTTGGCACTTTCATAGTTCATACTATATGGTATAACCGACACCTAAGCTATGAAAAGAACTTGATTTTTTGTTAACATAAGTTATAATCATGAATGCTTGACGAGATTTACAAGTATTAACATTAATTGAATAAAATGACTAATGTAATCATGTTAACAATATATAATCTGATTGGAACCTCCTTTGTGTGTGGTTTCCAATTGAATAATAAGAGTTTATACTATACTTGTTTGACATACCATTAGTGGATCCTCTAACCTTGATATTTGTTATTATCATTGTTTAATCTTTACATTGATATTCCATCTTAAAGTTCTCATCATCATCTTTTTCTTCTTCTTCTCCATCTCTTTCTTTATTACTACTACTACTACTACTATTTCTATTAGTATTGTTGTTTTTTATAATTATCGTTTATAATTTTTACAATTAACCTCCCTGTGGTTCGACACCGGTCTTGCCGGGTTATTTATTACTTCAACACTCATGCATTTGGGAGAAGACATTAATTTTTTAGTCGTGTCACTATAACTCTAGTTGCATGGGTCCAAAATTTTCTTAACAATATACTATAGGAAGGATGGATGTTTATCACTTGCAATATCATTAAGAACACTTGTGGCCCCATATAGAGCTTTATTTACATGGTCCTTATTATCTATCTTGATGAGTCATCATATGCTCTCACCATTATAGTACTTGGCTTTACATATGATTCAAAGATAGGCATCTCTCTCTGCATGTGTCTCGACAACACATTCAAAGCCGAACCATTATTGATCAATACCTTTTCTATTAAGACATCTTCACATCATACTGTGATGCACAATGGTTTATTATGCTCAGTACTATCAGGATCTAGTTTATCTTCAATAAAATATAAATAATTTAAGGTTTGGATCCTGCTTACTAGGTGCTCTATGGTATTTTGATTGATATCATAAGGCATACATACCCTATGTAGTACCTTTATAGACCCTTTCAATATGGTTTAAAGCTCTAAATCAAAGATAACATTAATATTTTAGGAGTTTTCTTGAGTAGTTCAAAAATACTGTACTCATTGTGTTTCATTAACTTTAAGAACTCATTGTTCTCCTCCTTAGTGATGGGCTTATTTACTTCTTCTAATAGGTTTGTTACCCTTTTCCCTTCAGCTTTCCTTTGTTTCTTAAGTTCATCTAGGGTAAAAGCACCTCCTGCCGTGGGTCAAGCCTTTAACTTCTGCTTGAAAAATGGATGCTAATTGTATATTGACACAATCAAAGAGTTGACATTTTATCCCAAGTGCAGGAGTATTAAAGTAATAAATAACCCGGCAAGACCGGAGTCAAACCATAGGAAAATTAACTATATAAATAACAACAACAACAACAACAACAACAACAACAATGATGATGATGGTGGTGAAGATGGGTTAAAAAGGACTTTGAGATATAATGATAAAAACAAATGTCAAGGTTAGAGGATACACTAATAATATTAGAGATAAGTAAACTATAAACTCTTTATAAATTATCAACATGATCATATTAATCATCTTCTTTATGTAACACGATACTTATAAATTTTATCAAGTATTCATGATGCTAATTTATGTTAACAACAAATCAAGTTCCTCTCATAATAACGATGTTGGCCGAAGACTATGAAGAATCAAGTATTTGATGTACCAAGTGTTATATAACACAAATCTAGATTAACCATTTAACAATCAATGTATTAAGAATTAATAAGATAGAAATGAGAAGACATGTTAATAGCAAGTTGTTTAGGATATAAGCATTGAAGTCTATATTGAGTTTATATTATACTTATCCTAACACCATTAGCAAAACGTTTTCACCTTAACCTAATTAACTTAGCTAGACATTATGAAGAAGAAAAACTTAAATAAACAATATAAGAACATAAACATGATATAAGTTAACTAAGTATAGTAAAGGAAATGAAAAACATGAACAAGAGATTAATGAAAGCAAAACTTAAGCATCAAACAAATATAAAAAGAGAGAGCAACAACATGATATTGATATGAAAAACAAGATTCCTCAATGAATGACAAATGCCTCCTTTTATAGGCTAAAATTCAGAACTATTCATTTGGTAATTGATAATTGATGTAATAGCCCACTATTGATTTAGTGGACTTGCTGGACAACAGAACTCAAGCATTTTGGCTGGGTGAATTGACATTGATGCAATCAAAATTGGGCAAAGTGTTCTATAAAAAGTTGTTGGAAATTATCTTTTCCTTCTACCCACCAAATTGTAGAGTATTTGGAGTGCTACAACTCGAGATATGTCTAAAATACTGAGTAGTGCTACTGGTGGACATGGTGGATAGCCCTCATGCTCTTGTCTGGATGAAATGTCATTTCTACCATTAGAATTTAAGCTGTTCTTCTCATGATAGTTGTTAGAAATTGTCTTTTTCTTTCACCCACCAAATTTCATGTCATTTGACCTTTTAGAACTGTAGTTATGAGTGAAACTCACAACAGTATTTGGGCTAGATTGCATGAGAGATTCTGACTTCTCTTTTGTGGCCAAACTTTGAATTTGAAAACAGCAAATTTAAGTCTTTCCATACCAATAAAAGTTGTAGGTCTATTTCTTATCTTTTCAGCTATATAAATTAATCTAAAATCCAATATCTATAGCTCTAGATATGATCCAATAATTGAACAGTGTTTAAATTTGAATTGAATTGACATCTCCTTTCTAAACTTAGCCTTTTCATTGTCCTTTCACTTCTAATAGTTAATCAAACAATCAGTCATTTGAATTGTGAGAATTCCTGTATTTAAAATGAGCATTTATCATAAATTAAAGATATCTTATATTATCAAACTTGTTATTATAAAATATGCTCTAGTTAAGAGATTATTGATATTTCAAGTGCAAAATGATATAAAACCTTGATAAAATTATACTTTTAAGTACTAATCAATATTTTGAAAGGAATACCTGTAATTATACGATAAGGCATTGTAGTTTCCATTACTTGCCAATATAGGTTTAAACATAATTAACTTAGGCAACCCATCTATAGTAAATTATACTTGGTATACTTCTTTGTTCTTGCTAGGTTCATCTACCATGAAAACCTCTCTGCCCATCAACATCTATATCACCTCATTATGTAAATTTTCATTGCAATTGATCATATGCCCTTCTTCTTGGTGATACTTATAAAAGTCTTTGCTTTTCAACCCTTCTTCATAATTACCCTTCTTGTATTCAGCTTCTACCAGCATTTCATAAGTCCTATCTAGAGACACATTTAAGCTCATCGGGCCTTCAATCTCTAATGAATTTATAGATTTGCTACTTAGGTAATGAATTTATTTACATATTTAGAGCCTCCTCAAATGTTATCCATCTAACTTTGATTAACTGTAAGAGGTTGTTCATAAAGGCATTACAAATGTTAATGTTGTGCCTTGCGACATTAATGTCATACGCACATGTGAGTTCTAATTTGTACCAGTTAGGAAAGGGTGGTTGTAGTGGCATAAGTGGTACTGGAGTTACATGTTTAATGCTTAATAATTTCTGGTACAACTTACTCAAGGGTAGTGATAATAGGGGTAATTATTCCTATGTTATTTGATAATTTTTCCTTAGTCAGTTTTTAGCTTGGTTATTAACTTGTTACTTTTAAGTTTCAATTTTTTTGATAAAAAAGTTTTGTTGAAGTTAATGTTATTAATTTAAGATAAAAAGGTTGAAGGACTGTAGTTTTGGACATGCTTTTTCTTGCCTCTATACACACCCTCAATATGATCAACATCCTTTTCCTTCTGAAGCACTTTTTATTAGTAGACACAAATATTTTACCACTCTTTATCCCTTGCTATATATGTTCAGCCACATCTATAACATCAGTAAATTATTACACCAAACTACCCATCACATGCTTATAGTATAGTGCTTTGAGCGTATTTGTAAATAAGGTGACCATCTCTTTATCTAAAAGTGAAGGACATACCTGTATAGCCAAATCTCTCTATTATTAGGTGTACTCTCATATGGTTTCTTTGTCTCCCTTCTCTAAAAGAGCTAGACTTGATCTATCATGAATAATATCTATATTGTTGCTTGATGAAAGCATCTACGAGGTCTTTCTATTTTCAGGTTTTTTTATTGTCTAGTCTTATGTTCCAACTTAGAGTTGCCCTCCTCAAACTGTCTTAAAAGAAGTGCATCAATAATTTTTTTTTATCATGCATGACTTCAACCATTTTGTTGCAATAAAACTTAAGGTAAATGGTAGGTTATTTAGTTTTGGTGTACTTTATGAACTCAAGTACACATAAATGTTTTGGTACAACCACATTCAAAACTAGGCACATCTTTTAAGAGCATTTTTAATAAGGCTAGCTACCACTCCCTAACCCATTGATGTGAGATATTACAATCCACCCCTTTTAAGAGCCTGACGACCCTATCGGTACAATCGGCGAGCCAGTGAGGTCAGCTTTGATACCAAATATAATGACCCGGCCTAACATGCTATATATTGTTTGCTTTGGCTCAACTCAACCTGGCTTCCATGCCTCAAGGATTTGTTCTGGTAGCCAATAGGCCCCAAAATACGTATAACGTGTTGGCAACCAGCACTACCAATAAGGTCAGCAACCAACTCCTCACCCACTGATGTGGGATATCATAACCCACCCCCTTTAAAGAACTGTAACAACCTCGGTTTTTTTACATTCTCTTTTGTGATATATTGAAAATTTTTAGGTATTTTTTTTATATACAGGTTCCACCAAAATTTATATCAAAATTTTGGCAGAGTCTCCCTTATATTGGTAGGTCCAAGTTATCGACATATACCCTATTTTCACTTCTAATATCTCACATCTTATAACTTAAAATCACAACCCAATCATCTTGAGTCTCAACACAACACAACACATCTTATTCAATAACATTATATAATATAGTTCAAATGAAAGATTCAATTTCAACTATAAACATGCATGATCAAATAGGTACTAAGAGTTACAACCATTAGAGTAAAGACGTACATTCAAATTTACAAATTAATATTATATCTCAAGTTTTAGGAGATAAGTCCTTTAATTTACAAATAATTTACATGGTTAAAAGCAAAAGATAACTGAACTAGTATTAACCTTGATGGACCTGAAAATAGAAATTAACATGTATTCATAAATATAAAAGATAGTAACAAGCAATAACAATGGCAGACAATAATCTTGTACTTATAAATATAAAAGATAGTAATAAGCAATAAGAATGGCAGACAATAATCTCTACAGAATTTCTTTTGATATATAAAATTAGACATAAACGTCTTTAACAACATATATTTTCCATCTATTATCAATATCCATATAATATCCCATCTCATTTGCCCAGAATAATTCCATCTTGGAAATCTCAACACGACTCATTGTGAATACTATCTCTTTATAAATCAATTCTCACTTGATACTAAGATATTCCTCTCTTGGTATCATTAACTTATCACATTCTTTTGGAATAACAAATCAATATTTTTCCTTTTCTAAGTCTGTTGTTAGAAGGTAATCGCTAAAACTAATAAATCTTATTAGTATTATTAGTCTTCTAATATTGGGCTAGACTAATCAATTAAAGAAATACTAGCATCGATGAAACCTCATTGATATCATTAGCAATCCAAATCTAGATAGCTAATCAATGCCATTTGATTCTTCCATTTGTACCGAACCCCTTTCATTTTTGTTATTAACATCATATGCATTGTAACCACGGTTGATAAGTATCATTTGCACACAATCTTAGTTATTGACTATTATCAATTTATGCCCTTAGCCACCATCATTATAGTGTTAAGTCTCATTGTAATGTATCCTTAGCCACCAACAAATTACCCAGCACCCAACCAACCTCTTTTATTAGCTAAATAATTTCAGTAATTTTTCTTAATTTACCAATAATTCTCATTTGTAATATTCACTCAACTTATTCATTTGTTTCTTTCTTTTAACATTAATTAAACACATAACATAGATATTTAAGAAAAACTAATAATTACAAAATAAGGTGATGAATCACCTATTTAAAATGGGTGCACGTGCTACCACTTCATGCAGTTGTTCAGTCCCCATAGCTTTCCCTGTACCACCAGGGATTCAATTTTTATCAAAAATACATCCAACATCACATCTTCATTAATTCTCATTCTACTACTATTTTCAAAACGATCATAAAGAATTTTCTTTAAGATCTCATACTCTTACTCATTTTCATATTTATATTAATTCTTATATTTTTTTTTTTTTATCAAAACCATCACTCAACAACAATTCTAAGCAAAGATTAAAAATTATTCAATTCCGATCAATCTAATTTAACCAACTCAAAACACTATTTAGTGTCTTAATCATAACTAAAGCTGTAAAAAACTTAGTTTTAGACGTGATTTATCTCTATGAAAGGCTAAAATATAAAAACACAACTTTTATAATGAAACTAACTCTAGATTATTTTGTTTTAAGGCTCAAATCAACAATCACAATAGCCCCTCCTTTATAGCTAATATTTTGGACAACAAGGATTTTCATTCCTTGGAATTCTTTTCAACTTGTAACTTATTTTCATGTAAAAACAACATCATCCAAATTCATTTGGCATCATTAAATCACAAATTCAAACCAATTCTAAAGCAAAACATTCAAACAATTTCCTTACCTCTACAATATAGTAAAATTAGACCAAAATAAGAAAACTCATTCCTTTTGGAATTTCTTATATTATTATTACTAATACAACAAAATAATGAAGTATTCATTTTCTTTTGCTTTCTTTTCGTGCAATTAAACATATGTAGCAAACCTTAATAATTAATATTCTTAGATCATTATCATAATAACAATTTCACCTTACTAGTTGGAATCTATGACAATCTTCATTAACTAATTAATTTGTCAAAAATACTTATGGCTTGCTTTAAATATGTTTTATTTTTCAAACTTCTTTCATTTCAATTTCTTCATGGTTTCACCCCATTTATATTCACATAACTAACAAGTTAGCTTTCTATTCACTCAACATGTTTATATAGCAATGTTCTTTACTATTCTTACATAAAAATCATTCTTCCACTCATATAAAAAATACACAATTAATCTATAACAATACTAATAACAAGAACATATTTTACCATTACATCTTCCATAAAAACTACACTCACACAGTTCTAATTTCATCAAAACATGTATTTAATCAAGCTTACTATGTTTTAACAAAACTAGCAATAGATTTAAAAGGAAATACATCATCAACCTCTAATTATTCTTTTAAACCCAACTGTCAGACTACATATCATAGATTTGTGTATAATATATCTCAAAATCATAATGATCCAATGGTTAGATATCCCTAGATTTGAATAAAACCGAGCTTACTTGAAAATGGACGAGATACTATTCAATATGCATGAAACCTTGCCAGAGAATATGTTTTTGATCTCCATCATCCAAAATGAAGGAAACATCTAGGCGCACCACATACCTAAGAATGAGCATGATCTAACATTGGAAGAGAGAAAAATCAGTCGAAGACCAAACTGCCTTGCAGGTGCATTTTCCTTTTTGTTTTCTAGGAAATTTCTGATGATCATTTTTGTTAATTGAATTGTGTTCCTTCCAATCCTTCAATTCAGTTAGTAGAGGAGTGTATTAAGAACAACATATACAAAATGCAGTATGATCCAACAATAGATGCTAGAGATATGGCCACTGGAGCATTATTGGTTTTCTCTAAAATCTGCAGCTCTCTCTCTATCCATTTTCTCTATTTTTTCCTTTCATTTTATTTTTTTTAAACTCATGGCCTCTTTATAGTTTTATAGGCACTTTTTTCATAATTACAATTTTATCCCTTATTCATACTTTTATGTATTTTATTTTATTTTTCATGTAAACTATCTAGTTTATTTCTGCTTGAATCGTTAGTGTTTACCAAACTCTGATTGAGATGAGATATTTAACCAAGATAGTAAAACATATTAATAGACTTTATGCAAAATTTCATCCTAATCTGATGATTGGATTGATAGCTTTGCTTCTTGATATAAAATTAATCAATTCATGACTTTTCATAAACAATCTAGATTTTTCTTATTCAATCTTCACAAAAAAATCATATCAATTATCCTTCTAAACCTTTTAAGTCATTTTATTATTTTGGAATGTGTTCATTTTAGGATTTCCACCTTTATTTATTTATCGAGCTTATTACCATTTCAAAATAACATCACTGATTTTTAATCGGTGCTTGCACCTTCATTCCAACCTTTTTCATTGCATTATCCTTTATTATCATGTATTCTTTATCACCTCACTTATTTTCTAAAAATATTTTTTTATTTTTCTTATTATTTTATCCATCAAAACACGTTACCAATTTCTCTATACTTATGAATTCTAAACCAAAATGCATTTTATGGAGCTCATCTCTTCCATCATATATCATTAATTATATATTATTTCTAATCTGGGTTTCCATCACTCATTAAAATATTACCACTTTCAGTCTTACGTTTACATAAGGGTTTACACATTTACATATTTAAATTATAATTTTCCAGGGTTTTCACATGATTATTAGGGCTGGTGCATGTATTGTTGACTATGCAAATTTTATATTACACTAGGGTTCTTGATCCTGTCCACCCATTTTTTTTCAAGTCGAATTGTTGTCTGAGTTTGTGCAAGAGTTATAAGCTGATTGGATGAACCTTCACCAAAGATGTTTTTAAGTGTTTGCTCAAGTAAGCTAATGATACAAGCCATGTTAATGTTAATGAAGTCCAACTTTTAAAAAAGAGCACTACGATGAGCACATTCTTCATCTACCATGTTTGTTTGTCGAAGTCGCATGTTATGAATTATATGGATTTAGGTTTTTTAGATTATTTCTACTTGAATATTCACACATGACATTTAAAGCCCCAAAACATGAATATATGTATGCTTATATAAGCTGATTGGATGAACCTTCACCAAAGATGTTTTTAAGCGTTTGCTCAAGCAAGCTAATGATACAGGCCATGTTAATGTTAAAGAAGTCTAACTTTTAAAAAAGAGCACATTCTTCATCTACCATGTTTGTTTGTCGAAGTCGCGTGTTATGAACTATATGGATTTAGGTTTTTTAGATTATTTCTACTTGAATATTCACACATGACATTTAAAGCCCCAAAACATGAATATATGTATGCTTATGGATGCAAGTGTATGTATACGTACATCAAATATGAATTAATCTATTCAAAAAGCTAATCTATGGCTTTCTTGTTGAATACGAATAAAATTGATAGTCTAAAGAATCCGAGGAGATCTTTTCCAAGTCCTTATCTCAGATGAATTTCATACACATTGGAAAGTATAACATAAAAATTAGGTCGAAGCTCTTGTTATTCAACAAAAGCAAATAATTCTTACAAGGAATTTTTTTATATACTTTCCAATTAAAATTGATAGTCTAAGATGCATCTCTACTTATTCTCAAAAGCAACCCTCTATTGGCTACATTTTTTATGAAAGTTGAAACATCATTAAAGTAGTCCTCGTATTTGTCAATATTGTTGTGGATTAAAGAGGCTTTCACTTGCAATTCATTTACCCTTTAGGACATCTTATCAATTAACTTGTTTGTATGCTCTATTTTGTAATGGAATAAAGTTTTTTCTTGAAGTAGTACATTATTTCTTATGGCTAGTAACACATTGTTCCTATTCATCATTTGAAATGTCATTTGAAGTTGTTGGAACTGGTCTTTAGCCCTATAAAGTTCTTCTCTAGCCCTATAGAAATAGGTTTAAGCTTTTTTTATTCAATAAAGCAAATAAGTTTTACAAGGAGTTTCTTACATATGAGTTAAGACTCCCATGTATCTCTACTTATTCTTAAAAGTAATCCCTCAACTGGCTATATTTTTTATGAAAGTTGAAACATCATTTAAGTAGTTCTTGTATTTATAAACACTATTGTGGATTAGAGAGGCCTTTACTTGCAATTCATTTACCCTTTAAAACAACCTATCGATTAACTTGATTTATGCTCTATTTTGCAATGGAATAAAGTGTTGTTTTAAAATAGAGCATTGTTACTTACAGCTAGTGACTCGTTCCTATTCATTATTTGAACTGTCTTTTCAAATTGTTGGAACTGGTCTTTAGCCTTATAAAGTTCTTCTCGTTTAATTTTAAGCTCAGTTATTGCTTGACCGCTTTTTATGATCGGCTTGTTTTAACTCGCAAGTGCACGAGTGTGCGATGTAGCAATTAACTCGGTAAGATCGAGGTCATATCCACAGAGAGCTAGATCTGGAAATTAAGCTAAGTAACAAAAAAAAACTCAAGAGAAATTAAATTAACAATAACTTGATTGAAAATAATTGATGGATTTGTTTTCAAAGATAAAAAAAAATGTAAATAGATTTTAAATGACAAGAAAAGTAAGTCTTGGTCCAAATCAATTTTAATGGTGATGTATTGGTGATTTCTTCAACATATATAAGATAACTCAACCTAATCTCAACGATGGTGATATTAGATCGGAAGATATTATAATGAAGATTAGAAAGATGAAGATTGATTATTGCTTAAGAATGAACAAGCACTTTCATATTAAGTAAGACATTGAATCAAGCAATCTCTATACCAAAACTAAAGTTTGTGCATAAAAATTCAAGATTATAACATTACCTAAATGATTTCTAAAATTTCTTTACAATAATAAATCATTCATGAAGAAAATAAGAAGATAAACATTAAGATTCATTCATATCCTAAAGAAATCACCTCAATCACCATTATCCTTGATTTGGATCCAAGAAAGAGTTTAGCCAACCATGATTATATATAAGAACACTTCAATAAACATGAAAGAACTTGAATCCAACTGAAAAAATAAGTTTTACAAACTAAAGAACCGAAATCTATAAAGAAGAACACAATACAATTTCAGAAAAAATTCGGACACAAATCTGACTCTAACTTTGGACAGCAATTCGACCCTCTTAGAAGCTTTGTTTGGAGAAGTCTATTAGAGACATATTTATAGGCAATTCTGTCACCTTTCCAGATCATTAAAGAACAGCTCATTTGGACACCTAAGTCAAAAGTTATGGGCAAAACACCGAAAGGTGTTCTGAAAAATCAAATCAAGACAGCTTTACAACTACTTTGGTGCACGTTTTTCTTCCTCATTTATGAGGTGTCTCCTTCTTCTTTTTGACCCAAAATAATGTTAAAATATCCCCTCTAGCTTTCCATCCATGTGCTTGCTTTCTTGGATCAATGGATTACCCAAAATAAATCAATTGTTATTTGTTGTGTGGACATGTAAGATCATGGATTGTGTTTGGGTTGATTTGAAGGTTGATTTGGGGTTGATTTAGGGCTGATTTGAGCATCAAATAAGTATACAAATGTACTTATTATTTGGGCTAAGATTGACATTGAAACCTTGAGTGTTTAATGGTTGAAGTTTGCACACAACATAAGGCAAGTTTGGGCTTGAAATAAATCATATGATATTCTTTTCTAGAATTGGAATAGAATTGATTTTTGGGACAAATTTGGAGCACTTATTTGAACCAAGATTTGCTTCAATCTTCAACTAAATGTCTCTTCAATTCTTTGTTCTGAATTCCGACGTTGAATTTTCTGAATTAATTCATTTAAGCTCCAAAAACCTATCGAAACATTAAAACAAACTTCATTACTAAAAAACACATCAATTATTATAAAAACAACCAAATAAAAACAATAAATACATATGTAAAACAAGAGATTTAATGACACTTTTGATGCATAATCAGTTATCTTCATGTTCATTTGTACATCGAGTTTACTAATGTGATTTTGCCATTCTTTAAACTTCCATCTCAGCTCGCTCAATTCTCCATCCAGCTTTTTGATATTGCTCTTTCAACTTCTTTAATTCCTCCTCCTAGATTTCTAGCTCGGATTAAACTATAAAGACCTATTCTATCAAGGTATTTGTTTTATCCTGGTACTCCTTCATGTTTGATTTGGTTACCCTTTTAACTTCTCTCATCATCAAATTGGATCTTGCACTAAGCTCTTAAGCTTCTTTCTTTCTCAATGCTGAGATTGGTTAACTTGTTCTTTTTTGTCTCAGCTTCTAACCTTTTTTTTTAATTATTATCTTTTTCCTTTAAAAAAAAACAATCAGTTATTAGTTAGCACCTGTTTTACTTCTGGAGACCCATTTTGGAGTAACTAGCTCCTTTTCCATTATCATATGTCTGTTTACCAGATCATCATACTTAACCATTCTTTCCTTCAATTACTCTTGGATTCCCTATGTAATTCTCTTGGACTTCTTGGCCATGTCCTATCATTCACTAATCATCTCTTAATTGTTCCCTCAATTTCAAGTCTTGTATTAATACAAATATTTGTTCATCTTTTTCTCTTTAACTACCGGTTCAAAAAGACCTTCATCTTTTCTTCTTCTAATAACTAGTTTTTAAGAACTTCTACTGACTCTTGTTATTACTTAGCTCAATTCTTAACTTATCCAATTGATATCACAACTTCTTTTCATTGCTAACCTTTTTTTCGTTAGGTTCCCTAGTGATAAATGGTCCAACTTTACTAACCATCATTGGATCTTGTATTCTCAAGCTTTCAACTCAAACAATCCACCATTTATCCAAACTGAATAATTAGGACTAACTAAGGATTCAACCTTATCTTTATCTTTGTGGAATAGTACAAGCTATTTCCAATCATGTTTGATAGCCTTTAATTTAGTTAGAGAGCTAGAATTCTTGAAAAACCCATTATATTAAGCTAAACCCCAAATCTTTAGCACATGTTGAATTAGGAGTGATCGTTTTCAGTTCAGTTTGTTTTTTACCTAAAATATAACCAAATCATTTAAAAAAAATTGAAAACAAAGTGAAAACGGTTCAGACTATCCAGTTTTAGTTCGATTCGATTATGTTACAAAAAAACAACAAAAAGCTATATTGTTTTTTGGGCTTTTTGATGGGCTTTTCCGAAGGGCTTGTAATTGATGTTAATATTGTCTAATTTTATCACGAGATTTTAGAATATATTTTTTTTTTGACACTGAATATTCATTTATATTACATTATTAGTGCCAATATTGTGTTAAATATTCTGCAAGCCTTCCTAATATTTTTTTTTGGAGTAAGACTCCTACATCAAAGTTTAAATAACACACCAAGTTAAAATTTAAATTACTAAGAATTACCTTCAAAAGGGCTTAAAAACAACAACCAATAATCATATCATAAAACACTTGATGCAAAAAATATAAATCATCATTGTGCATATCATCCCAATTAAAAAACATACCAAGAACTTTGTGAAACATTGTACCAGTATCAACTTGATTACATGTTGACACTTGAGAAAAGTATTATGTGGGGCTAACATAATCTATAATGTAGTAGTCTAGAAGTTAAATGTAGAACTGTATGATGTGAAACAAACCAAAAAAAATTTGATGTTTGTAAAGAAAAAAAGCCTTCTTGTAAAATTAGAATGTAAATAAACATTACATAAAGATCTGGTTAATAAAAAAGGAATGATCCAGGAGTGAAAGATTCAAAACTATTTTGTTATATCTTAAATTCTTTTAGGCTTTTAATATATAATTAATTGTATTTTTTTAAAAAACTTAGATGAATTCACCTAAAAGGCATGCAAGCATCCTTACATATCGCTTTATTATACAATCTCTAGGAACTTGTAATAGGAACATGATATCAATTAGCTAAAAAAAAAGTTGAATGACTTTTGACGTTATATCCTAACGGTTAAGCCAAGATTAACTCTAAAGTTGTTCGAGTGATTACATCCATACAAGAAAAAAACAAGCTAAAATCGTTATAGCTAACATCAAAATGAACAAAGGATGATTGCCATACCAAGGCTAAGCATTCAATCCTCCTTCATAGGTACTTTTGGAATATCAAACGTGTCTTCCTTAATTGTTTTATTTATAACCAAAATAGGAGATAGTGATAGGGATTAAAGGAGAGAAAACATGTACAATGTCACTTATCAGTAACTATTATTGTAGTTTCTTTTGAAGTAAAAACAAATGGCAACATTATAAATCATTGACTTCATGTTTATAAAAAACAAATCAACACCTTCATATAGATTATACCAGCACCTGAGCCAACATATTCACAATACCAACTTAAATACATTCCAAAGAATATATGCTAGAAAAATAAAAATAGAGATTGACAGAAAAAGAAGAAGTCATACCTAGTGTGATAAGATTCAAGGTTGGGTGTGAGAGAAGGAGTTAGAGAGGTGACTGGTTTGCTAGATCTAAAGCTTATGTGTGGTGACTGGTGTGTGTCATGCATTTGTGTCACCTAGTTAGGGTTTTTTTTTAGTTTTAGGCTTATTAAATTAAAACTAAATCTAACAGAACTGAATCAGACTAAAAATTTAAAAAAATATTCTAATCGGTTTAATAAGTTTTTTTCATGATTTGTTTTTTTTGGTTTTTTCAATTTAATTGGTTTCTTGATTTTTTTTGCTTACCTTTATGTTGAATCACTCTAAATTTCATGGAAACTAATAAAGGTAAATAGCTGATGTAACCAAATAACCTAATCAGTTGGACCAATGCCTTATTTTCATAACTCATGATATATTAGGGATTCTTACCCAGAAGGCTTTCCACCTAGAGTTACTATAAAGGACAACCAAATAGTTCTCTACCCATGGCTTTTCATCTAAGTAACTCCATTCCTCACTCAAGACTAGCTTAAAAGGCCTCATATTGAACCATAAAAAAATATTAAAAAAATTCTCTTGGGGTTTCCAAATCACTCGCTATCCATATGAATAACAAGGAAATGCAACATCGTATTGCTACCTTTCTATGTAGTCTATAATGCTTCAGTGACAGGAAAATTTCAACTAAATCAGTTTTAGGAAGGTTATTCCTTATTTGTTCATATTCAACAAAGGCATTGATGGCTTCCACACTAATAGATCCTAACAGCTTTTGAAAGAAATAGGATCAACTCACAGATGGAAAAAGTGACCGCTTAGTATCTTTTTTCTCCTAACTTTCCCTTATCTTTATCTACATTTAGCTTAGTTTTAATGAGCTTCTAGTTAAACCCACCATTAGTTGTCCTGCATTGGTTAACTTGGTCTATGTGCAATGATTCATACTTAAAAGTTCATTTTTATCAAGGTTTTATATCATCATTTTACACTTGAAGTATCAATAACTCCTTAACTAAAATATGTTTTATAATAATGTATCTAATAATATAAGATACCTTTAATTTATGGTAAATGTTCATTTTAAATGCAGACTTATCACATAAATAAAAGGATTGATTGATGAATTTAAGAACTCAAATTGAAAGGATAAAGAGATGGCCAAACTTAGAAAAGAGATGTCAATGCAATCCAAACCCGAATACTATTCAGTAATTGGGTCATATCTAGAGCTGTAGATCTTGGATTTAGGTCTATTTTATATGGATGGAAAGGTAAGACATAGGCCTACAACTTTCATATGGAGCCCAAGACTTAAAAAGGCTTTTTTCAAGTCCAAATTATAGCAACAACAAAAAAGTCTGAATATGTCTTTTAGCCCGAGCACTGTTTAGTGTTTGGCCCATATCTAGAGTTCTAGAAGTCCAAATGAGTTGGATGTTTTACATAAGGAAGTTGAGATAATTTCTTATAACTTTAATGTTTAAAGCAACTCTAATTTTGACGTTATCAATGACATTTTGGGCAGATTAGAGAAGATAAGGATTGTCACCAAGTCAAGAGTTGGTCACCCATTCATCAATTAGTCATCAAATCAATAGTTCCTAATTTTGACCTATAAAAGGAGGCATTTTCCATGAATTTAGGAATCTTGGTTTTCAGATCAAGATCATGCTCTTGCTTTCTCTCTTTGTATTTTTTATAATGTTTATGCTTTACTTTTATTAATATCAAGTTTATGCCTTTCATTTCCTTTGCTTTACTTAGTTAACTCTTATCTTATTTATGTTCTTATTTTGTTTATTTATTTATTTTTCTTTTATTATGTTTAGCTAAGTTTATTATGTCAAGGTGAAAAGGTTACACTAATGGTGTAAGAATAAGTATAGTGTAAACTTAATATGGACTTTAATGTTTGATACTAACATGTTTTGTATTTGTTATCTTGTTCACTCTTTAATACTTTGCTTGTTAAATGACTAATCTTGATTTATCTTGTATAACACTTGGTACAACAAATGCTTAGCACTTTTATAGCCCATATTGTATGGTATAATCGACACTTGAGCTATGAAAGGAACTTGATTTGTTGTTAACATAAGTTATAATCATGAATGCTTGATGAGATTTACAAGTATTAGCATTAACCGAATAAGATGAATAATGTAATTATGCTAACAATCTATAATCAGATTGGAACCTCCTTTGTGTGTGGTTTCCAATTGAGTAATAAAAGTTTATACTATACTTTATCCTATGTATTTTATTGTCTTGGACACACAACCTGTTGAAGTATGTAATTCATTTCCTGTTATTTTAGGATGTCCGTTTCTTACAACTTCTAACACATTGATTAGTTGTAGGAATGGACAAATGAAGCTATCATTTGAAAACATGATGTTGGAGATGAATATTTTCCATATTTGTAAGTAACCTGGAGATGATAATGATTTACAAGAAGCAGATCATATTGGCGACTTAGTTTATGATTAACTTGAATCTACTTTAAGTAAAAATGAGTTGAATGAATATGAAGATTTGCAAATGATTTATTCTGAGGAAGAAATCACGGATGAAAAACGCACTGAAAATGTTGATGCAGATCTTTTGTCAAAAGTGACAACAAATTTGACATTTGACATCACACCAATCGATGGTTACTTTCCTGATGAATCCTTACTTTCTTTTAGTCCAATGTCTTGGTATGATAAAATATCAATTTTCTTGCTTTAGAAGATTTGCCAGCTGATTGGAGTACCCAAGACAAAGAAAAGTTTTTGAATGAAGTGATGACCCTAACTTATTCAAATATTGTCCTGATCAGTTATTTTAAAGATTCATTCCTGACAATTAGGTAAGTAATGTCATTAAACTTTGTCATTCTGAAGCATGTGGAAGTTATTTCTTGTCAAAAAATACAATTACAAAAATCTTTCAAAATGGATTTTATTAGCCTACGATGTTCAAGGACATGCATGCATTCTGCAAAAGTTGATACTGGTCAAAAAGTTGATACTGGTAAAAAAGTTTCGTTTTATAATTCTCAACTCTGTGCATTCCCTGGAGAGCTAAGATCAAGATGGAGCAATCCTTATGGGGCCTTTGATATTGAGAATTCAATGAATGATAATGTTTTTAAGGAAAATGGACATCGTTTGAAAGCTTACTTTGATAATTTTCCTAGTGAAAATGAATCAACTGGTTTGAATGATCTTGTAGATAAAGGTTGATTATTTTGTTTTCCTTACATTGTTTTTGTATTTCTTTTTGAGTGATTTTTGCTAGTTTCCCTCACCCTGGTCAAATAACGGACAACGGTACTCCATGACTTAAGTCAGTTCTTTTAGTTTTTCATAATAACTGATATCTGTGTATATATTTATGCAATTCTTTTAATCTTTCTTCCAATTCTCATTTGAAAATGGACACTAATCTTGAAAAATTAAAAAAGTATTTTCCCGCTCTACCTCAGAATACGATTACAAAAATTTACCATGCTAGATGTGCAAGATTGAGGTTGTTAATGAATCATGGAATTCCTGAAGATATTCGCTGGTTGATTGAAACAAATGTCCGATTATCAGGTGAGTCCTTGAATTCCTTCATTTCACATATGCCTAAAACAGGTAAAAGCACTTTTACGAAGAAACGTCGTGCAAAACGACTGAAAGTCTGTCATCGATGTGCCAGATAGACTTGTAATGCACAATGTCGTTCTTTAGGAATGATATCTATAAACCGTGAAGATAAAATACAATTCATTAAGGATGGCCTGAGTAAGGAGTATTTAGATAATCTTCTATCAACTCTTGAGACGCATCCTAGTGGAGATGTACATCATGCAATTCATGATTTATGACCTTATTTTTATAAAGAATATGATCGACTTAGTCTTATAAATCTGACTAAAAAAGACTTTTTTTGCTAGTTTTTAAGAAAACTGGATAGGAAACCTATGATTGCCTTTATAATTTCTCATATATAAAATCCTCTCTTCCTTCCTTTCATTTCTACTTAACCCATACATTCAACAAATATAGAAGTGTGTAGAAATGACAAGTTTCTCAGGTCATCACATAAGAAATATTTGCGTTTTTGGTGGATCTAGTCTTGGGAAAGAAAAGGAGTTTTTAGCATCATCAAATCATCTTGGTCGGGTGCTTGCTGAGAGAAAAATTCATTTAATGTATGGGGGAGGCAGTCTGGGGTTAATGAGAGGTGTGTCAATAGCTGCATTTTTAGGAGGTAGTCAAGTTTTGGGGGTCGTCCTCGAAGCTTTAGCATAAGAGGACATCATTGGAAAAACAATTGGAGAGGAACTTCAGGTCTTCACAATGTCTGCTCGAATGAATGCAATGTCTAACCATGTTGATGCCTTCATTGCCTTACCATGTGGTCTAGACACATTGGAAGAGATCTTTCATATTTTCTCTTGGGCCCAACTACGTATTCACCATAAACCTGTATGTGTGTTAAAAGTTAATGGTTATTATGATAAGTTGTTGTCTTCTCTTGATCATGCTGTGGAATAGGAATTTCTAACATCTTCTGCATGACAAATCATAATCTCTGCTGCTACTGCTGAATAATTGATTGACCAACTACAATATTTCATTCCTATAATTGATCCCTACATGAGTCACATAAATTGGTCATTTAAGAAAAGCTGTAAAAAGCTTAGATTAGATTTGAGTCTTTAATTATAAATTTTTTGTGTCATTTTGTTTTATTATTGTGTTTTGTTATTTTTTTATTTTTGTTTAAGTGTGTTTCAGGTTTGTCAGTGTTCATTATTTCAGGTGATATCTTCTATACTCTATCTTTCTATCTTAGAACATTGAGGACAATGTCTCGTTTTGGTAGGGGGGAGGGTAGTAGTTAACAAAAAATTAACTAACTGTATTTTATATTTCATAAAGCATGTGCAAAATTGTTATTACTATGGTGGCAGAGTAAATGAAATCTTTTTATAACTCTTGAGACGCATCTTAACAACCATTCTTAATAAAGTCTATCATAATACTTCTTGAAATATTCAGGATTACAAACTCTCGCATTGTTATCACTTAATTCTGCTCATATACTCATTTAACATGTATTTTTAAACCTTATTTTACACACATACACTTTAACATATGATTGTGGGTTGCATATTGGATTATTACATTATTTATGTTCTTTTATTAATGGCAACAACTAAGGGAAATGGATAGTATATAATTTGAAATAAAAATAAAAAAAACAAAAACAAAAAAAAGAATAATGATAGTAAAAATGTAGATAAGTTTGGTTTCGTAGCCTTCATAACCTAAGCAATTAAGCCCCAAGAGGTGTTTTAACACCTAATACCCTAAAGTCAACTGACTTGGGAGCTATTGGCCTACGCTTGTTATATGACTTTAGAAGAAAAACTTAAAGGAATCAAACATTGCACTATCTACGTATCAATATCTGTGACCCGAGTTACTAAGCTCGTAGGGATGTCTCAACACCTAATGCCCTGAGACCAACTAGTTTAGGAGTAATTAGCCGAAAGCTCGTTACATGGGTTAAAAATGCATGGTGTTTTAAGTTATATATATACATATTAAAAAAAATAAAAAAAAATAGAAAAAAAGTAATAATCCCAACCCAAGGAAGTTAACCTTAAACATTAGAATAAAAATTTTGTTTTCTTCTAAGAGAAGTCCTATAATTATGTGTTGATATATTGAGCACAAAAAAAAGTTTTATTAATATCTTTTTAAGAGGTATTGAACAGATATATAAATTTAATGAGAGTTTCTTTATCTGGATAGATTAATGGAAGTTGAATGATGAATATCTTGCTTTGTGGAATTTATAAAAAAAATTTCTATTTTAACATTTTGATTACTAGGGACTAGTAATAAGCTGATTGGGGGGGGTGTGATTAGTACTTTAAAGTGTATTTTTATTAAGGTTTTATATCATCATTTTGCACTTGAAATATCAATAACTCCTTAACTAAAACATGTTTTATAATAATATATCTAATAACATAAGATACCTTTAATTTATAGTAAATATTCATTTTAAATGCAGGCCTATCACATAAATTAAAGGATTAATTGATGAATTTAAAAACTGAAATTGAAAGGACAAAGAGATGTCTAAACTTAGAAAAGAGATGTCAGTGCAATCCAAACCGGAATATTATTCGATAATTAGATCATATCTGTAGCTATAGATCTCAGATTTAGGTCTATTTTATATGGATGGAAAGGAGAGATATAGTCTTACAACTTTCATATGGAGCCCAAGACTTAAAAATACCATTTTCAAGTCCAAATTATAGCAACAATAAAAAAGTCTGAATCTATCTTCCAGCCCGAGCACTATTTAATGTTTGGCCCATATCTAGAGTTCTAAAAATCCAAATGAGCTGAATGTTTTACACAAGAAAGATGAGATAATTTCCTATAACTTTAATGTTTTCAAATGGCTTTAATTTTGACATTATCAATGACGCTGTGGGCAGATAAGAGAAGATAAAGATTGTCACCAAGTTAAGAGTTGGTCACCTACTCATCAATTAGTCATCAAATCAATAGTTCCTAATTTTAGCCTATAAAAAGAGGCATTTGCCATGCATTTAAGCATCTTGGTTTTCAGATCAAGATCATACTCTTGCTTTTTGTCTTTGTATTTTTTGTGATGTCTATGTTTTACTTTCATTAATATCAAGTTTATGTCTTTCATTTCCTTTGCTTTACTTAGTTAACTCTTATCTTATTTATGTTCTTATTTTGTTTATTTATTTTTCTTTCTTTTATTATGTTTAGCTAAGTTTATTAAGTTAAGGTGAAAAGGTTACACTAATGGTGTAAGAATAAGTATAGTGTAAACTTAATATGGACTTTAATGTTTGATACTAACATGTTTTGTATTTGTTATCTTGTTTACTCTTTAATACTTTGCTTGTTCAATGACTAATCTTGATTTATGTTGTATAACACTTGGTACAACAAATACTTGGCACTTTCACAGCCCATATTGTATGGTATAACCGACACCTAAGCTATGAAAGGAACTTGATTTGTTGTTAACATAAGTTATAATCATGAATGCTTGATCAGATTTACAAGTATTAGCATTAATCGAATAAGATGACTAATGTAATCATGTTAACAATCTATAATCAGATTGGAACCTCCTTTATGTGTGGTTTCCAATTGAGTAATAAGAGTTTATACTATACTTATTTGACATACCATTAGTGGAACCTCTAATCTTGATATTTGTTATTATCATTGTTTAATCCTTACATTAATATTTCATCTCAAAGTTCTCATCATCATCATCATCTTCTTCTTCTCCTTATTTTTCTTTTTTAGTATTATTGTTTTTTGTTGTTGTTGTTGTTGTTGTTGTTATTACTATTACTATTCTTGTTGTTGTTGTTGTTGTTGTTGTTGTTGTTATTGTTGTTGTATTATTATTATTTATAATTTGTGCAATTAACCTCCTTGTGGTTCAACCCTGGTCTTGCCGGGTTATTTATTACTTCGACACTCCTACACTTCGGAGAAGACATCAATATTTTAGTCGTGTCATGCAATAATTTAGTGATTTTGGTAGTTGTGTCCCCAATTCTTTGTTTAAAATATACCTTGTGAGAGTTGTTTGGAAAATTTAGGATTTGAGCATATTCCTTGATAATAGGGCTTAGGTTGATATCACTAAAAGTGAAGCATTTATAGCCTAGGTCCTAGAAATATAACAAGGCTTTGATTGCAAAAAATTGTTTTGGAAGCTTATTGGATGGGAAATTCCCTCATACTTTCTCTTAAAAAAGGTTTTGTTCACATATCTTAGGATTGATATAAGTTTTTCTATGTTATTCACCCAGCTATGTACTTTGGTCATGCGTGGTAATTCCCTAGCTGTGGTTGTTAGGAAGTTCCCCTCAACTAATTGCATTATCTTGGACTTTTACTTATACTAAAAAAAGGTTATGAAAGTTATGTGACACAACTAAAAGATTAATATCTTCTTTCAAATGCAGAATTATCGAAGTAATAAATAACCCGGCAAGACCGATATCAACCTATAGAGAGGTTAATTGTATAAATTAACAACAACAACAATAATAGTAATAGTAATAGTAATAGTGATTGTAGTAGTAGTAGTAGTAGTAATAATAAAAATAGTAGTAGTAGTAATAGTGACAATAATACTAGTAATAATAATAATAATAATAATAATAATAATAATAATAATAATAATAATAGAAGAAGAAGAAGAAGAAGTTGATGAGAACTTTGAGATAGAAGATGAATGTGAAGATCAAACAATGATAAAAAAAAATGTCAAGGTTAGAGGATCCACTAATATTATTTTAAATAAGTATAGTATAAACTTTTTTTATTACTCAATTGAAAACCACACACAAAGGAGGTTTCAATTGGATTATAAGTTGTTAACATGATTACATTTACTTATCTTATTTGAATAATGCTAATTCTTGTAAATATTATCAGGTATTCATGATTATAACTTATGTTAGCAACCAATCAAGTTCCTTTCATACCATACAGTTGAGCTATGAAAGTGCTAAGTATTTGTTGTACCAAATATTATACAACACAAATCTAGACTAATCATTTAACAAGCAAAGTATTAAAAGTGAACAAGATAATAAATACAAAACATGTTAGTATCAAACATTAAAGTCCATATTGAGTTTACACTATACTTATTCTTACACCATTAGTGTAACCTTTTCTCCTTGACATAATAAACTTAACTAACACAATAAAATAGAGAAATATAAATAAATAAGATAAGAACATGAATTAAATAAAAGTTAACTAAGTAAAGAAAAGGAAATGAGAAGTATAAATAATAAATTAATCTAAGTAAAACTTAAACATTATAACAAAGAGTGAGCAAGAGCATGATCTTAATCTGAAAACCAACATGCCTAAATACATGGAAAAGGCCTCCTTTTATAGGCTTAAACTTGGAATTATTAATTTGATGAATAATTATCGAGTAGGTGGCCACATCTTGACTTGGTGATAATTTTTATCTTCTTATCTAAACACAATGTCATTGATAATGTCAGAATTTGAACTAACCTTTCATATAAAAGTTCTAGAAAATTGTCTCAGCTTTCCAGAAAAAAATTGAGATAATTTGGACTTCTAAAACTCAAGATATGAGTTGAATATTGAATAGTATCTAGGCTGCAAGATAAATTTAGACTTTTATGTTGTTGCTAAGATTTGGATTTCTAAATAGTAGAATGGAGTCTTGCCTTTCCATGAAAGTTTTTGGTCTATATCTTAGCTTTCTATTCTATAAAGTAGACCTAAATATGAGATCTAAGGCTCTAGATATGATCCAATTATCAAATAGTGTTCCAGTTTGGATTGCACTAATATCTCTTTTTTAAGGTTCACCCTCTTTTTGTCCTTTCAATTTAGGTACTTCAATTATTAATCAATCCTTTTATTTATATGATAAGCCTGCATTTAGAATGAATATTTATCATAAATTAAAGGTATCTTATGGTATCACTCTTGTTATTATAAAACATGTTTTAGTTAAGAAATTATTAATACTTCAAGTGCAAAATAATAATATAAAACCTTAATAAAAATGCACTTTTGATACTAATCATTATGGTCTTGGATCGAATAAATCCTATAGAGTTTAGGATTTTGATCAGGTCTGCTTTGATGCAAAATGAATTATTATGAAGTCGACATCCTAAGGGTAGTTTCTAGCCACTATATGAGGGGTAGATTTACTACATGGTCTCAAAAGGGTTTATAATGTTCCTAGTGACCATCTTTTGTGAAAGCAATATAGAGATTTATAAGAAATAGTTGAGGCACAATATAATTGCTATTACTAAGTTAACTTTCAACTCATAGTTAGGTATTTTATGAATTCAAACCTTGATTGAAAGTTATGAGGTTGATCGATACTCCTCCACCTAGCCTAGAATTAGTTTTATTCTCAAAATTAATATGCATGAAAGCATATTCATACTTGATCTACTTATGCACGAGCAAAATGTAAAAAAATACATGCTAAAATTAGGTTATATAGACTAATAAAATAAACAAGACAATAAACAATCACACATAAAAAAAATCAACAAAGCTTAGTCCAACCAAACAATTCATCGGTGGAGTTGCCATTTTGTTATGGTATACATAGTGTTGAATGACGAGTTTTTCTCATAGATTGAAGGGGTTTGGGTTTAATTATAATTTTAAAGGAGAAACCACCTAATATCATGCTCACTTAAAAACATAATGGTTCACGAGAGTCTTGGTAAAGAGACTAATTGTGTGAGGAGAAGATGCATTATTTCCAGTGCACCCTATATGTGATAAGTTGCATTATTAATTGGTTGTTATGTTAGATTATGTTTCTATTCATTGATCTTATATAATGTTTAAGGCATATCTCCTTTTGTAAGGAACTCTATGCCTTATTGGATTAAATTCTAATCGTTCCAAGGCCTAAATTTTGGCATTGTATTCTATATCTTTAATATTTGATGATATACATTTAATATTTGATGATATACATTACAATGTAATTTTATACCCTTAAAAAATAAAACCTATAATTAATTCCTAATATTTATTGCTATTAATTTATTTGATTTAATACCGGGAGTATACATTATGTTTTAAAGTTTATACCATGAATATTAATGAAACAAATTAATTTTTATGATTTTGAAAGTTTGGTCAAATCCTAATAAATAATCATCAAATGGTTATTGACATAATCAAAAGATTGATATCTTCTCCTAAATGTAAGAAGTGTCGAAGTAATAAATAACTTAGGAAGAATGAGATCGAATCACATGGAGGTTAATTGTATAAATTATAAACAACAACAACAACAACAAAATAATAATAATAATAATAATAATAATAATAATAATAATAATAATAATAATAATAATAATAAGATGAAGAAGAAGAAGTTAAACAGAGTTTTGAGATATAAGATTAATGTAAGGATTAAATAAGGATAAAAACAAATGCAATGACTAGAGGATCCACTAATGGTATTTCAAACAACTATACTATAAACTTTTTTTATTACTTGACTGAAAACCACATATAAAGCAGGTTCTAATTAGATTATGAATTGTTAACATGATTATATTAGTTATCATATTCGAATAATGTTAATACTTGTAAATATTATCAGGTATTCATGATTATAACTTATGTTAACATCAAATCAAGTTTTTTTCATAGCACAAGCGTTGGTTACACTATACGGTTCGGCTATGAAAGTGCTAAGTACTTGTTGTACCAAGTGTTATATAATATAAATCTAGATTAACCATTTAGCAAATAAAGTATTAAAAATAAACAAGAAAACAAATACAAAACATGTTAGTATCAAACATTAAAATCCATGTTGTGTTTACATTATACTTATCCTTATACCATTAGTGTAACCTTTTTATCTTAACATAATAAACTTAACTAAACATAATGAAAGAAGAGAAACATAAATAAACAAGATAAGAACATAAATAAGATATAAGTTAACTAAGTAAATGAAATGAAATTAAAAGTATAAACAAGAGATTAATGAAAGCAAAACTTAAACATTACAAAAATATAAAGAGAAAGAGCAAGAACATGATCTTGATTTGAAAACCAAGATGCCTAAATGTATGAGAAATATCTTTTTTATAAGCGAAGATTTGAAACTATTGATTTGATGACTAATTATTGAGTGGGTAACCAACTCTTGACATGATGATAATCCTTATCTTCTTGTCTATCAAAAACATCATTGCTAATATTAAAATTTGAATAGATTTAAATTATGAAAGTTCTAGGAAATTATCTCAGCTTTCCAACAAAAAAGAGAGAGCTTATTTAGACTTCTAAAACTCAAGATATGAGCTGAATACTGAACAATATTTGAGTTGCATGACAGATTTGAACTTTTCTAGTTGTTGCTAAGATTTGAACTTTCAAATAGCAGAATTGAGTCTTGCATTTCCATAAATGTTTTATATTTATATCTTAGTTTTCTATCTATATAGAGAAGACCAAATCCGAGTTTTATAGCTCCAGTTATGATCCATTGATCGAATAATGTTCTAGTTTGGGCTAAATCATGATCTCTTTTCTAAGCTTTACCCTTCATTTGTCTTCTCAAATTCAGCAGTTGAACTCATCAATCAATCTTTTGATTTATGTGATAGACTTGTATTTAAGATAAATATTTACCATAAATTAAAGGTATCTTATAGTATTAGACTTATTATTATAAAATACGCTTTAGTTAAGGAGTTATTGATATATCAAGTGCAAAATGTTAATATAAAACCTTAATAAAAATACACTTTTAAGTACTAATTAGTTATAATTTTCATTTTTGTATTTTATGAAACAAGATAAAAATACAATTTTTTAATATAAAAATATGCATGAAAAACTTTTAGAATTTGACCATGTGTTTGCAAATAAAAACACATTTTATGTATTTTTTAAATAAGGATTTCTTTTTAATTTTTTCAAATCTTAGAGAAAAACAAGTATTTTTAATATTGAGTCAATATCTTATAGTGTAAGTCTACAACTTGATATTAGATAAAATTACTAGAAAAACACACGAATAATCTATATTAATTTTAAAATAATATCTGAATTTTTTAGATTTTTTTAAAATTTTATTTAAAATCTATTTGACTAAATACTAAGATAAAAACAAACTAAAACTAAAAAAGAAAAACAATAGAGCATATTTAGCGAGCACGCTTTTAACTTACACTTATAAAAACATGTATTAAAAACAAAAAATAACAATTTTTTTATGATAAAAATAGAGCAAGCTAAACATGCTTTTAAGACTAAACTAGGTTGGATTGGAATTATTAAGTTGAAGGTCCAAGCCACACAATTTAGGATTACATCGAACTTAATCTGATTATGTTGGGTCGGTAAACAACCCAATAAGCTTTTACTTTTTTTTTGTTATATGAAACTAGCCCAGCCTTACGAGCCTGGTGGCATTAACAGGAAAGGAAAGAAGAAATGATATTTGTTAGCAGCCAGAGTAAATTAATCTCCCATTTCTTCCCAACTTTCAAACGTGAAAGTCGGTAAAAATACACAAGACAGTGAAGTAGAGGGAGTATACTGACCTTGGGCTGCTAGAGTTGCTTCAATGGCAGCTGGAATCATGAAAGGATGGACACGACAATGCTGCTGGGAAGGAAGGGAAAGGGTGGAAATTGAAAGTGTTTGTATTTTTGTGTAAAGTGAAGGGTGGTGAGGAGAGGTGACAAATTCTATGTGTTTGAGTTTCAATTTGGTAGGAATGAGCAAAGGGTGGGACTGGTTTTCTTCTTCTTCTTTTTTCTTGCGGGTTTCATGTCCTTCAGTCTCGGTTTTCTCTTAATTTTCTTCCCTTTTTTCACCTGTTTTTCATGGTGCCCTAGGGTTGGTATTTATAGGGGTTTAAGGAAAGTCAGAATTTTGAGCTGGCAAGACCATCATGGTTGATGATCAAGTCTTTATGATGGCCGTTGATTCTTGCCTTGCAAAGCTACTTCTGTAGTTGTAGATTTTAATTTGCTGCTCAATTTATGCTCTTTTTCTGTCGTGACAAAGCTTCAGCAAGGTCAAGACAAATAAAAATTGCTTGCAGTGGCGTTAGAGGTGTGCAGAGGGATATATATATATATATATATATATATATATATATATATCTTGTTTGGTAAGGGTATGGGAGAGAAAGAAGGCTTGAAAGGTGGAATCGGAGACAATTTTTAACAACTTGAAATGTAATGAAGACAATGAACAATACTACACAAAAAGTTATTAGAATTTCTTTTTTCTTTTTACTAGATTTTATCAAAATATTGTCATTTTAAACTCAAATACACTATTTTGATTCAAATATAATCAAAACACATTATTTTATTTAAATAAAATATTGTTTTTTTTTTTTTGCATTTCTATACTAAATTAGGTTATTAATCCTTCTTTTGATTTCAACCCTTAATCTTTCAATTTTTTTTATTTAAGTCCTCATTTAAATTTTGATTTTAAAAATTAATTCAATTTTCTCTTTCAAAATTTTAGAAAGACCCTCTAATTTAACATGTTTTTCAATTGACTTTGAAAATTCTATTTTTTTTTAATTTTTCCTTTATTTTTAATAGAATTTGGTCTTTGAATAGGAATGTCTTTTGTAAAGAGGTTACTGGTTTTAGATTTCTTCAATTGCATCTGTTGAGTTTGTAAAAATTAAATATGGTTCTTTACAATTTTAATATTTTAAATTGAGCTCAAATTAGGCTTTTAAATTTAGTTTTTTTACTAATTAAGTTCTTAATAAAATTAATTTAACTTATTAAAAGTCTGATTAAGCCTTTACACTTAACTAATTTTGCTACTTTTGGCCTAAATTATTTTTTAAAATCAATTAGATCTTTAATTAAGCTCATGACTAAATCAAATTAGTCTATTAAAAATTTAATTAAGTATTTAAATTTGATTTTAATGCAAATTCATTTGATATGCACTCAAATTAGCCTTAAATCTCTGTTTTTCTTTACTTTGAGTTCTTCAATGGTGCAATTGAGCTTCTAATTTTGCACTTAAATCCATTTTCAATCTATCTTTGCCAATCAAATTACTAGTCCTCTTTTATTTTTTTTAATTTTTTTAAAAAAGATTTTGAGAAAAACCTAAAATTAAAATGTGATAGTTGATATGAATCTTACAAGGAGTGTGAAGATAAAGACCATGGATAATATCTGGTTGGCATATTAACAACTACGTAGTAAATAATCAAACGAGAGTTAGATGATTTCACAAGTCTTATTCATACTAAAACTATTGAGGTACCGCTACTCGCTTACCTAATCTAAAGTTGATTTAAATGTGATCAAAATGTGTTGAACTTGGTGTGAAGGGATAATAAATTCATATTTAATATATGCAATAAAAGGAACAAAATACATGAGATGCAGGATCACACACATAAATAAACATCATATCAAACAAACAATAATAGAAAATGTACATTATCATCACAAAACAAACCAACATAACTTAGCCTCAAAATCCCTAGTAGAATCATCATTCTATCTTAGGAGACATTGAGGCAAACTGTGTGTTAAAAAAAAAAACTTATCATCTAGTTTTAAGATAACTAAAAACTCTAACTGATTTTTAGAGGTTTTAAATAAGAGATTAATTATATAATAAAAAAGATAGTTATCATGTTATACATCTTACTTAATAGAAGTTGCATTAATTTTTGTTTTTAATGAAAAAAAATGTCTAATTTACATTGAAAAAATATTTTTTCAAAATGATTTTATTATCACTTTTAGGTTGACTTCTAGGATAAATCCCACTATGGACAAATCCTACTAAGGACTCATTTATCTTATGTCGATATATGAATAATTGAAAAAATATTTTTCAAAGTGATTTTATTATCCCAAGGATAAATCTCATTAAGGGTTTATTTCTCCAATATTAATTCATAGATAACAAAATCACAATAAATATTTATATATTGAAAATATATTTTCTAAAATGATTTTATTATTGTGTTTAGGTCGATTATCAAGGATTCATTAAATATTTATTTATCCTATATCGGTCAATGTATAATAAAATTACCACTGAATAGTTATGTGTTGACTACGTGCATATATATTCCTTTGAAATGGTTTTATTATCATTTTTAGGTTGCATTCTAAGGATAAAACCATTAGGTTTTCTAATCTTATGTCAACTTACAATAATAAACCATATATAAATATTCATGCATTAAAAATCAAAACTTACAAAATAAAAGATAATAACAACAACAAATCAAGATCACCATCACTATGCAAGTAGTAACTTCACAAAAAAAAAATCTATAACATTGTCTTATAACACAACAAATAAAAAAAACACTTACAAAAATCCAAAAACACTATCCATAACTCAAACATTTCACAATCATTTAAAATAACATGAATTAAGCTCAATACACATTAATTTTTTTTTTCTGAATCCCATAAAATTCCTTACAATAATCATTAAAATCAATCAACATGTGAAGATATTATTCAAAAACCATGTTTAAGGTTTAAAATGAACCTTTGAGAACAACTAAGTCAAGTAAAGTAGTTGTTGGAAGTGGGATGAATTGTGGTAGTGTGTTTAACATGAGTTAGGAGGCCATAATTGCTGGTGGCACATTATTACATACAAGGGATGGAAATGCTTAAGTCAATCCGCTCAATACTCTTCTTGATCCTTCTTCTGGAACAGACAATGTCTCCTATTATTACTTGAGAGAGGAGATCGAAGCCTTAAAGTTTTGATCCTCATTGGTTTTATCTTCTTCCACTAGGTTTTTTTTTTCTACTGTTGATGTTTGTTGTTGTCATGGTTAATTTCCATGACGTCTAGCAACGGTATAGAAAATATGATGTGATGAGGTTGGTGTTTGGCCGATGATGAGGAGGACTTTGGGTTGGTAAGTCGAGTTTATAGCATTGGCCAAAAAAATAAGTTTGTCAAAAAAAAAAAGGAGGTTAGCAATGAGAAAGAGAAAAAGTTGTTGGTGGTGGTTGACAATATTGTGGGTAACCAACAAGAGGGAAGCTCAACAGTGTGATCGGTTTTTAAGTGTCTTAGGTAGTGTTTTTTGTGTGGGTGGTAAATGTCAAAGAAAAAAAATAATCACGTCTCTTTATTTTATAATAGTAGCAACTAGGTTAGAGAGAATAGTCTTGGGTTGTTTTGGAGTGTAAAAAAAAAAAAATATTATTTATTTATTTATTTATTTATTTATTTATTTCTGGCATGTATTTTTAATTATCAATCCCCTGTTAGCTAAGATTTTAGTATTTATAAACAAAGTATTTTTGTCCATTCCTTTCACTTAATCTCTAAAATAATTTGGTGTAATTTTAATTTTATTTTTTCCTGTTGCACTTTTGATTTCTCTCTCTACTTTACTTTTATTTTGTATTTTGGTTTAAAAAAAAAACATTGTCAATGTCAATTTAATAAAAAAGATTAATAAAAGATTTTAAAATAGACATGTTAAAAATTAAATACATTATAAGTATATTTTTGAATGTTTTTTAAAAAAACATTGAAAATCATGAAAATAAAGTCAAAAATATATTTTTATTTATTTTTATTTTAAAACATATTTAAAATCATAAAATGAGCACATAAATAGTTGAAAACATATTTTTTTTGAACTTTTTGCTGTTTCTGTTATTTTGGAAAGACTAGGTTATAACATCCACTATCATTGTGGAATCACCATCATTGATAAAACTAATTAATCAAATATATTTAAACTATATTGAGCAAGTGACATTAGTGTTTTTACCAGCAAGTCTACGTCATCGATTATTTTCTTAAATCTAGATTTTACAAAATAAAGAATAAAGGGATATGATTTAAAGCATATTAAGAATGAAAAAAATATATTACTTACCTTATAATTTTGTCCCCACCAAACACAAATTATTAAATTTGAGAAAAAAATAAATTCAAAATAAAGATAATAACTTGAAGAGTTGGGAAAATAATAATAATAATTTATGCATAGCTCACATGACACGACTTTGCTTAAATACCCTCTTACCTCTCCTGTCTACTTCTCTCAATCGGAGGCTGCATAATCTGCAGCTTCTCTTCAGGGAAGCAACTATCCATAACATCGCACGAACATAATCAGAGACAGTGTTAGGACAGAAACATAGGATAAACTAACTGCAGTTCTACTTCACTCCAACAATAGTCATAAGAAATTTAAGCTTGTCATTGACCTCCGCCAGATCGGAAGGATCCCTGAATGAGGAGGGTGGTTCCACTCCGGTGAATACATACAGTGCCTTGAGCTCCTCAATACACGTTCCTCGCACAGAAGCTTTGTACCCCACTATTGTGCGTACTGCACGAATTTGTTTCCATATCTTGTCCTCACTGTACGACACCTGCAATCAATGTGGATTTTATACAATTCAGCTGGACAAAATATGGTGTCTCAATTAAAATCAAAGGTGGTGAAATCTCAGAAATAAAACTCCCAGCATACAAAGCTGACCCTTTTCCAGAGCTCTATCATTTCTAACACTCAAAACCAGGACCAGAATACAGACATTGGTGAATATGATCATCAATTTAAACATTTAGAGCCTTCGAGCCCCAACAGGATTACGCAACAAAAACCCAAATGGTTGCGTAATAAAGCTTGGGTTGAACTTCCATAAAACCTCATTAGAAAGAAAACTAAGAGAGAAGGAAGAAAACATGTCAGTGGCGTAAATGCAAAATTTTGTAATGGATGTAGTTTTTATCATTTACAAGAACTTTTTAACAAAGTTTAAGCTAAAAACCTAAATTCTCTAACGAAGACAAGAGTAAGAAGAAATTAAAAGTAAATAACTAATCAATTATTAGCTAACAAACCATCTAACTTCCAACAAATTCCTCCGGACAAGAAACGTCATATGCCCCCTCACCATTTATTCACTGGCACCACCAGAATGTGAAGGCTTCACGATGATTATGTCATTAAATACTAGTTCTTATTACTTCTTTTTTGACATGTTTCACTTTGACCCTGATAATTCACATACCAATGGACATGAACCTTTGAGAAACATCTGGTTCAGAGTCCATAGCGGTTAAATCCACTTGAAATGACTGAGTAAACTTCGTATCTGTGAACTTTACAAATGGGAGCATTGCAATATACCTCACTACCGAAAATAAAGGTTATTTGCAAGGAAAACTGCAACTACGGTCTAGAGGATGCAAATTTTTTAATCCAGGAGAGATACTTTGTTTATTAGCGGTAGCTTTGCAACTGCACGCACTGTTGCAAATTGTACTTCTTGCTAATTTGTTTGCAAATTGGATAATTTGCAGCCGCATGTGTTGTTGGAAATTTCAATAACCGCTAATGGATAATTTGCACTGACATGTGCTACTGCAAAATCCATTGATTGTTAATCTGCTGCAAATTTCATAGATTCAAAAATTTATCTTTGCAACTACAGACGTTGTTGCAAATTTCAGAGGGTGCTAAAATAACCCTTCTTTGAAAGTTTTTTCTTTCACCGAAATGACCTGAGTTGACCACCTTATCATTCACTAGAGCTTGTAGCGACTGCTTGTCGTTTTTTTTTTTTTAATCTGAGGCGAAGTAGATTCCGGCATCGAATTGGGGAGGGGAAGACAATTTAAGGTGAAAGAGAAGTGGGTTTTATGTCAAGGTAATTCTCAATTTTTAGTTATTTTTTGTTGAAATTATTGTTTTAAATCAAGTAAAATATGTAAGAGATTGTCAATATTGTATTTGACATGATAAGTAATTTAGGTTAATTTGTTTAATTAATGTAAATTCCTAAAGGTATGATTTATGCTAATTTTAAGTTTGTTATTTTGTTGGTTTTATTTGTTATTAATGATTTTTTTTTAATTTTAAAAAATAATATGCAACTAAATTGTAACCTAATTTTGGCTCCATCTCCAACCCCATGAATAGAACTTTCTTTTGTAGTGTCTCCATAGAGCAATTACTAACACCACTGTACTTTCATACAACACCAAAATGTAATTTTTGTTGCCTTCAGCAACTTGGTCGATGAGGATCAAAGTTAAAAATAGTTTCCAAAGTTTTTTTTTGTTTTTTGTTTTTTTTAAGCTCTTTTGGTAAGAAATGAAGCTGAAGTCTAAGAACAGAAAACCTGAAACAGGGCAAGATAGCCTCAACAGCATATCAGTAACACCCTCAGGAATTAGGGGCATGAGTGCATAATGCTCTATGAGATCCGAACAAGACTATCCATCTCTCAACTTAACTCTTCTAATCTATGTAATGAGGCCATCTATAACATAAGATAATCTTCCCATAACTTTAATTGATGAATAAACCCTCCACAAAACCATGCAACCCAAAGTTGTCAATACCATTTTGGGAGTATTTTCATCTAAAACAAGTCACTTCAGCCTTCCATTTTGGAATTAATATTGTAGTATGTAAAATATTTCTTTATATATCCATGACTCAGCTTGTAAATATAGTATTATTAAATTAATACATTTTTAGAAAATATATAACCAAATATATGGAATAGTGTAAAATAGTTGTGAAATTACTTCATAGATCCATGAAAAATACTATGGTTCTAATTCAGCTAAAACCTGATCTTGTAACTAGTGCCAAATCTATCTGTGAGGTAGCTAATGCAATTCCAGCTCAAAATTAAAGTAGGCAGACATCACTGAACATGTAAATGCAATTCCACCTCATAATTACTTAAGCTTGCTTAATTCCAAAAGGGAAAGAAGATTACAGATATGTTAGTCCTTTTGTGTTAGTGGGGGAAACCTAGGCCTTTCCATTCAAAACTTGGTTTGGCATCCAGATTAACAGAATAAAAAAAAAAAAAAAGAAGGTAGAGAGCAGTAAAATAACTCGACAATAATGAACAAAACATAGCAGCTTAGTCAAACCTTCGAACAAATCTCATGCATAAAGGAGATTAACGAACAACACATTGTGGCATGCATGGGAGTCTCATATTTGTTTCAGTTGTTTATGGCAATCCATAGCAAGTCATACCTTAACATTACTAGCAGCCAAATGGATGTCATTTTCAGAGGTAATTCCAGTACATTTGGAGTCATCCACCGTTGCTGGAAGAGTAACTTCATAAGCTTTGTAACTTGATTGCTCAGTCCCTGCAGATGAAACAATGGACTAAATTAAAGAACGCTACTTACAGATTAAATTTCTCACAGTGCAGCAACTATTACCACAGTATAAATTAATTTACCTTCAGGAATTCGGTAATCTGCGTAAGAACACTGAGGACCAGCTGCTTGTTTATCATCAAACAAGTCCAAACCACTTTCATCGGCAATTTCTCTTGCATCCTCGTTCGGAGTCGTCACAACTAGTTCCTCCTCTCTAATCAGTTGAAGGTTTTGTTCAACATAGGCAACATTCCCTTGCGCTCCTCCCTTGGTACTGTCACCAAAATCATCCTTCTCTAACAACCCTCTGACATCTTGAATTGGTTGCTTCTCCATGAGGACATCGGATACCATCTCTATCACCCGTTCCCTATCTTCTTCCTTATCATGATTCTGAGATAACTTTACAGCCAAACTCCTCGCTAATTCATATGGCGCTTCCTCTGTTTTTAGAAGATTACTGCCACTTCCCTCATCTCCTTCATTAATTACGATCATGACTTGGGACGCCCCAAATATTGCTTCCCCGCCTTGTTCTATGACTGGTTTTTCTTCCTCGGCTTGTTGGACTTTTGATGGAGGTTTATGATCTTGATCTTCATCTTCCTCATATCCATTTTCATCCATAAGAGTTGCGTTATTTTTATCATCCATTGGATGTTTCTCATCCTTCCAAAATCTTTGGGGCACTTCACAGTCGTTTTCTTTGTCAAAAATCATCTCATCCCTGGTACTGTTGATCACTTCCAGTGATAATTTTGGCTCTCCTTCCTTTCCCATATCAATAATATCTCCTCCAAACTGATCAGCGCACGCGTCGTCTTCTGTATAATCATCGACAATGATATTTTTATTTGTTCCATAATATTCCAGGGAAAGGTGAGAAGATGCTGGAAGAAGTTTAGACATCAGCTGCTCGGTGAGAGCATAGGTTGCCAAGAAAAGCCCGTACGGGACAGAACAAGCAAATCCAATTGCTGAGACAACAACAAATGGAAGAAGAATCACAGGTGCTGAAGATATCACAAAACCTGTGACCAAAATCATCTTTCCCATCGGCAATCCTTTGCTCAATACCCAGCTAACATGTCCACACCTATTATTTTCTTCTGATCGTTTCATCGTCTCATCCCACTCCATCTCCGTGTCTGGTTCTTCCATTATACTACCGACGAATTAACAAGAGATGGCAATGGGAACAACTATATATACGTAATTATATAATCGGAACACTAATATTCTTTGGTTGATGGATAAGCACTGACCTGCAGGTGTAGCCGTACGAGGAGGGGTTTGAGCGGCGAACAGACAGAAGCAAGTGCGATTGAGACTACTCTCGCATCGATATGGTTTTAAAAACTTCGTCAGTAAAGAGATTCTCTTCTTTTGCATGCAGGGGAGGTTTTGTTGGACACGCGTTAGAGATCAAATATACAGGTGTTAGATTCAAGTTCAGACCTGGCACCGAGCATGCTCATAATTCACACGTGGAACATAACATGATTTTTATAGGGTTAATTTCCGCGTTCCAACGGGATTCTATCCTGACAGATGACGACATTCCCACCGTCTGGCTTTTTACTGTTGTCCCATTGATTTCAAATTCATATTCTGTAATTATCCCTTGGATTTATAATACACACCGTTGTTTCACAATTTCGGTCACCCGTCGTGGAGGATGCTATTGTTTTTTTTAAATAATAAAATATTAATTTTTTTAATATTAACACATAAAAGTAAATAAAAAACACAAAAAAATGTCAATTTAATTTGTTTCGTTAAATCATTCTAATTTCATTTTCAAACAGTACCTTAATGACCTATGATAAGGTTTAACTAGTTAATTAACCACGTAATTTTATTTATCTTTAAATTATACTATAAACTATCTTAATTGGCTAATAAATAATAACAAATTAACAGTATTGATTTTATATAGTAAATAACTAGATGTGGATCAATTCATATTTTTCCCCTTGTCAAATATATTGTTTAGGTATTTCAAATATATTTTGATTTTATAAAAACCACAAAGTCTACTTTTCAATGAATAATGTTGAATATTAAAACTAAAAATATTATTATACAAAAAAATTAATAATTAATAATTAATAATTAAGAAAATAAGAATCAAATTTAAAATAAAAAATTAATTTTATATTTTATTGAATGGTGAAAACAAAAGGAAAAATCAATTTAACAAAAAAAAACTAATTAAAAGAATAAGGATCAAAATTGAAATAAAAAATAAAAATAATTTTTAATTAAAAGATAAACTTAAAAAAATCAATTTAATAAAAGGACTAAGAAAATAAAGTAATCAAAAAAATAAGGATTAAATTATAAAAAAAATCAAAAATTAGGATTGAAATATAAAATTGAAAACAAATCAAGTTTTTAAGAAAACATTCAAGAAAAAAAAATAAAGATTGGATTTGATGACTAAAAAAAAAAGAGGATAACCCTGAAATTTTGTATAGCTAGCGTAATTTTTTAGGAAATGAGAGAGAAAACTAGGAGAAGAAAAAAAAATAAATCATTGACATTGCTCCACCATCCCAATGCTACCATGCACTTTTTTAAAAAGAAGAGGACTTTGCAGCACTTCTAAGAACATTGTAAATGCTAGTGTTTAGCTGTTGATAATTGTATATGTCAATAATTTTTGATATTTTAATTATATTTATATTTATTAAAATATCAAATTACTTCTCATTCAACTTGATTATAATAAAAAAAAATTGAAAATATAAAAAAACCCTTGAATGCATGTTTTACTAATTGGATCTAGGATGGATTTGAATGTTGATGTTCATGATTTTGATAACCATATTAGTAATTTGGAAATAAGAGTATTGGTTGGTTTATTTTTTATTTCTTCAAATGGGTTATCTATTATTCATAATCCCATTGAATTTCATATTTTATGCATATAATCCTATATTATTTCATATTTAAATGTTTCATGCCTTTACTATTATTATTATTATAAGTTCTAAACCGTAAAACCAAATACTTGAACCTTGAGCCATGAATCTGGTGGTGGGAATTAGATAATATAAATTGGGTTAAAAATTAGATAATATTTTTGCATGGTGCACTAATTTTGTTGTGCAAAGTGTATTTAATCTTTTTTGGTGTTTATTTGCAATCTTAACAAGTAAAAATTATGTATTCACTTATTATGAGTTTTCTTAATGCCCACAATATATTAAATATTCATCCATGCATTATGTATTCTATATTAAAATAAAATTGAAAGTTTTGATTTGGCCTTTTTACATATCATTAAGTTTTATATCTTTTTATGAATAGTGAGCTTTTATCCTTAACTATGTTTTTTTAAGGTGATGATTTAATCTATATATTAAAAGTGTAGATTTATTTGCATTCTTTTATATTTTAAAGCGGTAAGCAAAATGTAAGAATCGTAATTTTATAAATCATTTTGATATACATTGAAAATTGTATATATATGTTCTGCAATAATTTTAGTGAAGTCTCCCCCAACTAGAGTGGTATCGACAATTATAATATACCTTTTAAGTGCAACACATTAGTGTTAATCATTTATCACAAGTCTCATTGACTTTCATCAACTATTAAACATCCATAATAGAGAATGATCAAAACAATTAATATGATCAAGTTTTATAAAGACATGATAAAATCTTGTCAATAAGGTTAAAGAATAAAGTTTTAACAATATCGACAAAATATTAAATTTGTAAAATGACATGATTACTTAATTAAAAGTATTCTTTTAAATATTACATAAAATCCTAATATATCTAGGATATCATTTTGGAAACTTCATAAAATATGAGTGACAGACATCCACTATTTTATGTGAGATTAAGATGAATCTGATGTTACATAAAATATAAACAACTTATTGAATGGATCACACACAAATACACAGAATTGTATCATTTATTAATTACAAGCTAAACTATTATCACTAAATGTCATAATTTAATTGATTTCTCATCATCCAAAAATTGATATTACAAATTAAAAGTCTCTAAATGATTACTAATTCCTTACATTCATGATTCTCAAGCAAACTAATTAGTACTTAAAAGTTTATTTTTTATTAAGGTTTTATATCATCATTTTGTACCTGAAGTATCAATAACTCCTTAACTAAAACATGTTTTATAATAACATATCTAATAACATAAGATACCTTTAATTTATGGTAAATATTTTAAATGCAGGCCTGTCACATAAATGAAAGGATTGATTGATGAATTTAAGAACTGAAATTGAAAGGACAAACAGATGACCAAACTTAGAAAAGAGATGTTGGTGCAGTCCAAATTGGAACACTATTCAGTAATTGGGTTATATTTGGAGCTATAGATCTCGGATTTAGGTCTACTTTATATGGATGGAAAGATAAGACATAGACCTACAACTTTTATATGAAGCCCAAGACTTGAAAAGGTTATTTTCAGGTCCAAATTGTAGCAACAATAAAGAAGTCTAAATCTATCCTTCAGCCCGAGTACTGTTCAGTATTTGGCCCATATCTAGAGTTTTAGAAGTCAAAATGACCTTAACGTTTTACACAAGAAATCTAAGATAATTTTCTACAACTTTTATGTTTTCAAGTGGTTTCAATTTTAACATTATCAATGACGTTTTGGGCAAATAAGAGAAGATAAAGATTGTCACCAAGTCAAGAGTTGGTCACCCACTCATCAAATCAATAGTTTTAAATTTTGGCCTATAAAAGGGGGTATTTGCCATGTATTTAGGAATCTTGATTTCCAGATCAAGATTATGCTTTTGCTTTCTCTCTTTGTATTTTTGTAATGCTTATGTTTTGCTTTCATTAATATCAAGTTTATACCTTTCATTTCCTTTCCTTTACTTAGTTAACTTTTATCTTATTTATGTTCTTATTTTGTTTATTTATTTTTATTTTTTTCATTATGTTTAGCTAAGTATATTATGTCAAGGTGAAAAGGTTACACTAATGGTATAATAATAAGCATAATGTAAACTTAACATGGACTTTAATATTTGATACTAACATGTTTTATATTTGTCATCTTGTTCACTCTTTAATACTTTACTTGTTAAATGACTAATTTAGATTTATGTTGTATAACACTTGGTACAACAAATACTTGGCACTCTCATAGCCCATACTGTGTGGTATAACCGACATTTGAGCTATAAAAAGAACTTGATTTGTTGTTAACATAAGTTATAATCATGAATGTCTGACGAGATTTACAAGTTTTAGTATTAATCGAATAAGATAACAAATATGATCATGTTAATAATTTATAATCTGATTGGAACCTTCTTTGTGTGTGGTTTCCAATTAAATAATAAGAGTTTATACTATACTTGTTTGAAATACCATTAGTAGATCCTTTAATATTGACATTTGTTATTATCATTGTTTAATCCTTACATTAATATTTCATCTCAAAGTTTTCTTCTTCTCCTTCTTTTTCTTTATTATTATTATTATTATTATTATTATTATTATTATTACTATTGGGATTACTATTAATACTACTATTACTACTACTATTATTGTTATTGTTGTTGTTGTTGTTGTTGTTGTTGTTGTTGTTGTTGTTGTCGTTGTTGTTGTTGTTGTCATCTATAATTTATACAATTAACCTCCTTGTGGTTTCACTCCGGTTTTGCCGAGTTGTTTATTTTTTCGACACTCCAATACTTGAAAGAAGACATTAATTTTTTAATCATGTCACACACTGATGCTATTAGTTGGTAAACTAGAAAGTAATCAATTTAAAAATCTTAGTTGTTGGACACGCTAACACCATTAGTTTCCAAACCAAAAGGTTAATCTATTTAAAATCTCAAGCATCAGACTCACTAACATCATTAGTTTCCAAACTAGGAAACTAATTAATTTAAAATCTTGGTCGTCAAACATGTCGGCACCATTAGTTTCCAAACTAGAAAACTAATTAATCTAAAATCTTTGTCGTCAAACACGCTAGCATAATTAGTTTCCAAACCAAGAAACTGGTCAATTTAAAATCTTGTTTCCAAATCATTAATTACTTCTGATGTAATGGATACACTTGTAATTATATAAAATCAAAAATAAAATTATAATCAGTTTAACGAGACATCAGAGGCCTATTAATGTACGTTAGATACTCATATCTAATCTAACTTATTATATTACAATGGATATAGGGTACTCATTCCTCCCTTCAACATTATCATAACTAATTAATTCATATTAATATATATAAGATATTTATATTCATTTAAATATTATTATAACTAATTAATCCATATCAATATTATCACAACAATACAACAACAAATTCTGCAATTTATCAATAAGTTCACATGAATTGAAAAGACAAGATACGAGGCACCTATATGTTTTCCTAATTGACTAAGTCCCTTTAATTACTGACGATCCTATTCTAGGCATCTCTTTTATTTAGGAATCAAGAGATACAACCAATAACCTTTTATAATTTTATCACAATATGCATTCTCATACTATTTCAATTTCATTAAAATGAATTCATCACCATGTATTAATTTCATTTTTTAATTATTATTTTTTCAACTATCTCATTACACTTTCTAAATTAGTTTTTATTCGAGAGCATTGTTTTCCATTTTATTCGTAAGTAAAGGTATAGGCTTCAATTTTAAGCATGACTTAACTCCTTTGAAAGATAATACACAACTCTACAACTCTATTGAGGATAGAAAGTGCAATTTTTTTCCCTTAACACTCCTGAAATTATCCGTTACAGTATTCAACATAATTTGTCTAATATGATAAAATTCTACTCTTTTTTCATTTTAAGTCCATATATGGAGTTTTATAACTCTAAATTAAGCAAGATTATTCTTGTTTAAAAGATAACATTCATACTTGTCATCTTTGGGAGAAACCAATATTAAATGTTTATCATTTGGGTGCCTTAACCTCAGCTAGAAGTTGGGTAACTAAACTATTCAGTCCTAGTATATAGCAGGCAACCAATATCTCACTTTATCTACTATTTTTTATCTTTACATTAACAACCTAAAGTTTATATATATCATTACACTATCACAATTTTTAGATTTACCGACGGAATTTTTTATCGATATTTGTTATATCATTTTGTTGGTAATTAATTTATCAATGAAATCACCGAAGAAAATACTTCGTTGATAAATCTTTTATCGATAATTTTTATTCATAGATAAGTTTGTTAGTAATAAAAAAAATTATTACATATAGATTTATTAACGGAAAAGGCATGTAAAAAATTAAAATTATCCGCTTCATTTCATCGGTATTTCCCTCAAAAAATATCGTATGTAATTCTATCGGTAATTATTTAAAAATATTTTTAAAAAAATTATTTTACAAAACTATAAAATAATTAAATTAATATAAATCAACACTCTATAAAACCCAAAATACTTAGGAAAAAGAAGAAGAAAATCATATGAAAAAAAAAATCCTACAACAATATTCATATAATTATTAAGAACAAAAATAATTAAAAACAAAAAAAAAAGCATATAGTGAAAAAAAAAACATGAAAAAAGAAGAAAACAAATCTTATCTTAATGTGGTTGCAAGTGAAGCTACGAAGAGAAAAAAAATCCTTAAAGTATATTAATTAAACAATTTGAGAAAAAAAAAAGAAGAAAAGAGAATAATACATACCCAAGAGAAGAGAAGAAGTTGAGGAGTGGAGAGAAAAGAAAAAAAAATGAATATTGATGTTTTTTACATATAGAAAAGAAGAAGAAAAAGAAGAAAAAAGTCTCGTCTGTTGTGAAATTAAGGATTATAGGTTTTTTTTAGATATTTACCAATAAATAATTAAATATTAATATTTTTAATCATTCTATTAGTTCTATTAGTACTTATGGTTGTAATATTTTATTTAAATTTTTAATTTAATAAAAAATTTCAGAAATCGTCAAATATCACTAATGATTTTTCAATATATCAATGATTCCATCTATAATATTTAATTTAAAATTTTAATTTAACTAAAATTTTTAGAAAACCATCAAATAACATCAACTATTTTTTAATGAATTTTTTTTCCATTGGATTCCCTTTGTAATATTATCATTCCACTGGTAAAAAAGATATGTTATTGCTTTCTTCTTTGTTTTAATTTTTTTTATTGTAATTTCCTGAATATATATTAATAAAATATTTCTATTAGTAAAATTTATCAGTAATTTATCAATAAAAATATTTTTTTAATATTTTTATTTATATTTATTAATTTTTAGTAGGTCTCTACAACTAATTTAGCTTATCCAAACTTCGCTAGAATCCATATTTATCACAAGGTCCTTTTTATAAAGGGCTTGGCCCCACTTCGCTTACAGAATTAAAATATCTTAGGAGTCCAAATTGAGGTGTTCAAACTTCAAAGTATTAAGATTATTAAATGACACATACATCCTTTTCTGTAGATTGCAGAAAACTGCAGTAAGATGCGTAAGAAATACTCTTGTATGTGATAAAACCCACGAGCATTTTACACCTCCGTGCTACCTTTTAGAAGACACAACACAGCAAGAGACCGAATTAAAAGCAATCTACTTTATAAGATGGGCACCCCAAAGCATATAAAGATCCCATTCAGACTCTGTATTTCCATATAAACGGGAGGAAGTCAAAGCCAAAGTTAAGCGACCTAATAAATCCACATGCTTTAGGCAACCTACAATGATTAGTTCAGGACTTCCCCAGAAGCAACGCCAACTCTCCAGCTTCATCGAGATGAACTTGAGGCTTCCAAAAACCTGCAAAAGGATGTAAATAAAAATTAAGTGAAAAATTTGGCACGATGCTGCTTCCAGAATCCTGACGGTAAATGGGATATAAATAAATGACCTTGGAACGTTAGAATGATGAGGTGCCCACTGAAGAGTATCCTGCAGCTCTCATCTCTTTAAAAGTTCCAGATAACCAGTCCAGGCCCTCATAAAGTCCATCTCCCCTGAGAGCGCAAGTCCCCTGTATGTGCCATTTTCTGTTCTGGAGTTCGAAAAGACCTAGTCCTTCGCATACTTCCATTGGGGTCATTGCTCCTTTCTGAACAAGAAAAATGGAGTCCAACATATCACTATAGATATAACCATTGAACAAGCATGCAATAAAAATCAACATGTATTTGTATTTCGATGCAACACTCTCATTGAATTCTTATGCAAGCTTACGGCAAATCTATTAACAATGATACAAATCACTATAGAGTGAGGTATAGATATAGCAAAGGCTGAGGTGTCTTGGCCATCGACATGAAGCTAATAGCGAAGGACAAAAAAATGGACCTCAACATATAAAAAGCATTTGCTGCTCTCAGCCTTCTCTAGTTTGTCCTCCTTACACTGGAGAGTTTTTGCCCTTCACTTCATCTGTTCGTGCATAAAATTGATTGATATTGTTTGCTCCAATTAATGAATGTTCTATTTCCAATTTTAAACTATTTAGCCATTGAGAAAGTAGAATCATTATCATGCATTTGTTCATCAGATGTTCACTCTCTCGGATGTTGGGGTATGAGTGGCATTGGCAAAACAACCATCACTGGAGAAGTGCTTGATCAGATCTCTACTCAATTTGATGGTTCCTGCTTCCTTGCCAAGGTTAGAGAACAATTGGGAAATTATGGAATACTTCATTTACTGAAATAACTTCTTCTAATGTACTGACCAACACCATCATGAGACTCAGAAAGAACTTGCAGAAAAAATGGAAACAGCAACCTGCTGTGCTTTCATTCAAATGTCCATGTGCTCTTAGCAAATCAAAACAGAAGGCCCTGGGGTGGGGGAAAGGGAAGGAGATTGAAAGACATGAAAACAGGCCCTGAAGCATCTAAATACTGTTTCAGACATATGGATGCCACATTTCCATTAAAGGCATAGCAGATTTAATAAATCAGCCCTTTTATACAAGCTTCATTTCACCTTGCAAATTTCTAAAGTCCAAGATCTAAGTGCCAAGAACTCTTCAGCAAGCACATGAGATGTAAGAGCCTTGATGCATGACATAAGAAGCAAGTCTGAGAAGGCATAATTACTACTCTCATCTAGTGCAGTTGATAAACTTAGAAAGCAGTCCGGCAGTCGAGTATTTTAATCAAATCCCTACTAGAGAAAGTTAATAGCTTGATGTTATGAATTTTACTCAAAATTAGTGAGGCTTCACCAAGTGATTCTCTTGCTTAAAAGAACAAAAGATTGATCTGAACAGAAGTTTTAAAACCTATATATTTCCAGAATAAGCAAAGTTTTTCTTCTTTTTTTTTGTTTTTTTTGCAATGTTAAAATTAGAAGAAAAAATAAAGATTGCCTTATCTACCTTTCAAATACAGATATCATCCAGAATAAGTATGAGGAAATAAATACCATCTAAAAAATTTACCAAATGCAAATACTATTTTACAGCCAAAAAGAAAAGATTTACCATTATCACTGCAATGAATTCAAACAGTACAGAACAGTCCTTGTTCAAAACTCTCAGAAAGTTTATTATGCAGAAAAGACTATATCTCAGGTATCATACATCTTAATTCATATTTCATCTTTCATTAGCCTCACATTTTTAGAAGCACCTAGTTCAAAGGATTGTCACCTTGAGAAATACACAGATGTCAGCACAAAAGTTAGAGATCCATTCATGCAGATATGCTGATATTAGGGCTGTCACAAACCTCCTCCCTATTCCCCCATGTTGATGAGCTTATAATTGCATAGGGGTGCAGAAAGAAAAATGTTATGGGATAGGATAATTTCCCTTTTCTCTGTATGACGTCATGATTCGGGTTCATTTGGGTGAGTATTGTTAGCTGATTCTGCTTTTATGCTTTTATATTTTAGAGGATGTCTTATTCTCTAACATGATTTTGTAATTCATTTTGTCCGTTAATATAACTTCCATTAATCTTAAAAATATTCAGGTGGTAGCTCATTTTTTTTATTTAAGTAATGAGAAAACAAATGTAGGTGAATTTGCCTAGATTATAGTTTATCCAATAAATTACTGAAGTGGGAAATGAACAAATCTGGAAACAGAACGAGACTTTTTTATATGAAACAAAATAACTGATAACCTGCCCTACAAATAAAATAAGGAAATTAACAATTCATATACAAGTTCATCAAACAAGAAACCGTACATGAATACCAAATTGCATTGCATGGTTTCAGTCAATGCAAATATAGAGAATCGCAGGATAAATGATTGGCACAACAGGCTCCAGGAGTCAGTCACAGCAAAAGGGCAGCTTAGATTGAACAGACATAGTGATTAATCATTGTAGCAGGTAAAATGAGTGCTTGTGTCTGTGTGGAGTTAGTCTTTTGAATTATGATTATAAACATGTACTGGGATTTTATATCCTCTCTGCTCTACATCTAAATCATAAAGACAAAATCTTCTCTGTGATGTTGTTCTACTTTGCAAGATTGCGAGGGTCAGATAGTTTGTATCTGTGCAGGACATTGACTTGGATATTTCAATTCGTATGCGGCTCATCAGAATCACTCAAGGAGTTCTCGTTTAATGAGTTTTATGTGTGTGGGAAAGCACATCAAAAACCACTAATAGAACTCACCATGTCCTGTTTGTTGGCAAACACCAAGATGATACTGTTGAGCATAAATGGATCTTTGACGATGGTCTGAAAGAAAAGGTGGTGGTCAACTTAAAACTCTTTCTAACACTAGCATGGTAAAATCTGCATACCTTTCTGAATACACAACCTGAAATTCTGCCTTAGCTCTTCCAATTCTCTCCCGGTCCAAGGAATCAACAACATATATCTGCATAGAGAAATATACTTACTACTGAAAACAAGGTACAAGCAGTTGTACTGTCACAAGACCCTTCAGCTTCAAGACAAAGCATATGAGTTGCACAGACGTATATGTGGATCAATGCAAAGCGAAAATCGAGATTTAGAAAGAAACAATGGATTGCAAGAAGCATAACCGGGCAAAATAAGACACGCTGACAATAGCCATTACCAGTCCATCCGTGTTATTGAAGTAATGCCTCCAGAGCGGCCTCAGTTTCTCTTGTCCACCAACATCCCAAACGGTGAACACCACATTCTTATACTGAACTTTCTCCACGTTGAACCCTGTGGGAGAAAGGAGCCATAAGCACACCTATCTAATACTTAAGCGCTGCTCCTCCGATCAATGGAAGCATACCTATAATATAAGGAAAGATGTTGCAAGAAAAAAAGACCAACCAATAGTAGGGACAGTGGATAACACTTCTCCAATGTGCAACTTGTAAAGTATGGTAGTTTTACCCGCTGCATCGAGTCCGAGCATGACAACCTAAGTCAGCTCCAAACAAGTTTGGATTGGTGAGTTTCAAGAATACAGTCAAAATCTCTTGAAATTAATTCGAATAAAGCAAAAGGATATGCCAGAGAAGAGTACCCGCATCTCGGTATTGCCGAAGAAGGTGTCGAAGAGCTTGCGAAAGGCTTGACCCATCCCCTCTCTATGATGATGATCTTCCCAGGTGTTCCTCAATTCTATCACTTACTGTCTAGTACTTCTTGTCTGATCTAAATCTAATAGAGTTCTGTTTCTCTCTTCTTGTTTATACTCTTCTTTCTCTCCAAACAGAGAGAATAATGACACGCCACAGATGATCGCACGCCATGGCCTCTGCTTTTCTTCTCTTTTCTTTCCGTCCACATGGAATTTCATTTATTCATTTTCCTCTCTCTCTCTCTCTCGTCTTTTTAGGCTAAATTTCGTCACCGTCAATTTCCACTTTATTTCTTCGCTACCCTTGTATTTTCCAAAAGTTCTTATGGTGCCTCTAGCTTGCTTTTTGTGCTTGCTCTTGACATTTCTTTTGTGCAAGGTGAGAAATCTATTTATTTGCACCTTTATCTTAAAAAAAAAAAAAAACAGAGAGAAACACACAAAATTCAAAGTTGTCCCTTCTTGAAAAATCTAAAAGTTAGGGATAAGTTATTACAAGAGTGGTTATTACAAGAATAATTCATGATTCATACAACTTGTGAGCTCATCTATTTCATGGCAGTGATGTGTGTTACAATTTCAATTATACTACAATATTCATTACTCTAATTGTTAAATACTCTTGTTTTGCATAGAACTTGATCGATGAGATGATTAATAATGTAAACATTAATCTTTTTTTATTAATGTTTGATCTCAACTATCTTCACAGAGTGAATAGCTACTATTCTTAATCAAAATATAGGTAGTTGCTTATTTTAAATGTAAAAAATACACTCCATAATGTGGTAAATTGAGCGTTGTTACATTAAAATATTGACCATGTTTTACTTACTAACATATTATCAAACTAAGAAACTTCAAAATGAAATGTTGTTTGGCTTAGATGTATGTTTAGGATTGTAAGAATTGTTACATTAAGTTTTTATCTTATAATTAATCAATTAACACCTAGATTTTCATCTTTTTATCCAAAAATCTCTAATTTATTTTTGCTAAAAAAATGATTTTCAGAAAACATAAGTTTACTTCTTCAATAGAAATAATATCTTCCGATGCTTCTAAACAAAAATGATATATAATCACTTGTTGTCAAAAATACATTGATTGTGTCCCTAAAATAAATTGAGAAGTCATAAGAAGAGCTCTAGAAAGAAAGAATGAGGAACATCCTGGCCTTTACAAAGAAGAAATTATCCCAAAAAGAGATAGCCTCTTCCTTTTTTATATTAATAACGAAAAGCTTCAACTTTAGGATGACCGCATCAACCTGAATATCTAAAATAAGTTGATTCTAATATGGCCTTATGTTGCCATCAATTACTACACCAACTAACTAGCTACGAAGAGTTCAACATTGTTTTATTAAGGAATGGAAACTCTCCCTTTTCAGGTCAATCAAGCAATGGCTTTATCTTCAAGTATGGAAGTATGGCATGTAGATCATTACTTTGTATAATGTGTCCATGATAGGAGGTCTGTACCTAGGGGTGAATAAATATCACTCTTTTAAAAATAGAGAAGAAATAAGAAAATTTTCCAACCCAATGTGAACATGTAGCCATCCTTCTATATTGGTTTTATAGGAACTTGATATATTCTAGATTAAAAAGACTAATTAATTCCTATTTGCAGATAATTATGATCTTAGCCAAGGATAGAATTATAACTTGTTAAATTTCTCAAAACACACAATTTAAAAAAAAATTGGGAGTCTCAAAAATCTCATTAGATAAATCTAAAATTACTTAGGATTTATACGAGAATGACCTGAAGATCAGTTTTTTTTTTTTTTGCATTGAATATTTACTTCAAGGTTGAGTTGTCGTAAACCACAACTCATACAAACACATGGTCTCTAATGATAATCCACACAAACTACTAATAAAAAAAATTTTAAACCCTTTTAGAAAAGAGAAATTGTTATGCCTTCGAATGCTAGTTTTTTTTTTTTTGTATTTTTCATGTGTTTTTGTATTATACTTTATTCTTAGAAAATAAAAGGCGTAACTTTCTATTTATAGAAAAACCTGAAAACCCTATAAATAGAAAAATATTATTTTTTTCTCTTGAATAATATCGCATATATTATTTCAAAAACAAATTATAAATTTATTCAATTAAGTTTCTACTTGATTTTTCTAGGTCTATAATTATAATTCTCTATATAAATTACACTCTACTCAATTTCTAAAATATATTTACAATCAAGTCACATTTGATTAATTATTTCATTTTAATTTATGATCAATTATTCTTATATGTGTGATATTAGGTTTCCTAGTAAGTTGATCCAAGTATAAAACATAATCCTAAATAAAATATAATTAAATAAATTGATTTATTATCAATTTAATAATTAATTTATTTATATTTGAAGATCAATTACAATGTTTAACAACTTGTCATGATTCTCTAAATATTAGAAAAGTTATAAATGGTTTGACTTAACATTTCAATAATCGATTTTTCAGTGTAATTATTATCCATGCATCAACAATATTCTAATTTAGATATTATAGCATGGAGTATGTTTACTATATCAAATCATGTTTATTCTCAGCACTATGATCGTTTTTTTTAATAAAAAATAAAAAAATTCAAATCTCATTCCATCTTGTGCAAGAATTTATAATCAATACTATTTGAGAACATATGAAATATTTTCTCTAATTTACCTAGGGTGATAAATCCTCTCTTGGTTATTTAAATATCTTCATATAATTTATGTTATATCTAATAACTACTTATTTGTTTTCCTTGATAAGAGCAATGTGTAGTGAGATCATACGAGTCATCTTAGTGTACATATCATCTAACAAACACCTACATATTGGTTTTAAATATCTTTTGTATCTTAATTTATAAAAATAACTATTTTTTTATATAAAGAAAAGAACAAAAACTTATATATATATATATATATATATATATATATATATATATAGTATTAGTGGTTGTAATTAATATTTAGTCTTACTAAAGCATTAATCAAGACCATTTAATGCGATAAAAATCTCATAATTATGATAGCTTTATAATTTTCTTTATAAAGTATTTTTATCTTATAAATTTTATGTTTATTCTAGATTCATTAATCAAATGTTAGATTCATTAATAAGATATTTGATAAAAATTAAAAATAAATAAATCTTTATTAATAAATAAAATATATTTATAAAAATAAAATCATATAACCAACCAATTGGCTATAAAATATATGCACTAATATAACTCGAGGACCACTTGTCTTTTACACATATCTCATATCTATAAAAAAGTTCACCTTACTAAGTAAGTGTTAAAAAAAAATCAAAATACTTTGAATCAAAATTACAAAAAAAAAACAATTGTAAGGAAACTTTTCAACTAAATACTTCGAGTCACAACTTATTTAAGTTTATTATAAAATATTTTTTTCAAATTAATAAATAAAAAGCTCATATTATAATTTTCAGTTTAAAATGCATGTTGAATATTTTTTGGAAAGATATAAGAAAAGAAAAATCAAGAAACTCATCTTTTATCCTAAATCAACCTATATTAAGATCCTTCAAATTGTTCAAAAGTTTATAATTGTATAGGAATTCACTTATATATTTTTTGATTTTTTGATTTTTTAATTAAGTTTTTTTTCTTGATAAATTTATAAAATCAAATGATACAATAGCTTTTTTAAAAAATAAAGAATAATTAAAATTTTAAATTTGATATGATTCAAAAAAAAATATTATTTATTTAAAAAAAAATTACTCCCTTTTGATTATAGTGTTACGATAGAAATTTTTTAAATCCAAATTCAATCAATAATTAAAAACTAATACTAAGTTGGAAGAAACCTATAAAATTTATACAAAATTTAGATTAAATTTTCTAATAAGCATGAGATCTATTAATATTTATGTTCAAATATACATAATTATAATGATTATGATAACACAGAGATAAGATTAAAATGAAATAATTAAATTACTAAACAATTATTTATATATAAATAATTAAATTTATATTATCCTCAAAATATGAAACATAGAGGTAGTTTTATATAGTAAAACAGTAGCATTCTCCTTCAATTTTCTACCCTTCTTTGCACCATGTGGATTCTCAAGTTCTAACATGTATAAAGAAAAACCTGAATTGTGCTTCCATGTGTTCTAGTGTTAATTTTTTTAACAATCACTAATTAATAATTAGAGATTTTAATTACTTGTGGAAAAATAATTAATATTTTAAAAGTAACGGATAGCTTATTTATTTATACTAAAAATAAACATTATTGTGTCTAGATAAAAAAAAAAAAGTAATTATCCATAGTTAAACATATACAAAAAAAGCTAAAATTGATCATCAATAGTAAAATCAATCAAAAGAGTTCTAATTGATTAGAAGCACCGAAAAGTAGTTTAATAAATAATTAAAAATAAAAATTAATAAAAAAAATTAACTAGAAGAGCATGAGTTCACATAAATGACCAAAATGTTCACTCCTACTTGGAGTGGTAGTCCTTGATAAATTAAATTAATCAAGTGGTATAACTTAGTTTGGACTAAGTTATTATCAACAAATAAAAAGTTTAATATATTCTTTGAACTATAATTAAATCCTTGGAACGTGGCTGGGGTATGGCAGGTAAAGAGTAACTTTTAATGTTATTTGAATGTTAAAATAGATTAATACTCCAATGTTTTTGTGAAAAATTAGAGTTAGAAAACAAAAAACTAGAATATCATGTTTAAATTAAATATGCCTCTATCCAGAAAATAGGAAAACTAGTTTTTCAGTTTTTCAAATTTGTACTGAATTTGGAAAACACAATTTATAGGTTCTTCACAATTTCACAATACAAGTTTTCCACCGTTATTAATAAACATGAACAGTAAATTTTTTTAATATATATAAGTATTTTTTAGAAATGTAAAAATTAATTGTTATATACATACATACATACATATATATCTATGTATGTATGTATACAATGTGTGTATGTGTATGTGTATATCAGTTATTGTCATAAATTTAATTTTTATTATAAATCTAATATAAATATATCTTTTTAGTTAATAATATAACTTTTTCATGATAATTTTAAATTTTACATAAAATAAAAATAAATATTAAATAATTAGATTATCACGAATACAAAATATTAATATGAGTACTATATTATATTATAAATTATGATATTTTTTTATAAAAAATAGTTATGATCATTGGTGTATTTTAGTGAAAAAATTAGTTTTCACTTTTTAACAAATGAATACATTTTCTAATTTTTCATTGGAAAATGAAAAATAAAATAAAAAGGAAAAGAAAATATATTTTTTATTGTTAAACACACCCAGAACATCTTAACCATTAATTTAAACCACATTATAAAAAAAAATAACATGGGGTTTTCACTATAGACTCATGTCACTATAATTGTAGACATAAAGCATTGTAGATTATGACGATGCATCTCTTTATTTTATTTTATTTTATTTTTTATCTTCAAACTTTTTTTTTCTTGATTTTGCCTTTATAGAACTAAATTGACTGTCAATTTAAGTGAATTTGTTGAGAGGGGGTAAAATTAAAAGATATAGGATCAAAATAAAAAAAAATAGATAATAACTTTAGAAGTAACATGAAAAGTTCACTTTGATATTTCAACTTTTCTTTATCATTTTAGTTTTAAATAATTTCATTTCAATGCATAGCTTTATTTTATTTACTTTTCAATCTATAATTTTTTTCATTTACTTTTCAATCCATGATTTGAGAAGGGAAAAAGATTGCTATCAGATTCTAGTTGAAGAGAAAGGGTTTGGATTAATATCAATTTTAGCCAAAAAATAAGTTTTGATTTTAATATCAACAGGGTTTATTTTATGAAGAGTCTTATGACCATTGTTTTAAGTTAGGTTATTCTTTTGTATTCTCATCATCTGACAAGATAGATTTGAGCTTGAAATTTTATTTTTTGTTTTAGGTTATATTTTGTTTTTGGATCAATTTTAGAGTTATTGAAAACTATAAATAGATTTATTAAAATTTCAATGATTTTTTTTAAGTATGTTAGGTCAATATAGATTGAAAATTAAATTTTTTGGCACAAATTATCCTTGCCTTAATTTTTTAGAGACCCTCCTCCAATCACTAGTAGGGGTAAAAATAACATGTCATTTTAAAATAAAAAATAAAAGGTGGAAGACACACCCTCTGCCCTTTAAGATAAATAATTTAAGAGACTTGACACTTGGGCATGATTTGTTTTTTTGTTTTCCTTTCCTACCTCTATTTTACACTTTGGTCAATTCCAATATATTGATTGAAAAGTAATTTGATATTTTTTAATGGAATATAAGTGAACTTATAATTTTTTTATAATAGCCTCTTTTTAATATTAACAGGCATTTTTTTTATGTAACTCTTCATAATTTTTTTAATTTACTTGCTGTATTTTTTTTATTTGATTAAATATTATTTAATTTTTTTGCGAGATTTTATAATATTGTTTTTTACTACATCAATCGATGTTTATATATATATATATATATATATATATATATATATATATATAATATCCTTGCTACTAAAAAAATACATTGTTAATGGCTATAAGTTTTTTTTTTTGCCCCTATAAAACGATCATAATCTATCCATGGCAGAGATGGACTCACGTCATCTATAGAGAATCAAAGGCAATGAAAGGCAATCTAAGGTCTTTATGACAAAGGCAACTCTAGAAGCCACCCTCGCTAAAGTCTCGGCCTTTGTAGGAATCTGCCTTGCATCCACTCTAGCTTCCTTCCAACGTGAGTACAAACACGACGGGTCTATTAAAATAATTTTTATAGAAATTATATTTGAAGTTTTTTTTTGAAAATATATTAAAATAATAATTTTTTTTTATTTAATAACATTTATTTTTTATATTAACACAACAATGATATAAAAATATTAAAAAAGTAATTTTAAACAAAAATAATTTAAAATTTCAACAGAGCTTCATTACCAAATACATCTGTATCCACATCCTTCAATAGGCCAAAAGGGAAAAAAGGAAAAACCCAACACTCACTTTTTAAAAAGAACAAAAACCAAAAAAAAACAAAAAGGGAGGTTCAGATCAAATGACAGTGGAATCAGTGTAAATCTTAGTCTATTCCTATACTGACCGGAGATTCGAAGGATGGTTTGTAACGAACAATTTCGACGACAGAGGCCTTAAATTTTATTTATTTTTAAAACATTTTTTTGGTATTAATATTAAACATAATTTTTAAAAATTAAAAAAAAATATTATTTTAATATATTTCTAAACAAAAACACATTTAAACCACAATTATTACATTCTCATACAAAGTAATGGACGTCACAACATTCTAGATCGAGTGCGGAAATAGCTTCTTTTAAAAAATAAAAAAAATCTGTGCCACGGTAGAGGATTTGTGGCGATTGATCTCACAATCGAGGATGGAGTGTTCGACAGCTAATTACATAAAACTCTTTCACAAGAAAGGAGGAAAACGAAGGAGAACATAAGAGCCACCAAAATGAGAACTCGCGAATAAGGCCATGGGACAGAATGGGAGTTCCGCCAATTTTGTTAGTTCCTAAGATCCGACGTCGGATAATAAAATGCAAGCAATTCTGAAGAGGCAAGAATCAAGTTTGAGTCTGAATTTACATCTAGTTCGAGAAACAATTCCTAGGAAAAAAAATCCTCATTACCATCCACTTACTTGCAAGGAACATATTTTTATGTTTGACGACCTTCATAATGAATATAATCCATCCATCGGCAGCAGGACGGATGACGGTAACATTTTTCGCATCGCGATCGAGTAAAATAAGAAGCCATATATGAAAACACAATCACAGTATATTTGATGAAGTCCGGAACTATAAATAAAAATCTCAAAAACACAAGTCCCAACGAAACAATTCCTGCACAACTCGCCAACATTAGCATGCACTAGGACGAATCAATCAACAATTCAAACGGAGTCATTTAAGCAGTTTGATCCCATCCATCATCGTGAGTAGTCTCAAGCTGGATTCAAAAACCGTAAAATGACTCAAACATATTCCTACATCAGCCCCTAAATATTCTACACCCAGCATAGCTACTAGATATATAGGCAGTATAGCCAGCTGCCAAACCTCCAAAGCAAGGCACCTTTGTGATGTACCTGGTTCAACACAAAGGAAAACTTTGGAGAATCAAGGGAAAAAATGCTGTACCTGTTCATATCCACTGCCAGGTAAACAAATCAAGACGCCCACAGCAACTCCCTGAGTTGTATTCATGAAATTAGCTTCTGCTGTAAAAATAGCTTTCTAAGAATCTAACATCTCATCTTGTATTTCATTAGGGGCAATAAGCCCTGGAATGGAAAGCATTCTTTGTCGCTCCCTTTCCCTCTGAACAGCAGCCTCTTCTGCATAAAGATCTTTATTATCCTGCAGAAACAACCAAGCATTCAGATTGTACTAGACCGATATTGGTGGCAGAGGGGTGGATATGGATAGCAGGGAAATACTTTACCCTTGAGCCAATTATTTTCTAAATGGATACCCATACCCACTTAACCCTCATCCTACACATCAACTCAGATAAATTGTTTAACTAAGTTTTGACAAATTCTACTATTAGACTTTCAGGGACTTAAATGCAAAAAAATTTCTTACAGGGACTAGAAATTTATTATATCAATTATAAGAGCAAAAAAGAATCCAAATAAGGACGAATTTGCAAGATTAATAAAATATGAAGACAAAATAGATATTTCACGGGGCTAATATGAACATTTGCAAAAGAAATTCATTTTTTTTTTCTAAACTGTATTTATAAATGAGTCAAATGGATGAACTCGCCCAATCCATTTAAATTGAGGTGCTTTTGGGTCAATCCAAATAGTTAATCATTTAAATTTTATACCAGACACTTTCTGTAACCATGTCCCGTTTAAAATAGATAGTGGGTGTGTGTGTGTTTGCTACCACTAAACCATGTAATTGCAGAGACAATCATGCCCTTGCACTTGGTGCCCACAAACATCATCTTTTATACAATCCACTAATTTGTAGGAATAAGGTGTTTTTACCTGAGCAGAAAATTCCTTTGATTGCACGAGAAAGTCTCGAATGTGATTCTTAAATATGGACAGGTTGTTTTTTGACTCAAATAGCCCATTAACAAATTGAGTGACCTGAAAAAGCCTTAATATTAGTGAGAACTCCAAAGGATGGCATTGGAGTAAAGACCATAATAAAGAAACGGGGAAGAAGCTAAATAAATGATCTCACCTCTGATGCAGTCATGTTAGGGAATGATGTGCCCAGAAGTTTAATGGTGTACTCACGAACAAACATAGCATTATTCAAATATGGATAAGGTACTGTTGTAGTATCCCACAGAGGCTCTGACAAAGCACCACTCTCAGCCTGAAATGTTGCATCCTCATTAAACATGGTTGGTACAGCATAAAACTAAGAAAAAGATAACTGCAACACACATACCGAGCAAAATAAGTGTTGTAGCACCAAAACATGCAACTTAAAACCAGGTTTGTGAAATGTATCTGTCAATACAGCAAATATTTCCTGCTCAATTGTCAAAAAGTATGACCTGTAGAACTGATTACAGAACTCAGACGCCTGTCAAATTACACAGAAGAGTAAGCATCTCACATGGCATGATATTGATTGATTGATTGAACAGAATTTTTTTTTTTTTTTTGGGGGGGGTGGGGGGCACACCTGAAAGTTCTTCAGCATCTCCAACAATAGATTTAGACCAGTCTCTGCTATATTCCTCTCTGTATGACGGAATGCCCATATAATTGAATCCATCACAAGCTTCAGTTGCTGGTATGAACACGAGACAGAAGACTTAAATCCATCTCTCTAATGCAGTTTAATGAAACAAAACTGAGTGCTTCTAAGTTCTAAGATCACATTGCAAGGCTAAGCTCACAAATCACTATGGAACTGAGCAACAGATTAGGATCAATAGAAGAAACAAAATAAATTCAAACACCAACCTCACTAGACAAACGAATCAAGGCAGGGAAACAATGTGCAGCAATGGCACGAAGTAATGAAAAGAACTTAAGGCGATGTTCTGGATAATCCTCGAAATTTTTGGTTATCATCTGCAGCACAGAACTACTCATCTCAGTTGAACAGCTTCTAATACACAATTCCAAAAAAAACCAGCTTTAATCTTATATGTTGATCTTCAATGACATGTGAAATACTATGCCATATATACCACAGCATGAACCGATGGACCTTTCCAAGCAAGATATCAGGGGTAGAGAGGTATTTTGGGGGGGAAGTGCTAAAATGTACATGAGGTTCCTATACGCAGCAGCATTTGATGACATGACATCCTCCTAACTCCTAAGATATAAGCATAGCATAGGCATAGCAACAACAATCTCCAAAAAGAAACAGGAAAAAAAAGGAGCATCATGTCAAGTGAATATCAGCAGATTGAACATAGCATCTAAACTCTGAAACAAGGATCGTTGTACTGTTGCTATACTGACTTTCCAATCAATATCTATATTATCTTAATGAAGCAAACGTGTTGCATAAACAAATCATAAATAAAGAGAAAATTGCAGGACCGACCAGCAAATATTATACAAGGATCTATTAGTGTTGGATGCTTTTATACAACTATTGAAACACAATCCATGAACACTGTGGAATTCCACATTCCATGCAAAAATAATAGTTTACTGGTTATCATTATTCCACCAACTATATTATCATTGGCCATTTCTAAATTTCCTATTAAACACTAGGATATAATGCAGATAATTGGTCCTCAAATGCTGTCGCAAGTTGCAACGAAATGAAAGATGATGTGTTGACAGAAAATATCACATATAGAAGCCGCATAAACGAGAACAGTGATTTACAACCTCCATACTTACCTCCAATGTACACTGGAAAACAGCTTCAAATATTCGAGGTACATCTTCTATCATTGCACCTTTGTACCTTCATCCAGAATAGAAAAATATCAGAAAGAGATATCTAACAGAAAGCATAATAATTAGGAATAGAGCATTTTGCAGTGGTCTATATTGCCTCCAAGCTGCAAGCACAGCAGAGATTATGAATATCAAGACTGATACAACAACCAAGCCTCAATCCCAAACTTGTGGGTTGGCCAAGACTGAAAAATGAAAAATAAAAAACCAATAATGTATTAATAAACAGTGATGATTAGAAGTATGTAATGCAAAAGTTTGCAACATAGGCAACTCTTACTCTATCCATTATGCATTTACAATTCAACAACTAGAGAATCTAAACCTCACCATCCACCAATGACACTACTAACTAGATGTTTGAGATCAACATTTAGTTAAGTTAATATTAATTAGTCATGCTTCATGGAACATATTGCAGATTTAAGTACTAAATGCTGGTAGTTTCAAGAAATACTGATGTGATATTTCACCAAAATCATTGCGCTGCAAGCAAAAAGCATTAAGAAAGTGCAACATACTTGTTTATAATTGTTGCAAAAAGTGACAAAACTTCTGATTCCCTGGCATCTGGCAAATTCCTAGCATAATCACCAAGAACAGGATCCATCATTGGGGGCACAAACTGCTTCCCAATTTGTGGTTGATCTTCGGCCTTGTCCAAAAATGTCTCGATGAGCTTAAGTGTCTCCCTCTTAACAGACCTGTTTAGTAAAATCTCATTAAAAATCAGAGAAATTTTTAATTGTCCACATCTGAAACATGATCCAAATGATGACTCACCGCAAAAGTTTCACATAGGATGTTTTAGATGCATAAGGCCCTCCTTCTGCAATACTGCTTGATATAAGCTCACTGTACATTCTGCAAAAAAAAAAAATGTGAATAACTAATAAGAGCCCGCAACATCTCTGACAACCTCGAAGATGCTTCCAAAATAGCATTAGCAAATAATGGTGAAAAGCACACCTGTACACGTTAAGCATGTCCAAAAATATAAGAGAAATTTGAGATAAAAAGTATGTCCCAAGAGAATTTGCGACACTTGTATTGGTCTGCAAACAAACAAGTCGATGAGATTAGATCATCACATAGCAGTAAAATTAATAGTGAACCCATCAAGATCATTAAAGATTAAAAAACATCCAACCCAGTTGAGTCAAGTTTTTACCAGGGTCAAAGGCTAGTGAAAACCCACCCCTGTTTCACCTATGTTGGGTACAGGATCAAGTGAAGGTTCACCCACCCTATCTCCCAACCCATACCCAATATGGTATTTTTAATATTTTTTTTATTTTTATTGTTGTGTTCATAAACCCTATAAAACAAACACAATTGTCCAACTACATTTTTAACTCGATTGTGCTATATAAAAAGCAAAAATTCTTTTCTTAATTACTATTACAATATTATATTGCAAAGCCTATGAAAAAAAATCTAATAGTTGAAGTTTAATTTATAATTGTGAATACATGATACTAATGAAATGTTAATTAATGACTATTAATTAAAAATATGTAAAAATAGTACGCTGAAGTGCCTTTGTTTTATATATAATATCTTTCTTTCATGAAATAAGCTGGTATAAGATGTGTGTTGGGTAGTTGAAGCATACGGCATAAGTCATGGAACATAATTCAAGACTATATACATTATTCTAACATAAAGAGAGCTTTCATGATTCATATATAGTCATATTAATCATTGGTGATGTTCAATGACATAATTCTATATTTTAAAATTGTATCTAGTATTAATATTTTGAGAGTGACTCCAGAAAAATAAGATATCAAGTATGTCAAATTAGCAAACTATGATGTAAAGGAGAATCATTGAGGTCATTTGAAACACCATACATTTAGAAACCTCATAGAAACATGGTTTGATTCCACATAACATCTCGTGACGAATAAAGAACCATACCTGCAATATATTAAGCACAGTTCTGATCACTTCTTGATCTTTCAGAAAATCTACACTTTGATGTGCCTGTCCTATAATTTCAGCCCATTTCTGCAAAACAATAGTCTTATTAGCCTCTTAGCTCTTAAATTTAAAACAAGAATGAAAATACTAAAATAAAACCGATTCTGTATAATCCCCATGGTTGAGACATGGCAAGTAAACTGAAGAGATACTCCTCTCTGACTGTATCCAGACTTCAATTTTGTTTGGTCCTAAATATGTCTAGTAAAAGAGTTGATCGTTCTACTCTCCAACAAAAACCATCACTAAAAACTACATCTCAAACATAATGGTTGCTCATAAAAAAGGGAACAGTTTTGAAAAGCATCAGAAGACACTTGATCTTCAAAAAAACCAAATGCCAATAAAATATCAAATTTTGATTGATTAAATGGTTGCAAAATATTAACGTAAAATTTATTTCAATATTTTTGTGGCAAGATTTTAATAGAAAATAATTGCAATCAAACTAAGAAAACAGGAGAAAAGGTAGGGTTGTAATTTAATAAGGAGCTTTCATATTATAGTGAGGGATTTATTACTGCATGTATAGGGCCCAATCATTAATCATAGGTGGTAACAATCTAGCAAAACCTAGGGATCAATCTTTTTCTCAATAGAATTTATGCTTGAGCTACTTTAAACCATATAGATTTCTTTTACAACATTGGGATGGAGAGGGTGAAGGGGGGAGAGAGACCTGGTTAGGGAGATCCATCAACCTCTGGATGTATTCATCTCTCTTCTGTGGATCAGATTCTGCTTGAATCATATGGCCAACCTGTAGCAAAAAAAGAAAAACAAAGGTCATAAACTTCACATATTGGTGTCAAGAACTTTATCCTCAGAAGTTATGGTGGCATACAGATTCATAAAATGTATGTATCTGATGTGGCTCAAGATCAGCAACAGTTGTTGGAAGGCCAGATAGAAGTTCAGATACAAATGGCTCACTTTCTCCAACCTAAAAACCAGATAAGCATCTTCTCAATGAATTTTTTATGCATCACAATTACAAACAATTACAACCCAGAAGGCTAAGTGCCTCTGGAAAATAGAGGTCACCTGCACAATAACAAATTTCCGCTTGCATTTCTGGACAATTTTCAAGAATGTGTCACAGGCCATGTCCTGGAAAATTTCAAGACGCATGTTACAGTCAAGCTATACAAGAAAAGGACCAGATATAACATATACAACACAACAATAAATTTTATAACTGCTAAGTACTCACAAAAACTCAGGAGCTTATGTAACACTAACACATGCGATACAAAAATGATAAAATGTCTCAATATATGCAGCTTGTCTAGACAATAATATAAATATCATAGAGCAACAAAAATGACCTGAACTCCAGGATGAGTTTCATGCATAAATTCGAACAGTTTATTGACAACAGTTTTCAGGAACTTCCAGTGAGCTCTGAGAAATCTTGGGTACTGGCCAACGACATACCTGCAATCAGAGCAAGTTTGAAACAAGATAATATGAATTTTGCTTACTTATATAACCATATCCCCTTTAAATTTACTTTAAGCTTCCAGCTCTCAGACTCAAAGGGCACGTCCCTAGTAATAAAACAAGTATGAGTAGTCAATATTAAATAGACCTTAGAGAAGTTCTCTCTGTTACTCTATCCCTATTTGTTCCCTTCTTTTTTTGTGGTGGAGAAACAATCAGAATGTAGAGAGCCCAAATTGGTAATAACTGTTAAGTGAAAAAGATCAGAGACTTCTAACTCAGAAAAAGACGCTTACAAACCCCTTTTGAAATCATAAATTCTTACATGATGTTACTCGCAATAACAGCTTTGTTATCCTTCCCTTTCGTGATTTCACATAAATTCAGCAAATCACGAATGACCATCACAAGAAATCGGTTTTCCTGCCGCAAAACAGAGATGTTGAAAATGTCAGGAAATGTATTATTGAGAAGCAAGTGATCTTGCAACAAATGAGTAAACATTAGCCAATTAAGAAATCCTTGAAATCTGAAATGGATGGGTTATATAAAAATAAATCATTGAAAAATTGAGCTCCCCTTATCATCAAGTTATTGGGTATTACAACAAGTATAATATCAACCCATTTACAGGAAGTGGAAACTGGGAGAAAAGGTAAAAGAAGAGTTGACAAAGATACAGATCAGAGTAGAAAGAAAGATTCATCAACAAGGATGGAACTAAATTCTTAGAAAAGCAAAACAAAAGCCACCAGTATGTTTTTAAATACTAAACTAAAATTAGAACAGCTGACCTGACATCCTATCAAGTCTATTACCTAATTGCAATAATTTACTTTATGAGCATGGAAATGGAGCACCCTCTATCATACATATGACGTCCCAAAACATCATGAAATGGACCAAAGACAATTGGTTTCCATTGAAGAATTTAACAAGTCATGAAATGATTTAAGATCCTCTAATATCGCAAGAAAGTGAAAACAGAGTTCTTTTGACATTTACCAGTATATCATCATCAAGAAGTTATTAGCAAATAAGAAATTAGAATTCCATCACTTTCCTATCAGGTCTGGGTTAGAAAACAATGCATGCTCATGCCAGAAAATTTTCATTTGTGCACTCTACAAAATTTTATAGAAAAACACAGATCAAACGTGAATAGATAAACTTTCCTATTTCATTTGTAAGAGGATATTTCAGCAAACTAAGGCTCCATTGGTCCAGAAAAGGTAGTTACCTGTTCCTCCATCATGGAACCAGAAATGGATCCAATTGCCCAGCATAAAGTGTTTAAGTTGTTCCAGTTCCAATCTTCACCACTCAGTTGTTTACTTAATTTCTTCAACATCTGTGTTGCACCAAAAAGGGAAGGCAGCAACATCCATTTTAAGATATCAAACTCCATAACTCAAAAGAGAAGCAAACTAAGCGCTAACACACATTTACTAGAGATATATTCATTCTTTCATCTTTCTTGTGTAATATTCATAATAGAGAGATTAAGAGGCAAAAAGTTAAAGCAAGGAACCTAATATGATCATGAAAGTTAGCCATAAACTAGCAACAAATAAACAGGAAAAACCATGGCAGAAGAGAATGAGAGCAATCAAAAAACATAATAGCAAAGAAAGTTGTCTTCTTACAAAGCAATGCACTTCAAAAGGTTAACCAATATACACTGAATATTTTAACATATCAAAGCTCTAAAGAAAGATAAACAAAGTAATGCATTTATTAATCGCACAATGGATCTACAGCTATAGACTACAAACAAGATAAGTGATAACTGCAAGGACAAAATTCCTAGAATAAATTATAGTAAATGAGTTCAGTGACAGCTCTTACCTGCTTTTCAGTATCCTCATGATCAAGATGTGACAAATAGATTAATGTTTCTCTCATAATCTGCATAATTGCATTCAAATTAACCATTGAAACTGGTAAACATAAAATATCCAGAAACAGAGAATTAATTCCAATGCATTAATCCTAATAAGACATCAGATCTCCAGATCAAAAACATACTGATATTGAAAAGCAGTTTAAATTTGACATCCAGCCCATTAACAGATAATGGGCCTAGCGTTGGTCAGTGTTAAAACAAGTGTTAGAACTAACAACTATATATAGTTTGAACTCCAGTATTCAAAAAATTCGAAGTACAGCAGAAAATGATGCGCATTATATAAAACTAACATTATTTACATCAGTACAAATATAAGCCAACATTTCTCCTCATGTAAAATGAAGCTAAGCCTACAAATAATGCTATATGCCCCTCAAGTACCTTAATTATCCATGGTTTAATCACAGAGATCAGAGTTTCATTTTGAAAAATTCAAACCAATCACCAGTATAATCGACATACTATTTGAGCTAGCATGAGGCCCTAAAGAAGCATAGATTGATTTCACAAAAATACTCCATATCCATATTCAAAGGCCAATATGAAATGATTACACAAAAGCTTCAGCCAAGTAAGGATATATCACCTTATATTGAACAAGAACATCATTGTCCTTCATGGTTTCACGAACAATATTACCATTTTCATCTTCAACTATCAGAACCTCCTCGGGTTTAGCCATACGACAGATCATAAGCATTCTCAATTTGGACATTGGAGCAGCATAAAGCTGCCTCCTCTGCAAAATTTGTGACCCTAAACCATCAACCATGCCATGTAGCAGAGGCATCTGCAGATTCTGAGAATTCAGAGTCTGGAATAATTAATCTCCATTCAAATAATGGAAGTACTCTAAAATAACGAAACAAGAAACTTGCAGCCACTCCATACCAAAGAAAATGCTTCTAATATGTGCACATGAATGTGTCTTATGTAAAATGAGAAAACAATGAACTAGAAGAAGCAGATAAGAATGGCCACCAATACAAGAAGAATGCAAGACCTCAAACAAAAAACACAACAAAAATTTAAATGAACTAAAAAAATTGTCACGCTTCTCATTGAATATTTACCCACACTTTTTAAGTAAACAATTTTTTTCTCAAATGGGAAAAAGTGCTTTGAGAAAGAGAGGAGAAATACATAGCAAAGGATATCCAGCAAGAAAAAAAAAAGGGACAATCCAATCTCTCCATTAAAGAGACTCCTAGAAAAATTACAGCTACTGCAGTGTTGTCTGGATCGTGTGTATGACTAGCAAGAGATGCAAAGGGATGTAATCCTATGTATCGTTCTAAAGCAACAAAAAACAGAAGTCACAATTAGTATAAAGAAATATAATGCAGCAAAATGACACATTAGCTGACCACCACATTAATCCACTTTACAATCACCATCTGGTAATAAATACATTCTACCTGCAATCCCATCATGTTTACAGTGGCTGCAGGAGTGTCCAAATTATGGTGTGGCTCAAAAAGCTCCAAAACCAAGGAGTTCCAATAGTCCAAGCAAACCTGCAAATCATACAAGGGAGGAAAATTAGTCATGTTATAGGATTTATAATTACAAAATAATTCACATATATATACATATATTCTACACATACATAGAGAAAGATGAGGAAAGTGAGAGAAGGAAAATAACCACCTTAAAAACCTCAGTGTCATCAACAAATGAGATATTAATTAGATACTCAAGACCCATTAGCAGAGCAGATATATTCTCCTGAGAAGACTCCAGCACCCGAATATGAGACTGCAAAGAGATGAAGGTATCTGTAACATCATTTTTCAACAAAGAAAAACATGCAATCTTGCAACAATGCCAAGAGGCCTCTGTGCAAAAAAACAGAGACAGCACAAATATCTCAAACCAGGAAGAAAAATTCTACTAGATGGATCTAATTTTCAAATTCACCATGATCTGAAATTGCAGTCATCAACAGTAAAGCTCAAAACATTCCAACACTAAAAAGCACTGAGCCCATAGACAATAGTAGGCTGTTTTTTTTTTAAATGAGAGCATATTGATTTTTTTGGCTTGCTCTATGAAACGCAACAGAGATTACTCAATTCAACAGAACAGCAGTTAACCATTTGGAATTTCCCAATTTGTCTTATCTTGTCCATATTCTCTGTGAGAGGTTCAGAAACTGTATATCTTGTAAATTTAACCTTACACAAGCAGAAGTCTTCCACTGACTCATTGTCCATTTATTCCATTCTATTCAAAACAAAACACAATGCTAACCAGCACTGAAATCTAAGAGTAATTATATCTAACATAAGTGTATTAAAACTAGGTTAATCCCTCAAGAATTTATTAGAAGAATTATTAGTTCACTGAGAAATGAATATTACCTTGTAAAACGAAGTGAAAAACAGTGCCAGATTCTGAATGAATGCCTAAACACGCAACAAAAGAGTAGAGCAAATTAGTGTTGGGCATTAATCCTTAATAGAACAGAATGCATTTTATTGCCAACACAGACTTGTTCTTCACTAGATCCATTTGCATAAGCCTCTGGGATCTTGGTGGCTGATGGAAGAATGGCCTGGAAAAGGATAGCAAGAAGAAATAACAGTAGCTTAGAAACAGAATTATATAAATTCATAAGCATATTCCAATTGTGTCGGAGTTTCCATATCTGAACTACAATGCTCCACTGTACCTGTAACTGGACCATGAAAAAATTATACATCTTAATGTACTGCATGTTATAGAAATCCCCAAAATTAAGAGCCGCAACCTGTAAATTTCAGAAAAAAAAGCAATCAACACGTAATGTTTCAAGAGAAAACATTTTTCTATCAAAACATTAACAGCATACCTCAGTCAAACACTGAAGGGTAAGGTTCCGATAAGATGGCATGGGAAAAAATTTCAGAAGTGTTTCAAGCTGTAAGGCATAACAGGAAGAAAACATGTGATGTAAGCACATACCATGAGAACATCCCTTAAGTTGACAACTATAATAACTAATGCAAGTTGACACCTAAAGTCAATTGTTACTGTACCAACAACTATTTCTGTCTGAAAGCTATTTGATAGGATTTTACATACCAGGGGAGATTCAAAAATATAACCCAGGGGAATCCAAGAAAGAAAAGCATGCAAGGTGGACAATGTTGCTTGAATAAGCTCGGTTCTTTGGGAGGCTGATAGGACATATAAGCATAACTCATGGATGAGTTGAAACTCACTGTAAACAACAAAAGACAGCTCTTGGTGAAACACATACATAGCATCGAAAAAGCAGATGGTATGATAACGGAGAAGAGGTTTAGAAGTATTGCTGTAGTTGCATATAAGAATCAAGAAGGAAAACAAAACCATCTCATGAAATACTCAAATAACAGACAAGCAATAATAAGTGATATTTGTCTCAGTGATTATCACTTGGTCAAGACAACTCCCACTGTTTTCAACTTAAGATGGAAACTAAACACAAAAATCAAATAAGTAGCTAGAATCCCTACAGATCTCAGCAGCTCTTGTTGCCAATACTAACCGCCTTGGTGTGCATGCACATGCACACATATAAACATATAAAGAAGCTTAGAGGGAGCCTTTTGTTTAGGGCAGACATGTGGAATAAGAACCATCTCCCTTTGGTTTGGCATATAGAATATTTAAGTGTTCATTATATTCTATTCTCTTGGAATTATGATTAAAAAAATTGACAGAGATGGTTAGTGGGAGTTCTTTAAGTAGAGAATTTCAATTATATGTCCTTCAGCATTATATTACATTAATAATATGTATGGTTCATTAAATGGTTTTTCACATAAAAAAATAATGTCTCATGGAATTATTGACACCGTGATTTATAAATATTTTACAATAGTTTCCATTAGAAAATATCCATGGATTTTAGTTCTGCTAAGTGATAAACAAACCGCACAAGAGCAACTAGTTTTATATTTGACCGTGTCCAGTAACTTAACAATTCCACAAACAAATAGACAACCCTACTACCATCTAGAAATGTAAAGCCCAAAGCAGTCACCTGTTTAATGATTGTTTAAGCTCTTTGATCTTCTGTTGAGTCATCTCTCCTCGTGAGAAATCAAAAACTTCTTCACTTAGAAGCTGAAAGAATAGCTTACATTAGCTACATATGGAAAAACCGAGAATCTTTCAAATGTGTGTACACACACACACACACACACTCACATATAGAGAGAGAGAGAGAGAGAGACTTACTTTCAATATAACCATGCAATTCTCACATATAGTTTCACTAGTTTTTGCCGCAGCAACAAGATCAGGAATAAAGCTTCGCCACCTAGCTGGCCACTCATGCTTGAGAATCTAGATGGGATCAGAACCATAATTATTCATGTTATAATATATGTTCAAATAAAACAAACTAAAACTTAAATTAATTGACACAATATAAAAAGAACTTTTAAAATTTCAATCTAAAAAATAACTGAGACAAACATTTCTTGAATTCAATGATAACTGGAAAGATCACACTTGAGAGATTAATTATAAATAAAAAGCAACCCCACCATAAGTGTTTCCGATTGTCATATATATAATGCATGACACAAGATAGGATATCCAAAAAACCAAAACTAACTCGACCACGGATTCAAATCATACCTGGACCAAAGTAACATTGAGCTTGTTCACATACAGCCTTTCCATTCGAAAAGATGCCTCGTTACTTGAAAGCTATTTAAGAGATCCAAAATGGTTAAATTATATAACAGGTAAAGGGAAGTTCAAGATAAGAAAGAAAATTAGCGAAGCTCACTTCCCTCCAAACCCACAACTTTTAGAAGTAGCTACCTGTACAATGACTTCAGAAATATAATTTTTCATTCCATCTCGTTGTTCAACAGGCAATGCATTCCATCTATATTTTATAACACCCTCTAGGACCTGCATAAAAATTAAAAAATGTCCAAAAACAGCTGCTCAGTCACTGATTCTCTAAAGAACTAAATCATCTACCACTTGATTGCCCATGCCACAAAAGCAAATCCATCTGTCCACTTCTTGGACAAGACTTAACGAAAAACACAGCAAGTAATCTCTTGTAAAATCATCACCAAGATGGAAGTAAACAAAAATTAATAAATAAACAAATCCATAATGTATGTGTTCATTGCATAAATTACGGAACTCTCCGTTCATGTGAAAAGGGTAGCTGTAGACTTATTTTAGGAAAGAGGAAAAAGAAGAGTCAAAACAAAATGAACATATATTCTCCCTAACTTTTATTGCAGAGGAAGGAAAAACGTTATTTAATGTCAGACTTCAGCTTTGATTAACATCATTAATTTGTGCCTTCTCCCTTGAGAGTAATGAGCTTCCTATAGATTTTATAGACATCACCTTTGCAGTCTATCAGCTTCCTGTATATTTTGAAGACATCAGCCTTTAAATCCTTCATTTTATTAATGCAACCAATAAAATACTCCTGTGGGTTAATGCCAAAATAGAAGATTATTCATATATTTCTTTTCTTTACTTCTAGCCATACCCAAACAATTTCATATTTTAGTAGATCATCTGATGTGTAAGCAATGGATGAACATCCATAATTCAGACCCTGAGAAGGCATAAGGACTCATCTAAAAACATTTTATCAAGCCTGTGCTCTGCATAGTCCATTCACCCTCTGATAGGGTATACAAGGCCACCCTCCTATAACCTTGCATGGTCTTGGTGCATATACTAGCACCGCACCCTTGCCTGGCCTTGGTGCATATACCAGCACCTGGGCATACATCCAGGAATGCAATGTCATTGACATTGGCCTTGAAATGTTTTTATGTCCCATGACATGTCTGAAGATTTTTCATCATCATGCAAATGGCTAAAAGAACCTTCTACTCAATTCATATAAGCACGTATAACAATCAAGCAAGTGCAATTTCTTTGGAGGAATGATTGAAAAGAGAACAGGATTAGGCCCAAATCTCAAGGTAGCAAATGACTCTCTTCTTCAATTGCCACACTGAGCCGCACAAGTCTCTTTCATATGATTGGAAACATCATTTCCTATCACTGCAATGCTGGATTAAAGATTGATAATACTGCATAAGTGAGTTTTTATTGGGAAGTGCCATTAGGCTCGTTACTAGATCTCAAAATCTGGTATAAAAGAAAAGACTAGCATTTGTAAAACACAAACTACCATAATATTTGATGAATCACAACAGATGAATGTCGCAGTCAACTAGATTAAACAAGTTTGTGCGTGTGTTATCTAGAGCTTTCAGAATTGATGCCTCTGGCTAGATGTCAAATTATGACTATAGTTGGTGTTTTTATTGGGAAGTATTTAATGGATTATGTGACAACTAACCTGCAAGGCAAAGAACTTGGTGTTCAGGTTCTTTGTATTTTGTAGAATGTGCACCACTTGAAGCCACATATCTGGATTGCTTTGCAAGTCCTGCAAAATGCGATCGGCAGCTGCCCTCTGTAAACAATAAAAAAACAAGATGCTCAATTAGAAGACGACGAGTAAACAATGGGAAACCCTAACCCCCAGTGCAATAGACGCTCAGAAAAACAATAAAAATTATATTGCCAGATTTCAAATTCAACCATATTTGAAATAAAATCTAATAAACGTACATTCAATAATAATAATAATATATTACTGCCTCACTGCTAACAAATAGTAATCAAACACTCTTAATAAACCCTAAGCCTTGGATTGAAGAAGAGTGGAATTGTTATATAAGCTTAGCATTTGAAATGGAATAAAGAAAGCCTGACCTCTTCTTTAGATCCAGTGCCATAGAAGGCAGCAACAGTAGCATCAAGTAAAGGAACATCAATCGCCTGACTTAAATCCCTAAATTTCTCTGCCGCCATAACCAAAGAAGTCATTACTACTGATTTTAAACCCACACAAAACCCTAGCTGCTTCCACTACTACTACCACCAAACCCTAAGAGAGAGATTAAACGAAAAGGCGAAGTTTCTAGAGAGAGAAAAAAAGAGAGAGAAGGGAGCGGGGAAGGGTTTTATGCTTGCTGTCGTGAGCAAACAGTTTAGAGAGAGAAATCAGAGAGAGAAGGAATAATTTATATTTATATATATGCACGAGAGACAGCTTGAATTTTAAGCAAGGAGGGAGAGTGATAGACTTTGAATTCTTGGCCTTTTTTTCCTCATTTAATTCACTAATTCATCACGTTACGGTACGAGGAGCGGGTGGCTGATTTGGCTTTCAATGGCTGGTTTTAATGAAATAGGGTTTTCATTGTGAATATTGGATTATTTTATTTATGGATTTAATTTCGAATTAATTCTATCATGTTTCTCCTAAGGTTCCGCCCAGGGTTTTAATTGAACATTAATGTTTCCCAAGATTTGAATCCAGCTAATGGAAAACAGCCTTTTCGATCTCTAGGTTTTTAAAATTTCATAAAATTAAATTTTTTATCTAATAATAATATCACGTACATTAGTTATACTTAAAAATAAAAAATAAAAAATTTTAAATTTATCTTTTTATTTTAAAATTTTATGCCAGGGATCATTTATTACCAAACAAACATATTAGATAAAACTAACATGATGTTATATAAATTTTAACTAATTAAATTAAATTATCATAATAATATTTAAAAAAAAAAGTTCATTAAAGGATAGATTTTGAGTAAAAATGTTTAAAGATTCAATTAATGAATGTTTTTAAAATACATGAACTAAAGTGGATTTTGAGAAGGATATCAAAAAATAAAGAATAAACCTTAACTAATTTGATTTATATTCAAAAAAAAAATAGTTAAGTATCAAGAATAAAATAAAATGATTCAAATATATTAATTTTAACCTTTCATTATTGTTTTAACCATAACTAAAACTATAAAATAAATTTTGATATCATTTTAATTGCATTAAAAAATAGACATTTATACATTTTCAAGGACAAATGGTAGACCTTCTAATTCATTTAAATTAGGGATAATTGTTCATTTGAATTTAGGTTTTAATTTTGTTAACAAATTATAAAATTCAACTTTAGTTTTGTTTTAATTAGTTCGATTATTGTTTATTTATCATTTAGTTTATTATATGGCATACAAAATTTAAAGGTTATTTGGGTTAGATTTTATTTTATTATTTTAGTTATTTGTGGCTTTTAATACATGAAGATTCATTTATCAAGTTTGGATCTATTATATGGAATTAAGGTTATCTTTCTACTATGTAAACCAACTGTTAATATTATTTTAGAATTGATGAATTTTTACCTAAGGTTGCTACATATTATGTGCTTTTTTTCTTTTCATGTGGTTGAGTGATTCTGATACTAAATTCTTGATTGTACTTACAAACTTTTTAAAAGATTGATCAACTTTATTGTGATCTGTATTTCTCCTTCACATCTTGTTATAGGTGTAAGATGGGATGATCAATTACATATAACTTTAATTCTTCAAAGTAAGATTTTTATTGAGTTAAGTTGCAAGCATTTCTTCAAACCTTAAATTACCAATCTAAGGGACAATTATGCATCATAAAATATGTCATTTTAATTAAAAAAATCTTTTAAAAATAATGGTTTAGTTTTTATTAATTTTCAAAATATTTTATATTTCTTATTTATAGTTTAATGATCTTAATAGTAAACTTTCTTTTTTCATATATTATACTAATTTTTATTATAATATATATTCTATTACTTTTTCTTAAGAATTTTGTATTTTTAATCTTATATATATATATGACATCACATATATATTTTGATTGAAGATATTAAAACTAAAGTTGAAAATAATGTAAACCTTTTATTGAAAATAAAAAATATATTATTGGATGATTGTGAGCATTATAAGAATGATTATTCTCTCAAACTAAAATTGAAATCAATTCTAAAAACACTTGGATCTATATGTAAGAAACATAGTATTTATAATGTTGAGTACTCAGATTTAAAACAAAATTGAAATTTTCTTGAATTTTGAAATCATTATAGATGATGTTTGTTGAATGAGACATCATATGTCAAAATTCACTACACATGAAACTTTTTAAAGTTAATGTTAATGGTTATCTATTACATGAAAATTGTTGTTATCATTTAAGGAAAATATTCTTGGAATTATTATTAAAGTTTTATCGATTTATTAAAATGGACGATAACATCATAGAGAATTCTGAATTAATAAATTGCCTAACGTCACTTGAAACGAATGAGCATTGACGAGTCTAAAAATCATATAATTGCTCCATCAAGTAGGGACCATGATCTGGATCTTTACCAGCTAGGGTAAGATCTTATTCTTCACCAGATAAACTTGAAATCTATGACAGAGCTTCTTGAAGTTTCTTTTTGCATTTAAATTTAAAATCAAAAGATGTAAGATTAGCTTAAATTTTTCTTCTTTATGTTGAAAATATATATTAAACTAGAGATGAAAAAGTTTGCACCTGTTAAGATTTTGAGGATTCTACTCAAGTTGTTATAGTATAGAGGTAAGCTTGATTTTCATTGAACTAGGACCATTATTTTACTTTGAAAATCCTAAATAGTCATGGGAAAGCCTAATGCCATCATCTTTTCTTATTTGATAATCCAAACACATTACCCATGGTATGCCAAAGGTTAACATAAAATGTAGTGATGGAAGAATGGAGTTGGTTTGCTTAAATTCATAAAAAAAGAAAAACCTTTTGTTCTTTTAGAATTTTGTTAAAAATAATATTAGCTTCTAATGATAAAACCTCTCACCAACCACTAGCAAACCACACTAGAAAATCTTGTGAGTAATTCTTATCAAAATAGATAAATCATGACTTGTCATAAATTTTTAAAAGACATAATGTTAGGATTCCATATAGTCAAAATAACTACAAGAATTGGGTTGAAAGTTTTGATAAAATGATTTCAAAGCAAAAGGACCTTGATTTCAATCTTAAAAGGTTTAAACTTTGAGGATTTTAAGTTTTGAAAAAACAATTCTTTAAGAGTTGGTTTTATCTTGATTAAGTGTTATTTCGATCAAGTCAGTATCAACCAAAATAAACTCATAAAAATATCTTGATTTTGTAAGATATACTAGAGAAAAATAAAATCCTGAAAGATAATAATGAGAACTAATTTGATTTAAGTATTCATAAAGGAATTTATTTTCAATGTGAAAGGTATAAATTATATTCTTTTGTTATGCAGTGAGTGACAAGTTTAATTTGAGAAGATTTTAAAAGATTTTTTAAAACTGGTTGTTTCTTAAGATTTTATAAAGCTTGAGTATAGTTTGAAGGTAAAGTAATAGGACTAAAAGAGTTTAACAAAATTGAAAACTAGTTAGTTAAAATAATAGTTGGTTTCACAAAATAAGACCTAACATGAGTTCAATTAATACGACTTGTGGTTTAGTAAACTAGTCTTGAAGAGGTTATAGCATATGACTCTTTAGTAAGGATCGAAAATATCATCTATATAGACAATTGATAATTTTAAATAAGGATAAAAAATATCATTCATGATCTTTAAAAATTATAAAGAGGTATTTTTAGACTGAAAAACATCACATTCCTTTTAGGATAATAAAGGTTGTTTTATAGCAATCGTTTTCATCTATTTAAACTGGTTAAAAACAAGATTTCATATCAAATTTTGAGAATATTAAAGCATTATAAAGTTTTTTAATGATATCACTCTTATTTGAAATATGATATTTAATCCACTAAATAATTTAATTTAGTGGTCTGTAATTGATGACAAGCATTTAAGCTCCATGTTCAATTTTAGCTTGATTTTAAACATAGAAAGAGGCACAAGACCAATAAGATTTAATTGGTTTAATTAAACCTTTATTGAGTAGTCTATTGATTTATATTTTGTATTAATTGATTAAGTCTTGATTCATTTGAATAGGTTTGACTTTTGTAGGGATTTTTCTTTTATCAAACCTGTTTTTAAAAAGTAATTGAATTGTATAATAGTTTTTGTTCCAAAAGATATTTGGTAAATTGAAATATATTTTCTTTTCATATAATTCTTGAAATTGTTTAATATTTTATTGATTTTAGGGAAGTTTAACATTTTTATTTTTTTAATAATATACTTCTTAATTTAACGAGTGTAGGTGTTTTTTTAATTACAAAAATTAATTTATCAATTGACTTGTTTTAAAAATTATTTATTTCTATTGGCTTAAGGGATAATATAAACTTAAAAATTATTTCTTAACCAAATATTTTTGTTTTGATATCTTGATTGCTTAGTTTAAATGGATATATTTGAGTTAGAAAAGGAGTTTCTAAAATTATTTGTTGACACATAACTTTAACAATTATAAAAATATTCTTAAAATAAATTTCTTAATTACATATGTGAACATTTGATAACTTGTAATTGATTTGAAGTTTGTTACCATTAGCGCCATTTAATACTTATGTGATCTTTTTATAATATTTAGTTGGTACAAATTGTTCTTGAATATAATTTTGACCTACTCTAGAATATATAAGAGCAATTATTTTAATTTGATGTTCATTGTTATTGACTAATGCTATTTTTATATACCATTTTTGAAATTTTATTTTTGTTATTGTGTTTATTAATTCTTGAGATATTGCAAGTAATTATTTATTTATGAATTCTTCTTGATCAGAAAAACGATCTTGTTTTTATAATAATAATTATTTTAGTTGAGTTTTATTTTGATTGTAGTGAGTTGTCTTAATTCTTTTTTCATTTCTCTAATTTCTTATAATAAGTCTTGAATTGTAGTTGAGCTTTGTTGTATAGGAAATTGATTTAAAATTTGTTGAAGATTATATGGCTTTATATCATTTGGTCTATTTTCATTTGAAACTAGGTATCGTAGTTTGAGAAGATATTCTTTTTTGATTTCAGGATCATAAGTTTTATTAATGACATCTCATATTAAATTATTATATTAATTTCTTTGTATGAACAAGTACAAATTGTTAGACTGCAATTATCATTTTCTTGATCACTTTCTAATTCACTTAAAGTTTTATTATTTTGAATGACTAGTATTTCATCAGTAGGACTTTCTTAAATATTGATGTCAATATCTGAATTAAAAAGGTTGAAAATTTGATTTCTAATTTTATCTTCTATTTCTAACTCTTGAATTTATTTTTGTTTTTATTTTTACATTGACTTTTATAATGACCTACTTAACCATATTTAAAACAAGTTGGTTTAATCTTGGTCAATAAGATATACTATTATAACTTACATGTTAGGAAATAATTACTAGCTTCCGTTATATTTTTTTATTTTAATATTTAAGAAAACATTTATTATCTAATTAGATAGAGAACAAAATTAAACAAAAAAATAACCTCTAATAATTTGATAATTGAATTGACAAAAAATGACAAACTTGATAGAAATAACTATGACATTTAGCATAGAGAAATTTATTATCTCTTAAATAAGAAAGAAATACTAGAAACGTTGACTAATATGATGATCCAACATAAGAAAAGAACAACTATTGAACACTAGTACGACCAACAAGCCTATAAGGCTTATGTTGGTAAGGATAGAACTGCATGCTTTGCTATGTTAACATTTATATAGGATGACCTAATTAAAGAATTTGAGATCCATCAGATTGCTAAAGAAATTTAATACTAACTTAAGGTGAAATTTGGTAACATGACATCAACTACTTTACGAGCCTTAACCCTTAAATTTAACCAATATATAATCAACCTAAAGTAATCTATAGCGAAACACCTTAGAGTGATGTTGTTCATGATTAGAGAGTTACAAGCAACTAGTAATAATATTACTGATGAACAACAAGTCTAAATTGTCATTAGATCCTGACTTGAATCCTTATAAAGCCATATGAAGATGTTGCTAACACACAATGAGGATGTTAAGACCTAGAATCATATTGGTTAACATCTTGAACTTTAATTTAAGCACATATAGGCAAATTATACTATAATTTTAACAATTAAAATTAGACAATGTAGGTTATTCAAGCCTAAACACAAAGAACAACAAAATAAAATGGAGCTCTACAAAATGATGCTGCAAATTTAGCACCAAGAGTTGATATAATAACCAAATGCCATTGAGGTAAGAGTAGAAAAAAATAACATAACCAAGGTTAAATTCTACAACTATGAAAAATTGGATCACTTCGCTTGGGATTGCTTTAAGCCAAAAAAAGGTACAACCCTATCCAGACTCTTTTATTGGTATATATACTCACACATATTTGTTACTCATATTATCGTTAGTTAGATCATAGATACGAGAACAACAAAATATATAACTAAAGATTGAGTTGGATATATAGATTATTGGTGCCTACCAGCAGACAACTATTACACTTAAGTTGATGTCTTTGAAGTTGGCATATATTGTTTAAAAATGTGCACTAAATGCAACTTATTATTTATATGACGTGTTGTATGCCCCAAATATCTATTGTAATATCTTATTAGTTTTAGTTTTATTCTCTTTAGGTTTTTTTTTTTTTTACTTGGAAAGTACTCAAATGGATATTTATTTAGGTATAAATTGTATTGGACTTGGTCAATTTGGTAAAGGTTTTTTTATGTTGGATTTGGACTTGCATTTAATAATGACATCGTTTTAATGACATGTGTTACTTCTTTTGATATTATATCTAATTTAATTAGATGATATACAAGATTATGACACGTGTGACAAGATAGATTGGCTAGACTAGCTAAAGATGACTTATTGGACTCATTTACTAAAATAAGCATGCTTATGTATATAAGCCATGTTTGGTAGGAAAATCATGCAAAAAGCTTTTTGGTGAGGCTAAAAAGAAAAGCTACTCGTTAGATCTAGTACATCAAATACTTATAGACCTATGAATATAAAAGCATGTCATGACACTTCTTATTTTCTAATTTTCACAAATGATTGCTCCTGGTGTGGTGTTGTGTACATGTTATCTCACCGATTAAATGCCTTAGATTATTTCAAATATTTTTTTGACATAAGTTTAGGATAAAAAAAGAGAGCAACTTAAAGATTCTTTGTATTGATAGAGGTCGAAAGTATTTATTAGAACAATTCAAAGAACTATGTGAGGAAAAAAATATGCAGACAATTAACAATTCTTTACACTCTAAAAAAAAAAGGTGTTATGTATAATGAAAGAATTATACACTTTTAGATATTTCCTGGCAAGTGAATTATTTTTTGATGTTTGATAATATTATGGAAAATAAGTTAAAAAATACTTTCTAGTGTTTGACTATGTCATCAAAAATAAATTGTTAATACTTTTTTCAAGTTTATTAAAATAATGAGAAACAAATCTTAGAAATTAAAAAGTTGAATGAGAATAAAATTGAAAAAAAAATTAATTTTATAAATTATCTCAAATAAAGTAAATAAAAAAAAATAATAGAGATAAAATCTAACCGATAATTAAAAAAGTTGAAAGATGATGAAATTAAAATTTTTTTTTACAATTTCATAAATTATTTCAAATAAAATAAATAACAACCAAAAGAATGAGAATCAAATCTGCTAGATAAAAGATTTCAATTAAGAAAATGATAAGAGAAAAGCAAATAACAATCATAAAAATAAGGTTCAAAGTTGATAAAAATCAAATTAAATCAAATTTTAAAGGATAAAATTTAAAATAAAATATATAGCAATCAAAAGTTTGAGGACCAAATTTAATATAATCAACAAATAACATGACATTTTTAAATTTTTCATAATTTATAGGAATTGTTTTTCGTCCAAAATAAAAAAAGAACACTTTTTTGAAAACCAAGCTAAATTTTTATTTAATTGAAAAATATTTTTTGTTTGCCAACTTTTCTAATAACAAATAAATATATAAAAGTTTGAAAAATAATTTTTTTTAAATCATTCCTCATCGGGAAAAAACTATACAACCAAACCCAATTTTGAAGCTGTGAAAAAGCTCATAGAAAAAGGAAGCACAAGAATATAAGAGTGAAAATTCTAAATACTCGCCTATCAAGCTAACCTACCTTGGCTTGCTTTCTGAACAAGGATTCTAAAAACTAAAAACGAGGAAGAGGAAGCTATGATTTCAATTAAGTGTTTAATGTTGAAAACTTAGCAATATAATTTTATTTAATTGTTAGATTTAATTAATTTTGTGTCAAAAAGATTAAATTTTTTAGGTTATTGTATGTGTTTTTGCACATACTTTACTTTTTATGGACAAAACCTATTCTCAATAATAAGTGATCGCTAGTCAGAGATGTCTGAGTCTCAGAATGTAGATGAAGTAATAGCCTAATAGTCATGATCAATAAGCACAAATTTAAACCTCATCCTGGCCCAGTGGTCTTGGCAAGGTTTCCTTGCTTCCGCATTCTGGATTTAAATTTTAGCGTGTATGTTTATTATTCCCATGGTGTTTTACCTGTTTATTAGATTTATAGGGTATTCAGTGAATCTAAAAATTAGTTGTAGTGCGCATAAGCTAGCCTGGACATCCCGGGTTATCAAAAAAATAAGCACAAGTTTAGAGCAAATATTAGCTTCTCTTTGGGAATTAATAGCATTTAATTACTATATCAGAATAGAAAAAAGAAAAAGAAAAGAACAAATAGAAATAAAATAAATATATATTTACGATAGATTTTTAGTAAATTTCTATGTTTTTAAAATTAAAATTCCATTAAATAAATAATCCTTAAATCATGTGGAAAAAAATATCGTAAGATATTAAAGACCAGAATTGATAGAAAATATATAGTCCTTAAAACAAAACACTACCATTTTTTCAGTTAAGAAAATATACCGTTCCTAAGCACTCTTGTCAATGAAACTACCTTTAATTGGATTAGCTTTCTGCTGTCGAATAAAAGCATTGCCAGGCAGCACCAACCAATATTCCAAAATACTCAACAATAGTGCCAACAGCCTCTCCAGGTGCGGAAGGACTGGTCGATCGGCGATGGAAACAGGGCAAAAGGCTCATTATTTTCTTTCGTGCCATGTAAATGATCAGTTCAGCAGTAGCAAGAAGCAAAGCTACATATGCCAACACCATGCCAATTAATGCATAACTCAGCTGCTCAGAAACTGCAGATGCAATCTCTAGAATTAAGTTGTCATCAACAAAGTCCATCCTGATTTTTCCTATATAAGAAATTAGTGAGTTATAAACAACGAAGTCAACGAAACTTCACCAATTCTTAAAAGCATTGTTTTCATAGTTCTTACTCCAGGGCGTGAACTTTCTCCAGCATCCAGCGGCTTCTCCGCTACTTCTCCAGTCCCGTTCTCTCTATCACTCATATTGGCATCAATTGCAATAGTGACCTCGTTATTTCTTGAGCCTGCTACAGTTTTACGTTTTCTTCCTGGAGTGCCATCAAGTGTAGCTAGAAAGGCTATTTCTTGAACTTCTTCTGGAACGTCTTTACAGATTTTAACACCAGGCCCTCTCTCTCCTGATAAATGCAATCTGATCCTCATAACGGAAGTGCTCTTGGCAAATTCATGCCCACAAAAGTTACACTTCTTGCTGCTACCATTCATATGTTCAACATGATTCCAAAAAGGATCCTTTGGTCGACTCATGTTGTCCTATAGGGAAAAAAGGGTCAAAATATTGGATAAAAATGAATGGAAGTTACATTAACTGGAAAAGGAAAGATTGAAACTGAGAAACATTTTCAACAATTAGAGAAGCCCTTGAACAGGAATATAGCATGGCAATTACGACATTTATGCCTGCAGTAACAAGATGATAAGAAATTATGTAATTATTGTTGTATTAAGCAAATGGAACAGATTGATTTTAAGAGTTACAATAATTTGTTACATTAATCGAACCATTTTCATCCTCTTTCTTCTTTGGTCCTGTAGATACAATTAAATATTGAATAAAAAATGGATTTTGAAGTAATCTTCAGAAAAAGAGACTGCCAAGCAATCTTAAACAAGAATTTTGAAGTTGTTCTCCTTGTTTTTATGATAAGTAGTTGAAGTTGATAGCCAAATGAACATTTATTAAGAACAAAAATATAATATGAGTTGGGTTAAGGTCTACCTGATCAATCAACATATATAATTAAGGTCTACCTGATGAATCAAGAATCCTAGTTACAAATTCTACAACCAAATGGACACTTTTATTTGAAAGAATCAAAACAAATACGTGTAGAAAAAAATTAGTGGTTAAAATATACAAAAGAAAAAAGAAAAGGCAAAATAAGGATAGAAAGTAAAATTTACCATGACTGATGGGTTCTCTTTGCCTATTTGGATTACTATATCCCTAATCAAGTCAAGCATCTTGACAACACTATCATCATCAATTCTTTCTAATAAACAGACACCTTCAAGTCTATTAAGCATTTTGTGACCCTCGTCAACTGCTTCTTGCCTGCTCTCCATTCTTTCAATTATTCCCACATCGATCAAATTACTTATCAACTTGTCATGTTCAATCACTTGACCTTTAAGAAATAATGCACAATATAACAGATATTGTTGTAGAGCTAAATCATATAACCGATCATAACTAAACCTCAGTATCCGGAATACCTCATCCATGTTACTATATTTTGATTCTTTCAATTCCTTCAATGTATTCTTCCACTCATCTAGGTCATCCACTCCCGTCAAGCTTCCTACCATTGCAGTAATTGCAATTGGCAAACCAGCACATTCCTTTGCAACATCTTTTGCGATGCATGAACATGATTTGTAAGTATACACGAACAAAGTCCAGGTTTCTATCTCTGAAAGTGGCTTCACTTTTATTTTGTGTTTGTAAAAATCACCTTGCGTCCTTTTAATGGGATAGGAATTCCCACTTTGTGCAGATCAAAAGACTTTCACAGATCATCTAAAATGAGAATTTATTTTTGTTTGTTCACTAGTTCTTCTGATAATTTCACAGCTCCAGGTTGGATTTCATCTAAAATGAGAATCTAAATGTAGAAGTCTAGCAATTTTATTCTGCAATTTATAAATACTGAAATCTTGAGACACAGTCACCTAGTAAACATGATGTAAAATGTCTGGTCTTTCTAGAAGCTCATTATAGATACGCTCCAGTATTGTCGTTTTACCGACCCATCCCATCCCCCAAATACCAATGGTTGAGACTTTATCATCCATCGACCAAGAACGTATCACATTTGTATTCTCTTCAAATGCTCCTGCACCAGGCTGTGCTACTCCTCCAGCCCCATTCACTGTATTATCCTTCATTAAAAAATTATAGATCTCAACCTCATTCATATCTGGTGCATCTCCTGCCAAATTGTCAGCTTCGTTGTTTTGTTCGTGTGGACTGGTTGAAATGGCATTATCAATATCATTGCCTCCAGAAGGGCTTGCACCTACGTTGGTCTGCACTAATCTTTCTGTTGCTTCTCTTCTACTATCATGGTCATCAACCGTGTCTCTCCAATGAGAGACACTTCTACTCTCTTCCCCCATACCTTGCTCCATGCCCTGAACTCCCATTTGTATCTTTGCAACATCTGCTACCAAATTGTCAGCTACATTGCTTTGTTGCAACACTTGAACGGCTTGTTTAATCCTCAGCTTGCTCTCGAGTGCATCACCTCTCAGTCCAGTCATGCTTAATATGTCGTTTGCTGCTTCTGCGTGTGAAGAAATCCTCTCTTTCCCCTACTCCGTGTTCCAAACCCTGAAATTCTGTTTGTACCGTTCCAATATCTCCTCCCATATTTTCCATCTCATTGTTTTGTTCTTGTGGACTAGTGCTTCTGCTTCTGCATCACCAACTCTTTTGCTTGATTGATGTTTATGTGCATGTACCATGCACATATATATACAGTTAATCACTGGTTATAGAAGTCTACTGTGGGTAGGACTTTGTATGAAGCTAGACTTTATCTTTAAATAGAATTACACTAAACCAGAGTTACATCAGGTTTTAAACTGCGTAGGTGACGGATTCTCTTGAGTTTCTAGGATTAGTAGTATTTATTATATTCTCAAGATATAATTTATATTATACTAATAATATTAAACATCATCTAAAATTATTATATTAATCTCTTTGATGTTAAATCTTTTATTTGAGAATAATCTTAATGATGAGTTAAATCTTTCATTAGAAAATAATCTTAATGTTTCGTCATAAACATTATGGCTTACAAGCATTGTTCGTTTTATAGTTGAATTAGTGCCTAGAAGCTTAAAGCAATAATTCATCTCAAAATACTAAAATTATATTTGTTATTCTCAGCAATCACTTTCAAGTATTAAATTAACATTTATTATGTATAAATTAAAAATATCCTATTTATATTAAACCTCAATATTCATACAAAAACCTATAGTCTAATTGATATTTTTATATTATATGGTTATAAAAAGTTTTTGAATATAAGTGTTTCAATTAATATTTATGCTACACGATTTCTATTTTAACTCTTAATAAATCTACTCAACAATTTAACAAATACTTTAAAACAATCCGTGAGTTTAATGGAAAAATTAACTATTAATCACAAAAATAAGAAGAAAAAAAATTATGTTAAGAAAAAAAAGGAAAGAAGGAACTGCCATTACCACTGTTTTTTATTTGTATAAACGTTTCTTTCCTAATTTAATTTAGATTTTATTTTTTTATTATAACAAAAAAACTAAAATAGATCAGTGTATTATTGTTCACCCTTTTACTGTTCATATAGATAAATATTATTGTGGATTGAAGCAATATAATGATATAATTGTCTTTGTCAAAAAAAACTTGTTAAACATGCAATTAAGGGTGAGATTGTCTTTTTCATGGGATTTATTTGGCATTGAAAGAATGATGGGGAATAATATGATCCGTTCAGGTTTTTGGGGCTATAGTACATATATTGAATTTCCTTTCAGAGCATAAAATTTTAAGCTTTGGATTGGACGATTCTTTAGATTTTTTATAAAAAAAATAAACAATGAAGACACACTCATGACCCTAGGAGGGAATATGCATATATTAAAAGGTTTTATCATCTTTTTTTTTATTGAAAGAGTTTAAATACAAAATTATCCTTGGGTTTCAAAAAAAAACAAGGCTGCATGTAGGGGTGTTTTCATCATTTCTATATAGTTGTCATATTCAAGCACCTGGGTCTAGCATGATTGCTAGACGTATTCTTTGATATTTATCTTAAACAACTCATCCATCTTGTAACCCCACCCAAACAATTCTAACTAAATCCCTTGTTTTTTTATTTTTTAACTTTTGAACTAAAAATAAATAAATTTCTTGCTTGGGACAAAGAATTGGGTGAAGGAAGTTTTGAGACATGATGTTTTTTTTCAAATTCCTTTTGACTCCAAGATATAGACATTGGGTTTTTTAGGTTAAATATTATATACTCCACTAATAATTATATCAAAATTATTTTTATATCAATCTTATCATTAAGCTATGCTACAAATTATAGTTGTAACATTAAAAGTATCAATATACTAGTAAATTTTTTTATTTGATCCTTAATTCTTTAATAACTCTTAATTTCTTGATTATGGTCCTTAAATCTTGGATGATTTTTTAATTTAATCTCAAATTTCATACAACTTGACCCTAATTGAGGCCCAATAGGGAGAAAAGATGGGAAGAGAAATAAATAGGATAAATTATCATCCCGGGTTAGCTCATTATGCTCATGTCATGATCCAAGCTGTGAATTTAATAGATTAACTTGAGTTGAACATAATCGATCTAATATAATGTTATTTTTTTGTTTAAATCCTAACTTTTTATTTTATTTTATCCTTTGGTGATTAATTATTTTACATTTTCACTTGATTAAGTTAGGAAAATGTTAGAACAATGATGAACTTAAAATTTTTGAAAGATTGATTGAGTTTTTAACTAGACAATTAAGTCGCATGTGAATTAGCTTGGTCAAATGAGTCATGGTAATCTAACTCCAACATAGTTGGAGTTAAAACCTAGACCATACAACACCACCACGTATCTATAGAAAATCCTTTAAATACTGGTGGATCATGACTTTCTATAATGAAAATACTTCATTAAATAGTATGCAAAATACCATCTTGGTGATTTAATAATTACTTGGAATAATCAACTAGCAATGAAGAACAAAATGGTAAAGAAAAGAAGGATTTATAGTTTACATGTAAAAAGTGATTTTCCAAGCTTGCATTTACTGGTTTGCTTAAGGAATCAGCAGAGAACAAAAGTCTGCGAGAGAAGAAAGGTTTGGAAAAGTTGGGGAGGGAAGGAAAAGAATTAATTAATGGTAGCATGATTAGTACTTAAAAATGCATTTTTATCATGGTTTTATATCATCATTTTGCACTTGAAGTATCAATAACTCCTTAACTAAAATATGTTTTATAATAATGTATCTAATAATATAAGATACCTATAATTTGTGGTAAATGTCTATTTTTAATGCAGGCCTATCACATAAATGAAAGGATTGATTGATGACTTGAAGAACTTAAATTGCATGGATAAAGAGATGGTCAAACTTAGAGAAGAGATGTCGGTGCAATCCAAACCGGAACACTGTTCGGTAATTGGGCCATATCTGGAGCTACAGATCTCAGATTTAGGTCCAATTTATATGGATGGAAAGGTAAGACATAGGCCTACAACTTTCATATGGAGCCCAAGATCTAAAAAGGCCATTATCAAGTCCAAATTGTAGCAACAACAAAGAAGCCCGAATCTGTCTTCCAGCCCGAGCACTGTTCGGTATTTTGGCCATATCTGGAGTTCTCGAAGTCCAAATGAGCTGAATGTTTTACACAAGAAATCTGAGACAATTGCCTACAACTTTCATGTTGCACCTGGCTCCAGTTTTGACGTTATCAATGACGTTTTGGGCAGACAAGAGAAGATAAGGATTGTCACCAAGTCAAAAGTTGGCCACCCACTTATCAATTAGTCATCAAATCAATAGTTCTCAATTTTGGCCTATAAAAGGAGGCATTTGCCATGCATTTAGGCATCTTGGTGTTCAGATCAAGATCATGCTCTTCCTTTCTCTCTTTGTATTTTTTGTAATGTTTATGCTTTACTTTCATTAATATCAAGTTTATGCCTTTCATTTCCTTTCCTTTCCTTAGTTAACTTTTATGTTCTTATTTTGTTTATTTGTTTTCCTTTCTTTCATTATGTCTAGCTAAGTTAATTATGTCAAGGTGAAAAGGTTACACTAATGGTGGAAGAATAAGTATAGTGTAAACTTAATATGGACTTTAATGTTTGATACTAACATGTTTTATATTTGTTATCTTCTTCACTCTTTAATACTTTGCTTGTTAAATGACTAATCTTGATTTATGTTGTATAACACTTGGTACAACAAATACTTGGGACTTTCATAGCCCATAATGTATGGTATAACCGACACCTGAGCTATGAAAGGAACTTGATTTGTTGTTAACATAAGTTATAATCATGAATGCTTGACGAGATTTACAAGTATTAGCATTAATTGAATAAGATGACTAATGTAATCATGTTAACAATCTATAATCTGATTGGAACCTCCTTTATGTGTGGTTTCCAATTCAATAATAAGAGTTTATACTATACTTGTTTGATATACCATTAGTGAAACCTCTAACCTTGACATTTGTTTTTATTATTGTTTAATCCTTACATTAATTTTCCATCTCTAAGTTCTCATCATCATCATCTTCTTCTTCTTCTCTTTCTTTATTATTATTATTATTATTATTATTATTATTATTGGTACTATTATTATTATTATTATTATTATTATTATTATTATTATTATTATTATTGTTATTGTTATTGTTATTGCTGTTGTATTATTGTTATTTATAATTTGTACAATTAACCTCTCTGTGGTTCGACCCCGGTCTTGCCGGGTTATTTATTACTTCAACACTCCTGCACTTGGGAGAAGATAACAATCTTTTCGTCGTGTCATAGCACATCGTGGAATATAGAAGAATAAAGCCTAATACCTCAGAGAGAAGAATGGTCCTAGAATATATATATATATATATAGACACACACACACTAGCCACAGTCAATTTTTTATATAAAAATATCAAAAAAAGTTAAATTTTATGTGTTATGTTTTTCTACAAAGTTATACCTATGTTACTTCTGATTCAAAAGTTATATTTATAATATTAACAATAATATTATACTTGCATGATTCAATTTTAAGTGAGTTTGATTACAACATTAAATCTAGAGCCTTTGATACGAGTCTGGTTGCAAAGTCTTGTTATAAAAGTGTAATAATTAAAAAAAATTAATATTACAAAATGAAATTAAAAAAATAATTAAAAAGAAAAAAAAATAAAGCAAAGCATTATTCCGATGAATAGTGCTTTGCAAGGAGGGTTACAGTAAAATCCTCTCATTAGATCACAATAATTTAATGACCAGTAAACAAAACAAATCATAAAGTTTAATTCTTAATCAAATCGATATTAAAAAATGAAATTGAAAGAAAAAAACTACTTAAGAAAAAAAATCTGAATCAACTGGTTTAACCCGTCAAACCTAGGATTTGTGTCATGAAATTGGAAGAAAAAAGATTGATGTCTTTTAGTTATAGTTAATTACAATATTTAAAGATGAAATTGAAAAAAAACTAATTAAAAAAAAGATAAAAAAATCTAAATCAACTGGAATAGCCCACCAAATTAGGTTAGCCCATCAAACCTGGGATTCATATCATGAGAGTGTGATAACTAAATAGAAAAATATTAACATTAATCAACTAAAATGAACAAAAAAAGATTAATTAAAAAGAAAAAAAACCTTCAAGAAGAAAAAACTAATGAAGAAAAAGAAAAACATTTGAATTAATTGAGCTAACCCGTCAAACCAGGTTAATCTGTCAAACCTTGGATTCGTGTCATGAATATTTGATAACTAAATAGAAAAAAACTTAATATTAACAAACTAAATTTAAAAAAATAATTAAAAAGCAAAAAGTCAAAAAAACAAAAAAACAAAAATACTAAAAAAATATTAATTTTAAAAAAAAGTCTACACGAAGAAAAAAACTAATAAAGAAAAAAAAAATCTGAATTAACTGGGTTAACCAGTCAAATTTGGGATTTGTGTCATGAAAGTTTAACAACTGAATAGAAAAAAAAATTACGGGTTAATCCAGAATTAGCTGGGTTAACTTGTCAAACCCGGAATACATGTCATGAAAGTTTGATAACTATAAAGAAAAAATTTAACATTAACAAACTAAATTAAATGAAAAAATTAATTAAAAAGAAAAACCAGAAAAAAAAATTCGGGTTAACCTGTCAAACCCAGTACTCGTGTAATAAAACTTTGATAATGAAATAGAAAAAAATTAAACAAAAAAATATTCATGAAAAAATAAAGAAAACAAAACAGCTTAAAACAAAAGAAAATAGCAAAAAAACAAGAAGAAAAGACAACTTAAAAAAACAAAGAAAAAAAAGACAATTAAGCGTTTCATTGTGTATTGCAGTTGAAAAAATTAATTAAAAAGAACAACTAGAAAAAAAATCATGGTTAACCCGTTAAACCCAAAACTTGTATCATGAAAATTTGATAACTAAATAGAAAAAAATTTAATATTAACAAAAAAAATTAAAAAAAATCATTAAAAAAAAAGGAAAAGAAACGGCTTAAAAAAAAAAAAGGAAGAGAAAAAACAGCTTAGCTTTTCACCATGTATTGCACGGTTAAACAGTGAGCACTTTTAGTTTATTGCTAGTTAGATGACCCATGCGATGCTGCAGGTTTATTTTTTTGTATAAAAAAATTTAAAATCTAAAAGTTTTCGATTTTTTTGCAAAGATATATCCAAAAGTCTTGGGTTTGGTTGTAAAGCCTAACCCAAGAGTACTATTTATAATATAATAATAAAATTAAACTTAGATAAGCCAAGTTTAAGTGGGTCTGACTGCAATACCAGACCCAATAGCCTTGGATGTGGGTCCGGTTGCAAGGTCGTAGCATAAAAGTGTGATAACTAAATAGATTAATTTAAAAAACATAGAAAAAAAACCAACATGAAGAAAAAAACTAAAGAAAAAAATCTGAATTAACTGGGTTAACCTTTTAAATCAGGTTAACTCGTCAAACCTTAACTTCGTGTCATTAAAGGTTGATAACTAAATAGAAAAAAATTGACAGGTTACCTAGAATTAACTGGGCTAACCCGTCAAATCCGGGATCCGTATCATAAAAGTTTAATAATGAAATAGAAGAAATTTAACATTAACAAACTAAATTAAATGAATAGAATTAATTAAAAAGAAAAAAAAAACATCAATCTTTTCATTATAGACTGCATTGTGCAGTCCACAATCAAAGACATAGAAATGGCAAAAAAAAAAAAAGAAAAAAAAACTAACTGGGTTGAAAGAAAAAAAAACCTATAGGAAGAAAAAAAACTAATGAAGAAAAAGAAAAAAAATCTAAATTAATTGTCTTAACTCGTCAAACCTGAGATCGGTGTCATGAAAGTCTGATAACTAAATAGAAAGAAATTTAATATTAACAAACTAATTTTTTTAAAAAAATTAGTTAAAAAGGGAAAAACTATACAAAGAAAAAAAATAACAAAAAAGAAAAAAAAATCTAAATTAACTGGGCTAACCCGTCAAACCTGAGATCCGTGTCATGAAAGTCTTATAACTAAATAAAAACATTAACATAAACAAACCAAATTAAAAGAAAAAAATTAATTAAAAAAGAAAAAAAAACAAAAGTCATTAGCCTTTTCACTATGGACTACATTGTGCAATCCGCAATCAAAGGTATAAAAACAACAAAAAAAAAACTAAAGGCATCAGTCGATAACTAAATAGAAAAAAATTAATATTAATAAATTAAATTAAATAAAAAAATATTAATTAAAAGAAAAAAAGGAAAAAAACCTATAAGAAGAAAAAATACTAATGAAGAAAAAAGGAAAAAATCTATATTAACTGGGTCAACCCGTCAAACATGACATCTGTATCATAAAAGTCTGATAATTATATAAAAAAATTAATATCAACAAACTAAATTAAAAAAATTAATAAAAAAAGAAGAAGAAGGTTTCAGCCTTTTCACTATGGACTGTACTATGCAGTCCACAGTGAAAAGGCATAAAAAGAAAAAACAAAACAACTAAAGGCATCAGTCTTTTTCACCGTGGATTGCATACAATATTAAAAAAAAATTGAAAGAAAAAAATTAATGAAAAAAAAGAAAAAAAATCTGAATCAATTGGGTTACCCCGCCAAATCAGGTTAACCCATCAAATCTGGGATTCGTGTCCTAAAATTATGATAACTAAATAGAAAAAAGATTTAATATTAATGAACTAAATTAAAAAGAAAAAAACAAAGAGAAAAAAATCCATGAAAAGAAAAAAAACTAATGAAGAAAAAGAAAAAACATCTAAATCAACTGGGTTAACCCGTCAAACCAAGTTAACGTATCAAATCTGAGATTTGTGTCATAAAAATCTGATAATTAAATAGAAAAAAAATAATATTAAGAAAGTAAATTAATAAAATTAATAAAAAAAACAGAAAAAAAAAACTAAAAGCATTAACTTTTTCACTATGGACTGCACTGTGCAATCTACAGTAGAAGGTTTAAAAGGAAAAAGAAAAGGAAAAAAAACAAAGGCATGCACCACAGGTTATTTTTTTTCTTGCATAAAAACTATAAAAAAAGCTAAGAGTGTTAGGTTTTTATGTAAAGAGATACCCAAAAGTCTTGGGTCTAGCTGCAACGCTTGACCCAAGAGTAATATTTATAATATTAATAATAATATTTAACTTACATGACTCAAGTTTAAGTGAGTCTAGCTGCAATATCAAATCCAAAAGCCTTGGATGTTTGTTTAGTTGCAAGGTCGTGTCATAAAAGTGTGATAATTAAATATGTTAATTAAAAAGAGAAAAACTAATAAAGAAAAACCAACATGAAGAAAAAAACTAATGAAGAAAAAGAAAAAAATCTGAATTAACTAGGTTAACCTTTTAAACCAAGTTAACCCATCAAACCTGAGATTCTCATCATGAAAGTTTGATAGATAAATAGAAAAAAAATTGACAGGTTAACCCAGAATTAACTGGGCTAATTTGTGAAATCAGGTTAACCTGTAAAACTCGAGATATATGTCGTGAAAGCCTGATAACAAAATAGAAAGACATTTAATATTAACAAACTAAACTAAATGAAATAAAATAATTAAAAAGAAAAAAAAACTTCAGGTTAACTTGTCAAATCAGGTTAACCCGTTAAACACGGTATCCGTGTCATGAAAGTCTAATAACAAAATAAAAAAAATTAACATTAACAAACTAAATTAAATAAAAAAATTATTAAAACAAAAAAACAAAAAAAAATAAACGGGTTAACCTATAATTAACTGGGTTAACTAATGAAACTAGGTTAACCCGTCAAACTTGAAATATGTGTTATGAAAGTTTGATAACTAAATAAAAAGAAATTTAACATTAACAAATTAAAGTAAACAAAAGAAATTAATTAAAAACAGAAAAATAAAAAAAAATATGGGTTAATTTGTCAAACCTAATTAACCTGTTAAACCCAGGATCCGTGTCATGAAAGTCTAATAACAAAATAAAAATAATTTAACCTTAACAAATAAAATTAAATAAAAAAAATATTAAGAAAAAAAACAAAGAAAAAAGTAAAAAAAAAAACATGAAAAGCATTAAAAAGAAAAATGAAGACAGCTCAAAAAAAAATGAAAAAGACAACTGAGTTTAAAAAAAATGAAAAAACAAAATGTAAAAAAAAAAAAACAGAGACTACTTAACGTTTTACGATGAACTTGCACAGTAAAACAATGAACAATTTTAGTACACGTTACAATTACAATTAATATATATTGAAACATAAGGCGACCACGTTACCGCGTTGCATAACAAAAGCGATAGAAAGGGGACCTCAACCATGTTTGCGCGTCGTATAGCGAAAGCGAATGAAAGAATTAGAGTTATTCAAGCTCTAAAATTAAAATTATAGCTGTAGACTGTAATGAAAAAAAGAAAGAAAAGATTTTAATAAATTATTGAATAACTAATTTGTTCTAAAAATAACATACTAACTATTTACATATTAACTAAACCGACCTTACTAATTAAAACTAAACTAAATTACACTAAACTAAATTAAAAATATATATATATATTCAACAACAACTTCTAGATTTAAGCGTGTTGTGATCAAATTGATTTTTAAAGTTTTTTTAAAATATTTTTTATATTAACAAAATATAAAATAAATTAAATTTTAAACAAAAAAAATCACGGTTTTACAAGTTTCGAAACACCATGGAGGTAATCGAAATTCAATTATTTCAAATATTATTATGATTTTGAAAGCAGATCTGGAGGGACCCATCCATGACAATGAGGAAATAAAAAAAGAAACACGTCCTCCCACCTAAAGCATATCCAACGGGTAAATGGAAAGTTAAATATTAAAAAATATTATTTTGACTCCTTCATGCGTATTTTACTTCATTTAAAGCAAGTGCGTTAAAATACTTTTTTTTTCTCTCTCATAAATAATATTTTATATATCTCTTAAAAAAAATAAAATCATTAAAGCAAGAGCTATCAAAAAAATAACTCAATTAAATATAATTAAATATTGTCATATAAAAAATATCAAACTTATTAAAAATATATATATATACTGTTTATCCCACTCGAATAAGGAAATAAAAAGAAAACATGTCCTCCCACCTCATAGCATCTCCAACGGTTGTTCTGCATCTTCAACAGTATGTTAAATATTAAAAAACAATATCATTTTAATTTTTTTATGTTTATTTTATATATTTTTTAAAAAATATTAAATAAAATACTAAAATATTTTTTTCCACAGATATTATTTATATATATCTTTTAAAAAGTCAAAACCAACAAAATAAAAATTATATATAAAAAATCAATTAAATATAGTTATATAAAAAAAAATAACATTAAATTAATTAAAAAAAATTAAAATTCTTGTTTATCCCAAAAAAAAACATGTACTCCCACCTCATAGATCTCCAACAGTTGTGCTGCATTTCCGATGGATGTGCTAAATAAAAAGTTAAATATTTAAAAAATATTATTTTAACTTTTTCATGTTTATTTTATATATTTTAAATAAAATATTAAATAAAATGATAAAATATCTTTTTCTTTTCACAAATGTTATTTATATATATCTTTTTAAAAAATCAAAACCAACAAAGTAGAGGCGACCAAAAAATTAAAACAATTAAATATAGTTATATAGAAAAAAAATAATATTAAACTTATTAAAAAAAATAAAACATTTATTATTTTATTTCAATATAATTATCTTTTTAAGTGGTTTTTTTCTATTCGAGTATATATATGATAAAAACAAAAAGTCATATTTATATTATTTAAAATATTATTTATTAATTTAGCTCTTTAAAAATAGTATTTTTTTTCTTAAAGATGCTATAATAACATGAAATAAAAATAAATATGACTTTCTAGTTGCTAGTTCGTATCTGAAGCAGACTGCAGGGTCTATCCATGCTTTTTTATCTCTTTTACCTTGTAAAATGAACTTTAAAAAGGAAAAATTGATTTGTGTAAAGTTGTTAAAAATATTTTTTTTAATAAAATATAAAAAATATAATATAAATTTAGATTGTAGATTTTAATCATAAAATTATAAATAATTTTTTAATTAATCATATATTAACAATTCTAGTTAAAAAAATTAAATTATAATAAAATAAGACAGTAATATTATAATTAATAAATAATCTAAATAAAATGAAACGGCAAGGATAGATTTACATGGCAGATGGATGGCTCACAAGGCTGGAGCTAAGAAGTTGACACATGGATTTCTCTTTAATTAAACTCAACGTTTCACCTACCGAGTCAAGTTAGCTAGAATCGGAGAGAGATGATAGATGAAGATTAAACCAAGGAGATTGAATTAAGGTTTTTACAGGTTAATTATATTCTTTAGCTTGGAGAAGGGATATGCTTCCTCGCAAGTACTTCCTTAGCTAGTCAGTCAAGATGGTTTTTCTATTAATGTGCTTTACTTTTGTCTCATTGCTTGATGTTTTTTTGCATTTGTTTATGGACACTTGTCGCTAGGGATCATACGAGTATTCAAAGAAAAAACAGCAAGGATATGAGTATCCAAGGAAAAAACAGGAAGGATGATATGTGTTTGGTAATTACTTTTGATTGTTTTTTGAAAAGTTTTTTATTTAAAAATATATTAAAATAATATTATTTTTTTATTTTTAAAAAGTATTTTTAACATTAATGTATCAAAATAATCTAAAAATATAAAAAATATTAATTTAAAACAAAAAAAATAAAAAAATTTAAATTTTTTTAAAAGTGTTTTTGAAACACAAAAACAAACAGAAATTCAAATTTCATGTGTATTTTTATATTTTTAAAATGTTTATAAAAAAAATATTTTTTTATTTTAAATTAATGTCTTTATATATTTTTATATTATTTTGACATAATTTTTCTAAAACCAATCTAGTTATATTTTATCAGTAAAACTGTAATATTGGATACTGACAGCATCAGACCTAAACTAACAAAAAAACAAATATTATTTTAATTATTTTTTCATGAGGACCAATTAAAAAAACTGATTTATGAATGGGTATGATGGAAATATTTATAATAGAGGCAATAAATTTTTTTCTTCTTTTTCTTTTTCTTTTTTCTTTTGAAACATAAGTCAACACCAGTCAATTACGTTAACGCGTCGTGTAGCAAAAGCAAAAGAATTCGATGGGTTATTGTATTGTTGAGCAACTGTGGATGAAAGGCACTCTCTTTTTGTATTTTATTAAAAATGATTTTTAAAAAAATTATTATTTTTTAAATTATTTTTTATTTTTTAATGTATTAATATCAAAAATATTTTTTAAAAAATAAAAAAAATATTATTTTAATCATTTCTAAGTAAAAAATCACCCTAAAAAGCAACTATTATCGTAATATCAAACTAGTTTGGGTTGATACCAAACAAGTCTGGGTTTCTGATGTAGTTTTTTTTTAGGATGTGTTTCAAAATATGATAGTTTTTTAAAATGATTTTCACTTGAAAATACATTAAAATTATATTTTTATATATTTTTTAAAAATTATTTTTAATATCAATGCATCAAAATAATCTGAATGAACCAATATTAATTTGAAATAAAAAAAATAAACTTTTTTAAAACACAAAAATAAACAGGATCTTGTATGTTTGGTATTGTGGTAGCTTTTGTGATTGTGATTTGAAAAAAATTGTTTTATAAAAGCACTTTTAGTTAATGTTAGTTTGTTATTTATATATATTTTGTTAAAACTGTGATTAAAAATGAGGTTGAATAAAGAATAATTTAATGTGTTTGGTTAAGAATGCTTTTTTAAATTGAGGTTATAAAATATATATATATATATATATATATATATATATATATATATTGATGGTTTTAAATTTAAATATTGTAAATTTAATTACTGTTATTGAATGATGAAATAAATAGTATTTTATATAAATTTTTTTTATTGTTCCATTAAACTATCTATAATTTCATTACATACAAAATTCATTTGACAAGGATCACAGTTTTCATGATTTTTTAAGCGTGCAACAAAATCAGGTAAAATATCATTAGAAATAAAATTAAGATTATGATTAAATTCTGCAAATGTTATGTCATCATGTAATCTCTTTTTAATTTATATAATATTATTAAATAATATTAAGCACTTTTTTTTTAAAAAAAATATTATTTATGTAAATAATACGAATGAATTTAATTTATTTGCCACGTAAAAAAAAAAGCAGCTCAAAGCTGCTTTGAATTTACTTGCATTTTAAACACAAAATGCACTGAACCCCATAAATTATAAACTTAACAATTGTTTGTCGTGGAAGCATAAATAAACAGACTTCAAGTTTTAGAATTGAAATTATTGTTGTAAATTATAATGAAAAAAAAAATTAACATATTCTTGAACAACTAATTTGTTCTAAAAATAACATACTAAACTATTTACATATTAACAAGATAGATCTAACTAATTAAAAAATAAAAAATAAAATTGAAAAACAACTTCTAGATTTAATCTGCATAGTAACCTGAACTTTCGTCAAGTTTTTTAAATTTCATTATAACCTAACTATGGATTGAAAATTATATTTATTCTTGTAGCACAAACACTTTTTAATATATTCCAGGAACAAGCTATTGAATATTCCATGTCAATCGGCACCTGTTACATGTGAACCCAGTTGTAGTTGAAACTTTGAAAACAGGGAGGTAATTATATAATTTAGAATGGCTGTGGAAATGCACAAAGTAATTCAGAGTAATAGCGTTTATGACAACATGATCATATTTGTTTTTTACTTGGATGTGTATTAAAATAATATATTTTTTATTTTTTAAAAAATTATTTTTAATATCAACATATCAAAATAATCTAAAAATATATTAATTTAAAACAAAAAAATTCAATTTTTTTCAAAAACATTTTAAAATATAAAAACAAATAAAATTTAAGATAAACTATATTGTTGGTTTTGTTTCAAATTATTAACAATTTATTTGTTTATATTACGATGTCAATAAATATTTAATTATAAATATTCTTAACTCTAAAAAAAATAAAATAAAAATAAAAATTATTTTTAACTCTGATATGAATGAATAAATTGTAAATCAATACATGTATATCTTTTTATTTATCTTAAAAGAAATAATTTTTTAAATTGTATTGATCCCGAGTCCAAGTCAGTGACCCGGCTGGTAAACAATAAGCGTGCGTGAACTAAATCACGCGTGCATGAGCTGATAAAGGAATTAAGTTAGAATGTACAGTAGGAAGCGAATTAAAATTCAAAGTGAACTAGTAACCAGTGAATTAAAATGAAAAGCGGGAAAGAGAAGCTTACTGACCTGGTAGCTCTGAAGATGAAAACGTGATGGAAGATTCATCGGCTAAGCTCCTTTCTCTTTCCTTCTCCTTTGTTCTTGCTTTTCTCTGATTGGTTTCTTCCTGTCCGTCCCCTGTTCTGTGGGTGTTTCGTTCTCCTGTGGCCTTCTGTTTTTTATTGTCTTCTCTGTATATTCTCTCTGTCTATCTTTTTCCTCCTCCTTGTTCTCTTCTTTTTTTCTCCCCCCTGTGTTTTTTTGTTTCCGTTCGTGCTCTCCCTCCTTCTCTTTTCTCCCCTTTCTGCGTCTTTCCCTGGCCTTTTATAAGGCCAGGGAGTGTCAGTGATCGTTAACAGCCCTGCACTTGCAGGGCTGTAGTGGATTCAGAGACGGGATCGTGGGCAGGAGACGTGGTCCCGTTTGGATCGAATTTGCTGCAGATTTCTCTGTTGAATCGGCTTTCTCCTTGGCCCCTGAACGGAAGGGATAATGAACACTGCTTCAAAACGGTGCCGTTTGTGTCCTTGGGAATGACTATTTTCACCTTGGCCCTGAATGTTTTGAATTTAACAACTGGGATCCTAATCAGTAATAATCAATTTCAAATTTTGTCCCTTGATTAATTTCAATTGAATCCCTGAGTTATAGTGCCATTTACACAACAGTCCTGGTTTTGTGGATTATTCAATTTGATCCTTATACCTTAATTCCATGCAATTTTACCTTGAATCAGCTCCAAACTTTGATATCTCTTTAATTAAACCTCTGATTTTTTTAATTAATTAAATTAAAATTTAATTAAGTTTACAAACTTATTAATTCTTCAATTAAGCTCTTGATTTTATTAATTAAACTAATCCAAGTTTTAATTAAATTCTTCAACTTATTTATTCTTCAATTTTTGATCAGTTAACTCTCAAATTTGATAATTTCATCCCTAAACTTTGAATTTATGTTGTCTTAACCCAATCCTCAAATATTTATTTATTTATTTTCTATTATTTATTCAAAAATTAGGTTAATACACTTGCATATTTTTTCGGCCTGCAAATATAAAATAAATCGAGTTTTTCTATCAAGTTTGCCATTGTTTTAAAAAGTGTTTAAAAGGAAGTTTTAACTGTTTTATGATATATATTTTTAACCTTATAAATATCATTTTCTGATATATTTAAGTAATTATAAACTTTTAAAGTAATTAGTTAGAAATGAACGAGTGACCTTTACCCTGACCATGAAAGGTTTTTTAAGAGGGGTGGAATGTAGCAAGCTAGGGTTCTAGTATGGAAATGGGTCTACAAAACAAATTAAAATGGTTTTGGCTGTTGATTGCTGAATTAGCAGTTTCTTGAAATTTACGAGCAAAATCATTATTTTTTAAAATTTAAGGACCAAATTGGAACTTTGTCATCTTCAACCTCTAAATAGATGTTCCAACTTTTTAACATAATTCTTTCAATTTAATTCTTTAATAATTTACTATTTTTGTAAACACTCAATAAAACTGAATGCTAGAATCGACCCCATCATCGCTATTGATTCCTGAATCAATAGTTTCTTGAAATTCATGATCAAAATCATTAGTTTTTAAAATTCAAGGACCAAACTAGAACTTTGTCATCTTCAACCTCTTTACTATGGTGATCGGAAAAGTAGGGCTTAAGTTTTTTTACTCAAAAACTTGTTTTTCAATCAATTTTTTACCCCAAACATCTTTAAAACCATGATAAACCTATTCGTAGCCTAAAAAACTAAAAAATCATCCCAAAAACCAAAATAAGCTCGAAACTAAAAATCAACCCGAGCTTATATATGTTTTTTCTCAAACTTTAAAGGTAGGAAAACATCGAATATGAACTCCTTTTATCTAAAAAAACCCATTCGAGACAAATATCGTTTGTTTTTTAAAATATAAAAGTGTTGAAATTGTATAATTTGTATTATTTTTTAAGTTTGAGGATCAAAATATATCTTTTTTTAAACTTATGGCACGCCACCCATGTTTGATGTCCTTTTCATTTAGATATTTTGTTTTTTGAATTAGACTTTTTCATGAGAAATCAAAATCAATTGGTCTTCAATTAGAACTAAATTGCTGGAAAAAATATTTGAGGATTAAATTTAAAAAGAAAATTTGAATGGTCTATTTACAATAATATGTGAGAGGATGAACATTGAGATCATTCATTAGTTTTATGCTTAGAGCCAATTTGATATTGTAATAGCGGTTGATTTTTAAAATTTTATTTACTTATAAATACATTGAAATATTTTTTTTAAAAGATATTTTTAATATAAGCACATCATGAAAATTTAAAAAATTAATTTAAAATAAAAAATAATAACTTTTTAAATAGTTTTTAAATACAAAAATAAACAAAATTGCTTCCCGTCACATATGAACCTAGTTGTTGATGAAACTTTGAAAACGCAGGTAATTATATAAATTGTTGTCAGAAGATCGAGTGTTAGCATGTGGACCCAATTGTTGATGAAACTTTGAAAACAGGGAGTAATTACATAATTCAGAATGGCCGTGACCTGTTTGAATGTCAATGTGTGAACCCAAGTGTTGTTGGAACTTTGAAAACAGGGAGGTAATTGCATAATTCAGAATGACTGTGACCTTGTTTGAATGTTCATGTGTGAACCCAATTGTTGTTGGAACTTTGAAAACACGGAGGTAATTGCATAATTCAGAATGGCTGTGGACCCAACTGTTATGCATCTACATCTGTATACTTTATTTTTTCCCGGGGGGGGGGGGGGGATCTTGTGTCTTGGCATAGTAAAAAGTTGCAGTATGATTTTCTATTTTCTTTGTGTTTTGTAACCGTGATAGTCTTATTTTTAAAAGTTTTTTTTATTTTAAAATATTAATATTTTTTATTTTAAAAAATTTATTTTTAATATTGACATGTTAAAATACTATAGAAGCATAAAAAAATTAATTTAAAATAAAATAAGAATTTATTTTTTTAAAAAAATGCTTTTAAAATACAAAAACAAACATGGTCTAAATAAAATGTAATGACTCATGGTATTTATAAGTTACTATAATTGTGTTTGTTCCTATTTAAAATAGGCTACTCATCTTCGGTTTCTATAAATCTCTACCTTAATAATAAAGCTCCAAGAAAAAATATCAATAATCTAGTGATTATCATCGCACGAAATATATTGAGTTGTATCGTAACTTTCTTACAAAAAAACTTGAAAACTAAGATCGTGGTTATAACTTTTGTTAAATCTAAAGCTCAACTACCAGATGTGTTAACACATGTAATATAAAGAAAAGTTTTTTTCTTTTTTAATTTCTTGACAATTGAATCGTCGGTAACATTCCATGTACCAACTTGAAAAAGAGTATTAGCATGTAATAATATTGTGTAAAAATATTGAATTTGCAATCATTGCAGCAGCTATGATTTAAAGTATTTTTTTAAAAAATATACTAAATTAATATTATTTTATTTTTTAATAATTATTTTTAATATCATCACATTATAAAAATATAAAAGAATTAATTTTAAACAAAAAACAAGATATTTTTAAATAGACCCTTAAACCACAGTGATTTTAGCAAAAACAATAACTCCCTAAATCAACTCTTGTATCCTTATTGTACAATAATAAAGTAAGGAAGTTTTTCATGCTTCTACTAATAAGTTTGTCTATTGTAGGAAAATTCAATGAAAATGATGTTTGTATTTAATAATATCTGAAAAATAAATTGGAGTCTTTAAAGAAAATTGATTCCTTTAAGTTTTGTATTTTTAGAGAGATTAGTGACACTTTTAGAATTGAAAATAAATTTGTTAAGATTTATAAAATGGTTTTTTAAAAGTTTTTAGATAAAAATAAGTATTTAAAAATAAGGTTTAAAAACTCGTGTCTTAATTTTATTTTAGATTATTGAGCCACAATAATCTGTACAGTGAAATAGCTTATCATTTTAGTTTTATTCTAGTTTATTTATTTATTTATTTATTTTAGGTACATCAATCAACAATAGCTTGGAAGAGTTTGATAGGAATTACTAGAAAAGCTAAAGGTTCAGGGGAAATTAGCATGCACCTGCATTGTCATTTTTTTTAATTAAACTTTACCTTGTTATCAACTATTTTTTTTTTAAAAAATAATTTATGAGAAAAAACTTTATAAAATTCATGTGTTCATAGGTTTGGGAGGTTAACATGATTTGCGGATCTATCGAGTTTAACCTTTTTCTTTTTCTTTTTCTTTTTCTTTTTAATTTCATCTATAAATATTGGGTTAATTAGAAATTTAGTTTTATAATTGGTTTCATTTCTATAAAGGTATCGCAGTCTAAACAAAAAAATCTCGGTATTGAGTTGATGTTTTATTTTGCGATGGTCTATTTTTGTTATTGAGTAGTTAAATAAAAAGCAAATTATAATCCTAGTGGACTTCATAACTGTGTTCACAAGTTTAATATGTTAGCCCGGATTATTCGATTCACAAGTTTGATAAGTTTACCCATCAACCAAATATGTTTTTTTTATTTGTTTAGTTCTTTAATAGTGGACTAGTTAAGAAATAGATTATATGATTTATTTTTATTTGTTTTTGATGAGTTATCACAATCTTAAATAAAAAAAACCAATAGAAAGAAAAAAATTAATGAAGAAAAAGAAAAAAAATTGAATTAACTCGGCTAATCCTCCAAACTAGGTTTACTCGTCAAACCTTGGATTCGTGTCGTGAAATTTTGATAACTAAATAGAAAAAAAAATTGACCGATTAACCCAAAATTAATTGGGCTAACCCATCAAACCAGGCTAATCTGTCAAATCTAGGATCCGTATTATGAAACTTTGACAACTAAATAGAAAAAAATTAAACATTAACAAACTAAATTAAAAGAAAAAAATTAATTAAAAAAAACAACCAAAAAAGTATTAACCTTTTCATTGTGGACTGCACTGAACAGTCCACAGCCAAAGACATAAAAACAGCAAAAAAAAACAAAAAGAAAAAAAACTAAAGGCATTAGTTGATAACTAAATAGAAAGAAAATTAATATTGATGAACTAAATTAAATAAAAAATAAAAGAAAAAACTAATTTAGAAAAAGAAAAAAATCTAAATTTACTTGGTTAACCTGTCAAACTTAAGATCCGTGTCATGAAAGTTAGATAACTAAATAAAAAAAAATTAATATTAACAAACTAGACAAAAAAAATTAATTAAAAAGGAAAAAAAGGCACCGACTTTTTCACTGTGAACTGCACTGTGCAGTCCACAGTGAAAGGCATTAAAAAAACATAAAAAAACTAAAGGCATCAGCTTCTTCACCGTGGACTTCATACAACATTAAAAGATGAAATTAAAAAAACAAAACTAATGAGAAAAAAGAAGAAAAATCTGAATCAATTGGGTTAACTCGCCAAATCAAGTTAACTCGTCAAACCTAGAATTCGTGTCACGAAAGTGTTATAACTAGATAGAAAAAAGATTTAATATTAATGAACTAAATGTTTTTAAAATTAATTAAAAAGGAAAAAGCAAAGAGAAAAAAAACCTAAAGGAAGAAAAAAACATCTGAATCAACTGAGTTAACCAGTCAAATCTGGGATCCTTGTCATGAAAGTCTGATAATTAAACAAAAAAAAATTTAATATTAAGAAACTAAATTAAAAAAATCAATTAAAAAACAAAAAATACAAAAAAACTAAAGACATCAACTTTTTTACTGTGGACTGCAGTGCGTAATCCATAGTAAAAGGCTTAAAAAGGAAAAGAGGAAAAAAAAAGGGACATTCCACGGGTTAATTTTTTTTCTTGCATAAAAAATATAAAAAAAGACTAAGATCTAAGAGTGTTATATCTTTTTGTAAAGATATGCCCAAGAGCATTTGGTTTAACTGCAACGCTTGACTCAAGAGTAATATTTATAATATTAAACTTACATGACTCAAGTTTAAGTTAGTTTGGCTATAAAATGAAACTCAAAAGCCTTGGATGTGGGTTTGATTGCAAGATCGTGCTATGAAATATATGATAATTAAATATATTAATTAAAAAAACAAAGAAAAACAACCAACAGGAAGAAAAAAAGTAATGAAGAAAAAGAAAGAAAATCTGAATGAACTGGGTTAACCCTTCAAACCAGATTAATCCGTCAAACCTGAGATTCGCGTCATAAAAGTTTGATAATTAAATAGAAAAAAACAATGACGGGTTAACCCAGAATTAACTAGGTTAACCCACTAGGCCCGAGATACGTGTCATGAAAGTCTGATAATTAAATAGAAAAAATTTAATATTAACAAACTAAACAAAACAAAAAAAATTAAATTAAAAAAAACAAAAAAATGCTAGGTTAACTCGTCAAATCAGGTTAACCCGTCAAACCCGGGATCCGTATCATGAAAGTTTAATAACTAAATAAAAAAATTGCATTAACAAACTAAATTAAACAAAAAAATTCATTAAAAGAAAAATATAAAAAAACCCATAAAGACATAAAAAACAAAAAAATAATTAAAAAAAACTAAAAATGAAGAAAAAAAAGACAACTCAGCGTTTACTAATAAAAAAAAGAAATCTGAATGAACTGAGTTAACCCTTTAAACCAGGATAACCCATTAAATCTGAGATTTACGTCATGAAAGTTTGATAACTAAATAAAAAAAAATTGATAGGTTAACCCAGAATTAACTGTGTTAACCCATCAAGCCCAGCTACGTTTCATGAAGGTCTGATAATTAAATAGAAAAGAATTTAATATTAACAAAACAAATTAAACTAAATAAAAAAATTAAATTAAAGAGAAAAAAATTCCAGGTTAATTCGTCAAATTAGGTTAACCCGTCAAACCCGAGATCCGTGTTATGAAAGTCTGATAACTAAATAAAAAAATTAGCATTAATAAACTAAATTAAACAAGAAAAATTATTAAAAAAACAAAAAAAAAAGAAAAAAACCCATAAAAACATAAAAAATAATAATAAAAAAATTAAAAAAAAACAGCTCAAAACGCTGAACTGCATACTAAAATATTAAAGTCGGACTGGTTTGAGGGGTCAACCCGGGATCCGGTTAATCCAGTGGCTGAACCGGTTCAGGTTTGTTAAAAGACTGGTTAATGCAACAACTCGGCAAAACCCATATGACCCGATGGGTCAACCCATGAACCGAGCCCGGACAAGACCCGGCATTCATTTTTTCCCTTTCAAATGTGGTTTCTGTGTAGACTTGGAAAGGAGAAGGATTACTGAGAGAGGGATGAGGGAAGTTGCGGCCGGGCACATCTGCAATCTTAGGGACGTCATTAATACTTCTTCCCATCTTACCAAAAACCTTAGAATCTCATATACAAGAGCTAATCTTGTGCCAGTGAAAGATGATGAACCCTAAAAGTGCGGCGATGATGAAGAACATAGCAAATAGTCAAACCCATATCAAGAAAGTGTTTTGATAGCACACACCAGTGAAACCAGCTAAAGAAACGACCATGATTGAGATCACATTTATTGTCAATGGCCACTGTAAGAATTTCAAACAATTTGTGTTGTTGGCTCTACTGCCTAGCCATATACCACCTCCTGGGATGGGTATTGAGTACCCCTATCAAGTGATTGCTAGTTCTTATGGTTAATCTTTCTCTGTTTCGCTCTTCCTATCTGCAATAAGCACTTCAGATCTTTTTCTGCTCTGTCTCTCTTTCTTTCTTTACTGTTGGGATGACCAGTTACAACTTACAAGTGAAGAAGAGCATTGATAGCAAAAAAGGTAAATGTATAATGTGTGCAGGTGGGGATATTTTGCTATTTTTGAAGGGATGACTGAAAAATAATTAAATATTCTGTATTTGTACGGGTTAATCCGGGTCAACCAGATTAATCCGTGTTAACCCATAAAACCTGGGTCTCGGTCTCTTAATTGGATCAATTTTCAGGTTGGCTTTTATAACTATGAGTGAAAACAGTGAGCTGTTTTAGAATATGATATAATATAATAATTATAATATAATTATATAATTATAATTATAATTATAATAATATAATATAATATAATATAATTGTTAGCAGAACAATAACTTCCTATATTAGCTGATTTAATTCGTTCCCTTAAATAATTAACTTCCTAAACAATATCGTTGTCTCATTAATTCCACTCTCTCCTCCCCTTTCCCTCGAAAACGTCAAGAGCCCATCCAAAGTCGGACAAGCTTCCAAACGCTAGCTTGGATGTCCTTCGTCCCTTCGTTAATATTTAATGTGAAATTAGGGTTAGCATCAAATTATTCATCCCTCTCCGTATCAATCTCAATCTCTCCTCCCCTTTCTCTTGAAAAAGTCGAAGCCTATCCAAAATTAAGAATCCCTTTGCTACCAACTTCAACTACTTATTTTAAAAACAAGCAGAATTTCTTCAAAACTTCTTGTTGATTTCCCAATTTCCCTCGCCAAATTTCTTAAACCTTTCTCATGATCTGTGCTTCCTTTTCTGATTGAATCGAATCATCTCATCTGGAGCTCAACATCTTTCTTGATTGATTGGAAGGTATATTCTACTTTCTTTTCTTGTTTTTTTACCACTAATTTTGTTTCTTTACCTATTTGTTTTGATTCGTGCAAATAAAAGTGCCCATTTGGTTGTGGGATTCTTGTTTGATCATGTAGAACTTAATTATATATGTTGATTGAGCAGGTAGTTTTTAAATGTTTATTTTAATATCAACTTCTATTACTTATCTTAAAAACAAACAGAATTTCTTCAGTTTTTATTTAATTATAGATTGCTTGGCAGGCTCTTTTTCTGACAATCACTTCAAAATCCATTTTTTATTCTACATTTATTTGTATCTGCAGGGACAAAGAAGAAAGGGGATGAAAATGGCTATACAGAATGATCCATTTTGGGAATATGTTGAGAAGCTGGATGATGATGTTTTCAAGTGTACATTTTGTGCCTATAAATTTGCTGCTGCTACTTCCGTTTCGAGGATCAAATGGCATTTGTCAGGACTCGAAGGGCGTGGTGTTAAATTATGTGACAAAGTTCCTGAAGAAGTTCAAGATGCAGCCCGTGCAGAAATTGATGGTCCTCCAGAAAAGAAACAAAAAGTTATAGCAGGTTCAAGCAATAACGACGGCAATAATGCAATTCCAACTTCTGCACAAGAACAAAACTATGAAGGGAGACATGTAGAAATGGCACAACAAGGAGAAGCTTCCCCCCCCACAGTGCTCAAAGTTTGTTTGGATAGCATCGTTGATAAAGAGATTGAGTTTACCCATGACGCATCTGAGACTATACCGAGAACCGAACAAGTGCAGAATCTGAAGAGAGGTAGCTCTCTTGAGAGGCCATCAATTAATCAAGCTGACGGGCTTCGAGGAGATTCATCCCCACCAAAGGATCTATCGTGTCCTGGCCTTGGAAGTTATCATGATCAACTCTGTTCTCCATCAGTAAAAAACGATGTCATTAGGAATGATTTGCAGAACATAGTTAGAGAGAAAACAGAACCAGCAGCTAGTATGTTGGAGCAAAGCAATGCAATACTTAATAAATTGGCAGGTGATGATGGAAGGATACAAGTGGGAGTTCAGGGCATGGAAAAAGGTGCAGAGGAAGAGTTAATTTGTTCGCATCCAGAAGCGGAAAGTGGCATGGAATACACCTGTGAAGGATTTATTCAGCATGTAGACAGAAATGTCTCCCCAGGTAAATTATTTATACCTCATTGTCTTTTTTTTTTTTTTATCTATCTTACCATCTTTTTTTTTCACGTGGAACTATTGTTTAAATCTTTGGAGTTAAGATCATTAATAGTTTCAATCAGTTGGTCTTTCTTGGTTCATATAATCCATGCTTTATGGAGTTCATACTAAATTGATCCTAAACCTATTTTCCTTCCCCCATCTCATCAGAACAAGCTATATTAATGGAGAACAGTAGTGGAAGATTAGTGAAGCCCGGCACAAGTGCTAGCTCTACAAAGCTAATGGGCCGAGCATTTGAAAAGAATGTTAATGTGATATGGTCTTGGTTAATGGATGATGAAGTCTCAACCATCGGCATTCACGGAGTGGGGGGCATCGGTAAAACGACAATGCTGCAATATATCCACAATGAGCTTCTAGAAAGACCAGACATCTCTCATCATGTATACTGGGCGACCGTATCTCCAAACTTTAATATTAAAACATTGCAAAATCTCATCGCTGAATGTCTTGATTTAGATATCTCAAGCGAAGACGATGATATGAGTAGAGCTGTCAAATTATCAAAAGAACTAGTGAAGGAACACAAATGGATTCTCATTTTAGATGATTTGTGGAACTCTTTTGACCCACAAGAAGCGGGGATTCCTATCCCATTAAAAGGATCGAAGCTCATTGTGACAACTCGATTAGAAATGGTTTGTCGGCAGATGAATAACCAAAACAATATAAGATTGGATCCTCTTTCTGATGAAGAAGCTCAGGCTTTGTTCATGCAGAAGCTTGGACTTGACAGACCATTTTCTCCAGAAGTGAAACAAATTGCTATAGATGTTGCAAGGGAATGTGCCGGTTTGCCATTGGGAATCGTTACATTAGCAGAAAGTTTGAGGGGGAGTGGATGACGTGCATGAGTGGAGGATTGCATTGAAGAGATTGAAAGAATCAAATTTTTGGGACATGGAAGATAAAATATTCCAGATATTAAGATTGAGTTATGATTGTTTAGATGATTTAGCCCAACAATGTTTCGTATATTGTGCGTTATTTGATGAACGTCGTAAGATTGAAAGGGGGGTGTTGATAGAGTCGTTTATTGAGGAGGGGATAATTAAAAAAATGAATAGGGAAGCAGCATTTGACATGGGCCACTCAATTCTAGATGGACTAGAAAATGTTTGTTTATTGGAAAGAATTGATGGTGGTAGTGCTGTCAGGATGCATAACTTGCTCAGAGATATGGCCATCCAAATACTGGATGAGTACTCTCTAGTCACGGTAAATTTTACTTTATATCATCCTCCTTTCTTTTTTTTCCCTATAGGTTAACCACTAATTTTGTTTCATCACGTATTTGTTTTGATTCTTCTAAATCAAAGTGCTTTGCGGTTATAATAAAATCAATGATTAAGTTGTAGAATTTATAAGCAGGATTCTATATTAATCAGGTAGATCTTATTTATTGATGTTGCTTAATGAATAACAGAACTCAACTCATATTATAGTTTCGTTTACTTTGTTGTTATCTTCAATTATGTATCTTTAAAATAAGGCGAATTTCTTTAAAAAACTTTATTTAGATTACCTGGCAGATTATTTTTTTAAATCAATTTTTAATTCAATGTTTATTTGTATTTGCAGGGCTAAAGAAGAAGAGGAGGATGAAATCAGGAAAGACTTTTGCTGGTGACAAACTTAATTTGACATTCTTCCCTTTGAAACGCCATTCAGGTGTCTTTCCATGTGCTGAAAACACGATTTCCTATTGCTGCATGCGTGTTACATAATTACAATATGGATTTCATGTCCACAGGGACATAGTTATTGCTGCATGCGTGTTACGTAATTACAATATGGATTTCAATATGGATTTCATGTCCACAGGGACATAGTTATTGCTGCATGCGTGTTACATAATTACATCAGGCGCGAAGGGAAAGATGATTGGTTGTTTGCTAACGAACTCTCCCGCCTATTTCCATTTTCCCGTAGCTATCCTTCTCTCTCAAAACCATGGCTCTCTCCCCCTCCTCCCTCTACCCTCCAAGCAATACTATATTTTTGTCTTACTCCACTTTTTTCTCCAAATACACACCAAATTAACATTTTATGATTAACAGCGAAATCATACAAAAATATAACATGCCATAAGGAGATCCGTTGTCTCCATGCTTATTTGTGATCGCTATGGAGGTCCTTTCTTGTATGATTAACAACGCTGATATTCAAAGGGTTACTCCCTTTTCATTCTAGATGCAAAAATATCTCATTGCCTCATTTATCCTTCACCGATCGATGACTTCATGAGTTTTGCTGATGGATCTGTTTTGGCTATCCAAACGATTTCATCCATCAGTTATCTGGATTGTGTAAGGCATAATCCTGGACAAAATCTCTATTAGAATTCAACATTCAGAAATCATGCTTCTCTCTTTTACTCTAGATTACATCTCATTTCCCGCAGGCTTGATACTAAATCAATTGGGAGATACAGAGCTGAGTTCAACCCAACAAGTTGCTTCATCAGAGAGAAATAACTGTCATTTTTAGAGGATAAGTGAACAAAATTCAGATCATGAAGGAGGTTACAATCAACATTCAGCCAGAGTGATACAGAACTGACAAAAAAAAAAAGAGAGACAGAATATACAAGTCCATCCCTGCTCGAAACAATCAAGTTGAACAGCAGGTGCTTCAAAGTCTGGACAGCACTGAGGCAAGAAGTCTTTGACCATGCAGAGTGAAAGTAGAATTTGTTAAGCACATCCTAGCAGAATCATTACAACGTCTTGCACTCCAAAAAAAGGTAGCAGCATGTTTCTCGTACATCAAGAAAACATCACGAGAAAGAAATACCTGCAAAAGAAATGAAAACTAAAGGATGCGTTTTCATTCAGTTTAAGTGGTTTTTTTAATGTGCTCAGTTACAGCACAAGGAAGTTCAAAGGACAAATTCATGCAAAGTCTTTGGATACATGCTAATTATAGAATTTCATAATGGTGGGAGCAGCACAGGCTAGAGGAAGAATCTGAGGGGATTTACGCGGGAAAGCCATTTAATTTCAGAGAGAGTAGTCTTACTGCCAATGCCTTGATGTTTACAGATGCTGCATGACACCAAAGCCACAAATAAATCCCTTGATGTAGATCTGTCCCATGGTGCTAGATGTCAAACTTTCTTCAGCAGCCAAAATTGTGGAGTCTCGGGGCTTTTCGAATAGATTATTGCATGTTTTTTTTGGGAGAATAGATCAAGACGACAATCAGATCCAGCCAATACCTGCAAAAGAAATGAAAAATAAGGATGAGTTCTAATTAAGGAGAAGCGAATCAAAGCCATTTAATGGAAGTTTACACAGCAATCCAGCACTGGCACAATGCCAGGAAGCTTGAGAGTGAAATTTATGATAGATGCTGGTAGATTTCAGAATCAGTGCCGTTGCCTTCAGGTTCAATGTTGGTCTAAAACAAAGTCAGACATGGAAGGCACCCACCCTCTCTTCAAAACCCCAAACTAAAAACATCTTAAAATGCCTGAAATCACAAGTCCTCTTAGTATATCATGCAGAAGCACCAATCCTAGTTCAAAGTGGCATAAAAGAGGCTATATGTGACATCTGCATTTACTTACCACGAAAATGAATAAATCAGAAGCTAAATGATTCTTTTTAATTTTCTTTCAGATGTGGTTAGATTTCATGAGCTGGTGCAGGCCCACAATTCTTTTAATCAATAGTGTCGAATTGTTGTTGTTGTGGACAAGAATTAATGCCTGTTTGTGGCAGAAATAAATTTTTTGAAAAAAAACCCCTTCAAACTTGCAAGTTGAGGAAGAATTTATAGCATATTAATGAGTTGGTATAAGTAGTTGTATCTCATATTCAGCTATGAACATCAAGAAGCAGTAAGAAACTTGCGTATAAATTCTAGTTTGTTCTCAATCTTAGATAACAAAGTAACTCACAAACACAGCAGATCATTTCCAAAGCATTTCTGGAGCTGGACTTTTCAAGAAAGCCAATTAATTAGCTAAAGCGTTTTGAAAATGGAGTTTCTAAACATGAAAAATCAAGAATGATTTGGGAAATGATCGTTAGAGATGAATTATGAAAAGGAATAAATGATGTATGCTGTTCGAGTGATAGCTGCAGTAGCCCGCCAAGAACAGCATGCAAAACACTGTAATGATCTGCAGCCAAAAGCAGTTGTGCCTCTTCTTTAATGGACTTCATACACAATCATATATCCAAACAGATTCTAAGAAAATTGTTCAGTGCAAGTTCTTTCTCGACTTGCAAGTTTGAAGTTTTTTTTTTTTTATTATTTCTGCCATAAACAGGCATTAATTCTTGTCCCCAACAACAACAATTCGACACTATTGATTAAAAGAATTGTGGGCCTGAAATGCTAGGCCACGGCTCAGACTCAAATTCTAAATTCCCTTGCAATATCTGCTTGAAGATACCCGTTTTCAGTTTCTGGTGTTGATAAAGGATGAAAACAAATAAGATAAAAACCAATTTGTCTTTATAAGTCGGTAGCATTAATGGATGAACTCAACTGTTTCAAATAAGTACGTACTCATCAGGTAAGATGATGCAGGTACCAAAATGCAATAGATTTTGAACGGTCAACGAAAAAAACTTCAAAAATAAAGGACCAAATTTCTGAATAAGGGGATCTGTTACCTGAAACAAGCAAGTAATTGGAATTTCAGTCTATGTTTCCAGATATCCTACAGCTGAAACAACATCGGCGGTCAATTCAAAAGCATTTCATGAAATGGCCAGACATGAGACTAGAGATATTAGTGATGATCTGTTGTAGCAGTAAAATCTCAGTTATCAGAAATCATTCCCAACTTTTACCTCCAAAAGATAACGATAACAAGGTTTTGAACAAACACTGAGACAAATGAAAGAAACACAGTGAATGAACACATGGAATCCAAGTTGAAAATTAAAATTCATTCATTGTATAACACCAAAACAAGCATTAAAGGTGCCGTACATGGTTGTAGAATATTACAGAGAGTTCAAAATCTGTGGCCTTAAGATCAGGAGCATCCTCCTCAACATACACTATGAAACAATAAGCTGTATGGCTTAAGATCTCTATGCATGAGAGCAGGTGAATGACAAGCCTCAGAAACCCCAATGATAGTCATGATCAACATAGCAGCCTCTCTATCACTAGAAGCACAACAGAGGGCATAACTGAAACAACACAAGACTAATGCAGAATATGCTCTCTTCCAATCCTTACTGAATAAGAGGTCTTTCTTCACCATCGGCCTACAAAAGATCACCAAGTAATTAGAAGCCATAAACTTTGAAGCCAATCAAATTCTCATTTAAAATCCCATCTCTAAAAACACAATGGAGTCTTTTCAATTCCACATGAATATAGTAGACAAATTAATTTTTCTTCCTATAAATAATAAATATATAGAGGAATCAATCATTTTGTGGCTGAGGCTAATTCATTAAAATTAAATTAAAGGGGATTGAGATAGAAGAATTAGCATAATGCTTACCCATACTTCATTAAAGGCAGTCGTCTCCTACTGAAACTTTACAAAGCGACAAAGGGCATTCTTAGCGTAAGGATGCTCCCACTCCAAGTCTGTCTCCCACCATACTTTTGGGTATACTATGATTTCATGAAGAGAAGGGTGAGGAGGTGGATGATCACTTTCATCAAACGGAAGACAAATTGGCATCCTCTTCAGCTTCTCACAGTTTCCTATGTGAATTACTTTCAGAGAATCGCAAATCAATTTTGCACTAAAAATGCTTTTCAATTCTGGTAATTCAATCAATTTCAATTCTCTCAACTTTGGAAGTTCGAGTTCGGTGGTGCAACTGCTGCGGCTGCTTTCTTCACAGATATGCCCTTCATTATCTGATCTTCTTTCTATTATCTCCTCCATTTTCTCACAATTTTTAACTTCAATCACTTCTAGTCTTGGCAGTGAGACAAGAGGCAACAAGTTCTTCGTACTTGTACATCCAAAACAATAGAGCTCTTTAAGACCACAAAATATACCATTATAAGATGGAGATGGCTGTGCTGGTGGAGAAGAGCAGAACCAAGAAGATGAACCAAAACAATTGATCTCTTCAAGATCAGAATATATACCATGAGAAGATGGAGATGGCTGTGTTAGTGGAGAAGAGCAGAAACCAGAAGATGAAACCAAGCTACTGCAATCCCGATTGATTACTTCTTGATGGCTGTTTAAACAAGAGATGGCTGTTTTTACATTGCAACCATCATTCTCCTCAATCTGCCCTACATAAATTTTGAAAGTTTTGGGTGATCGGGTCTTATCCCGAGAATTGAAAAACATCTCTAAGTCAGAGTGATCTTTAAAATGGCATTCCAAATCTTCCAACTTCTCCAAGCATCCTGCATCCTCTCCTTTAACTGTCATCGGAGCATGTTGTCCCCATCCAAGTATAAAGACTTGCAAGTGAGAGAGTTCACGTAATATCCCACTAGGAAATTCCTGTTCACCACGGCTATTCATTCTAAGATACCTCAGTTGGGATAGACATTCCAAGCCTTGAGGAATAATTTCAAGTGCAGTGCGATAGAGATCCAACCTCCTCATTTTCCTGAGCTTTTGCAATGATGGTACATGTATTAACCTTTCACAACCAACGAGCAATAATGCAGTGAGCTCCACCAAATTAGAGACAGAATCAGGCAATTTTTCAATAACAGTGTGAGACAGATCGAGTATCTTGAGCCCATGCAATTGCTTGAAAAATGTATCTGCAATCAATTCCAACTCTCTATTATAGTGTAACAACAGAGTTGATAGCGAGGGGCACCTTGGTGAATGTCTGGAAGAAATTTCTTTAATTTGGTTTCCTATTAGTGAAACTCTCACAAGATTCTCCCCCCATTCTCCTGCCTCCGACAAATTTTTTAATTGTACACCTGCTTTAATTATGACTGGAAAGTACTCTTTATATGTTTCGATGGCCATGTTCCTGATCAAGTTATGCATCTTGACAGCACTACCACCATCAATACTTTCCAACAAGCAGACACCTCCAAGTCTATCAAGCAGTGAATGGCCTCTGTCAAATTCATCCTCCCTACTCTCCTGATTTTTTATCACTTCCTCATCAATCAAATAAGCTATCAAATCATCTTTAGGGATCACGAAGGCTTTGGGAAATAATGCACAGTACAAGAAACCTGCTTTCTGATGATACTTCTTTAGGTGGGTATAGCTTGATTTCAACGATGGGAATACCATTTCCATGTGAGATTGCCCAGCTCTTGTTTGTTCCAGTTCTTTTAAAGCAGTCCTCCATTGGCGATCGTAACGCATCCTCTTCATGGATCCAGCCATTGCTATAATTGCTAGCGGCAAACCACCACACTCCCTTACAATACATTCTGCAACTCGTTTCTTTTCTGAAGAAAGTTCAATGTTATGTCCAAGTTTCATCATGAACAACTTCAAAGCCTCTTTATCTGAAAGAGGATTTACTCTGATGCTTCGATCAGTCACCTTTTGACAAATTTCTTGTGATCCAGTTGAAACAATCAGCTTGCATCCCTCAAGTGAGACAGGAATCCCCACTACGTGTGGCTCAAAATCGTCCCACAGATCATCTAAAATAATGATCCATTTTTGCTTCTGCGTTAATTCTTTAGACAATTTGGCAGCTCTATGCACAACATCATCTTCACTTGAAAGATCTAAATCAAGACGTTTAGCGATAAGACTCTGCAATGTTTCAGTGCTGAGATCTTCTTGAGGCATGGTCACCCAGTAAAGATGATGAGAAATGCCTTGGCTTTGTAGAAGCTCATTATGGATATGTTTTAGCATTTCTGTTTTACCAACCAACCTCATTCCGTAAATGCCAATGGTTGAGACTTCATCATCCATTATCCAAGCCCATATCTTTCTTTTACTCTCTACAAATGCTCCACCCATTAGCATTGTAGAGCTAGTAGGTAATGGATCTCCCCTAGTCGTCTCCATTAGATGAGCTGCTATCACATCCCATGGGTTATCAACTAAATGATGCACTTGATCTTCTGTTTGTGTTGCTTCTCCTGTAGTCTCTTGTGCATCAACTAGATCTTCACCTGTGGGCAAGCGAGAAGAGACATTTCTATCTAAAGCTGCACGGGCTGCATCTTTAATTTCTTCAGGAACTTCGTTACATATTCGAATACCACGCCCTGTGAGTCCTGACAAATGGGATTTGATCCTCGTAATGGTTGTGCCTTTACCAAAGTGATAGTGACAATGCTTACACATCGCTCTACCACCATCCATCTTTACAACACATTCCCAAAATTGATCATTTGGTACAGCCATTTTGATCAGTGGCTCTGTAGAAAAGAGAAGAAAAGGATATATATGTCAACACGATGAAAAAAAAAAGTAAAAAATATTGAATAAAAATTAATGAAAGTTGCATTAATTGGAAAAGAAGAGGTTGAAACTAAAATAATAAGTTAAAAACAACAAAGAAATTTAAAAAAGTAAAAAGAATTCAAGTTTTAGGGTCAATTTAGCATGAACTCCACAGGGCATGGATTATAAAAACTGATAAAATTTAATTTATTTATATCTGTAAACTACAGATGATCAAATAATTTTATTACTTTTCCAAATTGGACTTGAGCAGATAAATAATCAAGCATGCATATAGTGTTTTCAATATGATTTAATTTTTTTTTTTACATGAGACGCATCAAACAATATTTTAATTACTTTTTCTAATTGGACATTAATAAATATGTAACCAATCATAAATTATGTCAAATATAGCTTAATTTGTTTTTTTTTTTATAATGGCATAAGCTAACTTTCTAATTAATTTTTGGAAGATACACTATTGATTGTTTCCCATATTCTTAACTATATATCCTTAAAATTCATTCCCCCTATTCTCTATGAACTCTTCAAATGATGAAAAATCTAATTTAAAAGGCTTATGCCTATGAAAATTTTTCAGTTATGCTCATACATAAATATTATAAATTAGGTTCCAAAGCAACCAAACATATTTTTATTAAATAGTTGAGTATTTTAAGGACTGTTATGTATAGTAAATATTCTAATTGAGGAATGACTAAGATAAAGTCCCATGATATGAATTTTCTAGAAGAGGATTTTGCAAGTATTGGTGGAGTTAAAAAGATATTCAATTTTATAAGTTATAAGAACCTCATGAAAGTTTTCTACTATCTAATGGTTAGGATAATATTTCTAAACTTTATCCTACATTTGTCATAAACAATGCCAATAGGAGTATACCATTAAAGATAGATTCTTAAATGTTAAAATAAATAAATAAATAAAACCTCTTTCCTTCCACCATAATGTTAATTTGAATTTGTGTATTCTCTATTAATAAAATTGGATTTGTTTTTGCAAATTTAAATATCAATCAAATGTGAGAATGCTTTTTTTAACATTTAAGAACCTTGTAGAAAAGTAATCCAAATAAAATATTGGACCAAAATCCAAAATAATTCAGTGTATAAGAAAAAAATTAAAAAACAATTGGTGACTAAATTAAATAAAAAACTTGAATAACAAAAAGAAAAGAAAAGTGAACAATGTTATATGAATGAACAGATCTTTTAGAGTTCTTTTATTTTGTGGATAACGTTCGTATTTGCCATCTCTCTAGCAAAAGTCAAAGGTTTGGATGTGGTAGACTAATTGATATATATAGTCTGGCAGCGAATTGATAATTGTTATATCAATTAGGAGCTAATATGTGGTTACACCAAAAATATATTACATATATTTTCATTTATGTTGAGAGCAAATATACCATAATCATAGTAAGAAGAAAAAAAAAATACTATAGATTTCATCTCATTATCGCCAACAAGAATCACTTCAAGGAGAAAAAATTATGACAAAAAAATAAGAGTGCATAAAGGAGAATTCTTCATTTTCATTTCACCACTAACATGTCACTTAAAATTTTATTTTTTTTAAATTAATTTTTCTAATATTTTCAAATTATATTAAAAATAATTTTAAAAAAATATTATTTTAATATACTTTTAAATAAAAAACATTTTAAATAATAATTACTAAAACACCCCGACCCACCCTTTTAAATCCTGCTCCGTGTTAGAAAGTAATTTAAAAGTAGAAAGTAATTTAAAAGCAGCCCCTACCCTACTAAGTATTTGTTTTAGTTTTTGTGGTTGAAATTATTTATTTTAATTTTTATAGTTGAGATTATGGTTAAATACAATTTTTTTATGCACAAAACTCAACCACAAAAATTAATATTTTTTTATTTTTTATAGTTTTTTAAATAAGTTCCACACTCAAACCACAACTCCCACCTCTAAAACAAACACACGCTAAGTCACATGCCCCACCTCATAAGCGTTCTGCCACTTTTGTTTAAATTACATGGTAAGAGGCAAGATTGTCATAACGGCTCCCCTCAAACACAAAATTAAAACAAATCATAAATATAGTTAACATCTTTTACTCCTACCTCACAAAATCAGAGTGATTTTGTAGGGCATAAGTTGCAAGCAAACACAGTAAACGGAACTAGAAATATAACCATCAAAACTACCCTTTTCTACAAAGGAGAGGAACCAGACCCAACTGCCTTCCACAGCTTGACCCATTCAACCATGGCTTCAGCAGCACGAGTGAAAACAGGATTTGACGGTCCTAACTGTTGCTTCACTGTTGTTGCCATCTCAAGGATGCAGTCTTCTGTTGTAGCTGCTGTTTGTGGCAGCCTAACTAACTGAAAGAACGGGACAATTTCCTCCGTCAGCTTTACCCCTTCCCACTCTTTTTTCAAGCTTTCTATCGGACTACCTCTGTCTTTTCTCCACACATACGGTAACCCACTTTTCACACCAAGACCAAGGTGATCGCACACAACCTTAACACACATTCCACTCCAAATATCTTCCATTGTTTCCCATCTAAGATTTCCTTCCCCAGCCAACTTCAAAGCTGGCAATAAAGCCGGCCCCACAGCCTCACGATCAAAAGCAATGTTGATTCCACTGATGGGCATCATGGCCCTAGATGGAATGGTCATAACAGCATCAACATATCGAGAATTTCTCTGCCCTGGCTTCAGGGCTTGTGTAGGGGCATCTAAGTCAGCTAAATTAAGCCAGAGTCCACATGACAGAGCACACGTAACCCCACTACGCAGACTAAATGGGTACCCACGAACAAAATCTGCTCCCTCACGATAAGGGTCATAGAGAGTATTAAAATAAAAAGGAGTGGCTGGGGTGGTCAGGTTAGCAAGATGCTGGGCCACAGCATCTATTATAAAACCCTTACTGTCCTTAGCTGGGATGCAATCATCATCGATTGAGACAATGTATTTCTTACGAGACACAAGAAAGCCAAAATACCTGCATGAGTAGCCGGAGAAGACTATGGAGGAAGAAGAGCCCACCACCCGGTCGATATGAGACTTGGAATAGACATCAAAATTAAAGCCCTCTGGTATCCTGAGTTCCTCTTTGAGATCAGGGTCTTTGACAATTATCAAGTGGAATCGGGAGAATATGGGTCTCCACTCATTCATAAATGATGTCAGGTCTGAGTGAAGTGCTCCTATCACAATGTCAACCTCACTGTCTTTGATGTTAGCTAGAGACATCTTCCCAAGTTACAAAAATGAAGATCCAGAACCAAGAGATTGTTTCTCCTAAAAGCAGCTCGTGTTTGGGTTTAAAATGTATCCAAGTGTTCATGCACAATTTTGTCTATCTTAGAATTTCTCAGAACATCCTATCAATAGACAATCAAAATGAAAGAGAAAAGCTTCAAAATCCAGCTCAAAACATCTGGAAGAATAGGATGAAAAAATTTCAAATACAACTCACTAGTAGGAAGGACAGGGGTTATGACATGTTGGATGTTCAATGCCTGGATGAATGCAAGGACTTCATCATTTCCTGTCGCCACAAACAATTTCAGAACTTTCTCAGTCAGTTTTCCAGCTTTCAGTGTTCTCTGCTCAACATGGAAAAAACAATGTTACAATTGGATATGAAATGGACCAAAAGAAATTAAGGAGTAGAAGAGCAGTTACAACTGAGGAGAAAAGATAACAGATTGACTTTTTATAGCTCAGATGTGAATGGAATATTTATTGCTTTGGTTTAAGTGACAATCTATGCCTTGCATTGCATTACTTATAGCAGCAAAAATTGCAAGGGAAAAAAATTACAATAGCTTGGAACTAAACATTGAATCAAACCATTAGATGGAATGGAAATGGTAGAAAATCAGCCAAGACAAAGCTATGAAAGTATCAAATGAGCTCAATGGTCACAAAGCAGCAGATGAAATTGCTATTGCCTAAGCACGATGTTCACTTTCACATCACTTAACCTTATGACCTTCCTGTCAAAACTATTCAGTGTAACAGAAGCAATATTGCAAACAAAAAAGCCAAGATAGGATTTGCCAGCAATCTGATAAACTAGGTGAAATGCAACTCTTCTAACTGCAAGAGAACTTCAAACTCGTATCAACGTGAAGATTTTATTCCATTACCACATCAAAAGTTTCAGAGTAACATGTTAACATAGACATTTCACGATGTCAGTAATGAATTTGTTGCACACAACCTTTCAAAGTAAATTCTAGTTAGAGCATATAAAACTATTTTTGAGACCCACTTAACAACTTAAATTTTTGAATTGAGACGGTTTGTTGATATAGTATCAAAACTTTAATGACCAAACAATAACGGCTCAAATCCCACCACCCCCCTATTCTTCAGATTAAATTAAAAATTTCAGCATAAGGTGGTTGCAGGCATGTGCAAGTTTCAAGATAAAAGGGTTTTCACTTGAATGGTTATGTTAGAGCATATAAAACCATTCTTGGGGCTTGATCTAAGAGCTTAATCTTTGGGTTGAGATAGTTCTTTGATAATTTTAAATTAAAAATGTACATCATGCAACGAATAAATACAAAATGATCATGTAACCGCTTTGCCTTATGTTGTGTTATATGTTCAGCTTTCATAAAAGCATAATGCAAAGAAAAATTACCATTATAAAACATAACAAAGCATGTCAGGTCATATTACAGAACAACAACTTTAACAACAACCAAGCCTCAATCCCAAAGTAGTTGGGGTTGGATACAAGGATTCTTCTGCACCATTCCAAACAATCAAACACCAATCTGCCTCAAAATCAAGGGATCTCAAATCTTTGATACCACTCCCATCATGTCAAATAACTAGAAGAAAATTGAATGTAAATCTCAACGGCTGCTCTCCATGGAAGGGAAAAAAACTTCACCTCTATGGAATGCCGCGGCCTAAAAGGCTTAATCTCATTATTATTCCCTTCTCTGGTTGATTTGATACAATTATGTAAATCTCCATGCTTGTAATTCATGGAAAATTGAAATTATAACTGATCTAATCCAACTCCTTGTGAGAACTGATATCACCATAGCTTTCTTTATTCCAACTTAAAAGAGAACATGATAGAGCGACAAGCAAAGAGCATTTAGCATATACCTTTTAAATTTGTGCTTTCATATTGTAAATAAATAAACTATTAGTAAATCAATTCTATGTGTGAGCTTCGTGTTGTATAAGAATCCAGGACAAAATAACATGGATCAATATCAAATTAGAAACAAACACTCCCAGTCTCATCTCATCGCAATCACCATAAAATCACAGAGCATGAAAGAAAATCAGAATGCAGGATGTTGCTACGGAATAAGTGAAGCAAAAAACAAAATTTTTTAAAAAGGGCAAACTTCTAGATAGATCTAAATCTAGAGATCACCTCTTCTGAAAATAAATAAATAAAGGAAGCGAAGAGAAGAGAAGTACCAGGAAGAGATCGAGGATAATGTGATCAGGTATGGAAGAGAGATCAGAAAAGTTGGAGACGTTAAGGACAGCTGTGTCAATTGTTAGGGAAAGTAACGATGGCGGTGTGGTTCTCATCCAATCTTCTCTCATCTATCATCCATTCATTTATTTATTTATTATATTACTGATTAATCAATATCACCTCTCTCTCTCCCCCTCTGCTTTCTAAAGAAAGAAAAGTTTGACCAGGTCCACAGTTTGTCGAGAGATTGCTGGCCGCGTTCTCTCCGCCGTCGCTTCCTCTGCTCCTCACTCTCCGCCTGCCTGCCTGCCTGCCTGGTTATGTAGTCTTTTACATGTAAATCGATATTAAGTTATTTATATTCGAACTCGAGTTGTCCATCTAGTTTCCATGTAAATCCACCAATCAGTTTCCATCTATTTTAAAAATTTATTAATTAGCCGGTTTGTATTTTAAAATTATTTTCGATAACATTTAAAAAATTTATTTGAATATATTAATATTAAAAATAAATTTTAAAAAATAAAAAATAAAAAATAAAAAATTTCAATATATTTTAAAAAAATACTTTTAAAAAACAAATAACATTACTAAGGATATCCTCCCATCACTTTAGTGCTATGTGTGTGTGTATATATATTATTCTTCGTTCAATGTTTTATATTACTAACTCAATTATTCTATCCTATTTTTTTAATCTCTATATCTCCATTTGTGCAATTCTCGATAAATATGTTAGTAATCTCTCAACTATGGTATGTTCGGTGATTGGTTGTGGAATCATCCATCTTTCCTTCTAATACAAGGTTGTTTTTTTTTTTTTTTGTACGTGATTAGAAATTCAGAGGAAAAATATTAAGGGATTAAAATCAGAAGGTGAGAAGTTAAAGTGCAAAAAGTGCAGGAGTGAAATGTTAAGGATATTTGGTGAAAATAAAAAAAATTGTGTGATAAAAGTAAAACTTAATATAAAAAATTAACATTTAAACAAATTAATTTAAAAAATACATTTTTATTCTAAATTTTATTTTTTTATTTTCAGTCTTTTTTTCATAAAAAAAAAGAGAAATTGCTGAATTCCAATGAAAAAAAAAAAGCTCTTTACTAGTAATGATTCCAATCACCAAACAGACTAAAATTGATATGAAAGGTTTCATTGAATGAATCTTTATGGTGGTTATTTTTAAGTCTCAATGTAGCCTAAAAAACCATATCTAGATTAAGGATGCACTATGTTTTTCGGTTTTATTTAGTGGTTTGGACTACTTTTGGGTTTATTAGGTTGATAATTTAGTTTATTGGTCTTTGTAGGGAGTTGTATGGTTGAAAAATAGATTTTTTGGGAAAAAAATCCTCGTAGACCTGATTTTCCAGCTATCACAGTGGAGGCTGAATTTTGAGTTGGTAAATGATATATCGTCTATTATAACGAGCTACGTATCGTTTGTCTATTTTTTTTTTACAAAAAAGGAAACAAGAGTGAATAACATGTTGCCTATCACTTAAAAAAGTAACTGATTCAGGTGTAAGAGTTTGAGCTTTTCCTTTATTTGTACTTTTTTTTGTTTTTTTTTTCCAATTAATATCCCTTTATGTCTTTTTTTTTTAAAATTTTAAATTTCATTTTTTGTATTGTGTGTTTTTAATTTTTTAATAGGTTAATATGATTCATTTGTAATTTTTTTATATTTCATATAAATTAAAAATATTTATTTTTATATAGTATTTCTTTCATTTCATTTTATTTAATAATTTTGATGTGTCTATCAATTTTTATTACAAATTAATTTTAATAAACAAATTCATTATATACAACTATGTAAATGACTCATGTTGTGCTATTAAATATCTTAATTTATATTTATCTTTTAATTTTTGTAGTTTCATTTCTATTTATCCTCAATTTTTTCTATAAAATTATTCCGATCTTATAATCTAATATGTACAATAGACATATAATCTTGATATATTTCATATCCAAATCATAAATTTTGCGAATTAACTTAGCTTTGTCTAAAACTATATTTTTTTTTATTTTTTTTGTTGTTATTGGTTTATTTTTTTATCATTTTATTATATTAATCAAAATCTAAATCGATTATCAAATTTCTATCACTTCTTTAAAGACATGATCATCTCCACATTTATTTTTTCGGGTTAAAAAAATATGGACTAACCTGCATTGTCATTCGGGCCACCAATCTAGTATTTAACTAATTGTTATCCTCCTTGAAAACTTTCCTCCTTTCTCAACTAAAACGTGTCAAATACAAGTAAATACAATGGAAAATTATCCCTCTCCTGACTCTCATACCAAACATATCTTAACAACTAGTTGAACTTAGAAATAAACTAACAATTTACTAATTGTTATCCCTGGACATCAAAGAAAGGGTGAATTAATTGTTTTTGGAAACGAAGTGCAATTTATTTAATTTTTAGTTTTAATCAGAGCATCAAAACTCTAACTAGCCATTTCAATCCATACATATAAACATAATGCAAGAACAAATAAAAGTAAAAAGATTAAGAAAGACGTATATGCATAAAATTTTATATTTGTTTGGCATTAACTACTTATTTCACTTCCTAAAGGATTAATTAGGATTTCTACTACCACTTATAGCTTTCTTTATGGATGACGCCTCACTTTTTACAACTAAATCATTTTTCAAGACTCAAGATTCAAATAATCACTCTCAAGCCCTCACTAAAACTCTTTCTGAGTTCCAAATAGTTTCAAGTGCCACTTGCATATTTAACAATTGATTTTATTAAAGAAATACAAATACACAACTCATTAATCACTTAAGATAAGATACAATGTAAAATCTTGAATATTTAGCTAAGTAATGAAGTATGACTTTCTTTTTTAGATGATGGCTAAGTAAAGAACTAAGCATATTTTTTTTATAGTAGAGGCATCTACAATACTAGATGGTTGATTAGTACTTAAAAGTATATTTTTATCAAGGTTTTATATCATTTTTTTTGCACTTAAAATATCAATAACTTCTTAATTAAAGCATGTTTTATAATAATAAGTCTGATACCATTTGATACCTTTAATTTATTGTGAATGTTCATCCTAAATGCAGGCCTATCACATAAATATAAGGATTGATTGATGAGTTGAAGTATTGAAATTGAAAGGATAAAGAAAGGGCCAAATTTAGAAAAGAGATGCTGGTGTAGTCCAAACTGGAACACTGTTCAGTAATTTAGTTATATTTGAACATATAGATCTTGGATTTAGGTCTACTTTATATGGATGGAAAGCTAAGACATAGGCCTAAAACTTTCATGTGGAAGGCAAGACTCAATTTTATTGTTTGGAAGTTCAAATCTTAGAAATAACGTAGAAGTCCAAATCTGTCCTACAACCCAAATATTGTTCAGTGTTTAGCCTGTATCTTGAGTTCTAGAAGTCCAAATGACCTCAATTTTTTTATTTGAAAAGCTGAGATAATTTGCTAGAACTTTCATGAGTGAGCTTAGTTCAAATTCTTATGTTAGCAATGTGTTTTTGGCAAATAAGAAGATAAGGATTGTCACCAAGTCAAGGGTTGGTCACCTGACACGACCAAAAGATTGATGTCTTCTTTCAAGTGTAGGAGTGTCAAAGTAATATATAACCCGGCAAAACTGAGATCAAATAACAAGGAGGTTAATTGTATAAATTATAAATAACAACAAGAACAACAAGAATAATAATAATAATAATAATAATAATAATAATAATAATAATAATAATAGTAGTAGTAGTAGTAGTAGTAGTAGTAATAGAAGAAGAAAAAATTGATGAGAACTTTGAGATGGAAGATTAATGTGAGGATTAAACAATGAAAACAACAAATGTCAAGGTTAGAGCATCTATTAATAGTATTTCAAACAAGTATAGTTTAAATTTTTATTATTTAACTAGAAACCACACATAAAGGAGGTTCCAATCAGATTATAAATTGTTAACATAATCACATTAGTTATCTTATTCGAATAATGCTAATACTTGTAAATATTGTCAGGCATTCATGATTATAACTTATGTTAACAACAAATCAAGTTTCTTTCATAGCACAAGTGTAGGTTATACCATACGGTTGGGCTATGAAAGTGTCAAGTATTTGTTGTACCAAGTGTTATATAACATAAATTTAGATTAATCATTTAACAAGAAAAGTATTAAAAGTGAATAAGATAACAAATAAAAAATATGTTAGTATCAAATATTAAGGTCCATGTTGAGTTTACACTATACTTATTCTTACACCATTAGTGTAACCTTTTCACCTTGACATATTAAACTTAGCTAAACATAATGAAAGAGAAAAATATAAATAAAAAAAATAAGAACATAAATAAGATAAAATTTAACTAAGTAAAGTAAAGAAAATGAAATGAAAGGCATAAACAAGATATTAATGAAAGCAAAACTTAAGCATTACAAAAAAAGAAAAAAAAAAGCAATAGTATGATCTTGATCTGGAAACTAAGATGCCTAAATGCATGAAAAATACCTCTTTTTATAGGCCAAAATTGAAAACTATTGATTTGATGACTAATTGTTGAGTAGGTAGCCAACTCTTATCTTTGAGAGAATTCTTATTTTCTTGCCTGCCCAAAATGTCACTGATAATGTTAGAATTTGAACTAGACTTCCATATGAAAGTTATAGAAAATTATCTCATCTTTCTAGTTAAAAAAAATTGAGGTTATTTGGACTTTTACAACTTAAGATATGGGCTGAATACTGAATAATGTTTAGGCTGCAAGATAGATTCAGATTTCTACGTTGTTGCTAAGATTTGGACTTCCAAACAGCAAAATTTAGTCTTTCCTTCCACATGAAAGTTTTAGACCTATGTCTTAGCTTTCTATCCATATAAAGCATACTTAAATCCAAGTTCTACAACTTTAGTTATGATTCAATTACCAAATATTGTTCCAGTTTGGACTAAACCAACATCTCTTTTCTAAACTTCACCCTCTCTTTGTCTTTTCAATTTCAGTGCTTCAACTCATCAATCAATCCTTTTATTTATATGATAGGCCTGTATTTAGGATGAACGTTTACTATTAATTAAAGGTATCTTATGGTATTAGACTTGTTATTATAAAACATGCTTTAGTTAAGGAGTTATTGATACTTTAAGTGCAAAATGATGATATAAAACCTTGATAAAAATACACTTTTAAGTACTAATAAGTAAACTAGAAAACAAGCTGTAAGTTATATGGATTTATTGCCATAAATCTCTATCAGGACTTAAACTTTAGCTCGAGCTTAGTCTTCAGGTAATTACACAATGCCCGAATTTATTATTAGTTAATATGTATTTTTTGTTATTAACTGTGGTTGATAGATTAGTAATTGTTATATTGTTTACTTGAGGAAATAAGACATGTGATGTGATGGACTAATTCCTGGATTAATGGAACTAGTACTCAGATGAATGAGCATGATAAATAATTTATTCCTTAGTTAATGGGATTAGTACCTTAGTGAATGGGCAAATTGTTGAACTAATTTCTGGGTTAATTAAGGTTAATGGGATTCATAATCTAGTGGATGAGTGAATCGTTGAACTAATTTTTTGGATTGATGGAATTAGTATTTGTTGAATAGATGGGTAAAAAATTAGATGAGTGAATCGTTGAACTAATTTTTTGAATTGATGGAATTAGTGTTTGTTGAATGGATGGGTGAAAAATTGATCACCTATTATAGGAATTAATTTTCAAGTTTGAATGGATGGGTGAAAAATTAATCACCTATTACGGGAATTAATTTTCGGGTTAATGGACGATATAAATAATTATATTTTTGGTTGATGTTAAAAAAAATTAAAGATTATTTTGAATTTAATTAAAATATATAATACTAGATGAACAAATTAATTTAATGATCTTATGAGTAAATTTTCAAAAAGAAAGAAAGAAAGAAAGAATTTATTGATATTTTATTTTATCTGTCTAATTGAATCATTGTATTAAATCAATTTTCAGGTACATCTCCTTATTGGACTAAACAATGAATTAGTTTTCTTATATTTTTGGATATTGATTACTATTTAAAAGTATATTTTTAGCAAGGTTTTATATCATCATTTTGCACTTGAAGTATCAATAACTCCTTAACTAAAGTATATTTTATAATAACATATCTAATAACATAAGATACCTTTAATTTGTGGTAAATGTTCATTTTAAATGTAGGCCTATCACATAAATAAAAGGATTGATTGATGAGTTTAAGAATTGAAATTGAAAGGACAAAGAGATGACCAAACTTATAAAAGAGATGCCGGTGAAGTCCAAACTAGAACACTGTTTGGTAATTGGATCATATCTAGAGCTGTAGATCTCAGATTTAGGTCTACTTTATATGGATTGAAAGGTAAGACATAGGCCTACAACTTTCATGTGGAGCCCAAGATTTCAAAAGGCCATTTTCAAGTCCAAATTATAGCAACAACAAAGAAGTCTAAATCTGTCCTACAGCCCGCATACTGTTCAGTGTTTGGCCCATATCTGGAGCTCTAGAAGTCCAAATGATCTTCTTTTTTTCCTAAAAAGCTGAGATAATTTTCTAAAAGTTTCATGTTTTCAAGTGGTTCGAGTTCTGATGTTGTCAATTACATTTTTGGTAGAAAATAAAAGATAAAGATTATCACCCCGTCAAGAGTTGGCTACCCACTCATCAATTAGTCATCAAATCAATAGTTTCTAATTTTGGCCTATAAAAGGAGGCATTTGCCATGTATTTAGGCATCTTGGTCTCCAGATCAAGATCATGCTCTTGTTTTCTCTCTTTGTATTTTTTATAATATTTATGTTTTGCTTTTATTAATATCTTGTTTATGCCTTTCATTTCCTTTCATTTACCTAGTTAACTTTATCTTATTTATGTTCTTATTTTGTTTATTTATTTTTCCTTTTTCATTATATTTAGTTAAATTTATTATGTCGAGTTGAAAAAGTTAGACTAATGGTGTAAGAATAAATATAGTGTAAACTTAACATGGACTTTAGTGTTTGATTCTAACATGTTTTATATTTGTTATCTTGTTCACTCTTTAATACTTTGCTTGTTAAATCACTAATCTTGATTTATGTTATATAACACTTGGTACAACAAATACTTGGTACTTTCATAGCCCATGCTGTATGGTATAACTAACACCTGAGCTATGAAAGAAACTTGATTTGGTGTTAACATAAGTTATAAGCATGGATGTCTGACAATATTTACAAGTATTAGTATTAATCGAATAAGATAACTAATGTAATTATGTTAACAATTTATAATCTGATTGGAACCTCCTTTATGTGTGGTTTCCAATAAATAATAAGAGTTTGTACTATACTTGTTTGACATACCATTAGTGGATCCTCTAACCTTGACATTTGTTATTATTATTGTTTAATCCTTACATTAATAATCCACCTCAAAGTTCTCATCTTTTTCATTTTCTTCTCCTTCTTTTTCTTTATTATTATTGTTGTATTATTGTCATCTATAATTTATACATTTAACCTCCTTGTGGTTTAACCCCGGTCTTGCCAGGTTATTTATTACTTCGACACTCCTGCACTTGGGAGAAGACATCAATCTTTTGGTCGTGTCAAGTTTTTGGCGCAGTTGCTGGGGAGGTAAGTTCTTATACAAATTATAATATTTATTTTATTTTCTCTTTCACTTTTTTTGTATATAACTTTGTTTCCTTTTCTTTTGTTTTCTTACTCCTTTTATTATATTCCTACACGTGCATGAGAGTGTGGTTACATATATTAAGTGGTAGACTTTATAAGGTATCCTCATTATTTTCAGAAAATATGGCCGAAGAAGATAATCAGTCACTTCATAATGAGAATAATGAGAGTAACCATGTTAGAACACTTAGAGACCACATGAATCCCACAAGAACAAGTATACTATCATGTATAGTTTTTTCTTTTGATGCATCTCATTTTAATTTTAAGCCAGACATTATTCAACTTTTACCTTCTTTTCATGGCTTAGATTTAGAAAATCCATACTTGCATTTAAGAGAATTTGAGGAGGTCTGTAACACCTATAATAACTCAAATTATAGCATGAACTCCATCACATTAAAGCTTTTACCTTTTTCATTAAAAGATAAAGCTAAAATATGGTTACAAAATTTGAGACCTGGATCCATTCATGCTTGGCATGAAATGCAACAACAGTTTTTAAAGAAGTTTTTCCCATCTCATATAACAAACTCTTTCAAATGACAAATCACCACTTTCACTTAAAAACCAGGAGAAACATTTTATCAATGTTGTGATAGGAATCGAAACTTGCTTAATACTTGCCCTCATCATGGTTTTGAGATATAGAGATTGATTTCACTTTTTTATGAAGGCTTAACACCTAAAGATAGACAAATGGTTGAATTAATGTGCAATGGAACCTTTGAAGATAAAGACCTTAATGAAGCAATGGAGTGCCTAGACTTGTTAGCTGAAAATGCTCAAAATTGGGACACTATAGGCATGTATGAGACTCCAAGTAAAATCCAACCTCATACATCTAATGAAGGTATGTACAACTTTAGGAAAGATCATGACCTTCAAGCCAAGTTTGCATCTTTTAGCTATAAAAGTTGAGGCACTAAAATTAAAAAAGAGTGGTCAATTAAAATTTATTCAAGACATTGTGTGTCAAATCTGTGAAATAAATGAACACTCTACCAATGATTGTCCAATCTTGCATTCTTTTAAGAAATATCTCCATGAATAAGCCCATGCTTTAAATAGTTTCTAAAGGCCCAATCATAACCCATACTCGTAAACATATAATCTTGGTTGGAGAATTCACTCAAATTTCAGTTGAAAGAGTGACAATGCACAAACTTCACCATCACAGTTTCAAACACACCATAATTTCTAAAATTCTCATGGATATGCACTTTCTTATGCTCAACCTCTTAGAAGTAATTTTGAGAAAACTTTGTATGCATTCATTGAAAAGCAAGAGACAATCAACACTCAACTTGCTCAAAGTATAATAGATTTTAAAGATACTCTTGCAAAATTCACATTTGCTCTCAGTTTTCAAGAGAAAGGTAAGTTTCCATCTCAACCACAAAAAAATCGCAAGGGGCAATACAATGCAAATGCAAGTAGTTCTGGAAGTCAACACATGGATCAAGTCAAATCAGTCATCACTCTTCGTACTGGCAAGATTATTCAAAAACCAATTTTTGAACCTTATGAGAAAGATGATGAGTCAATCTCTAAGGGTAAGGAAGGGGTTGAATCTGAATATTGCAAAGAAAAGACTAATTCCCCACCAGCACTTTCATTTCCTTATGCCATGACCAATCAGGAAGAAATCAAGGATGAAAAAGGCACCGAAAATTTTGATGCAGATCTTTTTATCAAAAGTGACAACATATTTGACACTCGACATCACACCAATCGATGATTACTTTCCTGATGAATCTCTACTTTCTCTTAGTTCAATGCCTTGATTTGCTAAAAATATCAATTTTCTTACTTCAAGATTTTTGCTAACTCGCTAGAGTACTAAAGACAAAAGAAATTTTTTGAGCAACGTGCAAAAATTTTATTAGGATGATCCTTACTTATTCAATTATTGTCTTAATCAAATATTTCAAAGATGCATTCCCGACAATGAGGTAAGTAATGTTGTTAAATTTTGTCACTCTAAGGCACGTGAGGATCATTTCTCGTAGAAAAAAAAGGATTGTAAAAATCTTACAAAGTGGATTTTACTGGCCTACCATATTCAAGGAATCACATGCATTCCACAAAACCTATGAAAATTATCAAAAGGTGGGATTTATTTCAAAACACAGAGGGTCCTTAGATAATCTTATATTGACTCTCAAGTCTCATTATAGTCGAGATAAGCAACGTGTAATTCATGAATTATGAACCTATTTTCATAAAGAACATAATCGACTTAGTCTTGGGAATCTGACTAAAAAAGATCCTGTTTGCCAGTTTTTTAAAAAAATTGGATGAGAAGCCTATCCCTGACCTATAAAGGGCGTTTAAGTCATTCTTGGATGTAAAACCAAGGAAAGATGTGAGCCACAATCACAACTACCTGTACATACACATGCTTTTTTTAAAAATAAATAAATAAATAAATAAAGAGAGAAAGAGAGTGTGTGAGACTCCAGCGGACCTACATATAGGTGGTATGATTGTCTTTTTAATTTCTCATCTATGAAATCCTCTCTTCCTTCCTTTCATTTCTACTCAACCTATACATTCAACAAATATAGAAATGTGAAGAAATGACAAGTTCCTCAAGTCATCACATAAGAAATATTTGTGTTTTCGGTGGATCTAGTCTTGGGAAGGAAAATGAGTTTTTAGAATCAGCAAATTATCTTGGTCAGGTGCTAGCTGAGAGAAAGATTCATTTAGTGTATGGGGAAGGTAGTCTTGGGTTAATGGGAGATGTGTCAATAATTGTATTTTTAGGAGGTAGTCAAGTTTTGGGGGTCATCCCCGAAGCCTTAGCACAAGAGGACATCATTGGAAAAATAATTAGAAAAGAACTACAGGTCTCCACAATGTCTGCTCGAATGAATGCAATGTTTAACCATGTTGATGCCTTCATTGCTTTATCAGGTGGTCTAGGCATATTGGAAGAGATCTTTCATATTTCCTCTTAGGCCCAATTGCACATTCACCATAAACCTATAGGTCTGTTAAATGTTAATGGTTATTATGATAAGTTGTTGTGTTTTCTTAATCATGCTATGGAACAAGAATTTCTAACATCTTCTGCACGAAAAATTATAATCTCTGCTGCTACTGCTGAATAATTGATTGACCAACTACAATCTTTCATTCCTGTAATTGATCCCTTCATGAGTTGCATAAATTGATCATCCAAGAAAAGGCATAAAAAGCTTAGATTAGATTTGAGTCTTCATTTATAAATTTTTGTGTCCTTTTGTTTTATTATTGTGTTTTGTTATTTTTTATTTTTATTTAAGTGTGTTTCAGGTTTGTTAGTGTTCTTTATTTTAGGTGATGTCTTCTCTACTCTATCTTTCTACTTTAGGACATTGAGGACAATGTCTCGTTTTGGTTGGGGGGAAAGGGTAATAGTTGATAAAAAAATTATTTTCTATTTCATAAAGCATGTGCAAAATTATTGTTACTAGGATGACAGAGTAAAGAAGTTATTTTGTTAAAGTGACTCTTGAGACGCATCTTATTAACCATTCTTAATAAGGTCTATCATAATACTTCTTGAAATATTCAGGTTTACAAACTCTCACATTATTATCACTTAATTCTGCTCATATACTCATTTAACATGAATTCTTAAACCTTAATTTACACACACACACTTTAACATATGATTGTGGGTTGCATATTGGATTATTACATTATTTATGTTCTTTTGTTAAATATAGCAACTAAAGGAAAGGGATAGTATCTTATTTAAATAAAAAAAGAAAAAGAAAAAGAACAAAAACAAAAAAAATAAAAGAAAAAAAATGATAGTAATAAAAATATAAATAAGTTTGGTTTCGTAGCCTCCCTAACCTAAGCAATTAAGCTTGAAGGGGTGTTTTAACACCTAATATCCTAAAGTCAACTAACTTGGGAGCTATTGGCTCAACGTTTGTTACATGAGTTGAGGAGCAAAGCTTTAGGGAATCAAATATTGCACAATCTACATATCAGAATCTGTGACCCGAGTTACAAAGCTCGTAGGGGTGTCTCAACACCTAATGCCCTAAGACTAACTAGTTTGGGAGTCATTAGCCGAAAGCTCATTACATGGATTGTATATATATTAAAAAAATAAATAAAAAAAGAGAAAAAAAAAGAAATAATAATCCCAACCCAAGGAAGTTAACCTTAAACATTAGAACAACAATTTTGTTTCCTTCTAAGAAAAGGTCCATAATTATGTGTTGATATATTGAGTATAACAAAAAGGTTTATTAATATGTTGTTAAGAGGTATTGAGTAGATATATAAATTTAATGAGAGTTTGTTTATCTAGATAGGTTAATGGACGTTGAATGATGAATACCTTGATTTGTGGAATTTGCAAAGTATTTTTCTATTTTAACGCTTTGATTACTAGGGACTAGTAATAAGCTGGTTGGGGGGGGTGTGATTAGTGCTTAAAAGTGTATTTTTATCAAGGTTTTATGTCATCATTTTGCACTTGAAGTATCAATAACTCCTTAATTAAAGCATGTTTTATAATAATATATCTAATAATATAAGATACCTTTAATTTATGGTAAATATTTATTTTAAATGTAGGCTGATTAGTACTTAAAAGTGCATTTTTATCATGGTTTTATATCATCATTTTGCACTTAAAGAACTCCTTAACTAAAGCATGTTTTATAATAATATATCTAATAATATAAGATACCTTTAATTTATGGTAAATGTTCATTTTAAATGTAGGTCAATCACATAAATGAAAGGATTGATTGATGACTTTAAGAACTTAAATTGCAAGGGCAAAGAGATGACCAAAATTAGAAAAGGGATGTCGGTGCAATCCAAATCGGAATATTGTTAGGTAATTGGGTCATATCTGGAGCTATAAATCTCAGATTTAGGTCTACTTTATATGGATGGAAAGGTAAGACATAGGCCTACAACTTTTATATGGAGCCCAAGATCTAAAAAGGCCATTTTCAAGTCCAAATTATTGCAACAACAAAGAAGCCCGAAGCTGTCCTCCAGCCCGAGCACTGTTCAGTATTTTGGCCATATCTGGAGTTCTAAAAGTCCAAATGAGCTAAATGTTTTACATAAGAAAGCTGAGACAATTGCCTACAACTTTCATGTTTTCCAGTGGCTCTAATTTTGACGTTATCAATGACGTTTTGGGCAGACAAGAGAAGATAAGGATTGTCACCAAGTCAAGAGTTGGCCACCCACTTATCAATTAGTCATCAAATCAATAGTTTCCAATTTTGGCCTATAAAAGGAGGCATTTGCCATGCATTTAGGCATCTTGGTTTCCAGATCAAGATCATGCTTTTGCTTTCTCTTTTTGTATTTTTTGTCATGTGTATGCTTTGCTTTCATTAATATCAAGTTTATGCCTTTCATTTCCTTTCATTTACTTAGTTAACTTTTATCTTATTTATGTTCTTATTTTATTTATTTATTTTTCTTTCTTTTATTATGTCTAGCTAAGTTTATTATGTCAAGGTGAAAAGGTTACACTAATGGTGTAAGAATAAGTATAGTGTAAACTCAATATGGAATTTAATGTTTGATACTAACATGTTTTGTATTTGTTATCTTGTTCACTCTTTAATACTTTGCTTGTTAAATGACTAATCTTGATTTATATTGTATAATACTTGGTACAACAAATGCTTGGCACTTTCATAGCCCATACTGTATGGTATAACCGACACTTGAGCTATGAAAGGAACTTGATTTGTTGTTAACATAAGTTATAATCATGAATGCTTGATGAAATTTACAAGTATTAGCATTAATTGAATAAGATAACTAATGTAATCATGTTAACAATTTATAATCTAATTGGAACCTCCTTTGTGTGTGGTTTCCAATTGAATAATAAGAGTTTATACTATACTTGTTTGACATACCATTAGTGGAACCTCTAACCTTGACATTTGTTATTATCATTGTTTAATCCTTACATTAATATTCCATCTCCAAGTTCTCATCTTCTTCTTCTTCTTCTGTTTCTTTTTCTTTATTACTACTACTACTACTACTACTACTGCTGCTGCTATTATTATTATTATTATTATTATTATTATTATTATTATTATTATTGTTGTTGTTGTTGTTGTTGTTGTTGTTGTTATTGTTGTTTATAATTATTGTTATTATTGCTATTGTTGTTGTTTATAATTGTTGTTTATAATTTGTACAATTAATCTCCCTGTAGTTCGACCCCAGTCTTACCGGGTTATTTATTACTTCGACACTCCTGCACTTGGGAGAAAACATCAATCTTTTAGTCGTGTCAAGTTTTTAGCGCCGTTGCCGGGGAGGTAAGTTGTATAAATTATAATATTTATTTTATTTTTTCTTTTCACTTTTCTTGTATATAACTTTGTTTCTTTTCTCTTGTTTCTTCTTCTTTTGTTTTCTTTTTCCTTTTATTCTATTCCTACACGTGCATGAGAGTGTGGTCACGTACATCAAGTGGTAGACTTTGTAGGGTATCCTCATCATTTTCAGAAAATATGGCCGAAGAAGATAATCAATCACTTCATAATGAGAATAACCGTGCTAGAACACTTAGAGACCACATGAATCCCACAAGAACAAGTGCACCATCATGCATAGTTTTTCCTCCCGATGCATCTCATTTTAATTTTAAACCAGGTATTATTCAACTTTTACCTTCTTTTCATGGCTTAGAATTGGAAAATCTATACTTGCATTTAATGGAATTTAAGGAGGTCTGCAACACATATAATAATTTAAATTGTAGCATGAACACCATCAGATTAAAGCTTTTTCCTTTTTCATTAAAAGATAAAGCTAAAACATGGCTATAAAATTTAAGACTAGGATCCATTCGTGCTTGGGATGAAATGCAACAAGAGTTTTTGAAGAAGTTTTCCCCATCTCACAGAACAAACTCTTTCAAAAGACAAATCACCATTTTCACTTAAAAACCAGGAGAAACATTTTACAAATGTTGGGATAGGTATCGAGACTTGCTTAGTACTTGCCCTCATCATGGTTTTGAAATATGGAGATTGGTTTCACATTTCTATGAAGGGTTAACACCTAAAGATAGGCAAATGGTTGAATTGATATGCAATGGAACTCTTGAAGATAAAGACCCTGATGAAGCAATAGAGTACTTAGACCTCTTAGCTAAAAATGCTCAAAATTGGGACATTGCGGGTACTTATGATGCACCGAGTAAAACTCAACCTCATACATCTAGTAGAGGTATGTATAACCTTAGGGAAGATCATGACCTTCAAGCCAAGTTTGCATCTTTAGCTAGAAAAGTCGAGGCACTAGAATTGAAAAAGAGTGGTCAATTAAAATCTGTTGAAAACATTGTGTGTCAAATCTGTGAAACAAATGAACACTCAACCAATGATTGTCCAACCTTGCCTTCTTTTAAGGAATGTCTCCATGAACAAGCCCATGTTTTAAACAGTTTCCAAAGGGCCAACCACAACCCATACTTCCAAACATACAACCCTGGTTGGAGAAATCACCCAAATTTCAGTTGGAAGAGTGAGAACAACAATGCACAAACTTCACAACCAAAGTTTCAAGCACACCACAATTTCCAAAATTCTCATGGATATGCACCTCCTTATGCTCCACCTCCTAGAAGAAATCTTGAGGAAACATTGCATGCATTCATTAAAAAGCAAGAGACAATCAATACTCAACTTGCTCAAAACATGACAGATTTTAAAGATACTCTTGCAAAATTAACATCTGCTCTTAGTTTCCAAGAGAAAGGTAAGTTTCCATCTCAACCACAACAAAATCCCAAGGGGCAATACAATGCAAATGCAAGTAGTTCCGGAAGCCAACACATGGATCAAGTCAAATTAGTCACTACTCTTCGCAGTGGTAAGGTTATTGAAAAACCCACTCTTGAACCTTATGAAAAAGATGAGGAGTCAATCTCTGAAGGTACGGAAGGGGTTGAATCTGAAAATTGCAAAGAAACGACTGATTCCCCACCAGCACTTCCATTTCCTCATGCCATGACCAAACAAAGGAAATTCAATCACAACTCTGAAATCTTTGAAACTTTTAAGCAGGTAAGAATCAATATACCTTTGCTGGATGCTATTAAATAGGTTCCTTCCTATGCTAAAATTTTGAAAGATCTGTACACTGTGAAGAGGAAACTAAATGTGAAAAAGAAAGCCTTTCTAGCCGAACATGTAAGTGCTATTCTTCAGAACAATAATGCTTTGAAATATAAAGACCCTAGTTGTCCTATAATTTCTTGCTTTATTGGAGAGCATAAAATTGGAAGAGCCTTACTTGATCTTGGAGCTAGTGTGAATTTACTTCCATATTCAGTTTTTCAAAGTCTTAATCTAGGTGAGTTAAAACCAACTTCTATAACTCTTTTACTTGCCGATAGATCTATAAAAGTGCCTAGAGGAATAATTGAAGATGTGTTAATACAAGTCTATAAATTCATTTATTCTGTGGATTTTATTGTCTTGGACACACAACCTGTTGAAGTATGTAATTTATTTCCTGTTATTTTAGGACGTCCATTTCTTACAACTTCTAATGCATTGATTAATTGTAGGAATGGACTGATAAAGCTATCATTTGGAAACATGACATTGGAGATGAATATTTTCAACTTTTGCAAGCAACCTAGAGATGATAATGATTTACAGGAAGTGGACTTTACTGAAAAATTAATTCATGATCAATTTCCAACCACTTCCAGTGAAATTAAGATTGATGAATCTGATGATTTGCAAATGATTTATTTTCAGGAAGAATCAAAGACAAGTAATTGGAGGCCATAAATTGAGGAATTGCCACCACGATCAATTAAGTCCATACCTTCAAGTGTTCAACCACCAAAACCTGATTTGAAGCAGTTGCCATCCAATCTCAAATACTCATTTTTAGGAGAAAATGAAACTTTTCCGGTAATAATCTCTTCCAAACTTAATGCACATTAAGAAGGTAAGTTATTACAAACTCTGGAAATGCACAAAAACGCATTAGGATGGACCATAGCTGATATAAAAGGAATTAGTCCTTTGATTTGTACACACAGAATTTATTTAGAGGAAAATGGTAAACCCTCTAGAGAAATGCAACGAAGGCTAAATCCTAATATGAAAGAAGTAGTGAAAAATAAAGTCATTAAGCTTCTAGATAATGAAATCATTTTTCCTATTTCTGACAGCAAATGCGTAAGTCTTACCCAAGTTTTACCCAAAAAGTCTAGAGTCACTATGATAACAAATGAGAACAATGAGTTAATTCTCACTAGAACTGTTACTGGTTGGCGCATGTGCATTGACTATAGGAAACTTAATTCAATGACTAGAAAAGATCATTTTCCTTTACCTTTCATGGATTAAATCCTAGAAAGAGTTGCAGGTCATGAATTTTATTGTTTCCTAGATGGCTATTTGGGTTACAACCAAATTGAAATTGCGTTGGAAGATCAAGAGAAGACTACTTTCACATGTCCATTTGGTACTTTTGGATTATGTAATGCACCAGCCATATTTCAAAGATGCATGCTTAGTATATTTAGTGATATGGTTGAACATTTTCTTGAGATTTTCATGGATGATTTTTCTATTTTTGGCTATTCATTTGATGATTGTTTGACTAACTTAGAAAAGGTTTTGACTAGGTGTGAAGAGAAGAATCTTGTGCTGAATTGGGAAAAATATCATTTTATGGTAACAAACGACATTGTACTTGGTCACATTGTTTCATCAAAAGGAATTAAGGTTGACAAATCTAAAATTGCGTTAATTGCAAACTTGCCAACACCAAAATCTCTTAAAGATGTTAGATCATTCCTTGGACATGCTGGTTTTTATAGAAGGTTCATCAAAGATTTTGGTGTAATATCTAAGCCTTTAAGTAACCTTCTAACAAAGGATACTATTTTTGAATGGACTGAACATTGTGAAGAAGCCTTTGTTAAACTTAAAAACTTGCTTACTTATGCTCTTATCATTCAACCTCCCGATTGGTCATTGCCTTTTGAAATAATGTTTGATGCTAGTGATTATGCCATAGGTGCTGTTTTGGGACAAAGAAAAGATAAGAAACCTTATGTAATTTACTATGCAAGTAAAACTTTAAATAGTGGTCAAATGAATTATACCACCACTGAAAAGGAATTACTTGTAGTAGTATTTGCATGTGAAAAATTCAGATCTTATCTTGTTGGCTCACCTGTTGTTGTTTTTAGTGATCATGCAACATTGAAATATCTTCTTTCTAAGAAAGAGTCTAAGGCTAGATTGGTGCGACGGATTTTATTACTTCAAGAATTTGATATCACAATCAAAGATAAGAAAGGCAGCGAAAATGTTGTCGCAGATCACTTGTCAAGATTGACAACAGATTCGAAAACTGACATCACACCAATCGATGACTACTTTCCCAATGAATCTTTACTTTCTGTCTCTACAATGCCTTGGTTTGCTAATATTGTCAATTTTCTTGTTTCAGGACAATTGCCAGCTCATTGGAGTACCCAAGATAAAAGAAAGTTCTTGAACGAAGTGAAGAATTTTTATTGGGATGATCCTTATTTATTCAAATATTGTCTGGATCAAATATTTTGAAGATGCATTCTGACACGACTAAAAGATTGATGTCTTCTCCCAAGTGCAGGAGTGTCGAAGTAATAAATAACCTGGCAAGACCGGGGTCGAACCAGAGGGAGGTTATTTGTACCAATTATAAACAACAATTATAAATAACAACAACAACAATAACAACAATAGTAACAATAACAACAACAATAACAACAACAACAACAACAACAACAACAACAATAATATTAGTAGTAGTAGTAGTAGTAGTAGTAGTAGTAGTAATAATAATAATAATAATAATAATAATAATAATAATAAAGAAAGAGAAGAAGAAGAAAAAGATGAGAACTTGGAGATGGAATATTAATGTAAGGATTAAACGATGATAATAACAAATGTCAAGGTTAAAGGATCCACTAATGGTATGTCAAACAAGTATAGTATAAACTCTTATTATTCAATTGGAAACCACACATAAAGGAGGTTCCAATCAGATTATATATTGTTAACATGATTACATTACTCATCTTATTCAATTAATGCTAATACTTGTAAATCTCGTCAAGTATTCATGATTATAACTTATGTTAACAACAAATCAAGTTCCTTTCATAGCTCAGGTGTCGGTTACCATATAGTATGGGCTATGAAAGTGCCAAGCATTTGTTGTACCAAGTGTTATACAACATAAATCAAGATTAATCATTTAACAAGCAAAGTATTAAAGAGTGAACAAGATAACAAATACAAAACATGTTAGTATCAAACATTAAAGTCTATATTGAGTTTACACTATACTTATTCTTACACCATTAGTATAACCTTTTCACCTTGACATAATAAACTTAGCTAGACATAATGAAAGAAAGAAAAATAAATAAAAAAAATAAGAACATAAATAAGATAAGAGTTAACAAAGTAAAGGGAAGGAAATGAAAGGCATAAACTTGATATTAATGAAAGCAAAGCATAAACATTACAAAAAAAATACAAAAAGAGAAAGGAAGAGCATGATCTTGATTTGGAGACCAAGATGCCTAAATGCATGGCAAATGCCTCCTTTTATAGGCCAAAATTGAGAACTATTGATTTGATGACTAATTGATAAGTGGGTGGCCAACTCTTGACTTGGTGACAATCCTTATCTTCTCTTGTCTGCCAAAAACATCATTGATAACGTCAAAATTGGAGCCACTCGAAAACATGAAAGTTGTATGCAATTGTCTCAGCTTTGATGTGTAAAACATTCAGCTCATTTTGACTTCTAGAACTCCAGATATGGCTAAAATACCGAACAGTACTCGGGCTGGAGGACAACTTCGGGCTTCTTTGTTGTTGCAATAATTTAGACTTGAAAATGATCTTTTTAGATCTTGGGATCCATATGAAAGTTGTAGGCCTATGTCTTACCTTTCTATCCATATAAAGTAGAACTAAATCTGAGATCTATAGCTCCAGATATGACCCAATTACCCAACAGTGTTCCGGTTTGGATTGCACCGACATCTCTTTTCTAATTTCGGTCATCTCTTTGCCCTTGCAATTTAAGTTCTTAAAGTCATCAATCAATTCTTTCATTTATGTGATAGGCCTGCATTTAAAATGAACATTTACCATAAATTAAAGGTATCTTTTATTATTAGATATATTATTATAAAACATGTTTTAGTTAAGGAGTTATTGATACTTCAAGTGCAAAATGATGATATAAAACCATGATAAAAATGCACTTTTAAGTTCTAATGTTTGTGCTCAATGTATCAACATATAATTATGGGGCTTTTCTTGGAAGAAAACATAATTTTTGTTCTAATGTTTAAGGTTAACTTCCTTGGGTTGGGATTATTATTTTTGTCTTTTTTTTCTTCCTTTTGTTTTAAATATATATACATATAATTTAAAAACACCATGCATCTTTAACCTATGTAACGAGATTTCGGCTAATGACTCCCAGACCAGTTGGTCTTAGGGCATTAGGTGCATTTTTATCATGGTTTTATATCATCATTTTGCACTTGAAGTATCAATAACTCCTTAACTAAAGCATGCTTTATAATAATATATCTAATAATATAAGATACCTATAATTTGTGGTAAATTTTCATTTTAAATATAGGCCTATCACATAAATGAAAGGATTGATTGATGACTTTAAGAACTTAAATTGCAAGGGCAAAGAGATGACCAAAATTAGAAAAGAGATGTCGGTGCAATCCAAATCGAAACACTGTTGGGTAATTGGGTCATTTCTGGAGCTATAGATCTCAGCTTTAGGTCTACTTTATATGGATGGAAAGGTAAGATATAGGCCTACAACTTTCATATGGAGCCCAAGATCTAAAAAGGCCATTTTCAAGTCCAAATTATTGCAACAACAAAGAAGCCCGAAGCTGTCCTCCAGCCCGAGCACTATTCAGTATTTTGGCCATATCTGGAGTTCTAAAAGTCCAAATGAGCTGAATGTTTTACACAAGAAAGCTGAGACAATTGCCTACAACTTTCATGTTTTCCAGTGGCTCCAATTTTAACGTTATCAATGACGTTTTTGGCAGACAAGAGAAGATAAGGATTGTCACCAAGTCAAGAGTTGGCCACCCACTCATCAATTAGTCATCAAATCAATAATTCCCAATTTTGGCCTATAAAAGGAGGCATTTGCCATGCATTTAGGCATCTTGGTTTCTAGATCAAGATCATGCTTTTGCTTTCTCTCTTTGTATTCTTTGTCATGTTTATTCTTTGCTTTCATTAATATCAAGTTTATGCCTTTCATTTCATTTCATTTACTTAGTTAACTTTTATCTTATTTATGTTCTTATTTTGTTTATTTATTTTTCTTTCTTTTATTATGTCTAGCTAAGTTTATTATGTCAAGGTGAAAAGGTTACACTAATGGTGTAAGAATAAGTATAGTGTAAACTCAATATGGACTTTAATGTTTGATCCTAACATGTTTTGTATTTGTTATCTTGTTCACTCTTTAATACTTTGCTTGTTAAATGACTAATCTTGATTTATGTTGTATAACACTTAGTACAACAAATGCTTGGCACTTTTATAGCCCATACTGTATGGTATAACCGACATTTGAGCTATGAAAGGAACTTGATTTGTTGTTAACATAAGTTATAATCATGAATGCTTGATGAAATTTACAAGTATTAGCATTAATCGAATAAGATAACTAATGTAATCATGTTAACAATATATAATCTGATTGGAACCTCCTTTGTGTGTGGTTTCCAATTGAATAATAAGAGTTTATACTATACTTGTTTGACATACCATTAGTGAAACCTCTAACCTTGACATTTGTTATTATCATTGTTTAATCCTTACATTAATATTCCATCTCCAAGTTCTCATCTTCTTCTTCTTCTTCTGTTTCTTTTTCTTTAGTACTACTACTACTACTACTACTACTACTACTGCTGCTATTATTATTATTATTATTATTATTATTGTTGTTGTTGTTGTTGTTGTTGTTGTTGTTGTTGTTGTTGTTGTTGTTTATAATTATTGTTATTATTGCTATTGTTGTTGTTTATGATTGTTGTTTATAATTTGTACAATTAATCTCCTTGTAGTTCGACCCCAGTCTTACCGGGTTATTTATTACTTCGACACTCCTGCACTTGGGAGAAGACATCAATCTTTTAGTCGTGTCACAGGCTTATCACATAAATAAAAGGATTGATTGATGAATTTAAAAACTGAAATTGAAAGGACAAAGAGATGACCAAACTTAAAAAAGAGATGCCGGTGCAGTCCAAACTGGAACACTGTTTGGTAATTAGGTCACATCTAGAGCTGTAGATCTTAGATTTAGGTTTACTTTATATGGATGGAAAGGTAAGACATAGACCTACAACTTTTATATGGAGCCTAAGACTTAAAAAGGCATTTTCAAGTCCAAATTATAGAAACAAGAAAGAAGTCCATCTGTCCTCCAGCCCGAGCACTGTTCAGTGTTTGGTCCATATCTGGAGTTGTTGAAGTCCAAATGACTTGAATTGTTTTCACAAGAAAGCTAAGATAATTTTCTACAACTTTCATGTTTTTAAATGGTTCTAATTTTGATGTTATCAATAACGTTTTGGGTAGACAAGAGAAGATAAGGATTGTCACCAAGTCAAGAGTTTGTTATCCACTCATCAATTAGTCATCAAATCAATAGTTTCTAATTTTGGCCTATAAAAGGAGGCATTTGCCATGCATTGAGGCATCTTGGTTTCCAAATCAAGATCATGCTCTTGCTTTCTCTTTTTGTATTTTTTGTAATGTTTATGCTTTGCTTTCATTAATATCAAGTTTATGCCTTTCATTTCCTTTCATTTACTTAGTTAACTTTTATGTTATTTATGTTTTTATTTTATTTTATTTTTTCATTATATTTAACTAAGTTTAATTTGTCAAGGTGAAAAGGTTACACTAATGGTGTAAGAATAAGTATAGTGTAAACTTGATATGGACTTTAATGTTTGATACTAACATGTTTTGTATTTGTTATCTTGTTCACTCTTTAATACTTTGCTTGTTAAATGACTAATCTAGATTTATGTTGTATAACATTTGGTACAAAAAATACTTGGCACTCTCATAGCCCATACTGTATGGTATAACCGATACCTGAGCTATGAAAGGAACTTAATTTATTATTAACATAAGTTATAATCATGAATGCCTGACGAGATTTACAAGTATTAGCATTAATCGAATAAGATAACTAATGTGATCATGTTAACAATTTATAATCTAATTGGAACCTCCTTTATGTGTGGTTTTCAATTGAGTAATAAGAGTTTATTGATTAGTACTTAAAAGTGCATTTTTTATTATGGTTTTATATCATCATTTTGCACTTGAAGTATCAATAACTCCTTAACTAAAGCATGTTTTATAATAATATATATAATAATATAAGATACCTTTAATTTATGGTAAATGTTAATTTTAAATGCAGGCCTATCACATAAATGAAAATATTGATTGATGACTTTAAGAACTTAAATTGCAAAGGCAAAGAGATGGCCAAACTTAGAAAAGAGATGTCGGTGCGATCCAAACCGGAACACTGTTGGGTAATTGGGTCATATCTGGAGCTATATATCTCAGATTTAGGTCCAATTTATATAGATGGAAAGGTAAGACATAGGCCTACAACTTTTATATGGAGCCCAAGATCTAAAATGGCCATTATCAAGTCCAAATTGTAGCAACAACAAAGAAGCCCGAATCTGTCTTCCAGCCCGAGCACTGTTTGGTATTTTGGCCATATCTGGAGTTCTAGAAGTCCAAATGAGTTGAATTGTTTACACAAGAGAGCTGAGACAATTGCCTACACCTTTCATGTTGACAACTGGCTCTAATTTTGACGTTATCAATGACTGTTTAGGCAGACAAGAGAAGATAAGGATTGTCACCAAGTCAAAAGTTGGCCACCCACTTATCAATTAGTCATCAAATCAATAGTTCCCAATTTTGGCCTATAAAAGGAGGCATTTTCCATGCATTTAGGCATCTTGGTTTCCAGATCAAGATCATGCTCTTCCTTTCTCTCTTTGTATTTTTTGTAATGTTTATGCTTTGCTTTCATTAATATCAAGTTTATGCCTTTCATTTCCTTTCCTTTACTTAGTTAACTTTTATGTTGTTATTTTGTTTATCTATTTTTCTTTCTTTCATTATGTCTAGCTAAGTTAATTATGTCAAGGTGAAAAGGTTACACTAATGGTGTGAGAATAAGTATAATGTAAACTTAATATGGACTTTAATGTTTGATACTAACATGTTTTATATTTGTTATCTTGTTCACTCTTTAATACTTTGCTTGTTAAATGACTAATCTTGATTTATGTTGTATAACACTTGGTACAACAAATGCTTGGCACTTTCATAGCCCATAATGTATGGTATAACCGACACCTGAGCTATGAAAGGAACTTGATTTGTTGTTAACATAAGTTATAATCATGAATGTTTGACGAGATTTACAAGTATTAGCATTAATTGAATAAGATGACTAATGTAATCATGTTAGCAATATATAATCTGATTGGAACCTCCTTTGTGTGTGGTTTCCAATTCAATAATAAGAGTTTATACTATACTTGTTTGATATACCATTAGTGGAACCTCTAACCTTGACATTTGTTATTATTATTGTTTAATCCTTACATTAATATTTCATCTCTAAGTTCTCATCATCATCATCTTCTTCTTCTTCTCTTTCTTTATTATTATTACTACTACTACTACTACTACTACTACTACTACTACTACTACTACTAGTATTATTATTATTATTATTATTATTATTATTATTATTATTATTATTATTATTATTATTATTATTATTATTATTACTATTGTTGTTGTTGTTATTGTTGTTTTATAATTGTTGTTTATAATTTGTACAATTAACCTCCCTGTGGTTCGACCCCGGTCTTGCCGGGTTATTTATTATTTCGACACTACTGCACTTGGGAGAAGACATCAACCTTTTAGTCGTGTCATTTATACTATACTTGTTTGACATATCATTAGTAAATCCTCTAACCTTGACATTTGTTATTATCATTGTTTAATCCTTATATTAATATTTCATCTCAAAGTTCTCATCTTCTTCTTCTTCTTCTCCTTCTTTTTCCTTATTATTATTATTGTTGTTGTTGTATTATTATCATCTATAATTTATACATTTAACCTCCCTGTGGTTTGACCTCGGTCTTGCCGGGTTGTTTATTACTTTGACACTCCTGCATTTAGGAGAAGACATCAATTTTTTGGTCGTGTCACTTTTACTATTTCAAATCCACTCTTCATGCCCATACAAATACCAAAAGATCAAACGATTAAACAATCCTGATTAGGTGACCTCATTTAAATAATTACTCAAAAACTTGATTCGTTAGATTTAAAAAACTAGTAAAAAAAACTATTTGTCATAAATCAAGGTGAAAATGCTTGAAGTAAAATTAAAGATCTTGTTAAGCAATTTTAAAAGGATATTATCATTAATAAAATTATAAATCTATGTCAAACCAATATAAAAAACCCAAAATCAAACACTACTACAATAGAACAACATTTTTTGATATTTAAATAAAAGACCTACCTCATCAAACCTAAGCTCATTGTTATGGTGAAAGTATTTATAAATATAATATAGATGGGTATAACAAACATAATATTATTAATAAACTTCAACAAATGATAATGGCAATCATTGCTTACAAATTCAAAAATCAATTTGACAAAAAAATAGCTCAAGTTTTAATATCTAGTTTTACAAGCCAACTCAAAGGTAGGTGAGATCATTATCTTGCCAAGAAAGATAGCAAACTTGTATTAAATGATGTCAAAATAGAAAATAAAAATACCTCAACACATGTCATATGTCATAGTAAGAAATATTATCTTAACCCTAATATTCGCCATCACCAAACACTTTATAGGAGACCCACAATAGTTTCAAGAAAAATCATTTTGAAATACTCTAAAATTTAACATATCTTTAATATCAAGATTTTAGATGGTATAAGGATACATTCCTTTTAAAAGACTTTGTTAGAAAAGATTGTCAACACCCGTTTTGGAAAGAAAGATTTCTATTTAGACTTTCAAAACTATTTGTAGTAAAATCTAGATCAAGAATAATAAAAAAATAATATAATGAGTCAGTACCTTATGAAATGTTATGATATAGAAACGTTATAACTTACATCAATAATGAAGGATTATCACTCTGCACCTTATAACTTACACCAATAATGAAGGATTATCACTCCACACCTATCTCGAGCTTAATGCAAAAATAAAAAATAAACTTTATGAAAGTAGAAAAGAGCTAGGTTAATTTTATACTTAATATGGGTATGATACCTTAGTTGCTCCATCAAGAAAGCATAAGCAAATTAGGAAACAAAAAACAAAAGCTATACATTATAAAAATAACCTTTATATAAGAGAAAATGATCAAGTAAACCATACATAAGATCAAAACCTATAACTTTAAAAAATGCAGGGACTATTCCCTTTATCTATAATATTCCATACATCACATTCATTCATTTTGAGTCCTTTGTGGACTTTATCGGTATTTTGGTGTTATATATGAAAATAATTTAAGACAAATAATATAAGTGTAAAAACATATCCTTATTAAAATAAAAATTAAAATGGGAAAATTACAAAAATAATTTCTTACTACAACATCTCTATAGTATAGAAATATTTATAAATAATAATGTTGCATAAATATTATGTCTATAAATTATTTTGAAACATCAAGATAATAATTAAAAAAAAATCACTTAAACAATCTTATAATTGCCAAAATTGTCCAATGTTGGTTTCTCCATTCCTTTTATAAACAACACGCATTAGTTAATTAGAACGGGGAAAAATCACATTCATCTTTTAAGGGCGTAGATAAGGTCTCTCATCCTAGAGTGATGTAATTTGTGCTAATTTAGCACCACTTGTCAAGCAAATAAGATAATAAGATACAAAGTAAGCACAATGAATATACCAACTCAAATAAAAAAAGAACTATAATTTATAAAATTAGGATTAGTTCTACTAAGATGTAGCATATCAATTATTTTTTTCAATTAACACAATTTTTTTATATGTTACAACTATAGCCTATATAAAAAAAAGTATTTATATTAAAATTGTTGCTTATAGGACACTACTCATCGATGCAAAGTTGGAAAGATCTACCTACTACACAATTACCTACTCTTTTAAACTTTGGATTTAGCTTAACAAAACTTGAATGGTATTCATTGAACATGCAAACATGTTAATTAATATTTATCATGCTTTTATACATTTATAAGAGAGCACTACATCCCATGAATATCAAGTTCTTAATTAATTATGGCCCTTATACACACACATATACTTTGAGTTGAAACAATAGTTTTAATGAAGGATTATCATGATCGGAAAACAAAGTTCAATTCCTATTTGGTATAACCACTAATGAAATCCAGCAGGTATAATTGTAATACATATTGGGTTTTAATAACCATAAAAAATACATGTAAGACTTTTTTTTTATTTTTAGTATGCAAAACTCAAGATTAAACAAATATAGATGTACCAATCATTATATATTACTCACCAATAATCATGCAATAAACACATATTTAAGGAAAACAAGTATCAACTTGCTTCGCTACCACTGTTGATATAAAATAAAAATTAAATAAAAGATTTTCTTAGAAGATATCCTAGGTATGATTTGATCAAAATCTTCAAACTTGAATTACAAACTCCTGTTTATTTGCACAAATCAAGAATCAAACCATACTCATTTCTTGAGTGGCTACTAGAGCACTTAATTAACAAACATTATAAATCTCCAGAGCTTTTAATGTGCCAAAAGTAAACAAACAGAGATTTAGAGAGTATTTATTTTTCACGCAAGAAAAATTAACAGAAAAACTCTACCTCAAAATTTATATGATATCTATATATATATGAGAGACATGAATTTATAAAATAAAAATCTTAAATTAAATTTCAACTTGATAATATTAAGTGTAGGCCAAGTCCCTTTAACTAATGCCTATGTGGATATTTGTCAACCAGACCAAACTATAGGATGTTAAAGGGAATTTTTCCAATTAATCTTATAGTATCCCTTTTAATTATAGTCACTCATTCTTAAGTCTTTTGTAGTATTTTCTTCTTAATAGTTTTCTATGTATACTAGTAATAAAATGAAGGATCTTACTTCTCTAATAACATTCGACTTTCTATAATAATTTTCTCCTTCAATTACTACTCTTTTTTATATGACATGTGATGTTAATAGCTAAATATGAAAACCTGTAAAAATCTTTTGTTTTTTTAAAGGATGATTTTACTAATATTAAAGAAGATAATTTTTAAAATATTTTTTATTATTTATATTTGTTAATATCTCGTAACACTTATAAAAATAGACTAGAAAGGACGAGAGAATGAAAGGTTATATCTCTTTCATATATAATGCATACTTTGTACCTTAAATTAGTAACAAATAATTAGTTTTGCTTATCATTATTTTTATTTATTGATATTTTATTGATATTCAAATTGATAATATTATGATTTTATTGTTTTTAATAGACAAACATTAGAAATATTACATTTCATATGACTATGTATAAAGCCAATGAATATTAATTTTCATTTATATCCTCCCATATCTTTCCATCCCTTATTTTATATATGTCTTATGCAATTCTTAAGTTGTACAAAATCATGATACAATTGTTTTTTGGATGATATGTTTATAAGTTTCATTGTGATGACTCCATAACAAATATTTCTTTTTTTTTTTTGTTATTGTTTGTTGATAGTGTTTTTTTTCCTTCTTGGTTCATTGAAGTGTTCTCTCATTTTGATGTAAAGTTACATATTATGATCCATCATTCTTTGACTTGTAGATCCAAAGAATTGAATTATGTTTTTTTTTTTTTTTAAATTTAAGCAAATTTAACCTTTTTTTCTCATTTAATTACAATATCAAAGTATAAACAAGCTTAGTTTTTAACCAACCATACAAATATAATCATAGATAACAAGCAATAATAGTAGAAAAACAAAATACTCAAAGATCTTACTATAGTTTGACATTAATTATCTACACCACTCTTCAAGTGATAAGTTTGAATTTCTATTATTAGTTAATTTTTCTTTTTCAAAGGTGAATACTCACCTTTTTATAATAACCATCTTTTTTTATTAAATTAAAAATGAAACCTCTCTCATGGGTTCAGATTAAAGCTAATATAATTTTTTTTCTTTTCATGAATTGAAGATGAAACCTTTATAATTTTTTTTTGCATACTTAAGACTAAAACCGAATCACTGTAACTTGATCAAAAGCACATTACCAAATACCTATAGAGTATTATTTACATTTTCATAAAATCTTTTACTCATAAGGAATGAAATCAACACTAAAAAGATCAAATTTTTAGTAAGGATTTAATCTAAATATTTTTAAGTTATGGAAAGGATGCAATCAATATGTAAGAGAGAATAATAAAACTATCTGCTTAAAGTAGTAAAAATATAATTCTCAACATCATAACAATCATTGGATAAAAATTGCATGAAGTTGTAAGGATAAAATAATGGTCTTTTTATAATTGAATGCTAAACTAGATGTTAAAAAGAAGAGCACACGGACAAAAATTTTGAATAAATAAGAGCTTTGCTATACTATATAGTTTGTACTAAATGATGTAATAAATATGTTATATCGAGGCTAAATGACAACTAGAAATGTAAGAGAGCCTGTCTTGTATGTTTCAAATGGTGAAAAAAATGGTATGGATGTTTTAAATTCAAATTTTAAAATAATAACAAGGTAGATACATCTCATATAAACTTTATATATAAGACAAAGATAATTTTTAGCTTATATGAAAGTACATGGCTGGCCACTGACACGACTAAAAGATTGATGTCTTCTCCCAAGTGCAGGAGTGTCGAAGTAATAAATAACCCGGCAAGACCAGGGTCGAACCACAAGGAGGTTAATTGTACAAATTATAAATAACAATAATACAAAAACAATAATAATAACAACAATAACAACAATAATAATAGTAATAACAATAACAACAATAATACTTTCATTTATGTGATAAGCCTGCATTTAAAATGAATATTTACCACAAATTAAAGGTATCTTATATTATTAGATATATTATTATAAAACATGCTTTAGTTAAGGAGTTATTGATACTTCAAGTGCAAAATGATGATATAAAACCATGATAAAAATGCACTTTTAAGTACTAATCACACCCCCTAACCAGCTTATTACTAGTCCCTAGTAATCAAAGCGTTAAAAAAGAAAAACAATTTATAAATTCCACAAAGCAAGGTATTCATCATTTAACTTCCATTAATCTATCCAGATAAACAAACTCTCGTTAAATTTATATACCTCCTCAATACCTCTTAACAAGATATTAATAAACCTTTCTTTTGTGCTCAATGTATCAACACATAATTATGGGGCTTTTCTTGGAAGAAAACAAAATTTTTGTTCTAATGTTTAAGGTTAACTTTCTTGGGTTGGGATTATTATTTTTGTCTTTTTTTTTCTTTTTTCTTTTTAAATATATATATATAATTTAAAAACATCATGCATCTTTAACCCATGCAACGAGCTTTCAGCTAATGACTCCCAGACCAGTTGGTCTTAGGGCATTAGGTGTTAAGACACCCCTACGAGCTTAGTAACTCGGGTCGCAGATACTGATATGTAGAGAGTGCAATGTTTGATTTCCTTAAGCTTTTCTCCTCAACCCATGTAACAAGCGTTGGCCCAATAGTTTCCAAGTCAGTTGACTTTAGGGTATTAGGTGTTAAAACACCCCTTCGGGCTTAATTGCTTAGGTTAGGGAGGCTACGAAACCAAACTTATCTACATTTTTATTATTAACATTTTTTTATTTTTTTTTAATTATATACTATCCCTTTCCCTTAGTTGTTACCTTTAACAAAAGAACATAAATAATGTAATAATCCAATATGCAACCCATAATCATATGTTAAAGTGTGTGTGTGTAAATTAAGGTTTAAGAATACATGTTAAATAAATATATGAGCAGAATTAAGTGATAACAATGTGAGAGTTTGTAAACCTGAATATTTCAGGAAGTATTATAATAGACCCTGCTAAAAATGGTTACTAAGATGCGTCTCAAGAGTCACTTTAACAAAAGAGCTCCTTTACTCTGTCATCCTAGTAACAACAATTATGTACATGCTTTATGAAATGAAAAACAATTTTTTTATCAACTACTACCCTCTCCCCCCAACTAAAACGAGACATTATCCTCAATGTTCTAAGGTAGAAAGATAGAGTATAAAAGATATCACCTGAAATAACGAACACTAACAAACCTGAAACACACTGAAACAAAAATAAAAAATAACAAAACACAATAATAAAACCAAAAGACACAAAAATTCACAAATGAAGGCTCAAATCCAATCTAAGCTTTTTATGGCTTTTCTTAGTTGACCAATTTATGCGACTCATAAAGGGATCAATTACAGGAATGAAGGATTGTAGTTGGTCAATTAATTGTTCAGCAATAGCAGCAGAGATTATGATTTGTCGTGCAGAAGATGTTAGAAATTCTTGTTCCACAACATGATCAAGAAAAGACAACAACCTATCATAATAACCATTAACATTTACCAAACCTATGGGTTTATGGTGAATGTGCAGTTGCGCTCAAGAGGAAATATGAAAGATCTCTTCCAATGTGCCTAGACCACCTGGTAAAGCAATGAAGACATCAGCATGGTTAAACATTGCATTCATTTGAGCCGACATTGTGGAGACCTGAAGTTCCTCTCCAATTGTTTTTCCAATGATGTCCCCTTGTGCGAAAGCTTCGGGGACGACCCCCAAAACTTGACTACCTCCTAAAAATACAGCTATTGACACAACTCCCATTAACCCAAGACTGCCTCCCCCATACACTAAATGAATCTTTCTCTCAGCTAGCACGTGACTAAGATGATTTGCTGATTCTAAAAACTCCTTTTCTTTCCCAGGACTAGATCCACCGAAAACACAAATATTTCTTATATGATGACCTGAGGAACCTTCTATTTCCATCTATATGTATAGGTTGAGTAGAAATAAAAGGAAGGAAGAGAGGATTTTATAGATGAGAAATTAGAAAGGCAATCATACCATCTATATGTAGGCCAGCTAGAGTCTCACACACACACTCTCTCTCTCTTTTTATTTATTTATTTATTTACTTTTGAAAAAACATGTATATGTACAGGTAGTTGTGATTGTGGATCACATCTTCCTTTGGTTTTACATCCAAGAATGACTTAAACTCTATGGGTCGGGGATAGGCTTCCCATCCAGTTTTCTTAAAAACTGGCAAACATGGTCTGTTTTAGTCAGATTCCCAAGACTAAGTCCATCATGTTCTTTATGAAATAGTGGCCATAAATCATGAATTGCAAGATGCACATCTCCACTAGGATGCATCTCAAGAGTCAATAGTAGATTATCTAAAGACTCCTTACTCAGGCCATCCTTAATGAATTGTATTTTATCTTCACGGTTTATAGATACCATTCCTAAAGAACGACATTGTGTATTACAAGTCCATTTGGCACATCGATGACAGACTTTCAGTCATTTTGCACGACGTTTCTTTGCAAAAGTGCTTTTACTTGTTCTAGGCATGTATGAAATGAAGGAATTAGAGGACTCACCTGATAATCGGACCTTTGCTTCAATCAACCAGCGAATATCTTCAGGAATTTCATGATTCATTAACAATCTCAATCTTGCACATCTAGCACGGTAAATTTTTGTAATCACATTCTGAGGCATAGCGGGAAAATACTTTTTTAATTTTTCAAGATTAGTGTCCATTTTCAAATGAGAATTGGAAGAAAGATTTAAAGAATTGCACAAATATATACACAGATATCAGTTATTATGGGAAACTGAAAGAACCGACTTAAGTCACGGAGTACCGTTGTCCGCCATTTGACCGAGGTGAGAGAAGCTAGTAAAAATCACTCAAAAAGAAACACAAAAACAATGTAAGAAAAATAAAATAATCAACCTTTATCCACAAGATTATTCAAACCATTTGATTCATTTTCACTAGAAAAATTATCAAAGTAAGCTTTCAAACGATGTCTATTTTCCTTAAAAACATTGTCATTCATTGAATTGTCAATATCACAGGCTCCATAAGGATTGTTCCATCTTGATCTTAGCTCTCTAGGGAATGAATAGAGTTGAGAATTATAAAACAAAACTTTTTAACCAGTGTTAACTTTTTGACAATTTTCACAAGTTTTGCAGAATGCATACGTGTCCTTGAACATGGTGGGCCAATAAAATCCATTTTGAAAGATTTTTATAGCTGTCTTTTTTGACGAGAAATAACTTCCACATTCTTCAGAATGACAAAGTTTAATGACACTACTTACCTCATTATCGGGAATGAATCTTTTAAATATTTGATCAGGACAATATTTGAATAAGTTAGGGTCATCACAATAAAAGTTCTTCACTTCATTCAAAAACTTTTCTTTATCTTGGGTACTCCAATCAGCTGGCAAATCTCCTAAAGCAAGAAAATTGATATTTTTATTATACCAAGGCATTGGATTAAGAGAAAGTAAGGATTCGTTAGGAAAGTAATCATCGATTGATGTGATGTTAGATGTCAAATTTGGTGTCACTTTTGACTGAAGATCCACATCAACATTTTGGGTGCATTTTTCATTCGTGATTTCTTCCTTAGAATAAATCATTTGCAAATCTTTAGATTCCTCCAACTCATTTTTACTTAAAGACTTAAAGTAGATTTAAGTTGATCATAAACTAATTCGTCAATATGATCTACTTCTTGTAAATCATTATCATCTCCAGGTTGCTTGCAAATGTTGAAAATATTCATCTCCAATGCCATGTTTCTAAATGATAGCTTCATCAGTCCATTCCTATAATTAATCAATGCGTTAAAGGTTGCAAGAAACAGACGTCCTAAAATAACAGGAAATGAATTACATGCTTCAATAGGTTGTGTGTCCAAGACAATAAAATCCACAAGATAAATGAATTTGTCGACTTATACTAACATATCTTCAATTATTCCTCTAGGCACTTTTATAGATTTATCGGCAAGTAAAAAAGTTATAGAAGTTGGTTTTAACTCACCTAGATTGAGATTTTGAAAAACTGAATATGGAAGTAAATTCACACTAGCATCGAGATCAAGTAAGGCTTTTTCAATTTTATGTTCTCCAATAAAGCAAGAAATTGTAGGACAACGAGGGTCTTTATATTTCAAAGCATTATTGATCTGAAGAATGGCACTTACTTGTTCGGCTAGAAAGACTTTCTTTTTCATATTCAGTTTCCTCTTCATAGTGCATAGATCTTTTAAAAATTTAGCATAGGAAGGAACCTGTTTAATAGCATCCACCAAAGGTATATTGATTCTTACCTGTTTGAAAGTTTCAAGAATTTTAGAGTTGTGATTGACTTCCCTTTGTTTGGTCATGGCTTGAGGAAATGGAAGTGCTGGTGGGGAATCAGTCGTTTCTTTACAATTTTCAGATTCAACCCCTTCCTTACCCTCAGAGATTGACTCATCATCTTTCTCATAAGGTTCAAGAGAGGGTTTTTCAATAACCTTACCACTGCGCAGAGTAGTGACTAATTTGACTTGATCCATGTGTTGGCTTCCGGAACTACTTGCATTTGCATTGTATATCCCCTTGGGATTTTGTTGTGGTTGAGATGGAAACTTACCTTTCTCTTGGAAACTGAGAGCAGATGTTAATTTTGCAAGAGTATCTTTAAAATCTATAATGTTTTGAGCAAGTTGAGTATTGATTGTCTCTTGCTTTTCAATGAATGCATGCAATGTTTCCTCAAGATTTCTTCTAGGAGGCGGAGCATAAGGATGTGCATATCCATGAGAAATTTGGAAATTATAGTGTGCTTGAAATGGTGGTTGTGAAGTTTGTGCATTGTTGTTCTCACTCTTCCAACTAAAATTTGGGTGATTTCTCTAACCAGGGTTCTATGTTTGTGAGTATGGGTTGTGGTTGGCCCTTTGAAAACTATTTAAAGCATGGGCTTGTTCATGGAGACATTCCTTAAAAGAAGGCAAGGTTGGACAATTGTTGGTTAAGTGTTCATTTATTTCACAAATTTGACACACAATGTTTTCAACAGATTTTAATTGACCACTCTTTTTCAATTCTAGTGCCTCGACTTTTCTAGCTAAAGATGCAAACTTGGCTTGAAGGTCATGATCTTCCCTAAGGTTGTACATCCCTCCATTAGATGTATGAGGTTGAGTTTTACTCGGTGCCTCATAAGTACCCGCGGTGTCCCAATTTTGAGCATTTCAGCTAACAAGTCTAAGTACTCCATTGCTTCATCAGGGTCTTTATCTTCAAAAGTTCCATTGCACATCAATTCAACCATTTGCCTATCTCTAGGTGTTAACCCTTCCTAGAAATGTGAAACCAATCTTCATGTTTCAAAACCATGATGAGGGCAAGTATTAAGCAAGTCTCGATACCTATCCCAACATTGGTAAAATGTTTCTCCTGGTTTTTGAGTGAAAGTGGTGATTTTATCTTTTGAAAGAGTTTGTTCTGTGATATGGGAAAAACTTCTTTAAAAACTATTGTTGCATTTCATCCCAAGCACGAATGGATCCTGGTCTCAAATTTTGTAGCCATGTTTTAGCTTTATCTTTTAATGAAAAAGGAAAAAGCTTTAATTTTATGGTGTTCATGCTACAATTTAAATTATTATATGTGTTGCAGACCTCCTCAAATTCCTTTAAATGCAAGTATGGATTTTTCAATTCTAAGCCATGAAAAGAAGGTAAAAGTTGAATAATACCTGGTTTAAAATTAAAATGAGATGCATCGGGAGGAAAAACTATGCATAATGGTGCACTTGTTCTTGTGGGATTCATGTGGTCTCTAAGTGTTCTAGCACGGTTATTCTCATTATTCTCATTATAAAGTGATTGATTATCTTCTTCGGTCATATTTTCTGAAAATGATGAGAATACCCTACAAAGTCTTCCACTTGATGTACGTGACCACACTCTCATGCATGTGTAGGAATAGAATAAAAGGAAAAAGAAAATAATAATAGTAACAATAGTAACAATAACAATAACAATAATAATAGTAGCAATAATAATACTAATAATACTAGTAGTAGTAGTAGTAATAGTAATAATAATAATAATAATAATAATAATAATAATAACAACAACAATAACAATAACAATAATAAAGAAAAAGAAAAGGAAGAAGAAGAAGAAAAGTTGATGAGAACTTTGAGATGGAAAATTAACATAAGGATTAAATAACGATAACAAACAATGTCAAGGTTAGAGGATCCACTAATGGTATGTCAAACAAGTATAGTATAAACTCTTATTATTGAATTAGAAACCACACACAAAGGAGGTTCCAATCAGATTATATATTGTTAACATAATTACATTAGTCATCTTATTCGACTAATGCTAATACTTGTAAATCTCGTGAAGCATTCATGATTATAACTTATATTAACAATAAATCAAGTTCCTTTCATAGCTCAGGTGTCAGTTGTAGTATAGTGGTGAGTATTCCCGCCTGTCACGCGGGTGACCCGGGTTCGTTCCTCGGCAACGGCGCCAAAAACTTGACACGACTAAAAGATTGATGTCTTCTTCCAAGTGCAGGAGTGTCGAAGTAATAAATAATAACCCGGCAAGACCGGGGTCGAACCACAAGGAGGTTAATTGTACAAATTATAAATAACAATATTGCAACAACAATAATAATAATAACAACAACCATAATAATAGTAATAACAATAATAACAATAATAGTCGTAGTAGTAGTAATAATAAACAAAAAGAAAGAGAAGAAGAAGAAGAAGAAGATGAGAACTTGGAGATGGAATATTAATGTAACGATTAAACAATGATAATAACAAATGTCAAGGTTAGAGGATCCACTAATGGTATGTCAAACAAGTATAGTATAAATTCTTATTATTCAATTGGAAACCACACACAAAGGAGGTTCCAATCAGATTATAGATTGTTAACATGATTACATTAGTCATTTTATTTGATTAATGCTAATACTTGTAAATCTCGTCAAGCATTCATGATTATAACTTATGTTAACAACAAATCAAGTTCCTTTCATAGCTCAGGTGTCGTTTATACCATACATTATGGGCTATGAAAGTGCCAAGCATTTGTTGTACCAAGTGTTATACAACATAAATCAAGATTAGTCATTTAACAAGCAAAGTATTAAAGAGTGAACAAGATAACAAATATAAAACATGTTAGTATCAAACATTAAAGTCCATATTAAGTTTACATTATACTTATTCTCACACCATTAGTGTAACCTTTTCACCTTGACATAATTAACTTAGCTAGACATAATGAAAGAAAGAAAAATAGATAAACAAAATAACAACATAAAAGTTAACTAAGTAAAGGAAAGGAAATGAAAGGCATAAACTTGATATTAATGAAAGCAAAGCATAAACATTACAAAAAAAATACAAAAAGAGAAAGGAAGAGCATGATCTTGATTTGGAGACCAAGATGCCTAAATACATGACAAATGCCTCCTTTTATAGGCCAAAATTGGGAACTATTGATTTGATGACTAATTGATAAGTGGGTGGCCAACTCTTGACTTGGTGACAATCCTTATCTTCTCTTGTCTGTCAAAAACATCATTGATAACGTCAAAATTGGAGCCACTCGAAAACATGAAAGTTGTATGCAATTGTCTCAGCTTTCGTGTGTAAAACATTCAGCTCATTTTGACTTCTAGAACTCCAGATATGGCCAAAATACTAAATAGTGCTCGGGCTGGAGGACAGATTCAGGCTTCTTTGTTGTTACAACAATTTGGACTTAAAAATAGCCTTTTTAGATCTTGGGCTCCATATGAAAATTGTAGGTCTATGTCTTACCTTTCCATCCATATAAAGTAGACCTAAATCTGAGATCTATAGCTCCAGATATGACCCAATTACCGAACAGTGTTCCGGTTTGGATTGCACTGACATCTCTTTTCTATGTTTGACCATCTCTTTATCCTTTCAATTTCAGTTCTTAAATTCATCAATCAATCCTTTTATTTATGTGATAGGTTTGCATTTAAAATGAATATTTACCACAAATTAAAGGTATCTTATATTATTATATATATTATTATAAAACATGCTTTAGTTAAGGAGTTATTGATACTTCAAGTGTAAAATGATGATATAAAACCTTAATAAAAATGCATTTTTAAGTACTAATCAGCCACTTAGCTATAAAATAAAGTCATTTGTTTTACTAGAGGTCTTAGGTTTTATGTCAAGTATGATTATTTGGTTTATCAAATGATTTAGAATTTGTATAAAGTATAATTAACTCTTTTTTTTTTTTTTTATCAAAGGTCCTAGTTTGTGTATAGCATGGTTATTTAGTTATTTAGATATGTTTCTTGAATATATTAATTTGTTTTCAAGAGTCAAGTTATTATTTAAAAGTGAGTAACAATAAACAACTTAAAGCTAAACTTAAAGCAAAAGATCTATCACTATGATTTTAATGTTTGTGCAACTTCAAGACATATCAAAATCCTTGGGATAATATTAATGATAATTAAAACTATAACAACATAAACTTAAGGCAATAATTAGTAGCCAATTAATGTTTTACTTCATCAAAACTAGGAGCAATGAATATCATTGGACTATTAGGTTTCTTAAAATTATGTATTTTTTAAGCTTTATATGAATATGGAGTTTGAATATCATAAATAATGAGGTTCATAAAACAACTCAAAACAACTCATAGTAATAAAATTCATTCTAAAATTGATAAAAACTTGGTTGAGAATGATGGACTAGATATTATGGATGCCAATTAATTTTTTATTAGGATTAAAGAATTTTTCAATACTTAAATCATCATTGATGATAAAGAAAAGAGTTTTAAAGATTTTTTTTTTTGTGTGTGTTTACAAACTTAAAAATAATGATTGCAGAGGAAAATAACACCTTTGAATAAAATAATGGTCAATATGTCTTGTCTTGACGTTTAATAATATTTATACAATCTTAATCAATGTAGATGTGTTCATGTAAAAGATATAATAATAAATGTTAAATGTGCATGCTTTCTATAATTTTATAATTTTAGACTACTTAGATATATAAGTTTAAAGGGACACATGCCTCTACAAAAGTTGTTTGAATTTTGGGATTCATAGACTCTGTATTATTGATGATGATTATAAGAACAAAATCTCTATAGAACACATGACCAGAAGGCATGCCTTCATTTAACACATGCACATGCACGTTCGGTCCAATGATTGGTACTAACGTATTAAAGGCTAAAAGATTGATTTTGAGATGCGTCTTGGCAAGTCTTTAACTTGGAGGTGTTGATAATGGCTCCTCCTATGATCCAACAGATGGGTTTTGCTTCTTCTTTTTTTGCTTTTGTTTTTTTTTCCTTTTCATTAATGTATATTCAAATAACTTATATGATAATATAATGAGAAGAATATTATTTATTTATTTTAAAAATACCATACATAGTCTACTTAACTGGACACCTAAAACCTTGTAGCATACCTAGTCATTCATATCATACGAAGTTTTCTTTTTCTTTTTGTCCTTAATGATAATGTTTTCTTGATGTATATCTTTGGTCTGAAAGTTGATAACAAGTAGGATTTAGGTCATGATATAAGACAGGAGAGCAGACCAAGCAGGCAAGTTCGTTAGCAACACAAAATGGTTGGATACCCTCTCCAGTAGCATGGGAAGACAACAATATAAACTCCGCAATTCCTGGTCTCCTCTCAAAGCACACTTGTCAAAGATGTTCCAATAAATTCTCCACCTTTTTCTTGGAAAGCTCCAATGAAAAAGTTCATCATGTTCGTTGTCCAAAAAACTAGCTCCCTTCAATAACTTTTTTTCCCTTCTCATTGCCTGATTCCTTCCCACCCGTGGGGTCCTTCAATTCCCTTGAAGGACCCTGTCCTCCTTCTTCACCGATCTCTCTGCTCCCTCCCAAGCTTTTATGGTTTTTGACGCAGAGGCTTGTAAGGCCTGGCAAGTTGCATTTTGTTCAAGAATCCGTGTGCTGCTCTCATTTCCCTGATCAGAAGCTTTTAAAGATCAAGAAATGAATTGCTTCTCGTGCTTCCAATCTCAGAAGAGCAAAAGAGAGAATGGGTCGCCAATGTTGTCTGGTAATATGTTCCGCAATTATTTGGTCTTGAAATCTTGAATCAAATGTAATTAAATTCTGCGCTTTCTGCTTTCTTTCACGTACCATGAAATGATTTATATGTTTATCTATTTTCCAGAAGTACAAGGTATTTATTTCACCCAGCAAATTATGTGGAAGTTAGATAAACCGATACGTACCAGAGAAGAAGAATACAGATTGATGTCCTAATGATAAATATTAAAGTAATCATAGTTTTAATTTCCTATACATGTTGTTCCTGCTGCCTTTGTTTTTCTTTTTGTTAATCTTGATCTGGTTTTAGGAGGGACTTAAAAAGCAGCTTCATTAGACTAGAACCACCAGGGATTTGCACGTAACTACAGGAAAAATCATCCATTTGAATAGGGTAAGAAATGCATATTAAGAGGTACAAACTACTTCAAAATACTGCACATCCTCAATGAAAATTACAGTGATTGGAAGATTTTTTAGATGGGGCCGGAAACTTCGTTTTAACCTTAAAACTTGGAAAAAAAATATTAATATAGATATTCAGATTAAATTATATATATTTTAATTAATTTTATGTATTTTAAAATTAATAATCATGTAAGTTAAGTTAAGTGTAAGTTAGGGGTAAAGATGCTATTGGTTTTTAGGATGCCAAAATTAATATAATAAGTTATATTATTAAATAACCTATTTATTTAAAATAAAAAAATATTATATATTACATATTTAAATAATAAATTAAAAAATTAAAAATTTTGCAAGGCCAGCTCCCTGCTTGCCTTTCTCTAATTCCGCTTTAGATATAAGTTTTTAATTATTTTAAAATTATTTAAACTCGTGACAATTAAAGTAAAATCACCTAGAAGGAAATCAATCCTCATCTTTTAACGAATTTCTATCCGTTCTTGGATTAAGGAGTCATTCTTATGGTTTTAGTTTGGACTGTAATTGCTGCCTCAAGTTAATGACTTCCACTTGAAAGAAACTAATACTTGATTAATTTTCAAGGAATTGATCTTAATTCTCATGTTGTTTGTTGTAGAGATCAAGAAAAAAAAACCCGGAGATGGAAACAAGATGGAGGAAGATAGAGATAATGTCGAAATAGGAGATATTGAGACCCAATCCTTCACCTTCCGTGAGCTCGCCACCGCAACCAGGAACTTCCGTCAAGAATGCCTGTTGGGTGAAGGTGGATTTGGAAGAGTCTACAGAGGGACACTGGCATCAACCGGGCAGGTCATTGAGGATTTCAACTTCCTGTGTTTTATATAAAATGCATAGCAAAATCTAGCTTACATTAATTTTCTGTTGTATCTGTTACTATTACTATTGCAAACATAGGTGGTGGCCGTGAAGCAACTTGACAGGAATGGACTGCAAAGAAACGAATTTCTCGGTGAGGTCTTGACGCTTAGCCGTTTACACCACCCAAACTTGGTCAACCTCATTGGATACAGTGCTGATGGAGACCAGAGGCTTTTGGTACATGAATTAATGTCAGGAGGCTCTCTGGATGATCATCTCCTTGGTATTTCTCTTTCTTTTTCCCTTGGTCTCCTCTCTGCATTCAAACATAAATATGTGCACGTATATTCTTATAATCTGCAGTCGTTCTCTCACAAACTATCAAGATTCTAAGACGCACGCATGCTATGTGCACCTCACAAGTTTTCACAAGTTCGATTCTCCCCATGCTTTATTTTTGAATGAAAAGAAAGAGAAAGTTCATGTTCAGAATTCTTTGTGCACGAGAATAGGTGTTAATTAGTACAAAATTTAACGAATTTGCAGATATAGCAGCAGAACGAAAGCCATTGAACTGGTTTGCCAGAATGAAAATAACTTTTGGTACCGCTAAAGGACTAGAATACCTGCATGAAAAAGCCGATCCCGCTGTTATATTTCGCGATTTAAAGCCCTCCAACATTTTTCTGGATGAAGATTTCACCCCCAAGCTCTCTGATTTCGGACTCGCCAAGCTTGGGCCTTCTGGGGACAAAATGCATCCGTCATCAAGAGTGATGGGAACTTATGGTTACTGTGCTCCAGAGTATGCTAGAGCAGGTCATCTCACACAAAAATCAGACGTGTACAGTTTCGGAGTTATATTGCTGGAGCTCATTACCGGAAGAAGAGCCATAGACACTACAAAACCCATCGACGAGCAAAATCTAATTTCCTGGGTTAGTAACCGAACTTCTTAATCATTCTTCGTTAATGCATTCGACATATTTTAAATCAGCTTCAGCAGCTTGTAATAATTTACTAATCGTTATATGCTTGTCATCAAGCAGGCACAACCGAAATTCAAGGACCCGAAAAAGTATCCAGATATGGCCGATCCACTTCTTAACAAGCAATTTCCCGAAAAAGACCTGAATCAAGTTGTTGCAATAGCAGCAATGTGTCTGCAAGATGAGTCATCAGCCCGTCCTTTGATGAGCGACGTTGTAACAGCATTAAGTTTTCTGTCAACAGCTACTGATATGCCTCAATTGATCCCTCCTTCGGAGGAGAAAGATTGTTCAGATGACGATGATAAGGCTAGTGATGGCAGTCAGAGCGAAGAGAGTTCAGATAACGAGGACAGGGCGAAAGAACATGATGGAGATACTTCAGATCACCATGATGATGAAAGTTCAGATAAAGAGGATGGGGACAGTGATAGTAGAGATCAACAGACTGTTACCGGGAGCAGAAACTTCACCACAAGCAGCAGCATGAAATCAATGGATGACAGTGTTTCTTCTGATTGTAAAAACAGTAGGAGATCATTGGAGGAGTTCACATCGAATGGTAGAGGATCACAATATGGAAGTGTTTCCTCAAATGGCTCTAGCAGCAGAAGTTCGCATTGTAATGCCTCTTTCCACCGCAAGAACCGCAAAAAATCGAAAAATTCTTTGAGCCACAAAAGCGGCACGGGATCAAGACTGGAAGGAAGCACTGTTTCTACGAGCGGCAAAAGCAGCAGCAGCAAGTCACAAGACAGAAACGCTTCTTTAAGCTTCAGCAGCGGCCAGGATTTAGAGGATGAAGTTGGATTTGTGAAGTCACAATAGTAGCGGATCACATCAGCAAGGTATTACTTGATGGGAGTGTTTCTTCTTATGTACAGAAGGACTCACAGGAAGGAAGTAGACGCCGACAGCAACGCATCAGGTGAAGGACGTCCTTGTTCACCGTGAAGATCTCAATCTCGTCGTTTTCCATCATTCTGCACATTAAATTAATTTGGTATTTCATTTCTTAGTTGAGAAAACAACACCCGCAGAAAGGTTGTCTTGTGTATGCTTATTTTTAATGGACGTTTTCAAGTTCATACTTACCAATTATTTTACCAAGGGATGATATCATTAGAATAAAACCCAACTACACCCACAGTACAGTAAAGAAAAATAATAAACCCAAGCGGAACTGGAAAAACTTGGCCTCTTTAATATAGAAAAAAAAAGTTGTCTAATTTTTTTCTTACAATGATATATTAGTTGACAGTTAATACTTATTTAGGATTTTTTTTTCACGAAAAATATTTAACATGCTAATATTTTTCAGATTTTTCTGTGTATTTGTTTTTTATAAAATATTTTATAAAAAAATTGATCAAAATATTTTATAGTTAACCTTCAAACTTGGTTGGAAAATATTTTAAACTTATAAAGTTTTGAAAAATATTTTATAAATAATAACCTTTTATAATACTTTTTAACTATTTCAAACATCATTTTTATTTTGTCATTGCAATTTACTTTCTCGATCACCATAACCATCTTAAGATCATCTTTTTCATTATTATTATCATGTCACTATCATATCCCCTCCACAAACACCACAATTATCTTTTTTTTTATCATAATTATCACTAGTTTTTTATCTATTACCACCATAAACATAGTTATATCATCACAACAATCATTATCATCTTACTACTATGGTCATCTTCTTAACCATCACCGCCACCATGTTATTAACATCATGACTATCTTATCACCTATTTTCCCATCATCATTACAATTATTTTTATTATCTTTATTATTTCATTATCATTGTTATTAAAAAATATTTACATATAAAATATTTTACATAATAATATTTTTCAAGTTAAATATTAATAAATATTTTACTTATTAAATAATTTTTTTATTTACTAAATTTTAGCTCAATTAAAATTTGAAGCATCTCCACCACCTGATAGTATCTCAAGATTTCAGTTATTCTCAAGTTAGTTACGAACATGGGCAAAAAAATTCCAACGACATAGAGTTAAAAAGTTGTCTTTAAACTATTACAAATATAAATTTGAAACCTACATGGCAATGGAGTTAAAAAATTTGAAACATGAGATGATAAATAACATGGAAATAAAAAAAAAATCAAATTTTTTTTAGTTTACAACTAGTTTATTGGCCTCATTAGAACATAAATTAGATCAAAGTTTTTTGGAACCTACAAAAATACTCATGATGTGTAAATGTTTTTAATATTGTTATTAAATTCGATCTAATAAGTTATTGTAAAGACTCTTGATTCAACTTTGTCTAGTCTGAGTTTTAAATTAAATTATATGAGAGTGTAGCTTAACCCGTAAAACCCGCAACTTCGATCATGAACTTTGTAGGGTTTAACAACTTTTTTTAAAATTATTTTTATTTAATGATAGGATAATAAAATAAAAACTTGTAATATTGAACATCAACCTAATATCAAGATATTTGTTTAAAACTATGATAACCTTATAAAAAACAAACCGAAACACATTATGAATAACAATTCAAAATTAATCAAATATTAAAGGATAAAATAGATTAAGAAAAAACAAAAAAAAGATGCAATTGAAAATAAAAAGAAGATAAAATAAATAAAAAAAACTATTTGATACTTTTATTAAAGCTAACCTAGCGGCTCGACCTTGAAAACTTTCGACCCAAATCCATTCTTAGCCCAAGTTTAAAATTAACTTACATGAGAGATGACTTTACATGAGTTGATTGACTTGATGAGTTCAAAAACAACTCGAATGATCGATAAAAATATAATTTGACTTAACTCAAAAAAATCTTAAAATAATATCTTTTATTTTGAATGTTGAGTAAAAAATATATTAAATTAATGTGGGTTTCACAACATAATTCAAAAAATCCCAATCTAGATCATAGACTCCATTGAATTTAAAAACTTTTTTTTTTAGATTTTATTTAATAATATGATAACAAAAAAAATATATATTTGAAAAAATTGAACACTAATTAAATATTAAAATATTTATTTAAGATTATAATAATTTTATAGAAAATAAGCTAAAAATATATTATTTTGATCCATTCAAAAATGAATAGAATGTTAATGTACGAAATTTAAAAAAAAATAAAAATAAGGTGCTTAACTGTTAACAGCAACCATAAACATGTTCACTTGTTTTAGCGGGTAGTAACAATTATAATGGTATAATCTAATAATAATAACACGAGGGAAAGATAGTTTTTTTTTTTCCACATTTGTTTATAAGCCCCGGTTATATAGACATTTTTAAGGAGAAGTTAGGTAACTGAAAGGTCAACGCATTTTATGATGTTTTATTCCTAAGCATATGAAAGATATTTGTCATCTATTTCCTTGACTAATAAAGTCTATCAAAGAACTTATTAATTTAATTCAACATTTTAATTAAATAAATATTACTTGACTTTTTTCAAGTTTGCTAATATAGTTTTGAAATTTCAAACATAACTGCGAAATGAAAAAAAGAATGAAGAAAAGGACAGTGATAAAAACAAGGGCATCAATAATTTATTTATTTTTAATTTCAAAAATAAAAAACTAGAAGGAGAAGTAATGACATACACTTTCATTTCTATGCAGTTCAATTAATTAAAATGTGTATTTAAACTAATAGCTAAGTCACCTGATCAAATACAATGGATTGAGATTCAAAGTTCGAGTAGTTACTGATTTCACTAATGGAATTAAACTCTCGTTGCAGATGACATGGTTTTCCTTAAAATGTAAAGCTCATAGACGATTTTTTTTTCAGCCCCTCCCTGATGATATTTATAATTTTAGTAGTAAAATAACTAAAATTTTAATTTTTTAAAAATAATTCTTTTAATTTAAACCCCTTAATGTTTTTTCTTGCTCCAAGTCAAGGTAACATCATATTCCAGGCATGTCACAAGAAGGAACTTGTCTTCAATAAATGTATATAAATTCTCATATTGAAATATGATGGGGAGCTCATCAATAATAATATTTTAAGATATAAAAAAATATAAAAAATATAAAAAAAATATTTTAAATGCATTGACTTGGATTTGACGTACTAGTTTTGATCCATTACATGCAAGCAGCTTTTGAAATAAAAATAAAAAATAAAAATAGCAAATTAATGATAATTGTTTTAGATATTAAAAAATATTAAGAATATTAAAAATATTTTAAATGAATTGGTTTGGGTGTGACATCCTCCCTAACATGTCCCAGTAGCTTTTAAAATAAAAATAAAAATGCTTTCATGATCCTCTAACATCTATAATTGATTTATAATACAAACACTTTATATACACAATACTAATATAATAATTTTCCAATATATTTTAAAGTATATTACAATTATCAAATCAAGAGCACGAGGATAGATGTAAAGATGTGCATACATACATCTCCTGGCCTACAAACATAACTCCACAAATAAAATTGACACCAAAGAATTATTAAAAAATAAAATGCTCTGTTATAAAATCCATCTTGAAAATTATAATAACTTACCTAGCCTTACTTTTCATTGTTAATACTCAATAGTAAAGAGTGGAGAAGTGATTGGGTACCGTCTTGTTGGGCGATTGCTACAGAATGATGCTAAGAAATTACAAAGAAAAGTGAAACAAAAAAAAGAATCTAAACAAATAAATAAAACAAAGCTTAAGAATTATCTGAGAAAATAAAAAACACCAACCCATCATTAACTGTAATGAATGAAGGAATTAATACAACAATCCAAAAGACATGGATGCACAAGCATTTGCAAGAAAAACAAAGACTAAAAACTTGTTTAAGATGCAAGTTAAAGAGGCCACGAATGAAACACAAAGAATGGACAACGAAAAAACTGAGGTAGGATAAACATCAATAAATTTTAGCGGAAAAGTCACCAATAAAAATACTCATAAAGGATTTACACGTAAAAATCAATAGTTTTTCAATAACAAAAAAAGTCATCAACTCAATATAAATTTCCAAATCACAAAACTATAAGTACACAAAAGAGAAAGAAAACTAAAAAGGATACATGCTTTTTCATTGTTGCACAATCATCCCTACATCTTTATGCTCAAAAACAAAAACATAATCTAGATAAACTACAATTACAATGAAAAATCATAGTAAAAACTAATAAGAACTAATTTGGCTAAAAATTAAAGGACTTTGATGGTATACATAGGGTTTTTATAATTAATTGAAAACATATAGCATCGACACGATCAAAGAATTGATGTTTTATCTCAAGTGCAGGAGTGTCAAAATAATAAATATCCTGACAAGATCAAGATCGAACCATAGAGAAGTTAACTATATAAATTACAAATAACAACAACAACAATGATGATGGTGATGGTGATGTCTTATCTCAAGTGTAGGAGTGTCAAAGTAATAAATACCCCAGCATGACCAAGATCGAACCATGAGGAGGTTAACTATATAAATTATAAATAACAACAACAACAACAACAACAACGATGATGATGATGATAAATTAAAGAAGACTTTGAGAAGTAAGATTAATGTGAAAATTATACAATGATAAAAATAAATATCAATGTTAAAAGGTCCATTAATAGTATTAGAGATAAGTAAAGTATAAACTCTTTATAAATTATCAACATGATCATATTAATCATTTTATTTGCATAACATCATACTTATAAATTTTATCAAGTATTCATGATGCTAACTTGATGTCGGTTGAAGACTATGAAGGATCAAGTATTTGATGTATCAAGTGTTATACAACACAAATCTAAATTAACCATTTAACAATTAAGGTATTAAGAATTAACAAGATAAAAATGATAAGACATGTTAATAGCAAGTTGTTTAGGATATAAGCATTGAAGTCTATATTGAGTTTATATTATACTTATCCTAACACCATTAGTATAACCTTTCCAACTTGATATAATTAACTTAGCTAGACATTATGAAGAAGAAAAACATAAACATGATATAAGTTAACTAAGTATAGCAAAGGAAATGAAAAGTATGAACAAGAGTTTAACGAAAGAAAAACTTAAGCATTATAAAAATATAAAGAGAGAGAGAGCAAGAATATGATCTTGAACTGAAAAACAAGATGCCTAAATAAATGACAAATGCCTCCTTCTATAGGCTAAAATTCAAAACTATTCATTTGGTAATTAATTATTGATTTAGTGGCTACCTATTAATTTAATAGACTTGGTGGACAACAACACTCAAACATTTTGGTTGGATAAAATAACATTATTACAATTAGAATTTGGTAACGTGTTCTTCATGAAAGTTATTAGAAATTATCTTTTCCTTCCACTCACCAAATTTGAAGTCATTTGGCCTTTTAAAACTCTAACTATGGGTAAAAATCTAAGTAGTGTTTAGGCTAAATTACAAGACAAATTCTAACTTCTCTTTTATGACCAAACTTTGAATTTGAAAACAACAAATTTGGGTCTTTTCTTAACATAAAATTTGTAGGCCTATTTCTTATTTTTTTATCCATACAAACCAAACTGAAATCCAACATTTATAACTACAGATATGACCTAATGATTGAATAGTGTTTGAATTTGAATTGAATTGACATCTCCTTTCTAAGTTTAGTCTTTTCTTTGTCCTTTCTGTTTGAATAGTTAATCACAACAATCAATCCTTTAAATCGTGAGAATACCTACATTTAAAATGAGCATTTACCTTAAATTAAAGGTATCATATATTATCAGACTTGTTATTGTAAAACATGCTCTAGTTAAGGAGTTATTGATAAAATAATGATATAAAACCTTGATAAAAAAGCACTTTTAAGTACTAATCACACTCCCCCAACCAGCTTATTAGTAGTCCCTAGTAATCAAAGTGTTAAGACAGAAAAATAATTTGCAAGTTCCACAAAGCAAGACATTCATCATTTAACTTTCATTAATTTATCCAAGTAAACAAACTCTCATTAAATTTATATATATCTTCTTCATCCTATTGAAACAAGATATTAAAAAACCTTTCTTTTTATATGCTCAATTTATGAAAACATAGATGATAAGGCTTTTATTAGAAGAAAACAATATTTTGTTCTAATGTTTAAGATTAACTTCTTTGAGTTGAGATTGTCATAACCCAATTCTAGGTTATTCCCCAAAATTTACTTTTAAAAAAATTTGCATAGATGATTATTTGGAAAAAAGAGCAAATTCAAGGTCAAATTAAATGATTATTGGATAAATTTACATAGAAATTAAGTCCAATAACATAATTAATTTTTTAATAGGCTAATTTGATTTAATCATGGACCAAATTAAATTTTAATTATGTTTAAGAATTAATTTAGGTCCTAATGAAGGATTTAATTAAGTGCAAGAACCTAATTATACTTTAAATTGGTCAAATTAATTTTATTTGGGACTTAATTGGTGAAAAAATTAAGTTTAGGAGTCTAATTTGGGCTTAATTGTGAATGGAATTTTAAGAGACCAAATTTAATTTTTACCAAGTTAATTAAGTGAAATCAGGGGTCAAATTGAAGAAATTGAAAGTTTAATGGTCAATTAGGGGTGAACTTGCATAAATCTAAGACTAAGGACTATGAAAAAAGCGTGTAAATTCAGGACTGAAGTTGAAGTTACGCCCAAAACGGCGTCGTTTTTTTAATTAAAAAAAAAGGTCACTATTCATCGTCTTCCCCGAAAAAAACTGTTAAGGTAGTTGTTTTATGTGCGTGTTTAATGCCTCATTTGGCCCCTAAAATTGATAAATCTTGCACCAAAATGATCACCTACAATCCCTCTAGCCTCTTGAATTGTGTTTATAAGATTCAAAATGGCTCTGTTGGTCAGTCTAAAGTGGCCATCTCGAGTAGCCCACAGCCTTGGGCTGCTAAATTTGGCAATTGGAGGTGCACACTTTGAACCGATAGTTTGAATCCTTCGAGTCGAATCAAGGGCTGGAATGTTTTTCCCAGATAAAGACGAGATTACCCTCTTCCATCTCCTACAAATAAAGGCTTCATTGATGACTTGAGAGAGGAGAAAATCGGGTATAAAGTCAGCCAAAAACCAGCTTTTTCTACAGGATTCTATAAATTTTCTTTCTTTCCCTCTCCACCATGGCCTTCAGCCACCACCACCATCATTGTAGGCCTCCACCACTACAACCAACGATAGCACTCCATTGTCTTCTGCCCGACCACCAACTTTCCAACGTCAGGTAAGCCTCCTCCCTGCCTTATTTTCTCCTTCTCCATTCACCCCCCCTCCCCTCCATTGTCATGGCTGCTGCATGCAGAATTCATTTCTGCATGTAGCAACTAATTAATTAGCTACACGAGCCAGACTAGTTATGGCCCAGCCCGACCCACGAGACTCTTGGGCCAAAATCGGCCCAACTATTTTTGGGCCGATGTTGACCCACTTCTCCTGTGGTGAGCCCGACACAACCCACATACTTTAATATTTAATTATATATATATATATATATATATATATATACAAATGAAAAAAAATAAAAATAAAATTCAAAAAAATTAAAATCATTTCAAAGAATTTTTGTGATTTTCTTAAGTATTTTTTAATATTTATTTGCATACAGCGAAGTCCTAAATAATTTTGCATGTTTTTTTTCAAAAAAAAAAATTACATCTTTCTCATGATTTAAAAATCCAAAAAATAGATATCATAACTAGTTTATGATTATTCGTTAAGGTTTGACCAAAATATCAAAAACTTTTTTTCCCTTTTTAACCCTTTTTTTAGGATTCAGATGTAGACTTTAATATTTGTAGAGTGTAAAATTACACGATAAAGTACACCCTCGGGTATTAAAGATACAAGGTGTAAATAAAGGTAAATTTTAAAATTCGGACTTTAGAATGGTTAGGATTTAACCCAATAAGGTAGAGACTCCTTCACGAAAGGAGACCTGCCTTGAACCTTAGAAAAAACCAACGAATATAAACTCGACCTAGAAAAACAATCAAATAAATAATCCAGCTTATCTAAGGTAGAATTAATGTTTTGCTTGTTAAATGACTAATCTAGAATTATATTGTATAATACTTGGTACAACAAATATTTGGCACTTTCATAGCCCATAATATATGGTATAACCGACACCTGAGCTATGAAAAAAACTTGATTTATTGTTAACATAAGTTATAAACATAAATGTCTGATAATATTTACAAGTATTAACATTATTCGAATAAAATAACTAATGTAATCATGTTAATAATTTATAATCTGATTGGAACCTCCTCTGTGTGTGGTTTTCATTTGAGTAATAAGAGTTTTTATTATATTTGTTTGACATACCATTAGTAGATCCTCTAATCTTGACATTTATTGTTATCATTGTTTAATCCTTATGTTAATCTTCCTTCTCAAAGTTCTCATCAACTTTTTCTACTTCTTCTTCTTCTTCTTCTACTACTACTACTACTTGATTGTGCATCAAAAGTGTCATTAAGTATCTTATTTTACATATGTATTTATTGGTTTTATTTGATTTTTTTATAATAATTGATGTGCTTTTTAGTAATGAAGTTTGCTTTAATGTTTCGATAGGTTTTTGGAGCTTAAATGAATTAATTCAGAAAATTCAACGTCGGAATTTAGAACAAAGAATTGAAGAGAGATTTAGTTGAAGATTGAAGCAAATCTTGGTTCAAATAAGTGCTCCAAATTTGTCCCAAAAATCAATTATATTCCAATTCTAGAAAAGAATATCATATGATCTATTTCAAGCCCAAACTTGCCTTATGTTGTGTGCAAACTTTAACCATTAAACACTCAAGGTTTCAATGTCAATCTTAGCCCAAATAATAGGTACATTTGTATACTTATTTGATGCTTAAATTCAGCCCCAAATCAGCTCCAAATCAGCCCCAAATCAACCCCAAATCAACCTTCAAATCAACCCAAACACAATCCATGATCTTACATGTCCATACAACAAATAACAATTGATTTATTTTGGGTAATCCATTGATCTAAGAAGGCAAGCACATGGATGGAAAGTTAGAAGGGATATTTTTACATTATTTTGGGTCAAAAATAAGAAAGAGACAGCTCATAAATGAGGAAGAAAAACATGCACCAAAGTGGTTGCAAAGCTGTCCTGATTTGATTTTTCAAAACACCTTTTGGTGTTTTACCCATACCTTTTGACTTATATGTCCCAATGAGTTGTTCTTTAATGATCTGGAAAGGTGACAAAATTTCCTATAAATATGTCTCTAATATACATCTCGAAACAAAGCTTCTAAAAGGGTCTAAATGACTGTCCAAAGTTAGCATCAGATTTGTGTGCGAATTTTTACTGAAATTGTGTTGTGTTCTTCTTTATATATTTTGGTTTTTTAACTTGTAAAACTTATTATTTTAGTTTGATTCAAGTTATTTCATGTTTATTGAAGTGTTCTTATACATAATCATGGTTGGCTAATCTCTTTCTTGGATCCAAATCAAGGATGATGGTGGTTAAGGTGAGTTCTTTAAGATATGAATGAATCTTAATGTTTATCTTCTCATTTTCTTCATGAATGATTTATTATTATAAAGAAATTTTAGAAACCATTTAGGTAATGTTATAATTTTGAATTTTTATGCACAAACTTTAGTTTTAGTAGAGAGATTGTTTGATTCAATGTCTTACTTAATATGAAAGTACTTGTTCATTCTTAAGTAATAATCAATCTTCATTCTTTTAAACTTCATTGTAATATCTTCCGATCTAATACCACCATTGTTGATATTAGGTTGAGTTATCTTATATATCTTGAAGGAATCACCAATACATCACCATTAAAATTGATTTGGACCAAGACTTACTTTTCCTTATCATTTAAAATCTATTTACACGTTGTCATCTTTGAATATAAATCCATCAATTATTTTCAACCAAGTTATTATTAATTTAATTTCTCTTGAGTTTGTTTTGTTACCTAGCTTATTTTTTAAATCTAGCTCTCTGTGGATATGACCTCGATCTTACCGAGTTAATTGCTACATCGCACAGTCGTGCACCTGCGAGTTAAAACAAGCCGATCATAAAAAGCAGTCAAGCAATTTTGGCACTGTTATCGGGGAGCTAGCAAGCAAAGGTAACAAATTTAGATTTGATTATTGGAAAACTAAAAAAATCATATAAAAAAATCAAATGGCTGGTTTTACCGCCTCAAAAAAATTGACCTCAACTTTTCGGATATTGGATTGTGGAATGGACTACTAATTGTTAGCTTTTGGTTGGTTCAACCATTTTTATTTTGATGTTTATTCTAATTAGTTTATAATATTTATTGTTTATATTATAAGGCTGGTTTTACCGCCTCTTGTTTATTTTATTTTATCTTGTTGTATTGTTGTTGTTTTTTTTTTTGAAGTACTTGGCTGGTATTACCGCCTCTTATTTATTTTATTTTTTGTTATTTTATTGTAATTATTTTTCTTATATTTATTGTTTGAAGTACTTGGCTGGTATTACTGCCTCTTTATTCATGCTTGTTAAAATTATCTTTTAATGTTTATTATTGTTAATATTGCTTATTAGTTGGAGTATGAATTTTCTAATTTGTTGTATTTTTATTTTTGAGCTATTACTTTATCTTTTACATTTCATTTACTTTTATTTGCAATCTTTTTTTTCCTTTTCCTTTCTTTTCATATTCATATAATTGTTATATTATTATTATTATTATTATTATTATTATTATTATTATTATGGCTAATGTTGAATATGTAGAGGGTGAAGGTAGTGTTCAAGGTAATGGACCTCCACAATTTAATGATCAACCTAATTTTTAAACTCTTAGAGAGTATCTTCACCCAACTAGACAAAGTACACCTTCATGTATTATCTTGCCCCTGAACCAACAAGCTTTCAATTTGAAACCGGGCATGATCCAACTTCTTCCCACATATCATGGTATGGATTCTGAAAATCCATATATACACATTAAGGACTTTGAAGAGGTATGTAATACTTTTATTGATAGAACATGTACCGAAGAAACTATTCGGCTTAAATTGTTCCCATTCTCTCTAAAGGATAAACCAAAGCTTTGGCTAAACTCCCTGCGTCCTAGGTCTATAGGTACATGGAGAGAAATGCAAGCTGAATTTTTGAAAAAAATACTTCCCCACTCATAGGACAGAAGCCTTACAACGTCAAATGATGCATTTTTCTTGTAGTCCAAATGAGTCATTTCACCAAGCTTTGAAAAGTTTCAAAGACTTCTTAAATGCATGCCCCCACCATGGTTTTGAGATGTAGAGGTTAGTGAGTTTCTTCTATGACTCTCTTATCGTAGATTTTAAAAAGCTAGTGTCAACCATGTGTAATGGTGAGTTTTATGACAAAGAACCAAGTGAGGCCTTTAATTTTTTTGATCAATTGGCTGAAAACACAAAGCAATGGGAGATGGCACGACGAAAAGGTTGATGTCTTCTCCCAAGTGTAGGAGTGTCGAAGTAATAAATAACCCGGCAAGACCAGGGTCGAACCGCAGGGAGGTTAATTGTACAAATTATAGATAACAATTATAAACAACAATAATAGCAATAATAACAACAACAATAACAATAACAACAATAACTATAATAATAATAATAATAAAAAAAAAAAAAAAAGATGGAGAAGAAGAAGATGAGAACTTTGAGATGGAATATTAATGTAACGATTAAACAATGATAATAACAAATGTCAAGGTTAGAGGTTCCACTAATGGTATGTCAAACAAGTATAGTATAAACTCTTATTATTCAATTAGAAACCACACACAAAGGAGGTTCCAATTGGATTATAGATTGTTAACATGATTACATTAGTCATCTTATTCGATTAATGTTAATACTTGTAAATCTCGTCAAGCATTCATGATTATAACTTATGTTAATAACAAATCAAGTTCCTTTCATAGCTCAGGTGTCGGTTATACCATACATTATGGGTTATGAAAGTGTCAAGCATTTGTTGTACCAAGTGTTATACAACATAAATCAAGATTAGTCATTTAACAAGCAAAGTATTAAAGAGTGAACAAGATAACAAATATAAAACATGTTAGTATCAAACATTAAGGTCCATATTAAGTTTACACTATACTTATGCTTCCACCATTAGTGTAACCTTTTCACCTTGACATAATTAACTTAGCTAGACATAATGAAAGAAAGGAAAACAAATAAACAAAATAAGAACATAAAAGTTAACTAAGTAAAGGAAAGGAAATGAAAGGCATAAACTTGATATTAATGAAAGCAAAGCATAAACATTACAAAAAATACAAAGAGAGAAAGGAAGAGCATGATCTTGATCTGGAAACCAAGATGCCTAAATGCATGGCAAATGCCTCCTTTTATAGGCTAAAATTGGGAACTATTGATTTGATGACTAATTGATAAGTGGGTGGCCAACTTTTGACTTGGTGACAATCCTTATCTTCTCTTGTCTGCCCAAAACATCATTGATAACGTCCAAATTGGAGTCGGTTGCAAACATGAAAGTTGTAGGCAATTGTCTCAGATTTCTTGTGTAAACAATTCAGCTCATTTGGACTTCTAGAACTCTAGATATGGCCAAAATACCAAACAGTGCTTGGGCTGGAAGACAGATTCGGGCTTCTTTGTTGTTGCTACAATTTGGACTTGCAAATGGCCTTTTTAGATCTTGGGCTCCATATGAAAGTTTTAGGCCTATGTCTTACCTTTCCATCCATATAAATTGGACCTAAATCTGAGATCTACAACGCCAGATATGATCCAATTACCAAACAGTGTTCCGGTATGGACTGCACCGACATCTCTTTTCGAAGTTTAGTCATCTCTTTGTCCTTTCAATTTCAATTCTTAAATTCATCAATCAATCCTTTCATTTATGTGATAGGCCTGCATTAAAAATAGACATTTACCACAAATTATAGGTATCTTATATTATTAGATATATTATTATAAAACATGTTTTAGTTAAGGAGTTATTGATACTTCAAGTGCAAAATCATGATATAAAACCATGATAAAAATGCACTTTTAAGTATTAATCACACCCCCCAACCAGCTTATTACTAGTCCCTAGTAATCAAAGTGTTAAAATAGAAAATAAATTTACAAATTTCACAAAGCAAGGTATTCATCATTTAACTTCCATTAATCTATCCAGATAAACAAACTCTCATTAAATTTATATATCTGCTCAATACCTCTTAACAAGATATTAATAAACCTTTTTTTTGTGCTCAATGTATCAACACATAATTATGGGGCTTTTCTTTGAAGAAAACAAAATTTTTGTTCTAATGTTTAAGGTTAACTTCCTTGGGTTGGGATTATTTGTTTTTGTCTTCTTTTTTTTTCTTCCCTTTTTTTTTAAATGTATATACATGTAATTTAAAAACATCATGCATCTTTAACCCATGTAACGAGCTTTCAGCTAATGACTCCCAGACTAGTTGGTCTTAGGGCATTAGGTGTTAAGACACCCCTACGAGCTTAGTAACTCGGGTCGCAGATACTAATATGTAGATAATGCAATGTTTGATTCCCTTAAGCTTTTCTCCTCAACCCATGTAACAAGTGTTGGGCCAATAGCTCCCAAGTCAGTTGACTTTAGGGTATTAGGTGTTAAAATACCCCTTCGGGCTTAATTGCTTAGGTTAGGGAGGCTACGAAACCAAACTTATCTACATTTTTATTATCATCATTTTTTTTTCATTTTTTTCATGTTTTTTTTCTTAATTATATACAATCCCTTTCCCTTAGTTGTTACCTTTAACAAAAGAACATAAATAATGTAATAATCTAATATGCAACCCACAATCATATGTTAAAGTGTGTGTGTGTGAATTAAGGTTTAAGAATACATGTTAAATAAGTATATGAGTAGAATTAAGTAATAATAATGCGAGAGTTTATAAATCTGAATATTTCAGAAAGTATTATAATAGACCTTGTTAAGAATGGTTACTAAGATGCGTCTCAAGAGTCACTTTAACAAAAGAGCTCCTTTACTCTACCACAACAATTATGCACATGCTTTATGAAATGAAAAACAATTTTTTTTTTATCAACTACTACCCTCTCCCCCAACCAAAATGAGACATTGTCCTCAATGTTCTAAGGTAGAAAGATAGAGTATAGAAGATATCACCTTAAATAACGAACACTAACAAACCTGAAACACACTGAAACAAAAATAAGAAATAAAAAAACACAATAATAAAACCAAAAGACACAAAAATTCACAAATGAAGGCTCAAATCCAATCTAAGCTTTTTACGGCTTCCCTTAGATGACCAATTTATGCGACTCATGGAAGGATCAATCACAGGAATGAACGATTGTAGTTGGTCAATCAATTGTTCAGTAGTAGTAGCAGAGATTATGATTTGTCGTGTAAAAGATGTTAGAAATTCCTGTTTCACAGCATGATCAAGAAAAAACAACAACTTATCATAATAACCATTAACATTTAACAAACCTATGGGTTTATGGTGAATGTGCAGTTGAGCCCAAAAAGAAATATGAAAGATCTCTTCCAATATGCCTAGACCACCTGGTAAAGCAATGAAGGCATCAGCATGGTTAAACATTGCATTCATTTGAGCTGACATTGTGGAGACCTGAAGTTCCTCTCTAATTATTTTTCCAATGATGTCCCCTTGTGCCAAAGCTTCAGGGACGACTCCTAAAACTTGACTACCTCCTAAAAATACAGCTATTAACACACCTCCCATTAACCCAAGACTGTCTCCCCCACACACTAAATGAATCTTTCTCTCAGCTAGCACCTGACCAAGATGATTTGCTGATTCTAAAAACTCCTTTTCTTTCCCAGGACTAGATCCACCGAAAACACAAATATTTCTTATTTGATGACTTGAGGAACTTGTCATTTCTACACACTTCTGTATTTGTTGAATGTATGGGTTGAGTAGAAATGAAAGGAAGGAAAAGAGGGTTTTATAGATGAGAAATTAGAAAGGCAATCATAACACCTATATGTAGGCCAGCTGGAGTCTCACACTCTCTCTCTCTCTTTTTATTTATTTATTTATTTACTTTTGAAAAAAGCATGTGTATGTACAGGTAGTTGTGATTGTGGCTCACATCTTCCCTTGGTTTTACGTCCAAAAATGGCTTAAACACCCTCTATGGGTCGGGGATAGGCTTCCCATCCAATTTTCTTAAAAACTGGCAAACAGGGTCTTTTTTAGTCAGATTCCCAAGACTAAGTCGATCATGTTCTTTATGAAATAGTGGCCATAAATCATGAATTGCACGATGCACATCTCCACTAGGATGCGTCTCTAGAGTCAATACAAGATTATCTAAAAACTCCTTACTCAGGCCATCCTTAATGAATTGTATTTTATCTTCACGGTTTATAGATACCATTCCTAAAGAACGACATTGTGTATTACAAGTCCATCTAGCACATCGATGACAGACTTTCAGTCGTTTTGCATGACGCTTCTTTGCAAAAGTGCTTTTACCTGTTCCAGGCATGTGTGAAATGAAGGAGTTAGAAGACTCACCTGATAATTAGACCTTTGCTTCAATCAACCAGCGAATATGTTTAGGAATTCCATGATTCATTAACAATATCAATCTTGCACATCTAGCACGGTAAATTTTTGTAATTGCATTCTGAGGCAGAGCGAGAAAATACTTTTTCAATTTTTCAAGATTAGTGTCCATTTTCAAATGAGAATTGGAAGAGAGATTCAAAGAATTGCACAAATATATACACAGATATCAGTAATTGTGGGAAACTGAAAGAACCGACTTAAGTCATGGAATACCATTATTCGCCATTTGATCGGGGTGAGAGAAACTAGCAAAAATCACTAAAAAAGAAACACAAAAACAATGTGAGAAAAACAAAATAATCAACCTTTATCTACAAGATCATTCAAACCAGTTGATTCATTTTCACTAGGAAAATTATCAAAGTGAGCTTTCAAACGATGTCCATTTTCCTTAAAATCATTGTCATTCATTGAATTCTCAATATCACAGGCCCTATAATGATTGCTCCATCTTAATCTTAGCTCCTTAGGGAATGCATAGAGTTGAGAATCATAAAACAAAAATTTTTTACTAGTATCAACTTTTTGACAATTTTCACAAGTTTTGCAGAATGCATGTGTGTCCTTGAACATGGTGGGCCAATAAAATCCATTTTGAAAGATTTTTGCAGTTGTCTTTTTTTATGAGAAATAACTTCCATATGCTTCAAAATGACAAAGTTTAATGACACTACTTACCTCATTGTCGGGAATGAATCTTTGAAATATTTGATCAGGACAATATTTGAATAAGTTAGGGTCATCATAGTAAAAGCTCTTCACTTTGTTCAAAAACTTTTCTGTCTTGGGTACTCCAATCAGCTGGAAAATCTCCTAAAGCAAGAAAATTGATATTTTTATCATACCAAGGCATTGAACTAAGAGAAAGTAAGGATTCGTTAGGAAAGTAATCATCGATTGGTGTGATGTCAGATGTCGAATTTGTTGTCACTTTTGACAAAAGATCTGCATCAACATTTTCGGTGCATTTTTCATTCGTTATGTTTTCCTCAGAATAAATTATTTGCAAATCTTCAGATTCATCCAATTCATTTTTACTTAAAGTAGATTCAAGTTGATCATAAACTAATTCATCAATATGATCTACTTCTTGTAAATCATTATCATCTCCAGGTTGCTTGCAAATGTTGAAAATATTCATCTCCAATGTCATGTTTCCAAATGATAGCTTCATCAGTCCATTCCTACAATTAATCAATGCGTTAGAGGTTGCAAGAAACGAACGTCCTAAAATAACAGGAAATGAATTACATGCTTCAACAGGTTTTGTGTCCAAGACAATAAAATCCACAGGATAAATGAATTTATCGACTTGTACTAACACATCTTTAATTATTCCTCTAGGCACTTTTATAGATCTATCGGCAAGTAAAAGAGATATAGAAGTTGGTTTTAACTCACCTAGATTGAGACTCTGAAAAACTAAATATGGAAGTAAATTCACACTAGCACCAAGATCAAGTAAGGCTCTTTCAATTTTATGCTCTCCAATAAAGCAGGAAATTGTAGGACAACCAGGGTCCCTATATTTCAAAGCATTATTGTTTTGAAGAATAGCACTTACTTGTTCAGCTAGAAAGGCTTTCTTTTTCACATTCAGTTTCCTCTTCACAGTGCATAGATCTTTCAAAAATTTAGCATAGGAAGTAACATGTTTAATAGCATCCAGTAAAGGTATATTGATCCTTACCTGTTTGAAAGTTTCAAAGATTTCAGAGTTGTGATTAACTTTCCTTTGTTTGGTCATGGCTTGAGGAAATGGAAGTGCTGGCGGTGAATCAGTCGTTTCTTTGCAATTTTCAGATTCATCCCCTTCCTTACCCTCAGAGATTGACTCATCATCTTTCTCATAAAATGAAGCATTGTCCTCAATGTCCTAAGGTAGAAAGATAGAGTATAGAAAACATCATCTAAAACAACGAACATTGACAAACCTAAAGCACACTTAAACAAATATAAAAAATAACAAAATAAAACAATAAAACACAAAACACAAGGTTTCACAAACGAATGCTCAAATTCAATCTAAGCTTTTTACGGTTTTTCTTAGTTAACCAATTTATAGGACTCATAGAGGGATCAATTACAGGAGTGAAAGATTTTAGTTGGTCAATCAACTGTTCAGCAATAGCAGCAGAGATTATGATTTGTCGTACTAAAAATATTAGGAATTCTTGTTCCACAGTACGATCAAAAAAAGACAATAACTTATCATAAAAACCATTAACATTTAACAGACCTATAGGTTTATGGTGAATGTGAAGTTGGGCCCAAGAAGAAATATGATGATATAAAACCTTGATAAAAATACACTTTTAAGTATTAATCAAGCACATTGAAAAACTATTATAGTACTAGAGTGATTATCGTAGATTATGATAGTGAACTAATGATTTTACCCTTAACCAATCTACTTAAAAGACCAAACTCAAGGGTAAAGTGGTTCTTTCCACTCCTTATTTGGTAAACATGTCTTGAGGAAAAAAAATTCACTTTTTCTTTGGTAAAAACTAAACTTACCGAATGTTGTCTTATTGAAAGGAAAGGTTCAGCCTAGCCACGTGGGCCGAGCTTTATACACCAAACACTTAAGCCCACAAACAAGGTCCAGAAATAATAAAGAAACATTAAAGATCAAATGGGTTTTTTTGTTAAATTTGATAAAAGACACAATAAATAAACCCAGAAATGTAAGTTTGATTTAAGAATAGATTGCATAAAATTAAAGATGCAGATACATCAACATCATTGAGAAAAGGTTTTGGAGCTGAATTGTCACAATAATCTAAAAAAAGCCATGATTATTTGATTTTTTTTTCAAAAAATAAAAAGAAGCAAAAAACACAAAAACGACTATCAAAAGCTATAAAATCTATGATTTAGGTCATGAAAGCCTCATATTAAAGACTTAACATTATACATGCATATGTAGGAACCATCAATCTACAAGAAAGCATGAAAATAAGGAACCTAAGACAATGCCCAATGGATAAACATCAACCTAGAAATGCTAGCAAACCTAGAAATGTCTAGAACCCAAGAAAACACTAAGTCCTAGCAGCAAGCCTTAAACCAAATCAAAACAACCTCAACCATGCTTGTATTGACCTACCGAGACTCTCTAAAACATGTAAGGAACCAAATAAAAACAAAAACAAGTATTCAATCCAAAATCATAGAAAGTTTAGAATAGCACATCCTAGGATATAGACACTGTTTTGGTGATTCTATATCTATTTTTTACTAACATTATAATAAACATATCTTCAATAAAACAATATTCCATCAAGAACAATACAAAACCATGCTTTTATTAAGAAATTAGAAGAATCAAAATAGACTTGCCCACTAAAACAAACATTAAAACATGTTGAATTGTCCTTTAAACATTATTAATAACATCAGAATATAGCCTTAAATTAATAAAATATTCATCAAATCCAATCTTGAACACACAAGTGTATATTAGTCCAAACATAAACAAATTGCATTTAAAAACAAATGCTAATAACTTAAAGCATGATGTATGAACATTAAGCCATCAAACAATAGTTTAAAACATAAACTAAAAAAAAAAAGGTAGTGTGCTCATTAAGTTTCACCTTTTTCACATAGTTTGAAGGTTAACTTTACAATAAGAATAGTATGATTTTCTCCTCTAGATCAGTGGTTTCTTTCTATTTGATTTTTAGCTTCTTTTCACCTCTAGCCAGTCAGGATTTTGTTCCTGCCTTCTCTCTCAATTTGGTGCACTCTTTCTTGAGCTTTTCTTAAGCTCTTATAAGATTTCTTTTAATTCTTTTGGTGTTTTCTTTCTCTCTTCTCTTCTTTTTCTTTTTTAGTCTCATTCTTAAAGAGTATAACAAAAATCCTTTCAAAAACTGTTGCTAAAACCAAAATGATTTTTAAAAAGAAAAGGTGGTTTTGGAAAGATTCCTCATATCTTTTCATAATCTCCCTAGAAAAAAAGATTCTAGTTCATTTTGTCATCTTATGGGTTCAATTTGATCAAGAAAAAATAGCCACAAAGTTAGTAAATTAAGGGAATTTTTCATTTTCAATCATGATTTGTGGAGTGTGCTATTTTAACAAGGTCATTGAAAAAATTAAAAGATAATCATATCATTGGTTTACATGAACGTAGAGGGAATGCATATCTACTTTTAAAAACAAACACAGTTAATTATGATCTAGAATGTGGTCCATTAACATTATCAACTTTAATCTGTTAATAAAGAGTGGTTAACTAGAAACAAAATATTATTAATAAAAAGTGGTTGACTAGAAACAAAATATTGTCTGATTCATTAAAAGAAATAGCATGTAATTTTTTTAAGGATGACTCATTTTTATAGAGTATGTTTCTCAATATATTAGTTATAATTAAAACCTCTAAGATAGTTAAATATGTCATATTTATTTGTTTATGACATCTCTATTAACCTTTTTAATCAAAGAAGATATAAAACAAAGAAAGATATCACTCAATATTTTTATTAAAAATAAATGATATGTTATTTTTTAAAAACTTTAAAAATGATAATTTTTTAATTGACATATGAAAAACTTCTATATAATCCTTATTATTTCAATTTAAATTCACACATCCTTAATTTTAATTTGAGGCAGAAATAACTAATAAAAGATTATTCTTCCAAATTAAAATTTAACAGATAAAGACTCCTTGAAAAAAATAAATCAGCTTAGATTTCTGGCGGACAGAATCTTAATAAATGTTTATTGATCCCACTTTTGCAGAGGTATACCTTCGATGCATTACCCGTCTCATTAAAATTAGATTGGTTGGCAAAGACGAGGAATCACAACAATATCTATCTCCTTTGTTTTGTAAGTTTCTCAAAACTCTATAATTTGTTGCTACGTGGAGGGGCATTATATTTACAATTTGTTAGAAAAGTTTTAATTAGGAATCATTTTCTATAAAGAATTTAAGAACTAACATAAATAAAAATATCTAGTTTATTTTATTGAGATTAAGACTATTGTTCAAATTTTTAAAAAAACAAAAAAACACTAGAGTTTGCAACCTCAAGGCTTGAGATCTACGTTATTCGCTGCGTCAGCATCAGTCTGGCCAATCTCTGGTGATGATGCAACAGTCTTGCCTTTATTATCTGATGATGTTGTGGGAGCCAAAAGCATGCTTTCCTCAGTCTCCGGCTTCTGAAGTAGCTGGAGCTGACTTTGCAGGACCTATTGAAAATGGCAAAAGACGAGAGCATTAGAAACATGGTAATGAAAAACCAATGTAATTTTGCTTAAAATGTCAAATATTTAAGCTCGAAGACAATCAACTGGAACAAATGCATTGTTAATGTACTAGAAAAATTAACTTCCGTCACCCACATCATAACTACCCATGCTTCCACTACCATGTTAGTGGGTTGGGGGGGGCGTGGCATATCAGTTGTACCTAATAATCTCTTGTTTCTTGCTAATATAGTGCATATTGTGTAACTTTCTGTGCCACAGTATTTGCGTAATTAACATTGTCATGCATTGAACAACTGATATGCCACGGGGGGGGGGGGGGGGGGGGGGGGGGGGGGGGGCGTGGCATATCAGTTGTACCTAATAATCTCTTGTTTCTTGCTAATATAGTGCATATTGTGTAACTTTCTGTGCCACAGTATTTGCGTAATTAACATTGTCATGCATTGAATAACATGTATCAATTAACCTCGAAAAGAGTGCAGAATCAAAATCTTGCCAATATTACTAATAAGATTGACTCCCCGTTGAACAATGTATAAAAATAATAATAATAATCTGTTAAGTGCACTCAATGATACCTCAATCTGATGTTGAAGAAAATTTTTCTGAGCTTCCAACTCAGAGCTTGGTGTACTGCACGCTCTCTCTCCCTGATACACACAAGCACCAGGTGCCTGAAAGGGGACAAAGACACAGTGGGGAAGTTGAGGCAAGGTCAAGTTTGAGGGTCCACCTTGGATAGAAAATTGCAGCCGTGGTTGTCCAACAACACCTTGATCTCCACTTGGCTCCATATTAGTGGTGTCAGCCAAAGGCCGAACCTGAGGGACTAAGGCATATCCAGGTGACCTACAAATAAAGAAGGATTAATTCTTTCCAAAATTCAACCAGAGCCACTAGTTGGAAACACAAATTGATTAGGCGAGGACAAAAATATAGGCTGGGCCTTCATCATGTCTGTCAAGTAAATTGTAGAATTGGGAATGAAGAAAGTAATCTAGCATATTAGACCTCAGATATTTTTCACGTCTTCAATCAGACTGTCGAAGCAGTCAAACCATGATTGGTTCAAGAACAAAAACTTAATACTCTATTTGGTTTCAACACAAACGCATTACATGAATATGTTTCTGAGTTGCCAAGTTTAGAGTCCATTTCAAACTGTTTGGCATGGATTGCAAACAAGAATACCAGCAGCATGCGTGTGAGTGACAATAGAGACCCCAAAGGCATAGAAACCAAACATAAGATGTGTTAAAGGAATTAAGATCAGATATGCTGCTTGGTAATATAAAAATATTACTAGTGCAAAGAAGAGCATACCACATCATAGTGTTTGCTGAAGGATATGTGAATGACTTCTCATAAACAGAAGCGGCGGCGGCGGCAGCTTGGAGTCTGACCTGGTTCCTGCTCAAACTATCATCAGCCACTCCACCAGCTGAAATCCGAGTTGCAGATGTTGCAGTGCCAGTTTCTGTTCAAAATCACAAAAATTAGCTAATGAAACCCAAAGCATCAAGTCAGCTTCACTGAAAGAATATGAAACCATAAAGGGTAAGTTTCAATGCTTGCTCCAACAAGATAACTGAAAAAAATGAGAACACTGAATAACAAGAACAAAATTGGAAAATACAACCCATGAGGAAAATTGTGATTCTTTTGGAAAATACAAAAGCTTAGTTTCCTATTATGATCACACAGCATGATTCCATAGCTTATTAATAATGCTTTTGGATGAAACTAGCTTCAGACCTCATCCAACTAACAGCCAGTAACACAATATGCACAGAAAACGGGAAATGAGCTAAAATCACTTCATTCATCTGTTCTCCAAAAATAGTTGAAATCCTCAATCATTCAAGTCATTTTCTTCTTTCATTTCAGGCAAATCATGCTTTGCCTGTGTAGAATAAAAGCCCTTCTTCTTGCCACATCTCATCTGGTAAGATTCATTTCAATTTTCTTTCTATGGTTTTTCAATGTACTTTTCATTCGCTCCATTAACTTCTCCGTTAAATTAATGAAGCTGTACATTGAATCCAATAGAAAGCCAGTCACTGAAGGAAAAAGAGGGCTTTAAAGCAATAAGGATTGCGAGAGCCCATTTATTCCCATAATTGAAGGTTCCACAACTTTTGAATCAGTGGATGTGTTTACGATGGAAATGTATTCATCCTAAGTCACTGGCCTGTTGGCATTGTCGAGGCAGGCCTCACACGAGTGCCTCTTGCACCAGGCATGAGGCACAGCACCAAATCAAATCGCCTCTCCTTGAGACCTTTGAGGCAGCAAGATGGCGCCTAATAATAACACTGAAGATACCAATATCATTGTTCATGTATAACTACAAGACAGCCTATACCTAATGAGTAAAATAAGGATTTAAAATGATTCATTTCCCACATGTTTCTTCAAAATTCATCAAGTTTCTTGTTCAACAACTACAATTTCAAGATTATGACCTAGAGAAAAGAAAGCAATATCATCATCAATGTCTATAATGTACAAACCATATGCACATAGAGGTGTGCAAGTAGGCATGCATGCATGCATGCATATACGTGAATATTCCAAAAGTTAACAAATATAACCTATTTGCTGACTTCTATAAAGCTGCTAGATCAGTACATATAATAAATCTGTCTGCAAACACAATTTTGTCATTCATGTGTGTACATTCAATCCAAAACAGTGCTCAAATAACATGATTTATTATAACAGCTGCTCTGTAAAATAAGCTTCAATAAGAAGAGGATTTGTGATGAAATGTCACCATAATTACCCTGTTGGTGAGTATTTGGTTGTGCTCCATGTTGTCCCCCAGCTGCATTGACACCATTTTCAGGTGGTACAACTAGGGCTCTGCATGTAGGGCAAGTATGTTGTCGCTCCAACCATGAACGCAGACAATGAACATGAAAAAGATGTCCACATAATAACTTCTTGGCTGTGGTCATCTCTTCACGACAAATAATACAGGTTGCATCACTTCTGAAAATTTATGAGGAGAAAAGTTAAGAATGTTAAGAATGACATGCATATTCAATAACATGTCATAAACATAAGTGCTAGAGAAGGTGCAGAACTCACGCATCAATCTCTTCAGCTGTTGCATCTGGAAACCGATCATTCATATTGGAAGTGATCTTCCTATAACGAATGTAATCAGCAACACGAATCTTGAAATTCCTGAGTGTCTCATAAAGCTCCCGTATTAAGTGCAAAGGCACACCATAGTTCCTGCAGAAACAAACTCAGATTTAGTCAAGGAACAAGAAGATCAAAAAATATAAGATTGAAGTGCAGTGTATAACTTTGAATGTATTAAAACATACATAAACAAACAAGAGAAAAGAAATTCTACAGGAAAGAAATAAAAAAACAAATTGATTGATTGTAACACAAATTAATACAGTTTAAAACAAAACTGCAAATAAGCAAACAATTTCAATAAAAATCCCAACAGTTCAAAATATTTACACATGATTCTTGGCCACCACCCACAGTGCTTTTTACGACACCCACTTTCAACTGTCTTTCAATCTACACATCGAAACAAGTTTTTCTGTAGTACAATTTCAATGTCCTATACCATCAACAAAATTTCTAATGCACCTCAATCCCATAAGGGACTTCAAGATAAATAGGTTGAAAATCAGAAATTATTTTTCCAAATCCTCCCTTTATAATAGTTTTCAAACAAGATCTAGAGGAGAAATTATCTGGCATTCCCTTCTAGAAATATAGAAATGCAACTCCTGCCATTGACATTCCTTTCTAGGTATTAAAAGGTTGCGTTCCAAAATAATTGTAAATGCAAACAGTAAAACGTGCATATATAAATGAATGTGCATGTATGAGCGCATGTACACACACATCTCAAAAATTGAAAAAATAAACCATTTTGCAAGAGATATTAATGAAAATAACCATTAAAAGTCAGATCAATAGTAGGAAAGATACTATAGTTGGAATACATTCTACCAGTCAAAAACTCCAAGAGCCTAATAACATCTCTTCAATGAAAATTAGTAGGAAAATGTTACAATAATTGCCAAGTAAAATTTGTCCATCTGCAACTCATCATTGTGGAAGCAAGTCAACATCACATAGCATCATTCACAAGTGTTAGATATATAAGTGATCAAATACTCTCAATGCAGAATGTAAATGCATATAACTTTGCATGTATTGCATACTCTCTCAATGATCCAAGAATATCATAGTTGATAAAAACATAATGTCCAAGTCGGTGAAAAGGGTAAAATACAAAAAAAAAAAATCATATATACAAGATGCTAAAATGATAATTAATGTCAAACTTGATTACTTACATGAAAATGACAAGGAAGAAGCACAGATACATAGACAAGTGAAGCAAGTCCCGAACAAATTCCAAATAAAAGGTGTAAATAGGCTTTTTTTCCCATTGTCCTTCCATAAGCATGTCGCTCACATAGAAAACATATTTTACAAATGTTGACACAGTTGTTGTTGCCAGTATCATGTACCTGAGATTCAAAATGGTAGACATTAATGAATGCAAACATGAACATAGGAATTTCAAACTGCAAACAAGTGTGTTCCTAAGTGTAGAATTGAGTAATTTCACAAGCATGGAGAAATCAAAATCGATATTGCTTGGTTTTCTTACAATAACATCCAAGTTTTCTAGAATTCATTTCAAGAATCCAGGTAACCTGAGAAGGGACATCTAGATAACATCCAAACAAAAGATAATAAACACCAATTAGAACACAGCATTTATTGCTGCCGCTTATTTTTCCAGGACCACACTTTTGGCAGCATGAGTGCAAATTAAAATCAGACTAAAATTTCTTTCAAGCTGAAAAATCCCATGAAGCTTTGATCAAATCTACAAGCACTTCCCTGGTTAATCCTTGACATGATAAGATTACAGCCATCTCTAACTATTTGTAGCACAAGTTCCATTTGAGATCAAATCAGAATTCAATTTCAAGCTGAAAACTCATGTTCAGTTTTTATCAGATCCAAAGAAACTCAACCCCCTCAAAAACACACACACCAAAAAAATAAAAAGAACAAGGCTATATAGGCATCATCTATATGACTTCTACGTTAAATTTTTCTTCTCCTTTCACAAAGAAAAGTATGCCAGAAATGAGAAGTTCAAGATTTTTCCAGAACATAAACACAGGCCATCACTAGCTTCAAACAATTTACTCTTCATCAAGTAAACTTCCTTTATTCAATTTTTTGCTGCAAATCAGTCCAAACACGCATGCCCATTAGTAGATCCAAATTCTGCAATAAATATCAGGATACAAGTCTAGTAGCAAAACTGATGTCAGAATCACAAAAAACACTTAAAATGTTCAGATGACCTGTTGATAAGTTAAACTAATCAACCATAACTTTCAAAATCAAGTAGGAAGAAAGAATGAAATGTCACTCAAATTGATAGCTTGCAATCCCAAAACTTTCAAGATTGTGTATAACGAAAGAACTAACACTCAAAACTGATAGCTTCCCCCATATGCTGAAAACTAGTAAGTCGCAAACAGTCATATTTAACCAAAACTTGAAAATTGAAACCAACCACAACTCCATCATTGTCATTGTTCCAGTTTTAACCAAAACTTGTCCCACATTGACCAATCTGGAGTTGAAGAGATACAAAGTTAAAAACAATCAAGCTGCAAGATAACTATTTGTAGCACAGTAATGATCAATTGCATTGCTATATGAGCAAGTTTCTCTATATTTTAAGATTGTATCTCTGAAGCCTCTACTTAACTTCCATGTGTTCTCTAAATACCACTTGAATAATTTGAAAATCAATGAGTATACCATTTGTTCTTATGCTCTGGTTTTGGTTTCTTATTCTATTTTTTCTTGGAATATACTCCACACAACTCAATACGAGATCATTAATGCAGCTGACCAGTTAAGGTATTAGATTACAAGCTATTAAGAGCCAGCATAAACAAAAACATAATAAAAGATATCAGGGAAACATCTAGATGGCTCAACAATTCTGGCAGTTGAATGCAAGAACATAATGTAATTGTGATGAAATAGAAGATAAATAAAAGAGAAAAGGCATGAGCATAGTTAACTTACTCAAACGAGAAGAAGAGAGACACTGAAGCCTGCCTTGTTTCAAGCAAATACTTTACAGAACTGTACAAAAACAGGCTGTCTAGGAGAAAAAGGAAACCCAGAAAAGAAACAATCCGAACATGAGATAACCAGTTAACAGATGGTGTTGTCTCAATGTATTCAACCCTCTTTTGAGCCAACCAATGCAGAGACTTGATTAATAACAACGTGGTGACCATGGCAAGAAAGCTTACGGAGAAGTCCTGCCTAAAAATAGTAATGGCAAAGAGAATTTCCATGAGCTCTCTCCACGACTGCTCATTCAACCTCTCAACTTCAGCTTCACGGAGGGAACCAAGGAATAGCCGCTTAATGAATTGCCATAAAATGCACATAATGACTAAACCCATGTTGAGAAGAAGGACTAAAGTGATCTTAGAGGTGGATAAATAAACCATAGCTGGGTAAAACTGGCCTCTACTGTTGAATGCATGATAAGTTACAGCTAGAGCACCCACCAAACTGAGGCTCGCGTATGTGCGCAGCCGCATCATTTTTTCGTCCCAATCTATATAATCAACACATAAATTATTGATTAAAACAAACCCTAATTACAATTCCCCACTTAAAAATAATCTACAAAACATAACAATAGAAACCCTAACGAATCTAAAAAGAAAATCGAAATCACTCAAAAACCAACAAACACAACTATTTACCAAAATCAAAATCCGTTACAGATCCTAATTCTGAAAAAAATAAAGAAAAAAATCAGCACTGATTCAACAATCGAAGGATATAGAATCAGAGAATTAAAATTTAAATCATTGCGAGGAAAAAATGAAATTGGTTACCTTTGTAAGAATATAGCTATTCCTGTAACGCTAAAATATCAAAAATTTAAAAGATTGCTCTCGAACTCTAAGCGGTGTTGTTTGTGGCTTTAGATTTCCAGGAGAAAAAGGAGAACTTGTTCGTTGATCCGTAATGATGATACATGTGTCGAGTCACCCTACCCAATTAAGAGAAGCCACGTCTCTTAAGAGCTGGCGTTTCCTCATCCCGTTCGAATTTTGACAGGTTCGGGTCCGCATAACAAGTTTCTCAAAAACAAAAAATCTCTTAGAGGGACAGGTTACGCATCTCTAATTTTGGAAATTTTGTTAAATAAAATTCATGTTGGTTTGATAAGAAAATCTAATAAGTTGAATTGATTTATTTAATAGGTTTAAATAAATTTAGATAATTTTTTTATTTAAAAAATTAATAAAAAATAAAAAAAATAATAAAGTAAAAAAATAAAAAAATCAGGTCATGTAAATTTTTCAAATCAATAATACAGGATATTAGATTAAAAATATTATTTATAAAAAGATAGTAAAATTTAATTTTTAATAAATATAACATTAAATGATAAATTATCATTATTATTATTATTATAATTACTCTTCTTATTGTTATTATTATTATTATTATTATTAATATTGTTGTTGTTATTGCGACTGCTACTATTATTATTAATAATAATAAATAATAATAATAATATTATTATTATTATTATTATTATATTATTGTTATTGTTACTATTGCTATTATTATAATAATAATTATTATCACCGTTACTATAACTAATATTATCATTATTTTTATTTTTATTAATATTTTCATTATTATATTTATAATTACTACTACTACTATTATTATTATTATTATCATAATTACTATTATTATTATTATCATCACCATAATTATTGGTATCATAACTACTATAATCATTATAATAAATTATTATTAAAATAACAAAAATCATAAACTTGTTTTAAATGATAAAATTATAAATCATAAAAACTTTAACAAAAGATCAAATGAAATAAATAAGAAATCAAATGAAAAAGAACCAAACTAAAATAAATATTATTACTATTAAAAAAATCATATATTTGATTTAAAGGATAAAATTAAAAATTATAAAAATCTTGATAAAAGAGCCAAGAGAAAAAATAATAAATCAAAAGTAAAAGAACTGAATTGAAAAACATAATATATATATATAAATTAGAATTGAAGGACTAAATAGTAAACAAATAAAACTCAAATGAAAGAGAAGGAACAAAATCAAAAAAATCAAAACAAAAAATGATGAATTATGAAACACCAACAAAAAAATAGAAATAGGCTTAGGACTAAAACTATAAAATAAATAAAAATAAAATAAGAAATTAAAAGAATAAAGATTGAAATGAAAAACAAAACATATAATAAATTATAATTGAATAAGAAAATAAAAAAAAAACAAAAACAAAACAAGACTTCTATAAAAGGAACAAAGACAAAATAATAAATTCAAAAAATAAGGACTAAAATTAAAAAAAAAAACAACAAATAAAAAAGATAATTATACACTTTAGCTGCTAAGAGAGAGAGAAAAACAAAAAAAATGATTATCAATGACAATTCAACCATTACAAGCATATATAGGTACACACCATGTGAAAAATGGCATGGGCAGGAAGATGATGTATAGCTTGATTTAGTCATCGGACGGTGTTGTACGCATCATTATAAGCATACACTCGTTGATGCGTGTGGAGCATGCGTTAATATCTTTTTTATTAAAAAGTAAAAAATAAAATATGATTTGTGTAGAGCATGCGTCAATAATTGTTTATTAAAAAATCAAAAATAAAATGTAAAACTACCAAAATACCCACATGATCATTTTAATAATACAATGTACTCATGTGAAAATACCAAAATACCTTCAAAAACAAAGCTTTTTTTTGTTGGTCTTTTCTAAGGTTAAAAACCTTATTTTACTATATATGAAAAGTGGAAAAACCTAAAATACTCTTATCTAGCAGTACAATTGTTTTTACCATAGGGGCAATAAAATATTTTTATTATCATGAAAATTGTGATATTTAAGGTTAAAATAATATTTTTATTATGTTATAAAATTAAAAAGACAAATAAACACTCAAATAATTTCTTAATAACCACTAAACTAGAAAAAAACATCAAAAGCTTAAATTTCATTCACTTAAAAGTAAAAAAATAATTTTATTATAGCAATTCACAGTACACATATACTATAATGAAACCCCATATAATTTAATTTTTGTTAACATTCTTTTTTTACCATAGTTTGCATTTAAATAAAATATAATATTACTACCCTAAATAAACAAAAAAAAAATTACAGTAACAAGAACATCCGCTATTAGAAAAAATACATTATAATTAAAAAAACAAAACTAAAATTAAAACCAAAACTTATAACAAAAAGATTATGGATTCCCTCGTAATGCACTCTATTCTAAAATGATGTTGAACTTCTTTTTATCCTTTGGTGATTTTTTATTTCAATCATCAAATTATTACTTTTTCATTCCTTAATAATTGTGTTATATATATTTTTAAGCTCACAATGTATTTCAATTAGTTTTTTATAAAGTTTCTAAAGTGTAAAAAATATTTGAATATTTGATTAATATTTAAATTTATAAAAAAAAACAATTCAGTTGTATTAAATAAGAAAAATGAAAATGTTGAGACCTAATTGATATTATGGCTTAAATAAATGGTTTTTTCTTTTTACTCCACTATTCATGCACCTTTTTTCTTTTTCTTTTTTCCTTCACATGTAAAAAAAATATTTGTTTTCAATTGAACATTTTGGTTTAAAATTTTATTTTATTTATTTTTCAATACTTGTATTTCATAAATGAGAAAAACTCATCTAAAAATAATAAATGTGAAAAAAAGTTAATGCATGATCAATTTTTAACTACGAAACTAGTTGTTATTAATGTTAAATGATTTCATTTGAAAAAAATAATTTCATTCAAGTTTTTTTCCCTTTATCTCACTCAAAAAAAAAAAGATTGGGATTGATAAAGAATTTTTTCCTAACTTAATTTTATATTTTTAGATCAATTTAAACGTATTTTAAATTAATAAATTAGTTTTTTGAGTTTATAAAAGTGTTTACAAGTAAGAATAGGTTGAGAATATATTGTTTAGACAAAAAATATTCATGAACCCTGATTTTTTACTACCTTTTTTATTGTCAAACTCTAGACTTTCCTTTTAAACCCAATCATATAGTCTCTTTTTATTTCTTTTTTTAATTTAAATCAAAAATAAATAAATTATTTTCTTATCCTTAATTTTATTTGATTATTTTATTGAAAATGTTTATTGATTAGTACTTAAAAGTATATTCTCATTAAGGATTTATGTCGTCATATTAAAGCTAAAGTATCATTAAATTCCCTAACAAAAACATGTTTTATATTAGTAAGTCTAAAAATATAATATATATTTAATTCATGGTAAATGTTCATCCTAAATGCAGGTCTATCATATAAATAAAAAGATTGATTGATGAGTTTAAGGATTGGAATTGAAAGGATAAAGAGAAGGTCAAACTTAGCAAAGTGTTGCTGGTGCATTCCAAACTCGAACACTGTTCGGTAATTGAATCATATCTGGAGCTGTAGATATCAGATTTAGATCCATTGTATATGGATGGAAAGGTAAGACATAGACCTACAACTTTCATTGGACTCAAAAACTTAGTTCTACCGTTTTCAAGTTTAAATCTTAGTAATAACGAAGATGTCGGAAGTTGTCCTACAGCTCAAATACTATTCAGTTTTTGGCTCATATCTTGAGTTCTAGAAATCCAAATGAGCTTTGTTTTTTTTTTTTTTGTTGGAAAGCTGATATAATTACCCATAACTTTCATAATTCAGTTGGCTATAATTCTGATGTTATCAATGATATTTTGGCCAGCCAACAATATCAATAATCAGCCCACAATATCAAAAAAATAGCAGCCATTAATATCAAAAACCAGCCACTAAATCAATGGATGACTGATTAGTACTTAAAAGTACATTTTTATCATGGTTTTATATCATCATTTTGCACTTGAAGTATCAATAACTCCTTAACTAAAGCATGTTTTATAATAATATATCTAATAATATATGATACCTTTAATTTATGGTAAATATTCATTTTAAATGCAGGTCTATCACATAAATGAAAAGATTGATTGATGACTTTAAGAACTTAAATTGTAAGGACAAAGAGATGACCCAAATTAGAAAAGAGATGTTGGTGCAATCTAAACCAGAATACTATTTGGTAATTGCATCATATTTGGAGCTATAGATCTTAGATTTAGGTCTACTTTATATGGATGGAAAGGTAAGTCATAGGCCTACAACTTTCATATGGAACCCAAGATCTTAAATGGTCATTTTCAAGTCCAAATTGTAGCAACAACAAAGAAGCCCGAATCTGTCCTCCAGCCCAAGCACTGTTTAGTATTTTGGCCATATCTTGAGTTCTAGAAGTTCAAATGAGCTGAATTATTTACACAAGATAGTTGAGACAATTGCCTACAACTTTAATGTTTTCGAGTGGCTCCAATTTTGACGTTATCAATGACGTTTTGGGCAGACAAGAGAAGATAAGGATTGTCACCAAGTCAAGAGTTGGCCACCCACTTATCAATTAGTCATCAAATCAATAGTTCCCAATTTTGGCCTATAAAAGGAGGCATTTGCCATGCATTTAGGTATCTTAGTGTCCAGATCAAGATCATGCTCTTCCTTTCTCTCTTTGTATTTTTTGTAATGTTTATGCTTTGATTTCATTAATATTAAGTTTATATCTTTCATTTCCTTTCCTTTACTTAGTTAACTCTTATCTTATTTATGTTCTTATTTTGTTTATTTATTTTTCTTTCTTTCATTATGTCTAGCTAAGTTTATTATGGCAAGGTGAAAAGGTTACACTAATGGTGTAAGAATAAGTATAATGTAAACAGGTTCCTTCCTATGCTAAATTTTTAAAAGATCTATGCATTGTGAAGAGGAAACTGAATGTGAAAAAGAAAGTCTTTTTAATTGAACAAGTAAGTGCTATTCTTCAGAACAATAATGCTTTGAAATATAAAGACCCTAGTTGTTCTACAATTTCTTGTTTTATTAGAGACCATAAAATTGAAAAAACCTTACTTAATCTTGGTGTTAGTGTGCATATTCAGTTTTTCAGAGTTTCAATCTAAGTGAGTTAAAACCAACTTCTATATCTTTTTTTACTTGTCGATAGATCTGTAAAAGTGCCTAGAGGAATAATTGAAGATGTGTTAGTACAAGTCAATAAATTCATTTATCTTGTGGATTTTATTGTCTTGGACACAGAACCTATTGAAGCATGTAATTCATTTCCTGTTATTTTAGGACGTCCGTTTCTTGCAACCTCTAACGCATTGATTAATTATAGGAATGGACTAATGAAGCTATCATTTGGAAACATGACATTGAAGATGAATATTTTCAATATTTGCAAGCAACCCGGAGATGATAATGATTTACAAGAAGTAGATCATATTGACAAATTAGTTTATGATCAAATTGAATCTACTTTAAGTAAAAATGAGTTAGATGAATTTGAAGATTTGCAAATAATTTATTCTAAGGAAGAAATCACGGATGAAACAAGTACTGAAAATCTTGATGCGAATCTTTTGTCAATAGTGACAACAGATTCGACATCTAACATCACACCAATCGATGATTACTTTCCTAACGAATCCTTACTTTCTCTTAGTCCAATGCCTTGGTATGATAAAAATATCAATTTTCTTGCTTTATGAGATTTGCCAGCTAATTGGAGTGCTCAAGACAAAGAAAAGTTTTTGGATGAAGTGAAGAATTTTTATTGTGATGACCCTAACTTATTCAAATATTGTCTTGATCAAATATTTCAAAGATTCATTCCCAACAATGAGGTAAGTAGTGTCATTAAACTTTGTCATTCTGAAGCATGTGGAAGTTATTTCTCGTTAAAAAAGACAGCTGCAAAAATCTTTCAAAATGGATTTTATTGACTCACCATGTTCAAGGACACGCATGCATTCTACAAAACTTATGAAAATTTTCAAAAAGTTGATACTGTTAAAAAAGTTTTGTTTTATAATTCTTAACTTTATATATTCCCTAGAGAGCTAAGACCAAGATGGAGCAATCCTTATGGGGCCTGTGATATTGAGAATTCAATGAATGACAATGATTTTAAGAAAAATGGACATCGTTTGAAAACTTACTTTGATAATTTTTCTAGTAAAAATGAATCAACTGGTTGGAATGATCTTGTAGATAAAGGTTGATTATTTTATTTTTCTCACATTGTTTTTGAGTTTCTTTTTAAGTGATTTTTGTTAGTTTCTCTCACCCCGGTTAAATGGCGGACAACGGTACTCCGTGACTTAAGTCAATTCTTTTAGTTTTCCAAATAACTGATATCTGTGTATATATTTGTGTAATTCTTTGAATCTCTCTTCCAATTCTCATTTGAAAATGGACACTAATCTTGAAAAATTTAAAAAGTATTTTTCCGCTTAGGTGGTATGGTTGCCTTTCTAATTTCTCATCTATAAAATCCTCTTTTCCTTCCTTTCATTTCTACTCAACCCATACATTCAACAAATATAGAAGTGTGTAGAAATGGCAAGTTCCTCAGGTCATCACATAAGAAATATTTGTTTTCTGTGGATTTAGTTCTAGAAAAAAAAAGGAGTTTTTAGAGTCAGCAAATCATCTTGGTCAGGTGCTACCTGAAGAAAGATTCATTTAGTGTATGGGGGAGGTAGTCTTGGGTTAATGAGAGGTGTGTCAATAGCTGCATTTTTAGAAGGTAGTCAAGTTTTAGGGGCCGTCCCCGAAGTTTTAGCACAAGGGGACATCATTGGAAAAATAATTGGAGAGGAACTTCATGTCTCCACAATGTCAGCTCGAATGAATGTAATGTTTAACCATGTTGATGCCTTCATTGCTTTACCAGGTGGTCTAGGCATATTGGAACAGATCTTTCATATTTCCTCTTGGGCTTAATTGCACATTCACCATAAACTCATAGGTGTGTTAAATGTTAATGGTTATTATGATAAGTTGTTGTCTTTTCTTGATCATGCTATGGAACAGGAATTTCTAACATCTTCTGCACGACAAATCATAATCTCTACTGCTGCTACTGAACAATTGATTGACTAACTACAATATTTCATTCCTATAATTGATCCTTCCATGAGTCACATATATTGGTCAACTAAAGAAAGCCGTAAAAAGCTTAGATTGGATTTAAGTCTTCATTTGTGAATCTTTGTGTCTTTTGGTTTTATTATTGTGTTTTGTTATTTCTTATTTTTGTTTTAGTGTGTTTCAGGTTTGTCAATGTTCGTTATTTCAGGTGATATCTTCTATACTTTATCTTTCTACCTTAGAACATTGAGGACAATGTCTCGTTTTGGTTGGGGGGAAAGGGTAGTAGTTGATAAAAAAAATTATTTTTCATTTCATAAAACATGTGCATAATTGTTGTTACTAGGATGACAAAGTAAAAGAGCTCTTTTATTAAAGTGACTCTTGAGACGCATCTTAGTAACCATTCTTAACAAGGTCTATTATAATACCTCCTAAAATATTCAAATTTACAAACTCTTGCATTATTATCACTTAATTCTGCTAATATACTCATTTAACATATATTCGTAAACCTTAATTTACACACACACACACACTTTAACATATGATTGTGGATTACATATTGGATTATTACATTATTTATGTTCTTTTGTTAAAGGTAACAACTAAGGAAAAAGGATAGTATATAATTAAAAAAAAAGAAAAGAAAAGAAAAGAAAAGAAAAGAAAAGAAAAATGTTGATAATAAAAATATAGATAAGTTTGGTTTTGTAGCCTCCCTAACCTAAGCAATTAAGCCCAAAGGGGTGTTTTAGCACCTAATACCCTAAAGTCAATTGACTTGAGAGCTATTGTCCCAACGCTTGTTACATAGGTTGAGGAGAAAAGCTTAAGGGAATCAAATATTACACTATCTACATATCAGTATCTGCGACCCGAGTTATTAAGCTCGTAGGGGTGTCTCAACACCTAATGACCTAAGACCAACTGGTTTGGGAGTCATTAGCCGAAAGCTCGTTACATGGGTTAAAGATGCATGGTGTTTTAAGTTATATGTGTGTGTGTGTATATATATATATAATATAAAAGAACAAAAAAGACAAAAATAATAATCCCAATCTAAGGAAGTTAACCTTAAACATTAAAACAAAAAATTTGTTTTCTTCCAAGAAAAGCCTCATAATTATGTGTTGATATATTGAGCACAAAAGAAAGGTTTATTAATATCTTGTTAAGAGGTATTGAGCAGATATATAAATTTAATAAGAGTTTGTTTATCTGGATAGATTAATGGAAGTTAAATGATGAATACCTTACTTTGTGGAATTTGCAAATTGTTTTTCTATTTTAACGCTTTGATTACTAGGGACTGGTAATAAGCTGGTTGGGGGGTGTGATTAGTACTTAAAAGTATATTTTTATCATGGTTTTATATCATCATTTTACACTTGAAGTATTAATAATTCATTAACTAAAGCATGTTTTATAATAATATATCTAATAATATAAGATACCTTTAATTTGTGATAAATGTTCATTTTAAATGCAGGCCTATCACATAAATGAAAGGATTAATTGATGACTTTAAGAACTTACATTGCAAGGGCAAAGAGATGACCAAAATTAGAAAGAGATGTCGGTGCAATCCAAACCGGAACACTATTCTATAATTGGGTCATATCTACAGCTATAGATCTCAAATTTAGGTATACTTTACATGGATGAAAAGATAAGTCATAGGCCTACAACTTTCATATAGAGCCCAAGATCTAAAAATGTCGTTTTCAAGTCCAAATTATAGCAAAAACAAAGAAGTCTGAATCTATCCTCCACCCGAGCACTATTTAGTATTTTGGTCATATATGGAGTTTTAGAAGTCCAAATGATCTGAATGTTTTACACAAGAAAACTAAGACAACTGCCTACAACTTTCATGTTTTCAAGTGGCTCCAATTTTAATGTTATCAATGACGTCTTGGGCAGACAAAAGAAGATAAAGATTGTCACCAAGTCAAGAGTTGGCTACCCACTCATCAATTAGTCATCAAATCAATAGTTCCTAATTTTGACCTATAAAAGAAGGTATTTGCCATAAATTTAGGCATCTTGGGTTCTAGATCAACATCATGCTCTTGCTTTCTCTCTTTGTATTTTTTGTAATGTTTATGTTTGCTTTTCATTAATATCAAGTTTATGCCTTTCATTTCCTTTCATTTACTTAGTTAATTCTTATCTTATTTATGTTCTTATTTTGTTTATTTATTTTTCTTTCTTTTATTATGTCCAGCTAAGTTTATTATATCAAGGTGAAAAGGTTACACTAATGGTGTAAAAATAAATATAGTGTAAACTTAATATGGACTTTAATGTTTGATACTAACATGTTTTATATTTGTTATCTTGTTCACTCTTTAATAGTTTGCTTGTTAAATGACTAATCTTGATTTATGTTGTATAACACTTGGTACAACAAATGCTTAGCACTTTCATAGCTCATACTGTATGGTATAACCGACACCTAAGCTATGAAAGGAACTTGATTTGTTGTCAACATAAGTTATAATCATGAATGCTTGACGAGATTTACAAGTATTAACATTAATTAAATAAGATGACTAATGTAATCATGTTAACAATCTATAATCTGATTGGAACCTCCTTTGTGTGTGGTTTCCAATTGAATAATAAGAATTTATACTATACTTGGTTGACATACCATTAGTGGATCCTCTAACCTTGACATTTATTGTTACCGTTGTTAAATCTTTATGTTAATATTTCATCTCAAAGTTCTCATCATCTTCTTCTTCTTTTTTTTCTTTATTATTATTATTATTATTATTATTATTATTATTATTAATACTACTGCTGCTACTACTACTACTACTAGTATTATTATTATTATTATTATTATTATTATTATTATTATTATTATTATTATTGTTATTACTATTATTGTTGTTGTTGTTGTATTATTGTTATTTATAATTTGTACAATTAACCTCCCTGTAGTTCGACCCCGATCTTCCCGGGTTATTTTTTACTTCAACACTCCTGCATCTAGGAGAAGACATCAATTTTTTAGTCATGTCAATGTCCACCAATTCTTCAATCAATCAATAGTTCTGAAACTTAGCATATAAAAAGAGGCATTTTCTATGTATTTAGTCATATTAATTTTCAAATCAAAGTTATCTTCTTGCTTTCTCTCTACATCTTTGTAATGTTCAAGTTTTCTTTCATGCTATAGTAATCTCTTGTTTATGCTCTTTCATTTCCTTTTCTATACTTAGTTAGCTTATATTATGTTTATATTCTTATATTGTTTATTTATGTTTTTGTCCTTCTTAATGTTTAGCTAAGTTAATTATATCAAGGTGAAAAGATTTCTCTAATGGTGTTAGAATAAGTATAATATAAACTCAAAATAGGCTTTAAATGTTTATACCCAAGAAAGATTGTTATTAACATTTTTTATTTTTTTATCTTACTAATTCTTAATATCTTGCTTATTAAATAGTTAATTTAGATTTGTGTTGTATAATACTTGGTACATCAAATGCTTGATTCTTCATAGTTTTCGACCGACATCGTTATTATGATAGGAACTTGATTTGTTGTTAACATAAACTAGCAACATGAATGCTTGATGATATTTATAAGTATGGTGTTACTTAGATAAGATGATTAATATAATCATGTTAGTAATTTATAATGAACTAATAATGAGAAATCATTCGATTGGAACCTCCTTTGTGTGTGGTCTCTAGTTGAGTAATAAAAAGAGTTTATATTATATTTATTTGAAATACCATTAGTGAATCCTATAACCTTGACATATGTTTTGTTATTGTTTAATCTTTACATCAATATCACATCCCTAAACTTTCTTCAACTCTTTTTCTGTTATTATTCTCTTCAAATTATTTTCTTTATTTGTAATTTATATAATTCACCTCCTTATGGTTCGACCCCGGTCTTGGCAAGTTATTTTACTTTGATATTCCTGCACTTGGGATAAGACATCAACTCTTTGATCGTGTCACTTATCGTATAATTAAATGAAAGGTAACTTCTAAAAAATACTATTAAATCCAAGGAAATTGATGATTCTAATCATGCATTTTATTGGTTATCTAAACTAATTTATTTTGATTAAAAACATTTCTCCTTAATAATTTTTTAAAATAGGTTAAGCGACCTTTTTTTTAATATCTATATCTTTTTTTTAAGTCAAGCTAAGTCTTGAAATTTCTTAATTGAAATTCATTTTAAAAAATTGATGTATCTATGTGTAAATTTAATAGGATGTTGTTTAGTTTTTACTTTGTTTTTAATAAGATTATAACATATTTTTCTAATATTAATAAACACTTTTTTTTGTAGTCCTTCATGATATTTATTTTTATTTTTTTCTTTCTTAAATTTTATCCATGCATATAAGTATGCATGTTGATAAATTGATAAATTATTATATATTCCATGACGCTTTTAAATGACATGTTATAGTGCTCAAATGATTTTTTATGTCTATGCCAATATGCTATATCAAATATGGTTGTGTGCCATATGCATTAATCTTGTTTTAATTGTTAAGTAAAACATAATTAATTCTATATAAATATGAATATGTATATTACATGTTTCACATATCCTTGCGATGATTTAGACATGTTTAAAACAAACAAGAGATCATCAAACAAGTAAAAAAAAAATCATAACAGTTAAAAACAAAGAACTTGTAAATATAATAGCTATCAACTTCACCAATTATGATTTTGTAATAGGGTTTTGCCAAATAGTACGTGACTTGTTTAAGGCACCTTACAACATTCACATAATCTAAACAAACTCAAAAAAACCAAAGAAAACCAAGAAAAGACTGAAACACAAAAACAATATATTGGTTGGACAATAGCGAAATGAGTCCACCTAATTTGAGAAATGATCAGACTATTTCTTAAAATGATTTGGTCATTTCTCAAAACAACAAGATCATTTTTAGGAAATTTTCAAAAACTGCTTTAGATTTTCAAAATGATCTAACAAATTGTTTGACCAATTTTAAAAATGGTCTAACTGATTCTCCAATAAAAAAAACTATATTTAAAAGTTAGTTTCATTTCTAAGCCTATAAATAGCCCTTTTCTTGGGCTAAACAATGGTGGAACTTCTAAGGAAAATATCTAAGCATACGCTCTCTAAAAAACAACTCCTAACACTCATGTGTCACTTGTAATTGAAAAACAAGGTTAAATGAGAATTAACAAAATCATCATAAAAAGCTAAATTGTTATTCTAATCAACTCTACTAAAAAAATATATTATAAAAAGTGTTAGTAACACTTTAAACACATAGGGAAACTGACACGACTAAAAGGTTGATGTCTTCTCCCAAGTGCAGGAGTGTCGAAGTAATAAATAACCCGGCAAGACCGGGGTCGAACCACAGGGAGGTTAATTGTACAAATTATAAACAACAATTATAAAACAACAATAACAACAACAACAATAGTAATAATAATAATAATAATAATAATAATAATAATAATAATAATAATAAAGAAAGAGAAGAAGAAGAAGATGATGATGATGAGAACTTAGAGATGAAATATTAATGTAAGGATTAAGCAATAATAATAACAAATGTCAAGGTTAGAGGTTCCACTAATGGTATATCAAACAAGTATAGTATAAACTGTTATTATTGAATTGGAAACCACACACAAAGGAGGTTCCAATCAGATTATATATTGTTAACATGATTACATTAGTCATCTTATTCAATTAATGCTAATACTTGTAAATCTCGTCAAGCATTCATGATTATAACTTATGTTAACAACAAATCAAGTTCCTTTCATAGCTCAGGTGTCGGTTATACCATACATTATGGGCTATGAAAGTGCCAAGCATTTTTTGTACCAAGTGTTATACAACATAAATCAAGATTAGTCATTTAACAAGCAAAGTATTAAAGAGTGAACAAGATAACAAATATAAAACATGTTAGTATCAAACATTAAAGTCCATATTAAGTTTACATTATACTTATTCTTACACCATTAGTGTAACCTTTTCACCTTGACATAATTAACTTAGCTAGACATAATGAAAGAAAGAAAAATAGATAAACAAAATAAGAACATAAAAGCTAACTAAGTAAAGGAAAGGAAATGAAAGACATAAACTTGATATTAATGAAAGCAAAGCATAAACATTACAAAGAATACAAAGAGAGAAAGGAAGAGCATGATCTTGATCTGGAAACCAAGATGCCTAAATGCATGGCAAATGCCTCCTTTTATAGGCCAAAATTGGGAACTATTGATTTGATGACTAATTGATAAGTGGGTGGCCAACTTTTGACTTGGTGACAATCCTTATCTTCTCTTGTCTGCCCAAAACATCATTGATAACGTCCAAATTGGAGCCAGTTGTATATGAAAGTTGTAGGCAATTGTCTCAGCTTTCTTGTGTAAAAAATTCAGCTCATTTGGACTTCTAGAACTCCAGATATGGCCAAAATACCGAACAGTGCTCGAGCTGGAAGACAGATTCGGGCTTCTTTGTTGTTGCTACAATTTGGACTTGATAATGGCCTTTTTAGATCTTGGGCTCCATATGAAAGTTGTAGGCCTATGTCTTACCTTTCCATCCATATAAATTGGACCTAAATCTGAGATCTGTAGCTCCAGATATGACACAATTACCGAACAGTATTCCGGTTTGGATTGCACCGACATCTCTTCTCTAAGTTTGACCATCTCTTTATCCTTGCAATTTAAGTTCTTCAAGTTATCAATCAATCCTTTCATTTATGTGATAGGCCTGCATTAAAAATAGACATTTACCACAAATTATAGGTATCTTATATTATTAGATACATTATTATAAAACATATTTTAGTTAAGAAGTTATTGATACTTCAAGTGCAAAATGATGATATAAAACCATGATAAAAATGCACTTTTAAGTACTAATCAGAAACCTTTTTGAGACAAAAATTATGAGTGGTTTAACACTTGTTCTTCAACAAATATTAATAAAAGATTTTTTAGTCTTTAACCTATATAAAAAAGAAGAAGAAAAATGGATTGGGGATTGGGTGTGAACTTGCATTCACAAAAAAAAAAAAAAAAACAATCATGTAAAAAGTTTGGTCATATACTCTAAGAAGATTGGTGTGTAATAGTGGAACTCTTAAACAAAAATTCGAGATGAGTGAATGGATTATCAAACCTCTATGAAACTTTATGCATTCTCTCTAAACTCTAACTCTTTAATTATTGTATTTATATTGTTTGTTATTCTTATATTAAATTAAGTGTTTAGAATTAAATATTATTAAGTAAAATATTTTTAAATTATTTTACTTTGCATTATAATTCATCCGTTCACTTAGACTATTCTTTTAAGATCTAACAATTTATTCATAATCATTAAAAAAAACTAAGCCACATAAAAGAAACATTGTCATAATAAAAAGTGTTTTCCCCATTTTGCTTACAATATAAGCCATTTAAGTTTAGTTTTGTTTTTTTATAGAGATAGATTAGTTATTGATAAATTATTTGGGACAAATCTAACTTTTAATTTTTATTAAGTATAGTGAAATGATTTAATTAGCTTTGTAAGCTTAAAAAAACATAAAAATTAGTTTAGATTCATAGGCTTATTAGATCTTTTGTTTCTACTAGCATAGTTAAATTATTTATTGGAAGGAAAAAAAAAAGAAATAAGTAAAATTTTCTTTTAAAGGCCTTTTTAACTTTTAAATATGGTTTCTTTGGGGTAATTTTATGTTTTTTTATAAATATAAAATATTAATAAAAAGAAAGAGTATAAAAATGTCCTTTCATTTATTTAATATATTTAATTTGGTCTTTATTTTTTTTATTCCTATTTGTTTTACTTTTTATCTTCTTTATTATTTTTTTATTTGATTTTTATATCAAATTTAGTCTCTAATTTTTTAATAGTTTTTTATCCAACTAATTGAATTTTATTTCAATTTCATCATTTAACGTTTAATTTTATTTTTTTATGTTGAATTTGACTATTATTGTTTTTTACTACTATTTATTTTTTTAGATTTTTTTTTACTATATTTTATTTTGTAATTTCATCATTCGATGTTTTATTAAGTTATTAGTTTCAAAGATTAACAAATATTGGCTTTGGTATTTTTTAAGGTCTTTTTATAAAATTGATTTTTTTTAATCCTATCCTTAAAGATTTAATTTTTAATTGATTTTCATGCTTTTTTTTTCTTACTTTTCTTTTTATAGGGTTATATCAATCCTATTTTTATGGTTGTGTGATTGACGGATTAACCTGGATTGACTCAAAATATTTTTTGTTGCTTTGTTTTTAAATATTTTTATTTCAGTTTCATACCTCCATATTTTTTTATTGAAGATTTTGATTTTCTTTAGGGTTTACCTTTTATGCAGTTGATCTCGCCCTCGTAACATCAATCACAACTTTTAAAGGTTAACATGGGTTGGACTTTGATATTTTTATGCTTTTTTTAAATTAATTTTATTTTATATTTTATATTTTAATATTTTATTTTTTGAGAATTAATCTTCATATCTTTTTTCTCACTTTTATTTTTACGGGGTTATCTCTATTTTGTGCTCATGGTTGTGGGTCAAAAGATTAAAACAGGTTGACTTGGATCTTTATTTTTTTAGTTATTTTTATTTTAGTTTAATTCCTCAGTATATATATTTTTTTGTATTGAGAATTTTGATTCATTGTTTTTTTAGGCTTGCTTTCTACACAATCGGTCCCAACTTCATGACTGTGATCATGATTTTAAAAGGTTAACATGAGTTGAACTTTTTTAAAAATATATATATATATATTTTTCAATTTTATTCTTTAATATTTAATTTTTTGCAAATTGGTCTCCATGCTTTTTTCTTCACTTTCATTTCTTTATAATTATCCTAATCATGTGGCTATAGTCGCGAGGTTAGTGGTTTAAAATGGGTTGTTTTTTCATTGTTTCTTTTAAAACTATTTTTTTTAAGTTTCAAGGCTCGATATTTTTTTATTAAAAAATTTTCTTCATTGTTTTTAGGTTTGCCTTCTACGTGGTTAGTCTTGACCTCGTAATCATGGTCACAAATTTTGAAGGTCAACATATGTTGATTTTGGTTATTAATTAGCTTTTTTTTAATTATTTTTTTCAATTTTATCTTTGAATATTTGTTTTTTAGTATTGTCTTTGATGCTCTCTTTTCTTGTTTTCTTTTCTATAGGGTTATACCCATTATGTGCCTATGGTTGCGTGGTTTACGGGTTAACATAGGTTGATCTATACTTTCTTTTTTCTAAGTTTATCATTTATTATTAAATTGTTTTATAGTTAAACTTTATAGTTTAAATCAATTTGCTTTTATTTATGACTTTGTTTACCTTTTATTAGCACATATAATCATTTGATTAAATTAAAAAAACATATTATAATAAACTTAGTTAAGAAATACAATTAAATACATTAATTGTGTTGTGTTGCAAGATCAAATATCTTAATTTTAATTATATCTTGATCAAATATTAATTTATTTAATTAGATATATGTATAAGCATTTTGATTTATGATTGAGAATTCTTTTTACATCCAAAAATATGTTGGAAAAGCTTATATATTTATTTTTTTATTTAAAATAATTATTCAACCCGTGATGAAGTGCAAGTACAAAACTAGAGATTAACTAAGAAAAAAATCATTTTATTTATATTATTATTATTATTTATTTATTTTTTTCTTTGAAATTTTCATTAAATAAAAAGCTAAAAGTCATTAGGGTTTATATACACCATGCAAAATGCCTTGATTTATTGTGAACTTTAACAGTTCATTTTTTTAAAAGCTATGATCATTTTTTTGTCTCTTATTATGTTATTTTGAAGTCAATTGATGCCTAATTGCTTATAATTATTAACAAAGGGCAAGATTAAAAAATGGGGGATCCAAGTGAAAAAGGTGGGGAACATAGGTGGCGGTTTCATAATTGATGCACAAACTTTTTTTTGGTCCCCATACATTTATATTTATATTTTTGATTCTTTTGCTTTCTGAAAATTTTATTTTGACCCAAAACTTTATTTTTTTATTTTTAGTCTTTGATAAGAAAAAAGGGAGAGGAAGCCACTAAATTTTGATAACAATAATAAAAAAGTCATTGTTAACATAGTTTCTATAATTAAAACATTAATTTTTATGTTGATGAGTTTTATTTAATGATGGGGTTTATTTAATATGATTTTTTAACATTTTAATAACAAGAAATGACATATTTTATGTTTTTAAATTTAGGTTAATTTTAGATTTTTATATCTATTTATAGTTATTTAAGGTTATAGATTGATTTATTAAAATCTATAAGATATTTTTAAGTCAAAATTTAGATGAAATCTAATTTTTAGATGTAAAATACAAGGTTAATTTTTCAACGCCTCTACTTGTTAAAAAAACCTAGGCCACCACACCATGCCACACAATGCATCGTATTAGTATATATAAAAAAATAAAAAAAATCAAGAAAAAAAATATAAAAATATATAGAAAGAAAATATATGTGCATTTGATTTTAAATTTAAATTAATTTTAAATTATATATATAAAAATAAATTAATTTGAATGAATCAAAAGTATGATTTGTTTATTAATTGATTTTCAAGTGATTTTTTACTTTGTATTTTCATCATTTTATGCTTTAATTTATCAAATTTTTTTTTGAAAATGGTGAATTTTTTTTAGATTTTAAAAATTTATTTAAATTAACATTTATTATGATTTTTTTGTGTTTTTTTATTGAATTTTCTTTCATAATCGTTTTTTTTATATATATAAAATTTAAAAATGAATCATGTGAAAAATTGTTTAAGGAATTAACTGATAAACAATACAAATTTGAAGCTTACAAAATCATCCTTAATGAAAGTGAATGCGGATTTTCGGATAAAACGTGAGGAGGTAGATTGATGGAAAGTAAACTCGTGGTAATGAATTGGTAGGAACCATATACTTGAGGGGGTAAAATAAATCTTAGCCAAACCAAATAAGAAAATGAATAAATACCGAACGACAGTAACATGATTTCATCAATAACAAGAACACGAAACAGAGGCGAGCAAAACAGGAAGACAGCAGAGAGATGGCATTGACGGTGGTGAAGGGGGCATTGAGGTCGATCAGAGAGAAAGGATTCGGAGCTTTCTTACGCGAGCTCAAAGAAGAAGGCTACCTGTACTCACCAACTTTGTCTATCTATCTATTTATTTTTCTAATCTCGAAAACAATCAGTCCAAACAAAACCCTGACTTGTTTTTAATTTATATTCGCATATTTTTTTTTTATATTTGCAATTAAAAGATGCCCTTTTCTTCTTGATGTGTTGGGTTTTACAGATTCTGAGAGCAAGGGAATAAGAATTTCTATATTTTTAATGGGTTGTCTGTGAAATATAAATCGGATTGAGGAACTGAAGACTTCTGTTAGTTGTTTTGGAATTGATTAAGCTGAATGAGAAAATGGGAAAAGATAAAAGGAGGATACTGACTGCTTATTTCCTTTGCTTTCATGTTTCAGGAATGCTCTTGCCGATGGAAATCTTCTGTAAGTTAAAAGCTCTTTAAAAATTCTAAATTATTATTATTTAAAAAATTACCGAAGATTGTAGCAAAGATTTGATTCAATCCAACAAATTATTTTTCTTGTTCATGCATTTCCATTGGTGAAAATGATGCTAGTTGAATTACTGTGCCCTTTCACTGCTTGAGTCCCAATAAGCCCTTATAGCCACACTCTTGCGTTTTGATCTCCTTACCCGCTCTAGATCCACGTTTCATTATACATATTTGGGTAAACTTGGTCTTGCAATTTTTCCTGTCTCGTCATATTTCTGTTTCACTTGTGAGCTGGGTGAGCCTTCTATCTAGTGCTCTATTCAGCTATATCTCCATATTTTATAGGAGGCTTTACGAATGTTTTTATTCTTGATGTTTAGTTGATTTTTATATTTGTAATTTGATTGATTTTAGGCAAACCAAAATACACAATATTGGTGCAAAGCTTGTTGGCGTTGACAAATTTGGTAACAAGTATTATCAGAATCTCGAAACCATACATGGTTAGTTTTTCTCTCTCATTTTCATATAATGCGTTTCTTTACTACTGTCAGATCTATGCATGTTCAAGGTGATGACAACTATGTCACTTCACCATGCAGTTGTGACATGTGTTATTCCTACCATGACAATATTTTGAAGAGTTTTACCTGATTATTCATGTAAATTTATAGTTCATGAGTGGTTGAACTTTTTCATCAGTTTCAATTCTAGGATCTATCACCGACCTTAAGCTATGTGTCGTGTAAGTGATCCCATTTCTGTTGAAGATCCAAATTTTCTTTTCATTTCTTTTTTTTCAAGCCTTTTCATGTAGTGTTTTTTTTTAGGATGCTATATCTTCCTTTTGTAATCTTGTTCTTATTCTCATTCAGTAAAATACAGTTTCCTGCACAACATTCCTGTCATTTTAAAGCACACCCAATCTAAACAAACTCATTCTCATAACTGAGGTAATTATCATAAGCAACTGATGTCTTGTCACTGGATGTTGAAATGAGCGCTGATGCCTATGAACGCTCGTTCCTGATTGTAATGTTGAGAGGATAAGGCAGGGTGGTTTTGTCCACAAACTTTGGGGGACTTTTTAATAATCTGCCCCTGGGTGACGTGATGGGTTTTGTGGCATTATGTTGCGCAAATCCTCATCTAGCTGATGGTTACACCTTGTCTTCAAAGAGGAGGTTGCAAGTTTACGTTTCCTCTCTTCAAATTATCAACAAAGCTTTTGCGTCTATGTTGAATGATATCATCAATTTGATGTGTTTGTCAGAAGAACACTTGGATGCCTTCCTCAATATTTAGTAAGTTACTGTGTAATAAGCTAAGTCTCTTGGCTTCCTTATGGTTTTTGACATTTGGAGCTTTCTAAGGGATTTCACTAGTTTGATATTTAATGGGATTTGGAAAGAGCTTCTATATTAGGGTTTATTTTTCAATTTAGATGGCGACTCATCCTCACTTTTTTTTTTTTGTATTTTTTTCTTCATGTAAGAACTTTTCCCATTTGGAAGAAAATGTAAAGAGAGTTTTTCTTTTGCAAATCCATTGCTGAATGTCTTTTTGGCCATGTAATACTGGAAAGTGCATCCTCTTCCTGGTTCTGCAAGCTCTTCTTTTCAGTGTTATTAGTGCAAGATATATATCACTCTTTTAGGACCTAATGTATAGATTCTTTATATCTCTATGATGCATTCTTTTTCCTGCCTTTTTTTTTGGAATTTGGAAAATTAGATTGTTTCATTTTTTTATGGGTTTTTATTTTAGTTTTCCATGCATGTCTTTGGCTCTTCAGAACTTGACTTTAGGAGATGAAGAAAACAATAGCGGGAAGTGGAGCAGACTATCCCTCTCCTCATTTGGCTTCTCCCTATTTTAGTTATTTACCACTATTTTTTTTATTAGTTAAAGGAAATAAGATAACCAGAGTGGAGCATCCCTCGCCTCATATAGATGAATCCAACTATTTTGGAGGCTGAGGCCTTGTTGGTGTTTTATCAGTAATTTACTGTTATTAGTCTCACCTCTATGATGTCATTCTGCAATTCCATTTGTGTGTGAATGCACTTGATGCTAAAATCCAATTGACTATTACAATGAGCCTATATGAACAGGTTTTTCTTTCTTTCTTTCTTTCTTTTTTTTATAGAAAATTCTCATCTTTTGCCCTTGAAAGAAAGGAATATAAAGAGGCAAGTAAAAAATGAGAAGAATGGGAGGATGGTGACTTTGGTGCTTTCCTAGTTACTTGAGCTATGATTTACACTAGGATGTTACAAGCAACCAGTAGGGACATGTACTGAATCATATAGTTATTGCCATCGGATTGGATTGAATGTTTCTGTGGCTCATTTAAATGTGTGGTCCAGTTATAGCCATCACCAAGACTATTGGAAAGTGTTAACGCCTCAGGAAATTTAGACTGTCCTGTAGAGTGTAATAAAGTAAAGTGAAAGCTACTGATTCAAGGTCTTCAAGGTTTGCTTTTATGCCTTAAGCGCTTTGCTTTTGACTTGTGGCATTTTGTAGGAAGGCACCGGTGGGTTGAATATGCAGAGAAGAGTCGCTACAATGCTTCTCAAGTACCACCAGAATGGCATGGTTGGCTTCACTTCATAACTGATCATACTGGGGATGAGGTAACCCTTTTTTACGTAATTGGTGAAATATAATGTGAACATTCATTTTGACAGAAACACTTGGCATTTGTTGCAGCTTCTGATGTTGAAACCAAAGAGGTACAGTGTTGAGCACAAGGAAAATCTCTCTGGAGAGGGAGAGGAGTACATATACCATTCTAAAGGACACACCCTCAATCCTGGGCAGAAAGACTGGACCAGATACCAATCTTGGCAACCCACTAAGACCGAGTAATCCCTTGAGTCCCACCAATTTCATGATTTTCAGAACCAATTTGATTGAATAAATGTTGTGTACTTTGTTGGAGCCTCGAAGTTTTGATTTGTTCGCTTCACCGCAAGAGCCTTGAACAAAGCAAGTTTTAATAATTTTATTGATGATATTCAGTTTGAATCATGGCTATGTGGAAGCATGTAGCATATGCGTTATCATTGAACTACCGAGTCCATTGGTATTAGTTTTCTACCCTTTTTTGAAGTTTGTTTTCTAGACTAGCGCAGTAGAAAAATATACTTCCCAGACTACCATAACTGAAAATAATTCCGAATTGTATGCGTAATTTGGTGTGTAGTGTCAACTAACAAATTTCAACTTAAGTTTTTGCTTTCTCAAATAATTCATTTATGCAGGAGTCAACATGTTTTCTTTTATGTCATAAAAGAAATAAAAATAATCTAATGGGTTGAAAAAAAGATAACATGGAAAAAAAAAAAGAGAGAAAAGAAAAAAGAAAAACAAGAAAAAAGAATGAGGATATATTGGAGTTTCGATTATAAAACTTTTAGTACTAGAAATATATCAACAAAATGAATTTATCTATTATAAACGCTATGAAAAACTAACTTTAAAGCTAGTAGTGGTGAGTTATATGTATAATTTCAACATATTATTATTATCTCATCATAAATTTTAAAGTTGGTTTTTCAAGATATTAATGGATTTGTTTTATTAATTTATTTTCAGTAATATCAATAGATTTATTTTGTTGATATCTTTTCAGTGGCATTAGAAGTTCCATAATTATAATTAGAGCTGTATCTTCAAGGTCTCCTCTATTTTTTTTAATCTATCATATCTTGTGTTTTTTTTTTAATTTTATATTGCTATTAGATTATTTTGATTTATTTCATGCTGTTGAATATTTATAAAAAAGCATGTTGACTCTTGGATGGATGAATTATCTGAGAAAACAAAAACTTGGAATTGAAATTTATTAGCTGCGCTACATCTGCAACACCCTTATTGCGCCTATACTGCAAGCGCATACCAACTACAGTATTAGTTTAAGAATTATTTATCATGAGAAATATTTTTTTACTGTGCTCCTCTCGGAAAAAAAACTCCAGCAGGAGGATATGCTTTAATTTAGTTCTTTTTTACGCCAGGACACATGTAATTTTTTCATTAAAGTCAAACATATACCCTTCAATCACTGTTTTTTATACCCGTCATGTAGAGTATCCAATGTTTAATTTCGAATCAAAATAACCTAAGCTGAAAAATTCATTTTTGGCATTTGAGATCCTCTTTCTAGTAACCAAGGAAAGAAAGGAGAATTGTATTGATTTCAAGATTGCACAGAGCAAGCCCATTGACAGGCAAGCGAGCAACGATTCAGGGTTTGTAGCAAAGAGAAGTGGCGATGTTTTTCGGCGGTGAAAATAAGTTAAGAGAGCGTTTCTAAATATTTTAATTTTTTTTAATATTTTTAGATTATTTTAATATATTAATATCAAAAATAATTTTTTTTTATTTTAACATATTTATTAATAAAAAATACTTTGAAGCCAACCATTATTACAATTCTAAACATACCCTAAACCTAAACCTAAGAACCATTTAAACATTGCAACCCAAAGGATTTCAACTTTAACTGATAAAATATTGAAGGGAAATTAAGTTTTACAGCGAGGAGAAGATTTTGTAAAGGTTTATTCTATTCCCATTTCTCAACTTGTTATTCTCACAATGCCAGTTTTTGTAACGAGTATGATCTTATTAAATATGTATCTTGATAAATGCACACTTCCTTAATTCTAAAATAATTATGTTACTCTCATCAAAATAGTAAGACGAAAAAAAGGCTAAAAAACCCATGTTTTGATGATTTTATTTTATCTCTGGCTGCTTCAAGTTTTATACTTTATAATTTTTAATTAGTGTATCTTGACTTGCTAAATAGCGTTGTTTTAAAACCAAAACTGACATGGTTGATTCACTAATGGCTCAGGTAATTCGGGGTTTAGTTTGGGATGGGTCTCAACAAAAATAGGCGAGGATTAACCCCGTACAACCTAGTAAAAAATCTATATTATCCTGTGACCTTGCCCATCCTGAAAACATTTGGGTTGACTATTGATCTGGTTTATCTAAAAAAAATTCAATTAAAATTTATTAATTTTGTTAAATGATATTAATTTTTTTTATAAAATAAAAAATTTGAGTTAATATAGATAAACTCACAACAAGTGATCAGTGAGCTAGTTTTGTGCAAGGAGATGGACACAAATGTTAACAGTGTTGTGGTAGTGAAGTGAGATTTGAACTGCATTTTAAAAATATATTTATTATGAAAAATTTTAAAATAATATTTTTTAATATTTTTTAATAATTTTAATATGATATTATCAAAAATAGAGTAAAAGGTTTTTAAAAATCATTTAAATATATATTTTTATTAAAAATATCATGTATCACAATATTAAACTAATAACCAGACATACACTTGGGTTATGTTACAACGAAAACAAGTGAGGGTAGTAGCATCTAATTTGTAAGAGAAAAATACTTCAATTTTTGAAAAATAAAATATTAATCATAACATACTGTTTTTCTTACGAAATACTTTTTCTTAATATAAAGAAGATCAGTTTTAAAATTAATTACTTATTAAGATTTCAATAAAATAGAAGAAACACATTAAACAAGACCTTTTTAATCTCTATAATAACAAATAGAGTGAGAATAAAAAAAAAAAGCCGAATAGCAATAACATCTACGTTATTTTTTTTTCAATTCAATTCCGCTTGTTCTAAACAAAATAATTTTTCCACTCAGTTTAGATCTTTATTTATTTTCAATGCGTTAAAATAAAGCGCGTGAATTTTTGACACGTGGTATGCAACCTAACAAAAATAGCAGGAAAAAAAAAAAACCCTCGACAGAACTTATAATACAAAGGCAAAATCCATCAAAATCCTTGTACATGGACATATAAAAAAATAAAAACAAGAAAAAAAAAAATACAGGAGCAAAATGAGCCAATAACCTGAGAACAGGCAGGTATTAGTACACGCAAACTACCCCTTGCCTTCCCACAAAGCCAATTCAAGTTGAAAGCCAATCCACGACTGCAGAGATGAAAAGCTCAGCAGAATTGAAGAGCAGGAATACTCCAGTTGCATCGACACATATGGCTTTTGTGATTGTATGTGTTCTTTAAAAAAAAGAAAAAGAAAAACCCTTCTCCATCAGCATCAAACCTCCATTAATATTTTGCAACCTTTCAAGGACAAATATTTTAAGCTCCTAGCCAATCCCACACATCTCTTTTGGATGTGGTGCACATTATCTTGATAAAAAACAACAAGAGGGTAGAAAGAAAGATAACAGCAACTTCTCTGAACAATTATTCCTGCCTTTCCTTCAGCCGCCATAACCTCTACACTTAACAGTAACATTCACGCGAAGATTACAACAAAAGTGATCACAATCTTACATGCCGGATAATCAAGACACCAAGAGAACTTCCTGGAAATGAAAGGTGAAGATAGTGAACTTTTTAATGGTTTTCAAAAGTAAGAATCAGAATAACTGACCAGCACATCATGCAATTATCATTATCTGATAATGAATTCAAACAATCATGATCATGGAACCAAATTTGAGATGGTACTTTCAGTCTTCAGAAGTCACATTTCATTTACTCTAAAACGGCACATTTATCATTTGGAACCATAATACCTAGATTAAGCTACCTATGTCTTGTTCAATGTTGAAGAAAGCCCTCAAGTAATAATTCACGTCAAATGCATTGCAAGAATGATAGTCCATGCAATCAAAATCTGAATGCGTGTCCATGTGAGAACACATCTGCATTCATGCATATGCATGTATCTTATATTGGATAATAATCAATATGCTCCTATTTACAAGACTGATCCTCATATTACAAGACTGATCCTCGTGCTGTAGAAGGCTTGAAGCGACATATATAATGAATCTACAATATCCACATAACTCATAGACTGTGAAACTTACCAAGCATACACTAAGCACATGGGCAAAGTCTCCTGGTATGCCAAAGTGAACCATCACAGGAAAGCAATGATTGTGTACGAGTATACAAACATGCTCCTGGATTCTGAGGAAAAACAGAAAAAACATAATTCATACATTAGCTTCGAGAAATCAATTCATTTTTAGAATCCTAAATTTTGATTTTGACAACATCAATTCTTCTTTGATTGTAAATAGTACAGGGCTCGAAAAACAATAATTTCTAATGTTCTATGCAAATTGATCTAAGATCTTTCCACCTCTGCCAGTTCTAATACCATTAGTAAATTATCAATTAGTCAGAAGAGATTTAAGCATGAGCTGCTGAAGCAGACTGCCCAAAAGGCACTGCAAATTTTCCCTTGTAGTAAATTGCTATAACTTTGTCAAGAAGGGAAAATATACCAAGTGTCTTGGAGCATCTTCAACTACTTCAGCAGGTTGATCTGTTCCAATGCTTGCTAAACAGGCTCCTTTGCAACTCATATATTTCTGCATGCTGTCCACAAAGAAAGATTCCAGAAAAACATCTTATATAAAAAACATAAAGCAAAATGAGACTTGCATCACATCAGAGTCCAAATTGTGCTCCCTAACAGTGACAATCTCCCAAGGGAAGATGAAACCAGGGCATCAATTTTATGTGTCCATAGCATTGACGGAAAAAAATGAAAAACTCACTATTCACAATCGAGTCATTAGAAAACAAAATTGAGATGAAGCAAATAGTAATAATTAACAATATCCCAATCATTAAAACACTTGATGTTTAATTGTTAAAAGTTAAAACCCTTCAAGAAAAGGCATTTTTCAATGTCTCCACTTTTACCAAATTCACAATCAAGTGTTTCAGCTTTAATTTTTAACAATTAAGGTTGTCAACATTTTAAAAGCACACAATTGAGTGCAAAATTGGAAGCCTGTGAAGTTAAAGGTTGACGTGTTGTTAAGTGGTGACATTGATTTATTAGATCAGATATAACTAAAGGCACATCTGTAATCTTCTACCATTTCAAAATATTCTTTTATAAGATAAAGGTAAAATTAAATTAAATTAAATTAAAAAACAATAAAAAAGACACCCCTCTCTATCTTGCAAAAACCAACTCCCACCTAGTCATGAACCTTAACCCACCACCACCACCATCATTCATATAAAACTGCTACCACCACAAATTCTGCCCTACAGACACTTCAAAAAAAATAAAGAAACCCATGCCCAATCTCTTTTATACCAGGCCAACAGAAGCCCAAACCTGCTCCTCCACCACTTCTATCTCATGTTCATTACTGAGCCACCATAAATCAGCAGATCTACATAATAAAAGAAGAGCACCTACACCTTTCATCAATTCCTCTTTTCACCCACCACCTACTCATAGCCAAAACTTATTTTTATTCATTAGAGAAGAGTGGGGGGTGGGGGGGTGTTTGTGGAGAGATTTTTGCCACTTGCATGAGATTTGTTGTTGAGGGTGTTTTTTGTTTTATTGTGTTTAATAAGGTGTTCCACGTTGGCCTAACTAATAAGTATGCTTGACATATCACAAATTAATAGACATGTAGGATTGAGAAGAACACGACATCTGCTTTTACGTCAAAGAAACATGGTATACATTACTAGTAGGAATGGCGTAGTATGGAAAGAGCGAAGCAGTAGAAAACAGAAGTTACAGCATAAAAATGGTTAAAACTAGGATAAAATTGAAGTTGGAACAAGATAATAGAATTTAGGGTTTATAAGAAACCTCTAAAATCTGAATAGATCGATAAAATAACAAAGAACTACATTTTAGAATAACCAGGCAGCCAATTTATACTAGTTTAAGCCCTACATCCTAGTCTAGGTCCCTAAGCAGAACTACTAGCCAATAAAGGAAATAAAGGAAACACTTTAGGAAGTTACATGATAATCACATGACCCTCAATTCAGTAACACTAATACCAGAAATATAATAAAATAAATTATGAACAAAGCTCCTGCATCAGGGAACAAAGTAAAAATTCCGATTCTCTTTTGTCCAAAAGAGAGAATTTGAAGAAGAGTGATCATCACATTGGTTACGGAAGCATTTACAATGAAGAAAATATGATTGAAATCACCAAATGTCAACAATAAATCCCAACAATTTCACTTGCATGTTTAAGCCTCACCCTAAGCTGGAATACCTTATGTAGTTCAACATTGTAAATAATATTACCAAACTTTTTTCTTCATTGGAGAAATTTTTTCAGATACTCTATAACAATATCAAACTATACTTAAACAAATATGTTTAAAAAGAATGTTACTTACACGTCACATTGATTAAGCACCAGGAGCTTATTTAAGACGCATGACTGTCCATTTGACTTGCAAACTGAATCACAGGACTCACCTTGCCTATCAACCAGTGATGAGAAATTTGAAAGGAATAAGCACTACAAGACAATTTAATTTAGTGAAATTAACAAACAGACACAACTATGATGATAACTCACTTTCCAATTACAACATTAATTCCACCCAGCCTTGCTTCTAATTGAGTATAATTGGCCCCTGACACAGAAAATTCCAGACAGAAAAAAACAATTTTTTTTTTTTGCAGCCATGTTCCCAGGAGAAACAAAAAAAAAGGAAAAGAAAAAAAAAGAGGTTAGTGGACTGCAGAAAAGATTAATGTGAAAAAAATTTGGGGAACAATTCCAAGATGAGAATTAAAGAATAGTATGATTCATTAATTGATCTCAAATCTGTTATATCAAAGACATGAATGGAAACTTGATTCTTTTAGAATGAGTGATGAGCATATTCTATACATTAACAAAATCTCCAAGTCACTCCATATCGAAGCTTTATGAACACGAAACCAACTGAGGCTAAAGAGAATAAAGAAGACATGGGGCAGGGCCCAAATCTCCAAAACAATGAGAACAGCAATAAAGGTTACAGATAAGCAGAATCGTAAAAAAAAAAAAAAAAAATACTCTGCTGAACAAAACTATCATCCTTTTAACTCAAGAACTCATGTTACTAGGGTGTGACATAAGTTCAAATCTGACAAACAAGGGAAAGGGCAAGAGTGCAACTCATAATTTGTAAGCAAACAAACTTTGACAAGATAAAAATATAGATTACCTGAAGAATTTGATGGCAGGGAAAAGCAATGATGGAAATCACTCCGATAAGCATTTTCATGAACCTGCAATGTTCATACCAATTTCAGGTGCAGTATACCACTATTACACCAGAACAAGGTGGAACGATTAGGATAGAAACAAAAGCAGCTAATAATCTCAGCCACTACATTAGAATTTAATAAGGTGACACGATGGAAGATATATAGGTCAGTGTTGTCAGATCTGTTCCATTCCGCCCAGAATAGCTGGATTATCTCATATCTGTGCAGAAAATGGAACACTGAGCCCTCCATTTAATCTCGTTTGAGATGTTGGGTTATCTTGGAAATTCCAGACAAGTTCTGACCGGAAGGTCTCCGGTATGCAAAGTTGGTCTCATTCGTTTAGAAGAAAGTGAAAAGAAAATAGTGTAGTTTAAGAAGAAAGGAAAATGTGTCCAACTAGCAAGCTTATTTAATAGCGATACTTTCTGAATTCCCATCCATGTTAACTTTACAAATATTTTATAATTCTGGTGCACTGCTAATGTCAAATCAAGATGACCACACAAATCAGTTTCTATCTCTCTCAGTTTTTTTCATTCTATGTTCAAATATTTTTACCAGAATGATTATTTTCATTAGTATGTTTATTTAAATAACCGTAATAATTTTTTTCAAGAGAGAATAAGTGCATTTTTTGTAACTCCTGTCAATTTGAATTGTAAGGTTATGTCCTCTTCTCCACCTATCAACTCTACAATTTGACACATTCAGATCAAAGATTATTTGCATAACTACTCATTTTCATTACTGTTCAATTCTCCAAGAACAATCACCAACAACCCCCCCTAAACCAAAAAAAAAAAAAAAGAGAAAAATTAGTTTCAGTATTATCATCATCATTTCATGAAAGTTCATACCTAGCAGTGTAAATCTCTTATCATGTTTTCCTATCCACCCTTTTCCATATTGAAACTTTGTTTTCAAAGAGTTTTCTCTATAGTTGTACTTTGTCAAACAATGCAATGTTCATTGGTCCAAATCTTTTCTAAATTTGGTCACTCTAGGTTTCATGATTTCAATATATGATTGCATCATCATCATTCTATGCAACATATAGATAAAACTTGAGAAAAATCAAATAAGTCAAAAGACAACTTACCACGCTCTCTGAATTATGACGGCACCTCCCAGCACAGAAATCAAAAACACTTGTATAACTCACTGCTAAAAGGAAATGTAAGCACATGCTATTTTCAAATGATTTGAAATTTCATAAGAGGGAATATTCAGTTTGTTGTATTACATAAACCCTAAAAGAGTGCAGGCATGAATAGCAATGGGGACTGACTTGGCAAAATACAATCAGAAGAAGGATTGGTACAGAGGTCAGTCTAAATATTCAGTGCTATGTAGACTAGATACGATCATCCAATTTTAGTTAAAAAATTGAATTGAATTAAAAGTTGATTGTTTGAATAACAATTTAGGCGGATTAGAAATCAGGATGTTGGAAGGGCAAGAAAGATAAATTTACCTGCAGTTGAAGGCTTGGCTATCTTGACCTTGAGAACTTGTGCCTCTTGTGTCTGTGGAGTAACAAACAGATCGTGACATGACAAGATAAAAGCAACCGAACCCATTACCCACCAACCCAAATAAACAAGCATTGAAGAAGAAATACCCTTGAAGGATGAAGGCAGCACGAAACACAAAATTCATAGGAGTTGCAACACTGTGAAACAAGGTTGCATCCCCTGCAATAATAAATTTTAATTAGCACCTTTTTATTTATTTATTTTCTCTGATTACCATCAAAACAAACAAAGAAATAATAATAAAAAAAAAAACTTACTGACAAGAAAATCTCAATCCGTTTAAAGGGCAGCAACGAGATGTTGGATCCACTGATAACGCATCACATACATACCCTACAAAAAAAAAAATGTACATCTGCTTTAGCTTATTACTAGCAAGCTTTCTTAACCATAGAACTCATAGAATAGGAAATCGATGAGCGAGCGACAGACAGACCGACCATTATCGTCAGAGAGCAGATATCTTCCTTGAACTGTATTCCTGCAACTCCTGATCTGTTCGAACCCGATATCCTTCCTACATCAATGCCAAAAAAATTATAAGGTCTGAATTTCTTTTCCTTATCTTTACCAGCCAGGATGAGAAATTAGCCTACCTGATTGCTGAAATTATAGAAGAGAACTGAAAAAGGATGAGTAGTTGTAAAGAAAGATGATATTTGGTCATTCTTAATTCGATGAACGAATTGCTGCTTTTCCCCCCCAAATTAAGGGTTCTCCTCCACGGTCAGCAGTATCAGACAGGGAAGACGTGTCGTGTTTCCAGAACAAAGAAGACACGTGGAGGGGGACGGATTGGAATGGACACAGTCCCGGGAAGAAACATGTAAGAACCCGATGGATTAATGATATAATTTAGCATATTCCATTTTAACACTAGTTTTTAACCTTAATTTCAACACAATGTTCAAGAGGCTGCTGTGTTAAAAAATATAGCTATTTATTTATTTTATGCTTGTGTAGATTCTATTGATCACAACCAAAAAGGTTGTTGAATTCGCTATGAAATGATTTAATATGATGAGAATAAAAAAGGTATGTATTTTCGCCTTGATTTATTTCATATAAAAACAAGAAAAACTTATTTTATTTTTTTGAGTTTTTTTGGCTTTTTAATTGATATAAAAAACCTATTCCAATTGCCCAATCTTTTTTTATATCTTCTATTTATTTTATTGGGTTTTTTTAATGTTTTTTGGAGGCGAATAATCCTAGTGTTTGTTAGAATATAATATCAAAATACAATCTGTATTCATCAAGTTGTATATAATTTTATCATATGAACAAAAAAAAACAATGATATAACAAAAAAGAAAACTCCTTTCTAAAATCCTAGATTTTGATTCTCTTAATTCCAATAATTTTCAATTAATTGATCCAGCAAATAACAAAACCTTGGTCCTAGAAATTTAACTATTCTTCCTCATAAATTTTTAAAGAATACCATCACAAGATAAGAAAGAATAATAATAAAAATAACACAGCCAACCTTTGTTGCAACGGATTTCCCCATCAACTTTCTTCTTTAAAAATTCTTTCTAGAATTCTTCTTTATTCAAACAATACACTCATTTTTTTCTTTCTTTTCCCACAGAAAAACCCCAGAGAGTATAGCTCATAATCTTTATCTTTGTATGGCTTAAAAGAAACTGGAGATTTCCAAGAAGATAAATGAAAAAGTAAGTAATAGGATGCAATTTATAAAATGAAAAAAGAATAAGGTGAAGAATTTAAGGGATTGGATGAAAAGTTGGAACAAGAAACTTAATTGATAGCCACAACCAAATTGTTCTCCTATGTTTTGATGGAAGAAAGAACAAGATCCCATATAAACCGGTACTAGATATTTTCCAATTAAAATAAGAGAGCCCAACAATTATCTATTCAAAATGTAACTTTAGAAGTTATGTTTGCATTGAAAGTCATTAAATTTGATGAATTTTTTTTATACTAGTTGTCCTGTATCTTTAATTAGAAAAAATTGAATAAAATGATCTAGAACTTAAAATAGCATAGAAGCTCATGTTATCAATATCATCCCCCCACTTCTTAATGAAGCTCATAAAATGTTTTGCAAGAAACGTTTACATTTCCTAAGCCACCTTGATTATGCTTCTTTTAATCATTTTAGTTAGTGCTTCATCCCACTTTTTTTCTTTTAATGACAGTTTCATCATTTTTATATCACATAATCATATCTTTTCCTTTTAATTAACAATTACAACCAGATAATATATATTACTTGAAGGATCAGTGTCATCAAGGCATTTATAATGTGGATTCGAGCATACGGATTAACAAAATAACCAAACCTGTTTAGAAGAGAGAATAAAAATTTAAAAATAAAAATAAAAATAACCAACTCATAAAAAAAGAAGAAGTGAAATCTAACATTGGCATGCCATACATCATTAGAAACCAAAACATATATATATAATACATAAAATTTCCACCATTTATTTGAGATATTATCCCTCTAGCCTATTCAGTTAAGGGAAATATTAACATCGGGAAATATTAACATTGAAACATTTAGAGCTAACCTAGATTACTAATAAAATTGTGTCATATGGATTAAAAAAAACCTAGAAATAAGTTAAAATAAAAGAAAAACTCATACGAGTAAGTAAGGATACATTCAACAAAAGATGAAGGGGTTTTCATGAGAGATTAGAAAGGTAGATTTAAGGCGAGGAGTGAATGAGCTATGATAAAGAAGATTGCTAAAAAAAAGGCAAGGAGAATAAGGGGCATGCAATTTTGATATTTGAGAGTGTTTTTAAGAGAGTGTTTTTAATTTTAGAGTTTGGTTATAATTGCCTATTTATTCTTTTATTCATTTAACATTATTTGTAACTTTTTTATTGAACTGGTCTAATTTGATCTAGTTCAATTGGTTTTAGGTTTTTAAAACCAAAACCGAACCAAATCAATTTTTTTTTATTTTCTAATTGTTTTTATTAGTTTTTTTCTTATTTTTTGTTATTTTCTTAGTGACATGACCAAAAGATTGATGTTTTCTCCCAAGTGTAAAAGTGTCGAAGTAATAAATAACCCAACAATAACAAAATCGAACCATAAGAAGGTTAATTATATAAATTATTGGATAACAACAACAACAACAACAACAACAACAACAACAATAACAATAATAATAGTAACATAATAACAATAGTAGTAGTAATAAAGAAGAAGAAGATGTTGATGAGAACTTTGAGATGAAAGATTAACGTAAGGATTAAACAATGATAACAACAAATGTCAAGGTTAGAGGATCCACTAATAGTATGTCAAATAAGTATAGTATAAACTGTTATAATTCAATTAGAAACCATGCACAAAGGAGGTTCCAATCATGTTACAAATTGTTAACATGATTACATTAGTTATTTTATTTGATTAATGCTAATACTTGTAAATGTTGTCAAACATTCATGATTATAACTTATGTTAACAACAAATCAAGTTCCTTTCATAGCATGTGTGTCAGTTATACTATACGGTTTGTACTATAAAAGTGTCAAGTATTTGTTGTACCAAGTTTTATAAAACATAAATCTAGACTAGTCATTTAAGAAACAAAGTACTAAAGAGTGAACAAGATAACAAATATAAAACATATTAGTATCAAATATCAAGGTCCATGTTGAGTTTATATTATACTTATTCTTACACCATCAATGTAACCTTTTCACCTTGACATAATACACTTAGCTGAACATAATGAATGAAAGAAAGAAACATGAATAAACAAAATAAAAATATATAAGATAAAATAAACTAAGTAAAGGAAAAGAAATGAAAGACATAAACTTGATATTAATAAAAACAAAACATAAGCAATACAAAGAGAAAAAGCAAGAGCATGATCTTGATTTGGAAACCAATATGCCTAAATGTATGGCAAATGCCTTTTTTTATAGGTCAAAATTAGAAATTATTGATTTGATGACTAATTGATGAGTGGGTGACCAACTCTTGACTTGGTGACAATCCTTATCTTCTCTTGTAAACCTAAAAATTTCAAGAAGTATTATGATAGACCTTGTAAAGAATGGTTACTAAGATGTGTCTCAAGAGTCACTTTAACAAAAGAGCTCCTTTACTCTGCCATCCTAATAACAACAATTTTGCACATGCTTTATGAAATAGAAAACACAGTTAGTTAAATTTTTTATCAACTATTACACTCTCCTACCAAATAAAATGAGACATTGTTCTCAATGTCCTAAAGTAGAAAGATAGAGTATAGAAAATATCACCTAAAATAACAAATACTAACAAACCTGAAATACACTTAAACAAATATAAGAAATAATAAAACACAATAATAAAACCAAAAGACATAAAGATTCATAAATGAAGGCTCAAATCCAATCTAAGCTTTTTATGGCTTTCCTTAGATGACCAATTTATACGACTCATGGAGGGATCAATTATAGGGATGAAAGATTGTAGTTGGTAAATCAATTATTCAGTAGCAGCAGTAGAGATTGTGATTTGTCTTGTTAAAGATGTAAGAAATTTCTGTTCCACAGCATGATCAAGAAAAGATAACTTATTATAATAACTATTAATATTTAACTAACCTATGGGTTTATGGTGAATATGTAGTTGAGCCCAAGAGAAAATATGAAAGATCTCTTTCAATGTGTTTAGACCACCTGGTAATGCAATAAAGGCATCAAAATGGTTAAACATTGCATTTATTCAAGCAAACATTATGAAGATCTGTAGTTTCTCTTCAAATGTTTTTCTAATGGTGTCCCCTAGTGCTAAAGCTTTGAGAATGTCCCCCAAAACTTGACTACCTCCTAAAAATACAGCTATTGACACACCTCTCATTAACCCAAAACTACCTTGTTAATACACTAAATGAATCTTTCTCTCAGCTAGCACCTAACCAAGATGATTTGTTGATTCTAAAAATTTATTTTCTTTCCCATGACTAGATCCACCGAAAACATAAAAATTTCTCATGTGAGGACCTAAGGAATATGCTATTTCTACATATTTCTATATTTGTTGAATATATAGGTTGAGTAGAAATGAAAGGAAGGAAGAAAGGATTTTATAGATGAGAAATTGAAAAGACAATCATACCACCTATATATAGGTCAGCTAGAGTCTCACACATACTCTCTCTCTCTCTTTCTATTTATTTATTTTTGAAAAATCATGTGTATGTACAAGTAGTTGTGATTGTGGCTCATATCTTTTCATGATTTTACATCCAAGAACGACTTAAATGCCCTATATTGAGGATAGACTTCCTATCCAATTTTCTTAAAAATTGACAAACATGGTTTTTTTAGTTAGATTCCCAAAACTAAGTCAATCATGTTCTTTATAAAAATGGTGGTCATAAGTCATGAATTACACGAGTATATATCCACTATGATGAGACTTAAGAGTCAATAGAAGATTATCTAAAGACTCTCTATGTTTTGAAATAAATCTCACCTATGATAATTTTCACAAGTTTTACAGAATGCATGTGAATCCTTAAATATGGTGGGCCAATCAATTGAGGATCGTCATTTTCTTTGATGAGAAATGACTCCTATATGCCTTAGAGTGATAAAATTTAATGACACTACTTACCTTATTGTTAGAAATGTAATTTTAAAATATTTGATTGGGATAATATTTGAATAAGTAAGGGTCATCTCAATAAAAGTTTTGCACGTCGCTAAAAAACTTTCTTTTATTTTGGTTATCACACCCTTGCAAAAGGAGCGCGGTGTCGCGGCTATCCTCGATTGATTTCAGGGTCTTTGTTGTTTTGTTTGTGTAAAGGAGTCGCCACCTAATATTATGGTTACTAGAAAACCTAACTGGTCTTTCAGAAATTCTAAGGCAAGGGACTGGTTACGTAAAGGGAAGGTATTAGCACCCCTAGTACATCTAACCTAAAGTAAGCTACTTGGTGTTTGGTTTGCCTTATAATTGCTATGGTGTTAGTGTTTTCTAATCTCATCAATTTTTCTATATTTAATTCTAATTAGATTTATTAAGATAGAAATCCAAGAAGATTCCATGTACTTTAAAAACTCATTTTTTTCTTGGTATTTCAAGAGTTTGTGACTTGTAAATCTCAAGGAGGGATAAAAATTAAGAAATCCAGGACGTTTTGAAAGCCTATTCTTGCCTTAGTGTTTTATACTATCACGACTCGTAAACTGTGGAGTAAAAAAATTGAAATGTCCTTGATTATAATCAAGGCTTCTTTCAAGGATGTGTGATGACTTATTATCTCTAGAAAATTATTTTGGATATTTACCACTTAGGGTTTCTTTATCTAAATATTAATAGTGAATAATAATAAGTTATTCCTACTAAATATTTTGGATATTCATCCTTTCAAGGATTTCTTTATCCAAATATTAATGGTGAATAATAGATGAATTCCCCTAAAAAATAAATTTTTTTTTATTTTTTAGAATATTGGCCAATACCTTTTGAAATTTTACAAACATGTTGTAAAATCCAAAAATACAAGAAAATAATTTTTGTTGTGTTTAAGAAATCGATGAGAAAACACATTTTTAAAACTTCCAATATTTTTTTGTATACAAAAATATTCAACACATGTTAGGGTATTTGTCGTATACAACACATAAGAAAATATTTTAAAAAAAAAACACAAGCATCATAATTAAATACAAAAATCACAATAAAAGGTAACCAATCGTCATATATATTCTAAAATTTACAAAAAAAGCTTAAAGCAACTTAAAAAGAAAATTCATATCTAGTGACAGTGTTCATACCCCATCAACCCATTCTAGTGACAATGTTCATATCCACAATCCCATTCTTTGATAAAACTAAACGAAAGCAAACTTGGCCGGCTATTTCAATCAAAAAGCATGGAGAAACACGAAAAGAACATGGAGCTGATGATGAAGAAATAACAGCCCCCTCCCACGGTTCCTTAATTATAAACCAGTGAAAGAAAGAAAGAAAGAAAAAAGAAGAAACCCGCCAACTTTTAACATAATCTCCCAGCTAAAACTCAAAGCCACAACAAGAAAAAACAAAAGGCAAACGTTCATTGTAGGGTTTAAAATTGAAAACAAATGTGCAAAGCAAAGACAAAACAGGTTTTTAAAACATCAACAGAACATATTCAAAGGCAGCAAATGAGGAGAAAGTTAAGACTTACCTATAGCTGGTCTCACTCTTTTTTCTGCAAAAGATGAAATAAAACCAAGTGAACGTTGTTGTCAAGGTTTAGCAGCAAAGCTCCCTCTATGTCTTCTTGTTTTTTTCTCCTCTCTCCTCACAATAACACCAGAATGCAAGAAAAAAAATCCCTTTATTTACTGAATTTTTTTCTTACTCTGCCTCTCTTGCCTTTCTCTTTGCTTTTTTTCCCTCCCCTTTTCTCTTCGATTTTCTCCTTTTTATGCTCTCTCTTTTCATTTTTTTCTTCCTCTTTGCGTTTCTTTTCCCCTGCTCTTCCTTTTTTTTTTTGTTTTCTTCTCCTTTTCGTTTTACTTCTCTAGGTCAACAGATGAGGCCTCTTTTTGTCCCCTCCGCCTCTGTTATCTTTTCTATTGTTGCCCTTCTTTTCTCCCTTCTCTTTTTGCTATTTTTCTGCTTTTTTTACTACCCCTGTCAAGTCATTAGAAGGGCTTATATATAGTCTAAATATGTCTCTACTTAGAAAGGATTCAATGCATTAATTCTAGGACGCAAATCTCTACTGATTTGCAATAAAAAAACACAAAAAAGTTGCAATATTCTGATTCTAATTTTGTGCTCACATCTGATTTCTTTAGTTGTAGAGGATGGTGTGACTCTTTTCTTTTCTTCCATAGGGCCAACTGCTCCCTTTGAAATGAGAAAACAAAAATGTGGTCTTCAGCTCCAAAAATCAAGCGTGATAAGAAAGGAAAACAATAGGAATTTACAAAGAGCAAAGGAAAGAAATCAGATGGAGGGTGCAACTGCAAAGTCCTATATTCCTTATTTAATGTGGTAAAAAATCCTATCATTTGTGATGATCCATCTCCTCTCTCCAGCTTTCAATATCCTTCTTCAATTCAATCTATTATTTTAACATGTAATGAGTGACATAATATACCTAGGATGGTCAGATATCGTACAAAACTGAGTCAGAATCAGAGCCTAAGTTGGAAGAAAAAATTACGACAGCAGCAAAACCATTTTCTTAGTGCAAATTCTGAGGGATTTATTCAAACTTAAAGACCAGATAAAAAAGAAACAAATTTAGCCTTATAAAGACTCCTGATCAACCTAAGAAAATTGATGATTTTGGCAATAAAAGGGAAGGATAAAGAGAGTAGAAAATAACTCAAATAGGGTTTCGAAAAAATATTTCTTTTTCTACTTTTGTCAAATTTCTAGTGAACATGAGCTAAACTCCTACACTAAGTTCAAAAGAGGTATATACTATCTCCAACACGTGGGGTCTAAAATTGAGTAACAACAGATGCCTCCTCTTTACAATGCTTACGAAGCAAAACTTGTCAATTGGTTCATGTAGTAAGTATTGTAAATATAAATTATCTAATCATGCTAAAAACTCAATGCTTTTCGTAAACAATGGTCTCCCTATCATGTGACCTGTATATCTTAAAATTTATAGAAAAACTCCATGTTTTTTTTTTCTAAAAAATGGTCCTAATATCAAGTGACCTGCCCATCTTAAATATTTTTGAAAAACTCCATGTTTTTTTAAGAAATGATTTCAATATCAAGTGATTTTCCCATCTTAAAATTCTTAGCAAACTCCACGCTTTTCTAAGAAATAGTCTCAATATGGGGTGGCCTGCCCTATCTTAAAATTCTTAGAAAACTTTATACTTTTTCTAAAAAACATTGGTCTCCATATCAAGTGACCTGCCCATCTTATAATTCTTAGAAAACTCCATACTTTTCCAAGAAATGGTCTCAATATTGGGTGACTTGCTTATCTTAAAATTCTTAGAAAACTCCATGCTTTTCTAAGAAACGGTCTCAATATCAAGTGACCAATCCATCTTAAAATTCTTAGAAAACTCCACGCTTTTCTAAGAAATGGTCTCAATATCGGATGACCTGTCCATCTTACTTTTTTCTTAGAAAACTCTACGCTTTTCTAAAAAATAGTCTCAATATCGGGTGATCGGCCCCTCTTAAAATTCTTAGAAAACTCCATGCTTTTCTAAGGAATGGTCTCAATATTGGGTGACCTACCTATCTTAAGATTCTTAGAAAACTCTATGCTTTTATAAGAAATGGTCTAAATATCAGGTGACTCGCCTATTTTAAAATTCTTAGAAAACTCTACGCTTTTCTAAGAAATGGTCTAAATATTAGGTAATTGGCCCCTTTTAAAATTCTTAAGAAACTTCATGCTTTTCTAAGAAACGATATCAATATCGGATGACTTGCCCATCTTAAAATTCTTAGAAAACTCCATGCTTTTCTAAGAAACGATCTAAATATCGAATGACCTGCCCATCTTAAGATTCTTAGAAAACTCCATGCTTCTTTAAGAAATTGTTTCAATATCAGGTGGCTGACCCATCCTAAAATTCTTGGAAAACTCCATGTTTTTTTAAGAAATGATCTCAATATCGAATGACCTTCCTCGAGGAATTAAATAGTGTTGATTCCCAATTCCTATCACTTTCCATAGTTTCGTTGACCTAAGATTTTGTACTTTAGCAGTTCCTAAAAACTTGGAAACTATTTTGTCTTTCGTCATACCTTTTCCTGCCAGGTTAGTGTTATGACAAAATAGCATGCATTTTTTTTGTTACCTATTTTTGAAAACATAGGTCCTCTTTTCCATTGTAGACTTCTTCGAGCTCCTGTTTCTATTTGTTTGCCTGACCTATCCTCTTGAACTGGAATATGCTCCACGCACTATATTTCCTATTCTTTTTATGCTTGGTGTAGAGATCTCTAGTTCTTTATGATGCCTTTTCTTGCTCCATTAAACATTGCTTTGTATTATACTTTTGCCGATGTTTTAATTTCCTTTTCTATTTTTGAAAATTATTTTTAAGAGGAAAACTAAAAAAAATTGGTTTTGTTCATGAAAAATAAAACTATTAATGCAATCATCATATTTTGTTTTAAGCAACGTTCTATGATGATACCCTTTTAGGCTTGGGTTCCCTATAGACCCCTATGTGCACCTTTTGCCTCCAGTGTGATGTGCAATACCTATCAGGTTTAAATTTGATTTGGATCCCTCTATTTTAGGAATTGATGGAGTCATGTCCTTAGTCATGCATAAAAACAGTTTTTTTAAGTAAAAGATTTTGAATGCTATGAGATCATATGCTTTATGAAGAAAGTTTTTTTTTACAAAGAAAATTCATGGCCAAACTTTATTTTATTGATCAGGAAGCATAATATTTCTTTGTAGAGTTAACATCTACAAGTCTAACTAGATCTTCTCTATCCATTATAGATAATAATAAAGCTCTTTCAAAGAACGTTTCCTTTACCACGTAACGACCCTCATTGTTTGTCGCTCATTTACTTTGATCTTCTCTTAGTAAATGTTATATTTTCTTTAGTACAAAATCTCCTTCGTGGAATCCTCAAGGTTGGACCTTTTTATTATATTATTTGGCCATCCTTGATGTTGATAGATTTCAACTATCCTCTTTTTACCAACTAGATTCAACTATTTATATCTAACTTTTACCCATTCCACCTTTTCTAAACTTAGAGTCTACCAATAGTTTTAAGAAGGGGGTTTTCACTTCTAAAGGCATTATCACCTCCATTCCATATACCAAAGTGTATGGGGTGGCTCTTGTTCAGGTTTGGTTTGTGGTGCGGTACTTATAAAGAGCAAATGGCAACATCTTATGCCAATCCTTATAGATAACTACTGATTAGTACTTAAAAATATATTTTTATTATGGTTTTATATCATCATTTTGCACTTGAAGTATTAATAACTCCTTAACTAAAGCATGTTTTATAATAATATATCTAATAATATAAGATATCTTTAATTTATGGTAATTGTTCATTTTAAATACAGGCCTATCACATAAATGAAAGGATTGATTGATGACTTTAAGAACTTAAATTGCAAGGGCAAAGAGATGACCAAAATTAGAAAAGAGATGTTGGTGCAATCCAAACCGGAACACTGTTCGGTAATTGTGTCATATATGGAGCTATAGATATTAGATTTAGGTCTACTTTATATGGATGGAAAGGTAAGACATAGGCCTACAACTTTCATATGGAGCCCAAGATCTAAAAAGGCAATTTTCAAGTCCAAATTGTAGCAACAACAAAGAAGCCTGAATCTATCCTCCAGCCCGAGCATTGTTTCGTATTTTGGTCATATTTGGAGTTCTAGAAGTTGAAATGAGTTGAAGTTGTTATACAAGAAAGTTGAGACAATTGTCTACAATGTTCATGTTTTCAAGTGTCTCTAATTTTGACGTTATCAATAATGTTTTGGGAAGACAAGAGAAGATAAGTATTGTCACCAAGTCAAGAGTTGGTCACCCACTCATCAATTAGTCATCAAATCAATAGTTCCCAATTTTGACCTATAAAAGGAGGCATTTGCCATGCATTTAGGCATCTTGGTGTCCAGATCAAGATCATGCTCTTGCTTTCTTTCTTTGTATTTTTTGTAATGTTTATGCTTTGCTTTCATTAATATCAAGCTTATGCCTTTCATTTCCTTTCACTTACTTAGTTAACTTTAATCTTATTTATGTTCATATTTTATTTATCTATTTTTATTTCTTTCATTATGTCTAGTGACACGACTAAAAGGTTGATGTCTTCTCCCAAGTGCAGGAGTGTCGAAGTAATAAATAACCCGGCAAGACCGGGGTCGAACCACAGGGAGGTTAATTGTACAAATTATAAACAACAATTATAAAACAATAATAACAACAACAACAATAGTAGTAGTAGTACTAATAATAATAATAATAATAGTACTAATAATAATAATAATAATAATAATAATAATAATAATAATAATAATAATAATAAAGAAAGAGAAGAAGAAGAAGATGATGATGATGAGAACTTGGAGATGGAAAATTAATGTAAGGATTAAACAATAATAATAACAAATGTCACGGTTAGAGGTTCCACTAATGGTATATCAAACAAGTATAGTATAAACTCTTATTATTGAATTGGAAACCACACACAAAGGAGGTTCCAATCAGATTATATATTATTAACATGATTACATTAGTCATCTTATTCAATTAATGCTAATACTTGTAAATCTCGTCAAGCATTCATGATTATAACTTATGTTAACAACAAATCAAGTTCCTTTCATAGCTCAGGTGTCCGTTATACCATACATTATGGGCTATGAAAGTGCCAAGCATTTGTTGTACCAAGTGTTATACAACATAAATCAAGATTAGTCATTTAACAAGCAAAGTATTAAAGAGTGAACAAGATAACAAATATAAAACATGTTAGTATCAAACATTAAAGTCCATATTAAGTTTACATTATACTTATTCTCATACCATTAGTATAACCTTTTCACCTTGACATAATTAACTTAGCTAGACATAATGAAAGAAAGCAAAATAGATAAACAAAATAAGAACATAAAAGCTAACTAAGTAAAGGAAAGGAAATGAAAGGCATAAACTTGATATTAATGAAAGCAAAGCATAAACATTACAAAGAATACAAAGAGAGAAAGGAAGAGCATGATCTTGATCTGGAAACCAAGATGCCTAAATGAATGGCAAATGCCTCCTTTTATAGGCCAAAATTGGGAACTATTGATTTGATGACTAATTGATAAGTGGGTGGCGAACTTTTGACTTGGTGACAATCCTTATCCTCTCTTGTCTGCCCAAAACGTCATTGATAACGTCAAAATTGGAGCTAGCTGAAAACATGAAAGTTGTAGGCAATTGTCTCAGCTTTCTTGTGTAAACAATTCAGCTCATTTGGACTTCTAGAACTCCAGATATGGCCAAAATACCGAACAGTGCTCGGGCTGGAAGATAGATTCGGGCTTCTTTGTTGTTGCTACAATTTGGACTTGATAATGGCCTTTTTAGATCTTGGGCTCCATATGAAAGTTGTAGGCCTATGTCTTACCTTTCTATCCATATAAAATGGACCTAAATCTGAGATCTGTAGCTCCAGATATGACTCAATTACCGAACAGTGTTCCGGTTTGGATTGCACCGACATCTCTTTTCTAAGTTTGGCCATCTCTTTATCCTTGCAATTTAAGTTCTTCAAGTCATCAATCAATCCTTTAATTTATGGGATAGGCCTGCATTAAAAATAGACATTTACCATAAATTATAGGTATCTTATATTATTACATACATTATTATAAAACATATTTTAGTTAAGGAGTTATTGATACTTCAAGTGCAAAATGATGATATAAAACCATGATAAAAATGCACTTTTAAGTACTAATCACACCCCCCAACCAGCTTATTACTAGTCCCTAGTAATCAAAGCGTTAAAACAATTTGCAAATTTCACAAAGCAAGGTATTCATCATTTAACTTCCATTAATCTATCCAGATAAACAAACTCTCATTAAATTTATATATCTGCTCAATATCACTTAACAAGATATTAATAAACCTTTCTTTTGTGCTCAATGTATCAACACATAATTATGGGGCTTTTCTTGGAAGAAAACAAAATTTTTGTTCTAATGTTTAAGGTTAACTTCCTTGGGTTGGGATTATTATTTTTGTCTTTTTTTTTCTTTCTTTTTTTTAAAAAAAAATCTATATACATATAATTTAAAAACATCATGCATCTTTAACCCATGTAACGAGCTTTCAGCTAATGACTCCCAGACCAGTTGGTCTCAAGGCATTAGGTGTTAAGACACCCTACGAGCTTAGTAACTCGGGTCGCAGATACTGATATGTAGATAGTGCAATGTTTGATTCCCTTAAGCTTTTCTCCTCAACCCATGTAACAAGAGTTGGGCCAATAGCTCCCAAGTCAGTTGACTTTAGGGTATTAGGTGTTAAAACACCCTTTCGGGCTTAATTGCTTAGGTTAGGGAGGCTACGAAACCAAACTTATCTACATTTTTATTATCATCATTTTTTTTTCTTTTTCTTTTCTTTTTTTTTTAATTATATACAATCCCTTTCTCTTAGTTGTTACCTTTAACAAAAGAACATAAATAATGTAATAATCCAATATGCAACCCACAATCATATGTTAAAGTGTGTGTGTGTGTAAATTAAGGTTTAAGAATACATGTTAAATAAGTATGTGACCAGAATTAAGCGGTAACAATACGAGAGTTTGTAAACCTGAATATTTCAGGAAGTATTATAATAGACCTTGTTAAGAATGGTTACTAAGATGCGTCTCAAGAGTCACTTTAACAAAAGAACTCCTTTACTCTGCCATCTTAGTAACAACAATTATGCACATGCTTTATGAAATGAAAAACAATTTTTTTTTTATCAACTACTACCCTCTCCCCCCAACCAAAACGAGACATTGTCCTCGATGTTCTAAGGTAGAAAGATAGAGTATAGAAGATATCACCTGAAATAACGAACACTGACAAAACCTGAAACACACTGAAATAAAAATAAGAAATAACAAAACACAATAATAAAACCAAAAGACATAAAAATTCACAAATGAAGGCTCAAATCCAATCTAAGCTTTTTACGGCTTCCCGTAGATGACCAATTTATGCGACTCATGGAAGGATCAATCACAGGAATGAAAGATTGTAGTTGGTCAATCAATTGTTCAGCAGTAGTAGCAGAGATTATGATTTGTCGTGCAGAAGATGTTAAAAATTCCTGTTCCACAGTATGATCAAGAAAAGACAACAACTTATCATAATAACCATTAACATTTAACAAACCAATGGGTTTATGGTGAATGTGCAATTGAGCCCAAGAGGAAATATGAAAGATCTCTTCCAATGTGTCTAGACCACCTGGTAAAGCAATGAAAGCATCAGCATGGTTAAACATTGCATTCATTCGAGCCGACATTGTAGAGACCTGAAGTTCCTCTCCAATTGTTTTTCCAATGATGTCCCCTTGTGCCAAAGCTTCAGGGACGACTCCTAAAACTTGACTACCTCCTAAAAATGCAGCTATTGACACACCTCCCATTAACCCAAAACTGCCTCCCCCATACACTAAATGAATCTTTCTCTCAGCTAGCACCTGACCAAGATGATTTGCTGATTCTAAAAACTCCTTTTCTTTCCCAGGACTAGATCCACCGAAAACACAAATATTTCTTATTTGATGACTTGAGGAACTTGTCATTTCTACACACTTCTGTATTTGTTGAATGTATGGGTTGAGTAGAAATGAAAGGAAGGAAAAGAGGGTTTTATAGATGAGAAATTAGAAAGGCAATCATAACATCTATATATAGGCCAGCTGGAGTCTCACACTCTCTCTCTCTCTTTTTATTTATTTATTTATTTACTTTTGAAAAAAACATGTGTATGTACAGGTAGTTGTGATTGTGGCTCACATCTTCCCTTGGTTTTACATCCAAGAACGGCTTAAACGCCCTCTATGGGTCGGGGATAGGCTTCCCATCCAGTTTTCTTAAAAACTGGCAAACAGGGTCTTTTTTAGTCAAATTCCCAAGACTAAGTCGATCATGTTCTTTATGAAATAGTTGCCATAAATCATGAATTGCACGATGCACATCTCCACTAGGATGCGTCTCAAGAGTCAATAGAAGATTATCTAAAGACTCCTTACTCAGGCCATCCTTAATGAATTGTATTTTATCTTCACGGTTTATAGATACCATTCCTAAAGAACGACATTGTGTATTACAAGTCCATCTAGCACATCGATGACAGACATCTAGTCGTTTTGCACGACGCTTCTTTGCAAAAGTGCTTTTACCTGTTCCAGGCATGTGTGAAATGAAGTTAGAGGACTCACTTGATAATCGGACCTTTGCTTCAATCAATCAACGAATATCTTCAGGAATTCCATGATTCATTAACAATCTCAATCTTGCACATCTGGCACGGTAAATTTTTGTAATCGCATTCTGAGGCAGAGCGGGAAAATACTTTTTCAATTTTTCAAGATTAATGTCCATTTTCAAATGAGAATTGGAAGAGAGCTTCAAAGAATTGCACAGATATATACACAAATATCAGTAATTGTGGGAAACTGAAAGAACCGATTTAAGTCACGGAGTACCGTTATCCGCCATTTGACCGGGGTGAGAGAAACTAGCAAAAATCACTCAAAAAGAAACATAAAAAAGAAAATGTGAGAAAAAAAAATCAACCTTTATCTACAAGATCATTCCAACCAGTTGATTCATTTTTACTAAGAAAATTATCAAAGTAAGTTTTCAAACGATGTCCATTTTCCTTAAAATCATTGTCATTCATTGAATTCTCAATATCACAGGCCCAATAAGGATTGCTCCATCTTGGTCTTAGCTCTCTAGGGAATGCATAAAGTTGAGAATTATAAAACAAAACTTTTTGACCAGTATCAATTTTTTGACAATTTTCACAAGTTTTGCAGAATGCATGCGTGTCCTTGAACATGGTGGGCCGATAAAATCCATTTTGAAAGATTTTTGCAACTGTCTTTTTTGAAGAAAAATAACTTCCACATGCTTCAGAATGACAAAGTTTAATGACACTACTTACCTCATTGTCGGGAATGAATCTTTGAAATATTTGATCAGGACAATATTTGAATAAGTTAGGGTCATCACAATAAAAATTCTTCACTTCGTTCAATAACTTTTCTTTGTCTTGGGTACTCCAATCAGCTGGCAAATCTCCTAAAGCAAGAAAATTAATATTTTTATCATACCAAGGCATTGGACTAAGAGAAAGTAAGGATTCGTTAGGAAAGTAATCATCGATTGGTGTGATGTTAGATGTCGAATCTGTTGTCACTGTTGACAAAAGATTCGCATCAACATTTTCGGTGCTTGTTTCATCCATGATTTCTTCCTCAGAAAAAATCATTTGCAAATCTTCAGTTTCATCCAATTCATTTTTACTTAAAGTAGATTCAAGTTGATCATAAACTAATTCATCAATATGATCTACTTCTTGTAAATCATTATCATCTCCAGGTTGCTTGCAAATGTTGAAAATATTCATCTCCAATGTCATGTTTCCAAATGATAGCTTCATCAGTCCATTCCTACAATTAATCAATGCGTTAGAGGTTGCAAGAAACGGACGTCCTAAAATAACAGGAAATGAATTACATGCTTCAACAGGTTCTGTGTCCAAGACAATAAAATCCACAGGATAAATGAATTTATCGACTTGTACTAACACATCTTCAATTATTCCTCTAGGTACTTTTACAGATCTATCGGCAAGTAAAAGAGATATAGAAGTTGGTTTTAACTCACCTAGATTGAGACTCTGATAAATTGAATATGGAAGTAAATTCACACTAGCACCAAGATCAAGTAAGGCTCTTTCAATTTTATGCTCTCCAATAAAGTAAGAAATTGTAGGACAACCAGGGTCTTTATATTTCAAAGCATTATTGTTTTGAAGAATAGCACTTACTTGTTCGGCTAGAAAGGCTTTCTTTTTCACATTCAGTTTCCTCTTCACAGTGCATAGATCTTTCAAAAATTTAGCATAGGAAGGAACCTGTTTAATAGCATCCAGCAAAGGTATATTGATCCTTACCTGTTTGAAAGTTTCAAAGATTTCAAAGTTGTGATTAACTTTCCTTTATTTGGTCATGACTTGAGGAAATGGAAGTGTTGGCGGTGAATCAGTCGTTTCTTTGTAATTTTCAGATTCAACCCCTTCTTTACCCTTAGAGATTGACTCATCATCTTTCTCATAAGATTCAAGAGAGGGTTTTTCAATAACCTTACCACTGCGCAGAGTAGTGACTGATTTGACTTGATCCATATGTTGGCTTCCGGAACTACTTGCATTTGCATTGTATTGCCCCTTGGGATTTTGTTGTGGTTGAGATGGAAACTTACCTTTCTCTTGGAAACTGAGAGCAGATGTTAATTTAGCAAGAGTATCTTTAAAATCTATCATGTTTTGAGCAAGTTGAGTATTGATTGTCTCTTGCTTTTCAATGAATGCATGCAATGTTTCCTCAAGATTTCTTCTAGGAGGTGGAGCATAAGGGGGTGTATATCCATGAGAATTTTGGAAATTGTGGTGTGTTTGAAATGGTGGTTGTGAAGTTTGTGCATTGTTGTTCTCACTCTTCCAACTGAAATTTGGGTGATTTCTCCAACCAGGGTTGTATGTTTGGGAGTATGGGTTATGGTTGGGCCTTTGGAAACTGTTTAAAGCATGGGCTTGTTCATGGAGACATTCCTTAAAAAAAGGCAAGGTTGGACAATCATTAGTTGAGTGTTCATTTGTTTCACAGATTTGACACACAATGTTTTCAACAGATTTTAATTGACCACTCTTTTTCAATTCTAGTGCCTCAACTTTTCTAGCTAAAGATGCAAATTTGGCTTGAAGGTCATGATCTTCCCTAAGGTTGTACATACCTCCACTAGATGTATGAGGTTGAGTTTTACTCGGTGCCTCATATGTACCCGCAGTGTCCCAATTTTAAGCATTTTCAGCTAACAAGTCTAAGTACTCCATTGCTTCATCAGGGTCTTTATCTTCAAAAGTTCCATTGCACATCAATTCAACCATTTTCCTATCTTTAGGTGTTAACCCTTCATAGAAATGTGAAACCAATCTCCATGTTTCAAAACCATGATGGGGGCAAGTACTAAGCAAATCTCGATACCTATCCCAACATTTATAAAATGTTTCTCCTGGTTTTTGAGTGAAAGTGGTGATTTGTCTCTTGAAAGAGTTTGTTCTATGAGATGGGAAAAACTTCTTTAAAAACTGTTGTTGCATTTCATCCCAAGCACGAATGGATCCTGGTCTCAAATTTTGTAGCCATGTTTTAGCTTTATCTTTTAATGAAAAAGGAAAAAGCTTTAATCTAATGGTGTTCATGCTACAATTTAAATTATTATATGTGTTGTAGACCTCCTCAAATTCCCTTAAATGCAAGTATGGATTTTCCAATTCTAAGCCATGAAAAGAAGGTAAAAGTTGAATAATGCCTGGTTTAAAATTAAAATGAGATGCATCAGGAGCAAAAACTATGCATGACGGTGCACTTGTTCTTGTGGGATTCATGTGGTCTCTAAGTGTTCTAGCACGGTTATTCTCATTATTTTCATTATGACGTGATTGATTATCTTCTTCGGTCATATTTTCTGAAAATGATGAGGATATCCTACAAAGTCTACCACTTGATGTACATGACCATACTCTCATGCACGTGTAGGAATAAAATAAAAAAGAAGAAGAAAGCAAAAGAAGGAGGAAGAAAACAAAATAAAAAGAAACAAAAGAAAAGAAACAAAGTTATATACAAGAAAGGTGAAAAGAGAAAAAAAATAACTACTATAATTTATACAAGAACTTACCTCCCCGGCAACGGCGCCAAAAACTTGACACGACTAAAAGGTTGATGTCTTCTCCCAAGTGCAGGAGTGTCGAAGTAATAAATAACCCGGCAAGACCGGGGTCGAACCACAGGGAGGTTAATTGTACAAATTATAAACAACAATTATAAAACAATAATAACAACAACAACAATAGTAGTAGTAGTACTAATAATAATAATAATAATAGTACTAATAATAATAATAATAATAATAATAATAATAATAATAATAATAATAAAGAAAGAGAAGAAGAAGAAGATGATGATGATGAGAACTTGGAGATGGAAAATTAATGTAAGGATTAAACAATAATAATAACAAATGTCACGGTTAGAGGTTCCACTAATGGTATATCAAACAAGTATAGTATAAACTCTTATTATTGAATTGGAAACCACACACAAAGGAGGTTCCAATCAGATTATATATTATTAACATGATTACATTAGTCATCTTATTCAATTAATGCTAATACTTGTAAATCTCGTCAAGCATTCATGATTATAACTTATGTTAACAAAAAATCAAGTTCCTTTCATAGCTCAGGTGTCCGTTATACCATACATTATGGGCTATGAAAGTGCCAAGCATTTGTTGTACCAAGTGTTATACAACATAAATCAAGATTAGTCATTTAACAAGCAAAGTATTAAAGAGTGAACAAGATAACAAATATAAAACATGTTAGTATCAAACATTAAAGTCCATATTAAGTTTACATTATACTTATTCTCATACCATTAGTATAACCTTTTCACCTTGACATAATTAACTTAGCTAGACATAATGAAAGAAAGCAAAATAGATAAACAAAATAAGAACATAAAAGCTAACTAAGTAAAGGAAAGGAAATGAAAGGCATAAACTTGATATTAATGAAAGCAAAGCATAAACATTACAAAGAATACAAAGAGAGAAAGGAAGAGCATGATCTTGATCTGGAAACCAAGATGCCTAAATGAATGGCAAATGCCTCCTTTTATAGGCCAAAATTGGGAACTATTGATTTGATGACTAATTGATAAGTGGGTGGCGAACTTTTGACTTGGTGACAATCCTTATCCTCTCTTGTCTGCCCAAAACGTCATTGATAACGTCAAAATTGGAGCTAGCTGAAAACATGAAAGTTGTAGGCAATTGTCTCAGCTTTCTTGTGTAAACAATTCAACTCATTTGGACTTCTAGAACTCCAGATATGGCAAAAATACCGAACAGTGCTCGGGCTGGAAGATAGATTCGGGCTTCTTTGTTGTTGCTACAATTTGGACTTGATAATGGCCTTTTTAGATCTTGGGCTCCATATGAAAGTTGTAGGCCTATGTCTTACCTTTCTATCCATATAAAGTGGACCTAAATCTGAGATCTGTAGCTCCAGATATGACTCAATTACCGAACAGTGTTCCGGTTTGGATTGCACCGACATCTCTTTTCTAAGTTTGGCCATCTCTTTATCCTTGCAATTTAAGTTCTTCAAGTCATCAATCAATCCTTTAATTTATGGGATAGGCCTGCATTAAAAATAGACATTTACCATAAATTATAGGTATCTTATATTATTACATACATTATTATAAAATATATTTTAGTTAAGGAGTTATTGATACTTCAAGTGCAAAATGATGATATAAAACCATGATAAAAATGCACTTTTAAGTACTAATCATCTAGCTAAGTTTATTATGTCAAGGTGAAAAGGTTACACTAATGGTGTAAGAATAAGTATAGTGTAAACTTAATATGGACTTTAATGTTTGATACTAACATGTTTTGTATTTGTTATCTTGTTCACTCTTCAATACTTTGCTTGTTAAATGACTAATCTTGATTTATGTTGTATAACACTTGGTAGAGCAAATACTTGGCACTTTCATAGTTCATATTGTATGGTATAACTGACACCTGAGCTATGAAAGGAAGTTGATTTGTTGTTAACATAAGTTATAATCATGAATGCTTGACGAGATTTACAAGTACTAGCATTAATCGAATAAGATGAGTAATGTAATCATGTTAACAATCTATAATCTGATTGGAACCTCCTTTGTGTGTGGTTTCCAATTGAATAATATGAGTTTATACTATACTTGTTTGACATACCATTAGTGGAACCTCTAACCTTGGCATTTGTTATTATCATTGTTTAATCCTTACGTTAATCTTTCCATCTCAAAGTTCTCATCAACTTCTTCTTTTTCTTCTTCTTCTTCTATTAGTATTACTACCACCACTACTACTACTACTACTACTACAACTACTATTACTATTATAATTATTGTTATTGTTGTTATTACTATTATTATTGTTGTTGTTATTGCTATTGTCTTTTATAATTTGTATAATTGACCTCCCTGTGGTTCGACCCCGGTCTTGCTAGGTTATTTATTACTTCGACACTCCTACACTTGGGAGAAGACATCAATCTTTTGGTCGTGTCAACTACCATTTTCTAAATAAATCTTCTTGACGGTTTCTACCGCACCATTCATCTTTGGCCTATACGACGAGAACTATGAATGCTTAATTTTCCATTTAGTGTAGAGTTCTATTATCATCTTGCTATTGAAGTTCATGGGCATTATTAATTATAATCTTTTCTATTGGACCATATTGACAGATCAAGTCTCTTTCCATACTTTTCTTCATCACGTTTTGCCTCAACGCCATCCAAACATCTCAACAAAGTTCCATTAGATGATATCTTATACAAAGTTTCCCTATCAAGATAGAAATCCATTAACCTCCTTAAAGTTTTCTTGTTGATTTTAGATGCCCCCATGAGATATGTCTAGTTTTGGATGAAATTATTGATATCATAGTACTAAGGGTTTCCATCTATTTCTCTTTGAACTAAGCATCAATAAGTTAGGTTACTTCTGATATTAATGTGTATCACTTGTACCTTGTGCCTAAAGTCCATTCTGGCGATGGAAGCTAAACGTGGCTAAAGCATCAACAAAAATGGTTTCCTTCCCTTCCTAAATGGGTTAACTCTATTTCCTCAAATTCTTTGGCTAATTTAGACAAGTATTCCTAGTAAGGCCTTAACTTCTCTTTCTTGGTTTGTCATTTTACTTTTACTTGGTAAATGATCAACATTGAGTCTCCATACACATCCATTTTTTTTAGCTCCAATACAGCCTCTAAAACTAAGAATGCAAACTTCATACTCAGCTATGTTGTTAGTGTACCCAAACTGCGACTTAACTAAAACCGAATATTGTTTTTATTTGGAGAGATTATCATTGCACAAGATCTATTACCATATATGTTTACAGCATCATCAATATACATAATCCACCAACCTAATTTCTCTTCCTCAACTGAAAGCACATCTTCATCAGGAAAGTTAAATTTTAACGACTTATAATCTTCCATGGCATGGTCGGCTAGGTGATTGGCAATAACACTCCCTTTCATAGCTTTCCTTGTGATGTATACTATATCTTACTCAGCAAGTAGAACTTGCCATTTTGCAATTTAGCTTGATAGATAAGGGTGGATTCAGTAGGTACTGCTTGATTTTCTCGAAAGCTTCTTCACATTTTTATTCTAAATTTCAAGATTCTTCTTCCTTAACAAACAAAGATTAGGCCACAAGTTGTGGTTAATTGGGATATAAACCAAGCAATATAATTCAACCTCCCCAAGAACTTTCTTACATCCTTCTCAGCCTTGGAAGGTGGCATAGAATGAATAACCTTTACTTAACCAGGGTCCGCTTCTACCCCTTTGTCACTTACCTAACAACTTTCCAGATTTCACCCCGAATGAACACCTTGCATGGTTAAGCCTCAACTTGTACTTCCTTGATCTTTTAAGCAATTTCTTCAATACTTAGATATGATTCTCTCCCTTTGTAGATTTAGCAATCATGTCATCTACATATACTTAAATCTTTTTTTGCATCATGTCATGAAATAGAGCCACCATAGCCTTTTGGTAGCTAGCCCCGACATTCTTTAACACAAATGGCATGACCTTGTAACAAAAGGTTCCCTATGGTGTTACAAATTTTGTCTTTTTCTTATCCTTTTACATCATTTTTATTTGATTATAGCCCAAAAAATCCATCCATAAAGGAATATGTGGAGCTATATGTTGTATTGTCAACTAACATATCTATGTGTGGTAGACAAACTCTGATTTTATCTTCCTTTTTAGGTACTACCACTATGTTGACACCTATTGTGGATATTTAACTACTAAAAAACCGATGCTCCACTGCTTTTCAATTTCTACCTTTACTTGGATTAAAACATCCGTATTGATTCTTCTCAACTTTTGCTTAACCGATTTGCATCCTTCTACCAGCAGTACCTTTTGTACTACAATATTTGTATCTAAGCTAGATATATCCTCTTAGGACTAAGCAAAAATATCTACATAACCTCGAAGTAACCAATTCTTCTTTTTTAGGAGTGATTATAGTCCCTATCTTTAATTTTTCTCTTATTTTTTCATAGCCCACATCTATGGTTTTAAGTTCCTTTCTAGCGGGTTTCCAAGCTTATTCATGTTGTCCTATTTTCATCCCATTTTTCCTCTTCTACAACTACTATATATTCTTTACAGTTATGCCATTCATCCTCAGTGTGAAGTGTAGAGTTTGTTTTGGAAGATCAACTTTAAAAATGGAAAGTGATGTGTAAAAACATTAAAAAGATCTCATTAAAGGGAAAAAAATTGTCTCAAAACATTTGCTCAAGCAAAATGATCAGGTGCGTAACATCATTCCAAATTCCTTCAAGCTCTTGTTTGGTACTTAACTTTTTAGTGTGACCTTTATTCATTTTCCATCCTCTTCTTTAATCGAGTGTTGTGGATTCTAGAAATGGGATCTATGTTTCTAGGTCTGCGAATGCGTGTATAGATGCATACGACAATGCATGATTGTGATAAGAATGCATTTGTATATTAGGTATGGATGCAACCTTCTTGTGAACAAATAATAGCCACCACCTTATAGTCATAGGTCCTCTTGTCACAGTGCTTTGTGACACGATCAAAGAGTTGATGTCTTATCCCAAGTGCAAGAGTGTCAAAGTAAAATAACCCAGCAAGACCAGGGTCGAACCACAGGGAGGTGAATTATATAAATTACAAATAAAGAAAAAAATTTGAAGAGAATAATAACAGAAAAGGAGTTGAAGAAAGTTTTGGGATGTGATATTGATGTAAGGATTAAACAATAACAAAACATATGTCAAGGTTATAGGATTCACTAATGGTATTTCAAATAAATATAATATAAACTCTTTTTATTACTCAACTAGAAACCACACACAAAGGAGGTTCTAATCGGATGATTTCTCGTTATTAGCTCATTATAAATTACTAACATGATCATATTAATTATCTTATCTAAGTAATACCATACTTATAAATATCATCAAGCATTCATGTTGCTAGTTTATGTTAACAACAAATCAAGTTTCTATCATAATAATGATGTCGGCCGAAAACTATGAAAGATCAAGCATTTGATGTACCAAATATTATACAACACAAATTTAAATTAACCATTTAATAAGTAAGGTATTAAGAATTAGTAAGATAAAAAGATAAAACATGTTAATAACAATCTTTCTTGGATATAAACATTTAAAGCTCATGTTGAGTTTATATTATACCTCTTCTAACACCATTAGAGAAACCTTTTCACCTTGACATAATTAACTTAACTAAACATTAAGAAGGCAAAAAACATAAATAAACAATATAAGAACATAATATAAGCTAACTAAGTATAGGAAAGGAAATGAAAGAGCATAAACAAGAGATTACTATAGCATCAAAGAAAACTTGAACATTACAAAGATGTAGAGAGAAAGCAATAACTTTGATCTGAAAATTAATATGACTAAATACATGGATAATGCCTCCTTTTATAGGTTAAGTTTCAGAATTATTGATTGATTGAAGAATTGGTGGGCATCCATTGATTTGGTGGCTGGTTTTTGACATTAATGGCTGTTGGTTTTTGACATTAATGGCTGCTGGTTTTTTGATATTGTGGGCTGATTTTTGATATTGTTGGCTGGCCAAAACGTCATTGCTCACATCATAATTATAGCCAACTGAATTGTGGAAGTTGTGGGCAATTGTCTCAGCTTTCCATAAAAAAAAACAGAGCTCATTTGGACTTCTAGAACTCAAGATATAAGCCAAAAACCGAATAGTGTTTGAGCTGCAGGACAACTTCCGACGTCTTCGTTGTTGCTAAGATTTGGGTTTGAAAACAGCAGAACTGAGTCTTTGACTTCATATGAAAGTTGTAGGTCTATGTCTTACCTTTCCATCGATATAAAATGGACCTAAATCTGATATCTACAGCTCCAGATATGATCAAATTACTGAACGGTGTTCGAGGTTTGGTGGTTGAACACTTAAAGGTATAAAAGGAGGCATTCTCCCAAGTATTTGCCTTTGATTCTTCCTAAAAACAAACCATTTGCAAATCTTCAGATTCATTAAACTCAATTTCATTGGAAGAATTTTCAAATTGATCGTAAATTATTTTTTCAATAAAATCTACTTCTTGTAAATCATTATCATCTCTAGGTTGCTTGTAAATGTTAAAAACATTCATTTTTAAAGTCATGTTTCCAAAAGATAACTTCATCACTCCATTCCTATAATTAATCAATGCATTAGAAGTTGCAAGAAATGGACGTCCTAAAATAACAGGAATTGAATTGCATGCTTCAACAGGTTGTGTATCCAAGACAATAAAATCCACAGGAAAGATGAATTTATCAACTTGTACTAACACATCTTCAACTATTCCTCCAGGCATTTTTATAGATCTATCAGTAAGTAAAAGAGTAACAGAAGTAGGTTTTAACTCACCTAGATTGAGACTTTAAAAAACCGAATATGGAAGTAAATTCACACTAGCTCCAAGATCAAGTAAAGCTCTGTCAATTTTATGCTCTCCAATAAAGCAAGAAATTGTAGGACAACCAGGGTCTTTATATTTCAAAGCATTATTATTCTGAAGAATGGCACTTACTTGTTCGGCTAAGAAGGCTTTCTTTTTCACATTCAATTTTCTCTTTACAGTGCATAGATCTTTCAAAAATTTAGCATAAGATGGTACCTATTTAATAGCATCTAGCAAAGGTATATAAATCCTTACCTGTTTGAAAGTTTCAAAGATTTCAGAATTGTGATTGACTTTCCTTTGTTTGGTCATGGCATGAGGAAATGGAAGTGCTGATGGGGAATTAGTCTCTTCTTTGCAATGATCAGGTTCAACCATTTCCTTACCCTTGGAGACTAACTCATCTTCTTTCTCACAAGGTTCAAGAATAGGTTTTTTAATAACCTTACCACTACGGAGAGTAGTGACTGATTTGACTTGATCCAGATGTTGGCTTCCAGAACTACTTGTACTTAAATTGTATTGCCCTTTGGGATTTTGTTGGGGTTGAGATGAAAACTTACCTTTCTCCTAAAAACTGAGAGCGGATGTGAACTTTGCAAGAGTATCTTTCAAATCAGCCATGGTTTGAGCATTTTGAGTGTTGATTGTCTCTTGCTTTTCAATGAATGCATGTAATGTTTCCTCAAGATTTCTTTTAGGAGGGGGAATATAAGGAGGTGCATATCCATGAGAATTTTGAAAATTATATTGTGTTTGAAATGGTGGCTGTGAAGTTTGTGCATTATTGTTACCACTCTTCCAATTGAAATTTGGGTGATTTCTCCAACCAGGGTTGTACGTTTGTGAGTACGGGTTATGACTTGGTCTTTGGAAATTATTTAAAGCATTGGCTTGTTCATGGAGACATTCCTTAAAAGAAGATAACGTGGGACAATCATTGGTTAAGTGTTCATTGGTTTCACAAATTTGACACACAATTTCTTGAACAGATTTTAATTGACCACTCTTTTTTAATTCTAGTGCCTCAACTTTTCTAGCTAAAGATGCAAGTTTAGCTTGGAGGTCATGATCTTCCCTAAGGCTATACATGCCTCCATTAGATGTATGAGGTTGAGTTTTACCTGGTGCCTCACAAGTACCTGTGGTGTCCCAATTTTGAGCATTTTCAGCTAGCAACTCTAGGTACTCCATTGCTTCATCAGGGTCTTTATTTTCAAAAGTTCCATTGCACATCAATTCTACCATTTGCCTATCTTTAGGTGTTAACCCTTCATAAAATTGTGAAACCAATCTCCATGTTTCAAAACCATGATGAGGACAGGTATTAAGCAAGTCTTTGTATCTATCCCAACATTTGTAAAATGTTTCTCCTGGTTTTTGAGTAAAAGTGGTGATTTGTCTTTTGAAAGAGTTTGTTCTATGAAAAAGGAAAATTTTCTTTAAAAACTGTTGTTGCATTTCATCCCAAGCATGAATGGATCCTGACCTAATATTTTGTAGCCATGTTTTAGCTTTATCTTTTAACGAAAAAGGAAAACGCTTTAATCTGATGGTGTTCATGCTACAATTTAAGTCATTATAAGTGTTACAAACTTCTTCAAATTCTCTTAAGTGCAAGTATGGATTTTCTAATTCTAAGCCATGAAAAGTGGGTAAAAGTTGAATAATACCTGGCTTAAAATTAAAATGAGATGCATCAGGAGGAAAAACAATACATGATGGTGCACTTGTTCTTATTGGATTCATATGATCTCTAAGTGTTCTAACACGATTATTCTCATTATTCTCATTATTTTTATTATGAATTGATTGGTTATCTTCTTCGGCCATGTTTTCTAAAGAAAATGATGATTTTCTAGAAAGTCTACCACTTAAAAGAAAAGAAAAAAAAATAAAAAGCAAAAGAAACAACAATTAGAAAAACAAATAAAAGTGAAAATAAAATAAAATAAAATATTTAATTTATACAATAACTTACCTCCCCGACAACGGCGCCAAAAACTTGATACGATCAAAGAGTTGATGTCTTATCCCAAGTGCAAGAGTGTCAAAGTAAAATAACCCAGCAAGACCGGGGTCGAACCACAGGGAGGTGAATTATATAAATTACAAATAAAGAAAAAGATTTGAAGAGAATAATAACAAAAAAGGAGTTGAAGAAAGTTTTGGGATGTGATATTGATGTAAGGATTAAACAATAACAAAACATATGTCAAGGTTATAGGATTCACTAATGGTATTTCAAATAAATATAATATAAACTCTTTTTATTACTCAACTAGAAACCACACACAAAGGAGGTTCTAATCAGATGATTTCTCGTTATTAGCTCATTATAAATTACTAACATGATCATATTAATTATATTATCTAAGTAATACCATAATTATAAATATCATCAAGCATTCATGTTGCTAGTTTATGTTAACAACAAATCAAGTTTCTATCATAATAACGATGTCGGCCGAAAACTATGAAGGATCAAGCATTTGATGTACCAAATATTATACAACACATATTTAAATTAACCATTTGATAAGCAAGGTATTAAGAATTAGTAAGATAAAAAGATAAAACATGTTAATAACAATCTTTCTTGGATATAAACATTTAAAGCTCATGTTGAGTTTATATTATACCTATTCTAACACCATTAGAGAAACCTTTTCACCTTGACATAATTAACTTAGCTAAACATTAAGAAGGAGAAAAACATAAATAAACAATATAAGAACATAATATAAGCTAACTAAGTATAGGAAAGGAAATGAAAGAGCATAAACAAGAGATTACTATAGCATAAAAGAAAACTTGAACATTACAAAGATGTAGAGAGAAAGCAAGAAGATAACTTTGATATGAAAATTAATATGACTAAATACATGGACAATGCCTCCTTTTATAGGCTAAGTTTCAGAACTATTGATTGATTGAAGAATTGGTGAGCATCCATTGATTTGGTGGCTGGTTTTTGACATTAATGGTTGCTAGTTTTTTGATATTGTGGGCTGATTTTTGATATTGTGGGCTGGCCAAAACATCATTGTTCACATTAGAATTATAGCCAACTGAATTGTGGAAGTTGTGGGCAATTGTCTCAGTTTTCCATAAAAAAAAACCAGAGCTCATTTGGGCTTGAAAACGGCAGAACCGAGTCTTTGACTTCATATGAAAGTTGTAGGTCTATATCTTACCTTTCCATCAATATAAAATGGACCTAAATCTGATATCTACAGCTCCCGATATGATCAAATTACTGAACGATGTTCGAGTTTGGAATGCACCTTCAACACTTTGCTAAGTTTGGCCTTCTTTTTATCCTTTCAATTTGAATCCTTAAACTCATCAATCAATCCTTTTATTTATGTGACAGACCTGCATTTAGGATGAACATTTACCATGAATTAAAGGTATATTATATTTTTAGACTTGCTAATATAAAACATGCTTGTGTTAGGGAATTTAATGATACTTTAGGTGCAATATGATGACATAAATCCTTAATGAGAATACATTTTTAAGTACTAATTACTTTGCTAGGAGTATTGCCCTTCGAGTTATTTGCTTAAATCATATTCATCGAGAGAGAAATTTTGCATAAGAAGATGGGTCAACATCTTTTTCATTAATGCTTGATAAGTTTATTATATTTAGAGATAAAATGGAAATACAATATTTTAATCCCTTTTCTCAACAAACACTCTAGCCAAAAGTAAGAAGGCAATGCCACGGTTCTCAATCTTCTCTAGAAAGGCATCGATTTCAGCTAGGCTTTGGCGATAACAAATGATGTCTCCTCCCACATTTCATGCATTGATTCTAATAATCCAAGCAAGTGTAGCAGCTTCGTCCATTTACTCATCTGTTTTGATTATATTTTTTATGAGCAACATTTTGGTTTTGTTGAAAGCAGCATTGTTAGTGTTTATTTAATCCTTGTGTTTTTCTATTCCTACTAGCTTCTCGTCCAAATACTTCACTTTTTTACGTTCCTTATCAACTTTTATCCTCATAACTTTTATCTTAACCTTCATAACCGCTAACTTTGTTTCAACAACCTTAAAACCTTTCCTTTTACTTTATTATTTTGTAATCCCTATCAAATGACTTTCTAACTTCATATATTTTTTATTCAAATCCTCATACTTCCCTATCCTATCCATCAGTTCAAACTAAACTTGTGCGAACTTTTCTTGGTAATATTTTATGCTTCGTTTGCAATCGTTTAAGTTAATATCCATTGCTTCAAGTTTAGAACAACTTTGCATCCAATCCAAACTTATCCCTCCTAACTCCTTCTCACTTTTTTCACTAGCAATCTTCTCCTCACCCATTTTTAACTCAAGCTTTGTTATTCTTGCATCTCTAGATTATATTTGCTCATGCATCATTTCTTCCAACATTAACTTGTCTTTTCTGCTTTTGCTCAACTCTATCTGAAGTTTTTCCACCTATCTTCTCAACTCCTCTTCATTATTGACCCTTTTCCTTTTAATAGGCTCTTTTATAGTTTAGGAAGATTTGACTTTTACATAAGGCGTGGCTGAAGGAGCTAAGTCTCTCCATCTTGCATATTCTTCACTCGCACTTAGATCCTTTAAACCTTTTATCTCAACCAAAACTACATGCCTCCAATCTTGTTTGATGATCCCCAAAACTTCTTATGCATTGAGATCTTTGAACAAACCAAAGAATTGAGCAATTCCCAAAGTTCTTGAAACAAACTACATGCCTCCAAGTTGCCTTACCACTAGGGTAGGAGCATAAACATATAACTTGTAATCCCTAATAATAGCACCCAATGTCTTTGTACATAACTTATCAGGACTTTCACTATCATTACCTATAGGGCTTTCCACTTGAAATCACTAGTAGACAAACCTTCTAATTTGTCAACCCAACCTTGGTTGTCTAAATCTCCATATTCTTCTTCTTCTACCAACTTCAAGGGTCTTTGGATGAACCATAAAAAATATTGAAGACAGGTTTTTTTTTTTGTTTTGATATGACTAACAATCCAAATATATAACAACTACATACAACATCTTATTGCTCCTCTTCCGGTCCTTCTACAATGGTTAAGTGTTAAGATGGTTTTAGCTAAAATAGCAACAACTGGATTGATTTGTGTATTCTCATACTCTACATAAGCAACATCGACCTTTAAACTCATTAAACCCATTTGACTTGGGAACAACATAAGGCTAAATATGCCCTGTCGCTACACGATGTCGGGCGACAACTCCATTCTTTTTTGTTTATTTAACAAAAAGAATAAGTTTTTTTCTTAATTGAGGGGCATAAAGATTTTTATTGGAGTTGCCATCTAGTAATTTGAGGGAACTAAAAATCCAAAATTAGATATTGGTCCCAGAGATTCAGGTACTAGGTTAGTTATGATTAAGGGAAGGTAGACACCACCCTTAAAACATCCTTTTAGAGAAAGGTTACCCTTACTTGTTTGTTTTTTATTTGATTCAAATACTATTATATTTTGAGCTTATTTGTAAATTTTTTAAGATGGTTAACGTTGGTCCTTAAAATGGGAGACACATTAAAAATGACATCAGTCCCTAAAACGAGGAGACTTTGTCTAAAATGTCGACGTTTGTCCCTAAAAAGGAGAGTTACATCTAATTTACCAAAAGAAATAATAATGGACATAATCCATATTTGGTATTTAAATTTTTGACATCGGTCCTTTTCTATAAATAAAAGAGATGTGTCGACAAATAATATTTATTTTATAAAAAAAAATTATTTTAATATCATTGAGAAATGGGTATATCTATACTTGAGAATCGGTTTTTGAACCCACGAACGATGACATGATAAAATGGATGTTGGACCCGCGTCGTTATTTCTTTTATATTTATTTTTGCTTTTTGGTTTTTTTACATGTAATATATAAATACCATAAAAAACATAAAAATTACCTGAGTGCTACTTTATAGGTAAAAGACAGAAATACCCTTGGATTTCTCAGAAATTTACAAAAATGCCACCGACGGCGTGTGTGCCTCACGCGTCATTACTGTTGGAGGCTGCGAAATTTCCTAGCGAGATTCCAGCCAATAGATGGTTAATTCTGGTAGATCTGAGGGAGAGGATTCTGATGACGGTGGTTTCGACCTCCATTGATGGCTGATGAGGGAGAATCGTCGGCTTGAAGCTTCAGGTGGCCGATGATGGTCGCAGCCTTGTTCCAGCCAGACGAGGCAGCGACAACGAGTAAAACTGCAGGGGTTTTGCTTCAGAGGGGGTGATTCACCTTTCTGTGGTGGTTTGGCGGCTTAAAATGGCTAGAAATGGGAAATCCGATTAGAGTGAGAGAATCGCCAGCGAGAGGAAAGAGAGGCTCCGAGATGTTGCTATGGTAGATCTCGTGAGCATGGTGCACCGGTGCCTCTGAAGGCTGTGAACCGTTGGATCGTAGATGAACTGATCTTGTGGTTGTGATTGACTTGATCTACAAGTTGATCGGACGGTCTGGAAGGGCTGAGTTGTGATTCGGTATGGCGCGGTGCACCAAATGTTTGGTACACCTGATGACATGGTGCAACAAAATCAAATGACAGATTATTTTAAGGGTTGAGATGGATTTGAGTTCTAATCTAGTATGGTAAGCCCTATTGTATCCTATTAAATCAAAGACCCAGATTTAAACACTATTTGATCTAACGGTTAGGATATTTTTAGTATTTTTTAATTTTTTTTAAAAAAATCAATATCTTACTCGTGTAAAGAAAAAGTAGAAAAAAACCATGAATAGGATCAAATAGTAACATAAATAGTACATAACATTCTTTCTTGGAGTTTCTCTTCTATTTTCTCTATTTTTTTGGCTTATTTTCATTGGCTATTTGTAGCCAATGAAGAGGGGACAAAAAATCATGGGTTGTGCAAAATTTTTAATGTACAACTCCACCGCTTACCATCTGCAAAAATCCCCCCCTTCTATGACAAAATTATATTATTTTTTTTGTTTTATTATATATAATAATAATATTTATTTATAGGGGTAAAATTAAAAACTCAAACCAGTATTAGAAAAAACTCGTTTCAATCACTAAAAATCAATTTTAATTATCAAAAATTATATTGGAACATTAAAAAAATCTTTATATGAGTATCAACTCGGTGGACTGGGTTTTTTTGACTAAAAATAATAGTTTCAATCAAAAATAGCCTGAAACTCATTTGTTATCCCGGTTAACATGGTGGGACCCATATTGACACGGTGGACTCGGTTTTGACAAAAAATGATGGTTTTGACTTGAAACTGTCCGAAACTCATTTTTCATCCCGATCGACATGGTTTGACACGTATTGATCTGGTAGACTCGTTTTGACTAAAAATGATGGTTTTGACCCAAAATGGCCCGAAACTCATTTTTTATCCCGGTCGACATGGTTTAACCCATATTGACCCAGTGGACTCGGTTTTGCTCGAAAGATGCAGTTGACTCGAGAAAATATATTTTAAACCTTTTTTTTATTATTATTTTGTTATGAATAATAAAATAAAATAACATTTGAGAAAATCTTAGTGAATCCAAAATTGGGTTACAACAGTTGCCCCCTCTTTACAATGCTTATGATACAAAGGCATTGGAAAATTCATTTTTTTTTACTTTACATAGTAAGTTTTGTAAAGAAAAATGATGGAGGTGTGGAAAAATACATATATTTTTTAGTTGGTCTAATTCTTATGGGCGACCTGCGCAAGTGAAAAACATGAAAGTATTTTCAATATTGATTTTTTGAAATACCTAAAAGTGATTTCAGCAATGGTTTAGTGAAATACATGAAAGTGATTTCAACATTGGTTTCCTAAAATACATGAAAGTGATTTCAGATTAGTTTTGTAAAATACATGAAAGTGATTTCATCAATGGTTTCCTGAAATACATGAAAGTGATTTCATCAATGGTTTCCTGAAATACATGAAAGTGATTTCACGATGAGCTTCAGGGTTAGTGAAAACTTCTAAAGGAATCATATTTATACGGCTGAGATCTAATTTTTAAATCGATCTCAAAGATGATGAAAACTTCTTAAGAAAGTCTTATATCTACGGTTGAGATCTGATTTGCAATCAATCTCAGAGATAATGAAAGCTTCTCAAGAAAGTCTTATATCTACGATTGAGATCTGATTTATAAATCAATCTCAGAGATAATGAAAGCTTCTCAAGAAAGTCTTAGATGTACGATTGAGATTTGATCTTCTGTTCAAAATAATAGTAGAAGTAGAATCCTTATAAATCACATAGTATTTGGTGACATATATCATCAACTTCTTGTATTTTCAAGCCTTTCAAAGTTCTCAATTCTTCCTCTTCTTCCAATGCTAACCCAAATCTTGTTCTTACAGTAGAGCCTGTAGTTTGGCGTACTACTTTTGAAGTGAATGGTCATCCAGTTACAATAGAAGATACTGTAATGGATAATGAAGATACTACTGTAGCTGTGGCTAGAGACATAATCCTTTCCCGTGATGAAATAATATTGGCAGCTAGGACCGATATTGAAGTAGTGAATCAGTCACTTGTTCTCAGTATCAAAGCTACTTCGTCTTTGGTGAACGTTGCAGAGAGTCTTCATGCCAGGAGACTTGAGTTGAATACTCAAGTTATTGATTTCCATCATTAGATTGAGAATTTAAGGAATAGACTCTGTGATGAGAGACATCACAAAAATAATTTGGAGAGGAGAAACCAAGAGCTGAATGCATGTGTTAACTTTTGGAGGGACTATGTTAACACAAGACACCTCAAGTTCGAGGAGGAGATGGAGTGTATACGTAAACAATTTGAAGAATTTTGAGGCTTAATTGATCATCAAGATGAAAATATCCCTAAGCGTCCTCGCACTGTTTAACATTTGTACTTTTAAACCTTTTTTCATGAATAAAAATCCATCTTTCTTTTCTTTATTTATGAATTTTACTTTTATGAAATTGCCATATTTGATGTGATTAGAAGAACTTCATTTCATCTGAATCTCGTTGGGAATTTTGTTTCAAGAAATATCTACAAGACAAATATGCAATGCTTGTGAAGTTAGATGATATGCAATGCATCTTACCTTTTTGAAATATAGATCCCCCATTCATCTTGTTTGATGATCTTGAATTTTAGTAAGCTCTTTTGATTCACGCGTCTTTCAAATCTACTCAAGTTGACCCATGTTGTTTAGTTCTCTAAAATAAGCTTTGTTTGAGTTTCCTAATAGTCACTGCCCCTTTCTCCATTGGTTACTTCGCTGAGAGCATTAGCTTCTCCCTGGCCCGACATTGTGTTGTTGGTAACATTTCTATGATTGAGGATTCTTTAACCAATTCACATGGTCAATATATGAGGATTATCCCGCTTCACTTGGGATTTCCATATTTGAGGATGTCTTAGTTATCATATTGTCTAACTAATCATATTATGAGAGTCAACGATCTCATTTCATAGAAACTGTATAATCATGCTATTTCCGTCCCATACTGGAAGAAGTCTATAGTTTTATCATGTGTATCTTCCACTAAGGAAACAAATTTCTTTGTGCCATTAGGAATCTGGTGACTACTTCTCTGCCTCTTGAAGAATTCTGGTGATTGCTTCTCCACCCCTACAAGAATTAACTGTCTCTTTTCATTTCCTGTACTCTTGTTGTCATTAGAATCTCTAATTTTCTAACATTGCCTCTTAGTGTGTCATATATTCGTTTTTCTTACAAAGAAAACCTTTTTTTTCAAAAATAATTTTTCAAAAGATCTCTTTTGTTTTTGAAAACTGAAACTCTCAATGTCTGTTTACAACAATGCTCAAGCAACTCTAGGGATTTATATTAAATCTCTTAGTAAAAGTAATCTCAAATGAAGGTAAGTGATGAGATGACCTTCTGCTTTGGTTTTCAAAGTGTTCAAGCGATTGCTTGAATGTATTTTAAGAGAAAAGGAACAATTGCTTTTTATTTTTAGAAACACTCCTTTTAACAGCATGGATAATAATGAGTAATTATTTGCTATGCCATGACTTTTATTGGAAAAGTATCTTATATTTTGAAAACGCTGTTTAATGATCCAGGTTGCTTTCTTGATTAGAAAGGACTTTAAAGGCACGTAATGTATTTTATGGCTCAAGGCTATAAAGAAAGAGTATTTCATAAGCTCGAAAGAGTGTTTAAGGGTTTAAAAACTATAGATCATTGTTATCTTATCTTAGTCTTTTCTTTTGCTATCTTGATAACAAAATGATACTAAATACTCCAAATTAGGAATTTCCTTTTCTTTTCTCATATTTGGGAATTCTCTCAATTATTTGGAATTTTTGTTGAATTCCTTGTTGTCAGACTTCATAAGCTCACATGTCTTCAAGACGATTTCCATGATCATTTCTTTCTTTTTGCCCCTAGTGTAGGGTGTGATCTTAGTTAAGGTTTTTATGAAAGAAAAAGCTTTAAATAGACTCGAATCAAATTGGGACTGCAAAGGATAATTTTAAAGAAAGTAAACGGAATATCAAAGATGGCCTTTTCTCATTTCAAGTAAGATCAATTAAAACTAATAAACTTTATTCACATCAAGCGTAATGCTTTGGATTTATAAGATACCATGTTTTACGAGTCCATGACAAACTAATATACTTCCAACCATTATTTATGCTGATAAAATATAGGTCCAAGACAAAATTTGAGTGATAGTTGTTCCAATTACATGTTTTTGACTTGTATGGTCATCTCTTTCAAGGGAATTGCTTTGAACATTATCCTAAATAAATCATTGATTTATTTTATTGAAATTATAAATAAAGTCAATTCTTTTAAAACCTCATTTAAGAAGAATGAGTTCTACTGTAAAAAAGTTTGAAAGATCAATTTGTTGAGCCATTCAGATCATGCATGAGTTTTTTGGTGAGGTGCAAAGAGAATTTCCTGGCCAAAACTTCATTTAATTGAATTTGATTGGATGAAACACATCATACATAATACTTTTTCACAGAATCAAAGTTCACAGGCTGATTAGTACTTAAAAGTGCATTTTTATCATGGTTTTATATCATCATTTTGCACTTGAAGTATCAATAACTCCTTAACTAAAATATGTTTTATAATAATGTATCTAATAATATAAGATACCTATAATTTGTGGTAAATGTCTATTTTTAATGCAGGTCTATCACATAAATGAAAGGATTGATTGATGACTTTAAGAACTTAAATTGCAAAGGCAAAGAGATGGCCAAACTTAGAAAAGAGATGTCGGTGCAATCCAAACCGGAACATGGTTCGGTAATTGGGTCATATCTGGAGCTACAGATCTCAGATTTAGGTCCAATTTATATGGATGGAAAGGTAAGACATAGGCCTACAACTTTCATATGGAGCCCAAGATCTAAAAAGGCCATTTGCAAGTCCAAATTGTAGCAACAACAAAGAAGCCCGAATCTGTCTTCCAGCCCGAGCACTGTTCGGTATTTTGGCCATATCTGGAGTTCTAGAAGTCCAAATGAGCTGAATTTTTTACACAAGAAAGCTGAGACAATTGCCTACAACTTTCATGTTTGCACTTGGCTCCAGTTTTGACGTTATCAATGACGTTTTGGGCAGACAAGAGAAGATAAGGATTGTCACCAAGTCAAAAGTTGGCCACCCACTTATCAATTAGTCATCAAATCAATAGTTCCCAATTTTGGCCTATAAAAGGAGGCATTTGCCATGCATTTAGGCATCTTGGTTTCCAGATCAAGATCATGCTCTTCCTTTCTCTTTTTGTATTTTTTGTAATGTTTATGCTTTACTTTCATTAATATCAAGTTTATGCCTTTCATTTCCTTTCCTTTACTTAGTTAACTTTTATGTTCTTATTTTGTTTATCTATTTTTCTTTCTTTCATTATGTCTAACTAAGTTAGTTATGTCAAGGTGAAAAGGTTACACTAATGGTGTGAGAATAAGTATAATGTAAACTTAATATGGACTTTAATGTTTGATACTAACATGTTTTATATTTGTTATCTTGTTCACTCTTTAATACTTTGCTTGTTAAATGACTAATCTTGATTTATGTTGTATAACACTTGGTACAACAAATGCTTGGCACTTTCATAGCCCATAATGTATGGTATAACCGACACCTGAGCTATGAAAGGAACTTGATTTGTTGTTAACATAAGTTATAATCATGAATGCTTGACGAGATTTAGAAGTATTAGCATTAATTGAATAAGATGACTAATGTAATCATGTTAACAATATATAATCTGATTGGAACCTCCTTTGTGTGTGGTTTCCAATTCAATAATAAGAGTTTATACTATACTTGTTTGATATACCATTAGTGGAACCTCTAACCTTGACATTTGTTATTATTATTGCTTAATCCTTACATTAATATTTGATCTCCAAGTTCTCATCATCATCATCTTCTTCTTCTTCTCTTTCTTTATTATTATTATTATTATTATTATTATTATTAGTACTACTACTACTACTACTACTACTACTACTACTACTACTACTATTATTATTATTATTATTACTACTATTGTTGTTGTTGTTATTGTTGTTTTATAATTGTTGTTTATAATTTGTACAATTAACCTCCCTGTGGTTCGACCCCGGTCTTGCCGGGTTATTTATTACTTCGACACTCCTGCACTTGGGAGAAGACATCAACCTTTTAGTCGTGTCAAGTTTTTGGCGCCGTTGCCGGGGAGGTAAGTCCTTGTATAAATTATAATATTTATTTTATTTTCACTTTTCACTTTTCTTATATATAACTTTGTCTCTTTTCTTTTGTTTCTCCTTATTTTGTTTTCTTCCTTCTTCTTTTGTTTTCTTCTTCCTTTTATTTTATTCCTACACGTGCATGAGAGTGTGGTCACGTACATCAAGTGGTAGACTTTGTAGGATATCCTCATCATTTTCAGAAAATATGGCCGAAGAAGATAATCAATCACTTCAAAATGAGAATAATGAGAATAACCGTGCTAGAACACTTAGAGACCACATGAATCCCACAAGAACAAGTGCACCATCATGCATAGTTTTTCCTCCCGATGCATCTCATTTTAATTTTAAACCAGGTATTATTCAACTTTTACCTTCTTTTCATGGTTTAGAATTGGAAAATCCATACTTGCATTTAAGGGAATTTGAGGAGGTGTGCAACACATATAATAACTTAAATTGTAGCATGAACACCATCAGATTAAAGCTTTTTCCTTTTTCATTAAAAGATAAAGCTAAAACATGGCTACAAAATTTAAGACCAGGATCCATTCGTGCTTGGGATGAAATGCAACAACAATTTTTAAAGAAGTTTTTCCCATCTCATAGAACAAACTCTTTCAAGAGACAAATCACCACTTTCACTCAAAAACCAGGAGAAACATTTTACAAATGTTGGGATAGGTATCGAGACTTGCTTAGTACTTGCCCTCATCATGGTTTTGAAACATGGAGATTGGTTTCACATTTCTATGAAGGGTTAACACCTAAAGATAGGCAAATGGTTGAATTGATGTGCAATGGAACTTTTGAAGATAAAGACCCTGATGAAGCAATGGAGTACTTAGACTTGTTAGCTGAAAATGCTCAAAATTGGGACACTGCAGGTACATATGAGGCACCGAGTAAAACTCAACTTCATACATCTAGTGGAGGTATGTACAACCTTAGGGAAGATCATGACCTCCAAGCCAAATTTGCATCTTTAGCTAGAAAAGTCGAGGCACTAGAATTGAAAAAGAGTGGTCAATTAAAATCTGTTGAAAACATTGTGTGTCAAATCTGTGAAACAAATGAACACTCAACCAACGATTGTCCAACCTTGCCTTCTTTTAAAGAATGTCTCCATGAACAAGCTCATGCTTTAAACAGTTTCCAAAGGCCCAACCACAACCCATACTCCCAAACATACAACCCTGGTTGGAGAAATCACCCAAATTTCAATTGGAAGAGTGAGAACAACAATGCACAAACTTCACAACCACCATTTCAAGCACACCATAATTTCCAAAATTCTCATGGATATGCACCTCCTTATGCTCCACCTCCTAGAAGAAATCTTGAGGAAACATTGCATGCATTCATTGAAAAGCAAGAGACAATCAATACTCAACTTGCTCAAAACATGACAGATTTTAAAGATACTCTTGCTAAATTAACATCTGCTCTTAGTTTCCAAGAGAAAGGTAAGTTTCCATCTCAAACACAACAAAATCCCAAAGGGCAATACAATGCAAATGCAAGTAGTTCCGGAAGCCAACACATGGATCAAGTCAAATCAGTCACTACTCTGCGCAGTGGTAAGGTTATTGAAAAACCCTCTCTTGAACCTTATGAGAAAGATGATGAATCAATCTCTGAGGGTAAGGAAGGGGATGAATCTGAAAATTGCAAAGAAACGACTGATTCACCGCCAGCACTTCCATTTCCTCAAGCCATGACCAAACAAAGGAAAGTCAATCACAATTCTGAAATTTATGAAATTTTCAAACAGGTAAGGATCAATATACCTTTGCTGGATGCAATTAAACAGGTTCCTTCCTATGCTAAATTTTTGAAAGATCTATGCACTGTGAAGAGGAAACTGAATGTGAAAAAGAAAGCCTTTCTAGCCGAACAAGTGCTATTCTTCAAAACAATAATGCTTTGAAATATAAAGACCCTGGTTGTCCTACAATTTCTTGCTTTATTGGAGAGCATAAAATTGAAAGAGCCTTGCTTGATCTTGGTGCTAGTGTGAATTTACTTCCATATTCAGTTTTTCAGAGTCTCAATCTAGGTGAGTTAAAACCAACTTCTATAACTCTTTTACTTGCCGATAGATCTATAAAAGTGCCTAGAGGAATAATTGAAGATGTGTTAGTACAAGTCGATAAATTCATTTATCCTGTGGATTTTATTGTCTTGGACACACAACCTGTTGAAGTATGTAATTCATTTCCTGTTATTTTAGGACGTCCATTTCTTGCAACTTCTAATGCATTGATTAATTGTAGGAATGGACTGATGAAGCTATCATTTGGAAACATGACATTGGAGATGAATATTTTCAACATTTGCAAGCAACCTAGAGATGATAATGATTTACAGGAAGTGGACTTTACTGAAAAATTAATTCATGATCAATTTCCAACCACTTCCAATGAAATTGAGATTGATGAATCTGATGATTTGGAAATGATTTATTTTCAGGAAGAATCAAAGACAAGTAAATGGAGGCCACAAATTGAGGAATTGCCACCACGACCAATTAAGTCCATACCTTCAAGTGTTCAACCACCAAAACCTGATTTGAAGCCATTGCCATCCAATCTCAAATACTCATTTTTGGGAGAAAATGAAACTTTTCCGGTAATAATCTCTTCCAAACTTAATGCACATCAAGAAGGTAAGTTATTACAAACTCTGAAAATGCACAAAAAAGCATTAGGATGGACCATAGCTGATATAAAAGGAATTAGTCCTTTAATTTGTACACACAGAATTTATTTAGAGGAAAATGCTAAACCCTCTAGAGAAATGCAACGAAGGCTAAATCCTAATATGAAAGAAGTAGTGAAAAATGAAGTCATTAAGCTTCTAGATAATGAAATCATTTATCCTATTTCTGACAGCAAATGGGTAAGTCCTACCCAAGTTGTACCTAAGAAGTCTGGAGTCACTGTGATAACAAATGAGAACAATGAGTTAATTCCCACTAGAACTGTTACTGGTTGGCGCATGTGCATTGACTATAGGAAACTTAATTCAATGACTAGAAAAGATCATTTTCCTTTACCTTTCATGGATCAAATCCTAGAAAGAGTTGCAGGTCATGAATTTTATTGTTTCCTAGATGGCTATTCGGGTTACAACCAAATTGAAATTGCATTGGAAGATCAAGAAAAAACTACTTTCACATGTCCATTTGGTACTTTTGCATATCGAAGGATGCCTTTTGGATTATGTAATGCACCAGCCACATTTCAAAGATGCATGCTTAGTATATTTAGCGATATGGTTGAACATTTTCTTGAGATTTTCATGGATGATTTTTCTGTTTTTGGCAATTCATTTGATGATTGTTTGACTAATTTAGAAAAGGTTTTAACCAGGTGTGAAGAGAAGAATCTTGTGCTGAATTGGGAAAAATGTCATTTTATGGTAACAAACGGCATTGTACTTGGTCACATTGTTTCATCAAAAGGAATTGAGGTTGACAAATCTAAAATCGAGTTAATTGCAAACTTGCCAACACCAAAATCTCTTAAAGATGTTAGATCATTCTTGGGACATGCTGGTTTTTATAGAAGGTTCATCAAAGATTTTAGTGTAATATCTAAGCCTTTAAGTAACCTTCTAACAAAGGATACTATTTTTGAATGGACTGAACATTGTGAAGAAGCCTTTGTTAAACTTAAAAATTTGCTTACTTGTGCTCCTATCATTCAACCTCCCGATTGGTCATTACCTTTTGAAATAATGTGTGATGCTAGTGATTATGCCGTAGGTGCTGTTTTGGGACAAAGAAAAGATAAGAAACCTTATGTAATTTACTATGCAAGTAAAACTTTAAATAGTGCTCAAATGAATTATACCACCACTGAAAAAGAATTACTTGCAGTAGTATTTGCATGTGAAAAATTCAGATCTTATCTTGTTGGCTCACCTGTTGTTGTTTTTAGTGATCATGCAGCATTGAAATATCTTATTTCTAAGAAAGATTCCAAGGCTAGATTGGTGCGGTGGATTTTATTACTTCAAGAATTTGATATCACAATCAAAGATAAGAAAGGCAGCGAAAATGTTGTCGCAGATCACCTGTCAAGATTGACAACAAATTCGAAAACTGACATCACACCAATCGATGACTACTTTCCTGATGAATCTTTACTTTCTGTCTCTACAATGCCTTGGTTTGCTAATATTGTCAATTTTCTTGTTTCAGGACAATTGCCAGCTCATTGGAATACCCAAGATAAAAGAAAGTTTTTGAACGAAGTGAAGAACTTTTATTGGGATGATCCTTATTTATTCAAATATTGTCCTGATCAAATATTTCGAAGATGCATTCCTGACAATGAGGTAAGTAGTGTCATTAAATTTTGTCATTCTGAGGCATGTGGGGGCCATTTCTCATCAAGAAAGACAACTGCAAAAATCTTACAAAGTGGATTTTACTGGCCCACCATGTTCAAAGACTCACATGCATTCTGCAAGTCTTGTGAAAATTGTCAAAAGTTGGGATCTTTTTCAAAACGTCACATGATGCCTTTAAACCCTATTATTGTCATTGAGATCTTTGACTGTTGGGGTATAGATTTCATGGGCCCATTCCCTCCATCATTTGGTTTCTTATACATATTAGTCGCAGTAGATTATGTTTCAAAATGGATAGAGGCAATTCCAAGTCGAAACAATGATCACAAAACAGTGATAAAGTTTTTGAAAGAAAATATTTTGAGTCGATTTGGAGTCCCTCGAGCCATAATAAGTGATGGTGGAACACATTTCTGCAACAAGCCATTTGAGTCTTTAATGAAGAAATATGGAATCACACACAAAGTTGCCACCCCTTATCACCCTCAAACAAGTGGACAAGTAGAGCTTGCTAATAGGGAGATCAAACATATTTTGGAGAAAACAGTGAACTCTAATAGGAAAGACTGGTCTTTAAGACTTAATGATGCACTTTGGGCTTATCGAACTGCTTATAAAACATCATTAGGTATGTCACCTTATAGACTAGTTTATGGAAAACCTTGTCACTTGCCTGTGGAACTTGAACATAAAGCTTATTGGGCTATTAAAGCTTTCAATTCAAATCTGGATGATGCTAGTCAACTGCGAAAATTACAAATAAATGAGCTTGAGGAAATAAGAAATGATGCATATGAAAATTCAAGAATTCATAAAGCAAGAATTAAAGAGTTTCATGACAAGAAAATACTGAGAAAAACCTTCAATGTTGGTCAAAAAGTCTTGCTTTATAATTCTCGACTGCATTTATTTCCTGGAAAATTAAGATCAAGATGGAGCGGTCCTTTTATTGTGAAACATGTGTATCCATATGGGGCCTATGACATCGAGAATCCAAAGAATGGCAATGTTTTCAAGGTAAATGGACATCGTTTGAAAGTTTACTTTGACAATTTTTCAGTTGAACATAACTCTATTGAATTGGGTGATCCTGTATATAAAGATTGATTTTATTTTATTTTATTTTATTTTATTTTATATAAAGATTGATTTTATTTTTGTTTCTTTTTGAGTGAGTTTTGCAAGTTTCTTTCACCCCGGTCAAATGGCGGACAACGGTACTCCGTGACTTAAGTCGGTTCTTTCAGTTTCCCATAATAACTGATATCTGTGTATATATCTGTGTAATTCTTTGAATCTCTCTTTCAATTCTCATTTGAAAATGGACATTAATCTTGAAAAATTGAAAAAGTATTTTCCCGCTCTGCCTCAGAATGCGATTACAAAAATTTACCGTGCTAGATGTGCAAGATTGAGATTGTTAATGAATCATGGAATTCCTGAAGATATTCGCTGGTTGATTGAAGCAAAGGTCCGATTATCAGGTGAGTCCTCTAACTTCTTCATTTCACACATGCCTGGAACAGGTAAAAGCACTTTTGCAAAGAAGCGTCGTGCAAAACGACTGGATGTCTGTCATCGTTGTGCTAGATGGACTTGTAATACACAATGTCGTTCTTTAGGAATGGTATCTATAAACCGTGAAGATAAAATACAATTCATTAAGGATGGCCTGAGTAAGGAGTCTTTAGATAATCTTCTATTGACTCTTGAGACGCATCCTAGTGGAGATGTGCATCGTGCAATTCATGATTTATGGCCACTATTTCATAAAGAACATGATCGACTTAGTCTTGGGAATCTGACTAAAAAAGACCCTGTTTGCCAGTTTTTAAGAAAACTGGATGGGAAGCCTATCCCCGACCCATAGAGGGCGTTTAAGCCGTTCTTGGACGTAAAACCAAGGGAAGATGTGAGCCACAATCACAACTACCTGTACATACACATGTTTTTTTCAAAAGTAAATAAATAAATAAATAAAAAGAGAGAGAGAGTGTGTGAGACTCTAGCTGGCCTACATATAGATGTTATGATTGCCTTTCTACTTTCTCATCTATAAAACCCTATTTTTCTTCCTTTCATTTCTACTCAACCCATACATTCAACAAATACAGAAGTGTGTAGAAATGGCAAGTTCCTCAAGTCATCAAATAAGAAATATTTGTGTTTTCGGTGGATCTAGTCCTGGGAAAGAAAAAGAGTTTTTAGAATCAGCAAATCATCTTGGTCAAGTGCTAGCTGAGAGAAAGATTCATTTAGTGTATGGGGGAGGCAGTCTTGGGTTAATGGGAGGTGTGTCAATAGCTGCATTTTTAGGAGGTAGTCAAGTTTTAGGAGTCGTCCCTGAAGCTTTGGCACAAGGGGACATCATTGGAAAAACAATTGGAGAGGAACTTCAGGTCTCTACAATGTCGGCTCGAATGAATGCAATGTTTAACCATGCTGATGCTTTCATTGCTTTACCAGGTGGTCTAGGCACATTGGAAGAGATCTTTCATATTTCCTCTTGGGCTCAATTGCACATTCACCATAAACCCATTAGTTTGTTAAATTTTAATGGTTATTATGATAAGTTGTTGTTTTTTCTTGATCATGCTGTGGAACAAGAATTTTTAACATCTTCTGCACGACAAATCATAATCTCTGCTTCTACTGCTGAACAATTGATTGACCAACTACAATCTTTCATTCCTGTGATTGATCCTTCCATGAGTCGCATAAATTGGTCATCTAAGGAAAGCCGTAAAAAGCTTAGATTGGATTTGAGCCTTCATTTGTGAATTTTTGTGTCTTTTGGTTTTATTATTGTGTTTTGTTATTTCTTATTTTTGTTTTAGTGTGTTTCAGGTTTTGTCAGTGTTCGTTATTTCAGGTGATATCTTCTATACTCTATCTTTCTACCTTAGAACATTGAGGACAATGTCTCGTTTTGGTTGGGGGGAGAGGGTAGTAGTTGATAAAAAAAAAAAAAAAAAAAAAAAAATTGTTTTTCATTTCATAAAGCATGTGCATAATTGTTGTTACTAGGATGGCAGAGTAAAGGAGTTCTTTTGTTAAAGTGACTCTTGAGACGCATCTTAGTAATCATTTTTAACAAGGTCTATTATAATACTTCCTGAAATATTCAGGTTTACAAACTCTCGTATTGTTACCGCTTAATTCTGCTCATATACTTATTTAACATGTATTCTTAAACCTTAATTTACACACACACACTTTAACATATGATTGTGGGTTGCATATTGGATTATTACATTATTTATGTTCTTTTGTTAAAGGTAACAACTAAGGGAAAGGGATTGTATATAATAATAAAAAAAAGAAAAAGAAAAAAAAATGATGATAATAAAAATGTAGATAAGTTTGGTTTCGTAGCCTCCCTAACCTAAGCAATTAAGCCCGAAGGGGTGTTTTAACACCTAATACCCTAAAGTCAACTGACTTGGGAGCTATTGGCCCAACGCTTGTTACATGGGTTGAGGGGAAAAGCTTAAGGGAATCAAACATTGCACTATCTACATATCAGTATCTGCGACCCGAGTTACTAAGCTCGTAGGGGTGTCTTAACACCTAATGCCCTAAGACCAACTGGTCTGGGAGTCATTAGCTGAAAGCTCGTTACATGGGTTAAAGATGCATGATGTTTTTAAATTATATGTATATACATTTAAAAAAAAAAGAAAAAAAAAAGAAGTAAAAAAAAAGACAAAAATAATAATCCCATCCCAAGGAAGTTAACCTTAAACATTAGAACAAAAATTTTGTTTTCTTCCAAGAAAAGCCCCATAATTATGTGTTGATACATTGAGCACAAAAGAAAGGTTTATTAATATCTTGTTAAGTGGTATTGAGCAGATATATAAATTTAACGAGAGTTTGTTTATCTGGATAGATTAATGGAAGTTAAATGATGAATACCTTGCTTTGTGAAATTTGCAAATTGTTGTAACGCTTTGATTACTAGGGACTAGTAATAAGCTGGTTGAGGGGTGTGATTAGTACTTAAAAGTGCATTTTTATCATGGTTTTATATCATCATTTTGCACTTGAAGTATCAATAACTCCTTAACTAAAATATGTTTTATAATAATGTATCTAATAATATAAGATACCTATAATTTGTGGTAAATGTCTATTTTTAATGCAGGTCTATCACATAAATGAAAGGATTGATTGATGACTTTAAGAACTTAAATTGCAAAGGCAAAGAGATGGCCAAACTTAGAAAAGAGATGTCGGTGCAATCCAAACCGGAACATGGTTCGGTAATTGGGTCATATCTGGAGCTACAGATCTCAGATTTAGGTCCAATTTATATGGATGGAAAGGTAAGACATAGGCCTACAACTTTCATATGGAGCCCAAGATCTAAAAAGGCCATTTGCAAGTCCAAATTGTAGCAACAACAAAGAAGCCCGAATCTGTCTTCCAGCCCGAGCACTGTTCGGTATTTTGGCCATATCTGGAGTTCTAGAAGTCCAAATGAGCTGAATTTTTTACACAAGAAAGCTGAGACAATTGCCTACAACTTTCATGTTTGCACTTGGCTCCAGTTTTGACGTTATCAATGACGTTTTGGGCAGACAAGAGAAGATAAGGATTGTCACCAAGTCAAAAGTTGGCCACCCACTTATCAATTAGTCATCAAATCAATAGTTCCCAATTTTGGCCTATAAAAGGAGGCATTTGCCATGCATTTAGGCATCTTGGTTTCCAGATCAAGATCATGCTCTTCCTTTCTCTTTTTGTATTTTTTGTAATGTTTATGCTTTACTTTCATTAATATCAAGTTTATGCCTTTCATTTCCTTTCCTTTACTTAGTTAACTTTTATGTTCTTATTTTGTTTATCTATTTTTCTTTCTTTCATTATGTCTAACTAAGTTAGTTATGTCAAGGTGAAAAGGTTACACTAATGGTGTGAGAATAAGTATAATGTAAACTTAATATGGACTTTAATGTTTGATACTAACATGTTTTATATTTGTTATCTTGTTCACTCTTTAATACTTTGCTTGTTAAATGACTAATCTTGATTTATGTTGTATAACACTTGGTACAACAAATGCTTGGCACTTTCATAGCCCATAATGTATGGTATAACCGACACCTGAGCTATGAAAGGAACTTGATTTGTTGTTAACATAAGTTATAATCATGAATGCTTGACGAGATTTAGAAGTATTAGCATTAATTGAATAAGATGACTAATGTAATCATGTTAACAATATATAATCTGATTGGAACCTCCTTTGTGTGTGGTTTCCAATTCAATAATAAGAGTTTATACTATACTTGTTTGATATACCATTAGTGGAACCTCTAACCTTGACATTTGTTATTATTATTGCTTAATCCTTACATTAATATTTGATCTCCAAGTTCTCATCATCATCATCTTCTTCTTCTTCTCTTTCTTTATTATTATTATTATTATTATTATTATTATTAGTACTACTACTACTACTACTACTACTACTACTACTATTATTATTATTATTATTATTACTACTATTGTTGTTGTTGTTATTGTTGTTTTATAATTGTTGTTTATAATTTGTACAATTAACCTCCCTGTGGTTCGACCCCGGTCTTGCCGGGTTATTTATTACTTCGACACTCCTGCACTTGGGAGAAGACATCAACCTTTTAGTCGTGTCACAGGCCTTGGTAAATCATTTCCATCCATCATAGTTAACAACAGATCCCCTCTGGAGAATGCTTTATTCACTACATACGGGCCTTCATAGTTTGGTGCCCACTTGCTTCAGTCTTCACTTGGTAGTGGTAAGATTTTTTTTAGTACAAGATCCCCTTATTTGAATTCTCTTGGTCGGACTTTTCAGTCATATGCTTTGGCCATCCTTCTTTGGTATATGATTGATACTTAAAAGTGTATTTTTTATTAAGGTTTTATATCATCATTTTACACTTGAAGTATTAATAACTCCTTAACTAAAGCATGTTTTATAATAATATATCTAATAATATAAGATACCTTTAATTTGTGGTAAATGTTCATTTTAAATATAGGCCTATCACACAAATGAAAGGATTGGTTGATGAATTTAAGAACTGAAATTGAAAGGATAAAGAGATGGCTAAACTTATAAAAGAGATGTCGGTGCAATCCAAACCAAAACACTATTCGGTAATCGGGTCATATATAGAGCTATAGATCTCAGATTTGGGTCTACTTTATATGGATGGAAAGGTAAGACATAGGCCTACAACATTCATATGGAGCCCAAGATCTAAAAAGGCCATTTTCAAGTCCAAATTATAGCAGCAACAAAGAAGCCCAAATCTGCCTCCAGCCCGAGCGCTGTTCTGTATTTTGGCCAAATTTGAAGTTCTAAAAGTCAAAATGAGCTAAATTGTTTACACAAGAGAGTTGAGACAATTTCCTACAACTTTCATGTTTTCAAGTGGCTCCAATTTTGATGTTATCAATAACATCTTGGCCAAACAAGAGAATATAAGGATTGTCACCAAGTCAAGAGTTGGTCACCCACTCATTAATTAGTCATCAAATCAATAGTTCCTAATTTTGGCCTATAAAAGGAGGCATTTGCCATGCATTTAGGCATCTTGGTTTCCAGATCAGTATCATGCTCTTGCTTTCTCTCTTTGTTTTTTTTTTGTAATGTTTATGCTTTGCTTTCATTAATATCAAGTTTATGCCTTTCATTTCCTTTCATTTACTTAGCTAACTTTTATCTTATTTATGTTCTTATTTTGTTTATCTATTTTTCTTTCTTTCATTATGTCTATCTAAATTTATTATGTCAAGGTGAAAAGGTTACACTAATGGTGTAAGAATAAGTATAATGTAAACTTAATATGGACTTTAATGTTTGATACTAACATGTTTTATATTTGTTATCTTGTTCACTCTTTAATACTTTGCTTGTTAAATGACTAATCTTGATTTATGTTGTATAACACTTGGTACAACAAATGCTTGGCACTTTCATAGCCCATAATGTATGGTATAACTGACACCTGAGCTATGAAAGGAACTTGATTTGTTGTTAACATAAGTTATAATCATGAATGCTTGACGAGATTTACAAGTATTAGCATTAATTGAATAAGATGAGTAATGTAATCATGTTAACAATCTATAATCTGATTGGAACATTCTTTGTGTGTGATTTTCAATTGAATAATAAGAGTTTATACTATACTTGTTTGACATTCCATTAGTGGATCCTTTAACCTTGACATTTGTTATTATCATTGTTTAATCCTTACATTAATATTCCATCTCAAAGTTCTCATCTTTTTTTTTTCTTCTCCTTCTTTTTCTTTATTATTGTTGTTGTATTATTGTTATTTATAATTTGTACAATTCACCTCCTTGTGGTTCGACCCTGGTCCTGCCAGGTTATTTATTACTTCGACATTCCTGTAGTTGGGAGAAGACATCAATCTTTTCATCGTGTCAGTATAGGTGGTGATGACAAATTGCAGCCAACCTCTTCTCACTTATCATGTTTAACTGCTTATATCTCACTTTAACCCATTCAACTTCTTCTAGTTTAGATTTTATTAGTATTCTTAAAGATGGAATTTCTACTTTCAAAGGCATCACTGTCTCCATCCCAATACTAGTGAGTAAGGTGTAGCTCTAGTAGATGTTCTTACTGTTGTGCAATATGCATGGAGACCAAAGGGAAGCATCTCATGTCAATCCTTATAAGTGACTACCATCTTTTGGATAATCTTTTTGATATTCTTGTTTGCAGCTTCGACAGCACCATTCATCTTTGGTCTTTGTATTATCTAGCCTTATATACCAGCTTAGCGCTGATCTAGAAAGACTATTTTAAAAGAAATGGATGAGAAGTTTCTCATCATTCACCACTTTTTCCATCTTATTACAATAAGATTTAAGATGAGTGATTGGGCATTCAGTTCCAGTATACTTGATAAATTCTGGTACCCTAAATTCTTTTAGTACAACTACATTTGGGACTAAACACATCTCTACAGCATGAACGGGTCATATAAGTCTACCCCTTCGACTGCCCTCAATCTTTCTTTTAGATTGATCAATTTATCATAATCAACATGTTTAGAGAATCTCATCCTATGTGAGTCATCAGTTGTTAAGTTTACAATCAGCACTTGTGCTGGTGGAATATTAGTAGTGAACTGTTGTTCAAATGAAGAGGGATTTGCCCCTAAATTTTGAGAAGTGAATACAAAAGGAGCTACTGGTGTAGATACATATGACATTGCAACTTCTGGTTGAGTCCTCTCTGTACTTGGATACCAAGGTCTGCTCGAGTAGACTTGTAAGTCGTGTAATATCATTTTTCATGCTCTCCAACTCCCTTTGATAGTGAGCCTCTAGATGTGCTGTTTCTTCGTTCTTCATTATCTTCCTTTGTAGTCGAGTGTAATGAATTTTATGGTCTTTTGGAGGACCTATATTTCAACCTAAATGAATGCAAGTAAAATGAATGAAATGCACAAATGAATGCAAAATGCCATATGGATGATGCATGCTTGTTATTTGTTTCAGGTTTTTCTTTAACTTATGATGAGGAATAGACCAGATCAGATTCTCTTAAGAAAGTTCTCATTGAAAACTCCAAACCTATAGGAACTTGACCGATTTAAGAGAGAAATTTGATGGTTTAATTCTAATATGTTAAAAAATTCCTCAATAGTATTGGTTTTTTCCATCTCACACTTCCTATAAGGATCGGTGGAGATCTAATGAGAATATGGAATGTATATAAAAATGTATGTTAATGCATTGATATTTGTTTATCTTAAAGGGTATATCCTATTTGATAGGATTTAACTCATAAGGTTTGGCTTAGTTTATTCTATCCTTAAAGATATTCTTTGGTTCTTAGATTGCCTGAATTACTCGTGAAGTAATTGCTCTCTTAACCTTATACAACATAAGTATGGGAAAAAATTTCACAATACCCGTTGAATAGGGTGAGTTACAATCCAAGCGAAAGTTTAAATGAGCATCAGTGGACATAAGTCACACTTTCCACTTAAATCTTTCTTTTCTAATCTTAAAAAGGATGAGCTCGGGTCCAGAGCTTTTATGAGTTCACCGTGAAGTGTGTGAATATACAAATAAATAGCATGTATGCATGTGGTAATATGAAAAATTAAAAAGAATTACAGTAATAAATAATGCAAATAAAATAAATGACAAAAATAAATAATAATAAGAAGTTGGTTCAACCCTATTTCCTAGTGGAGTCGCCACTTTGTCGTTACACGATGTCGGGCGATGACTCCACTCTTTTGTTTTTATTTAAAAAAAAGAATAATTTTTTTTCTTGATTGGGGGGAATAAAGATTTTTATTGGAGTCGCCATCTAGTAGTTTGAGGGAACTAAAAATTCAAAATTAGACACTAGTCCTAGAGATTCAGGTACTGGTTAGTTATGATGGAGGGAAGGTAGACACCACCCTTAAAACATCTTTTCAGAGAAAGGTTACCCTTACTTATGTGTTTTTTATTTGATTCAAATGCTATTATATTTTGAGCTTATTTGCAAATTTTTTAAGATGGTTAATATCAGTCTCTAAAATAGGAGACACGTTAAAAATGACATCAGTCCCTAAAAGGAGGAGACTTTGTCTAAAATATCGACGTTTGTCCCTATAAAAGAGAGTTACATCTGATTTACCAAAATAAATAATAATGGACATAATCCATATTTGGTATTTAAATTTTTGACATCGGTCATTTTTTGTAAATAAAAGAGACGTGTCGACAAATAATATTTATTTTACAAAAAAAAATTATTTTGAAATGGGTATATCTATACTTGTGAATCGGGTTTTGAACCCACGAATGATGACATGATAAAATGGATGTTGGACCCGCGTTGTTATTTCTTTTATATTTATTTTTGGTTTTTTGGTTTTTTTTTACATGCAAAATATGTATATATATATACACACACACACCATAAAACATTACCCGAGTGCCACTGTATAGGTAAAAGACAGAAATACTCTTGGATTTCTCGGAAATTTACAAAAATACCACTAGCAGTGCATATGCCTCACGAGCGGTTCCTTTTGGAGGCGGCGAAATTTCCCAGCGAGATTCCAGCCAACAGATGGTTGATTCTGATAGATCTAAGTGAGAGGATTCTGACGACGGTGGTTTCGACCTCCATTGATGGCTAATGAGGAAGAATCGTTGGCTTGAAGCTTCAGGTGGCTGATGACGGCGCGACCTTTTTTCGACTAGATGAGGCGGCGACAACGAGTAAAACTGTAGGGGTTTTGCTTTAGAGGGGGCGATTCACCTGTCTGTAGTGGTTTGGCAGCTTAAAACGACCAGAAATGGAAAATCTAATGAGAGAGAGAGAGAGAGAATTGCCAGCGAGAGGAGAAAGAGGCTATGAGATGTTGCTACGGTAGATCTTGCAAGCATGGTGCACTGGTGCCTCTAAAAGCTGTGAACCGTTGGATCGCGGATGAACTGATCCTACAGCTGTGATTAGCTTGATCTGCAAGTTGATCAGATGGTCTGGATAGGTTGAGTTATGATCCGGTATGGCGTGGTGCACTGAGTGCTTGGTACACCTGATGACGTGACGCAACAGGATCTAAGGACAGATTATTTTAACGGCTGAGATGGATTTGAGTTCTAATCTAGTGTGGTTAGCCCTATTATATCCTATTAAATCAAAGCCCAAATTTAAACACTATTTGATCTAATGGTTAGGATATTTTTGTTATTTTTCAAATTATTTTTTTAAAAATCAATATCTTACTTGCGTAAAGAAAAAGTAGAAAAACAAAACATGAATAGTATTAAATAGTAACATAAATAGTACATAACATTCTTTCTTGGAGTTTCTTTTCTTTTTTTTGGCTTATTTTCATTGGGTATTTGTAGCCAATGAAGAAGGGACAGAAAATCACGGGTTGTGCAGAATTTTCAATGTATAGCTGCATGACATGACTAAAAGGTTGATGTCTTCTTCCAAGTGCAGGAGTGTCGAAGTAATAAATAACCCGGCAAGACCGGGGTCGAACTACAGGGAGGTTAATTGTACAAATTATAAATAACAATAATAGCAGCAACAACAACAACAACAACAACAACGACAACAACAACAACAACAACAACAACAACAACAATAATAATAATAATAATAATAATAATATTGAAGAAAGAAATGGAGAAGAAGAAGAAGAGAACTTTGAGATGGAATATTAATGTAACGATTAAACAATGATAATAACAAATATCAAGGTTAGAGATTCCACTAATGGTATGTCAAATAAGTATAATATAAACTCTTATTATTCAATTGGAAACCACATATAAAGGAGGTTTCAATCAGATTATAAATTGTTAACATGATTACATTAGTCATCTTATTCGATTAATGTTAATACTTGTAAATCTCGTCAAGCATTCATGATTATAACTTATGTTAACAACAAATCAAGTTCCTTTCATAGCTTAGGTGTCGGTTATACCACACAGTATGGGCTATGAAAGTGCCAAGCATTTGTTGTACCAAGTGTTATACAACATAAATCAAGATTAGTCATTTAACAAGCAAAGTATTAAAGAGTGAACAAGATAACAAATATAAAACATGTTAGTATCAAACATTAAAGTCCATATTAAGTTTACATTATACTTATTCTCACACCATTAGTGTAACCTTTTCACCTTGACATAACTAACTTAGTTAGACATAATGAAAGAAAGAAAAATAGATAAACAAAATAAGAACATAAAAGTTAACTACGTAAAGGAAAGGAAATGAAAGGCATAAACTTGATATTAATGAAAGCAAAGCATAAACATTACAAAAAATACAAAGAGAGAAAGGAAGAGCATGATTTTGATCTGGAAACCAAGATGCCTAAATGCAAGGCAAATGCCTCCTTTTATAGGCCAAAATTAGGAACTATTGATTTGATGACTAATTGATAAGTGGGTGGCCAACTTTTGACTTGGTGACAATCTTTATCTTCTCTTATCTGCCCAAAACATCATTGATAATGTCAAATGTGGAGCCAGTCAAAAACATGAAAGTTGTAGGAAATTATCATAGATTTCTTGTGTAAAACATTCAGCTTATTTGGACTTCTAGAACTCCAGATATGGCCAAAATACCGAATAGTGCTCGGGCTGGAACACAGATTCAGGCTTCTTTGTTGTTGCTACAATTTGGACTTGCAAATGGCCTTTTTAGATCTTGAGCTCCATATAAAAGTTGCAGGCCTATGTCTTAACTTTCCATTCATATAAATTGGACCTAAATCTGAGATCTATAGCTCCAGATATGACCCAATTATCGAACAGTGTTCCAGTTTAGATTGCACCGACATCTCTTTTCTATGTTTGGCCATCTCTTTATCCTTGCAATTCAAGTTCTTAAAGTCATCAATCAATCCTTTCATTTATGTGATAGGCCTGCGTTTAAAATGAATATTTACGACAAATTAAAGGCATCTTATATTATTAGATATATTATTATAAAACATGCTTTAGTTAAGGAGTTATTGATACTTCAAGTGCAAAATGATGATATAAAACCATGATAAAAATGCACTTTTAAGTACTAATCCAATATGCAATCCATAATCATATGTTAAAGTGTGTGTGTGTAAATTAAGGTTTAAGAATACATGTTAAAGAAGTACATGAGCAGAATTAAGTGATAACAATGCGAGAGTTTGTAAATCTGAATATTTCAAGAAGTATTATAATAGACCTTGTTAAGAATGGTTACTAAGATGCTCCTCAAGAGTCACTTTAACAAAAGAGCTCCTTTACTCTGCCATCCTAGTAACAACAATTATGTACGTGCTTTATGAAATGAAAAACAATTTTTTTTTTATCAACTACTACCCTCTCCCCCCAACCAAAACGAGACATTGTCCTCAACGTTCTAAGGTAGAAAGATAGAGTATAGAAGATATCACCTGAAATAACGAACACTAACAAACCTGAAACACATTGAAACAAAAATAAAAAATAACAAAACACAATAATAAAACCAAGAGACACACAAATTCACTAATGAAGGCTCAAATCCAATCTAAGCTTTTTACGGCTTTCCTTAGATGACCAATTTATGCGACTCATGGAAGGATCAATCATAGGAATGAAAGATTGTAGGTGGTCAATCAATTATTCAGCAGTAGCAGCAGAGATTATGATTTGTCGTGCAGAAGATGTTAGAAATTCTTTTTCCACAGCATGATCAAGAAAAGACAACAACTTATTATAATAACCATTAACATTTAACAAACCTATGGGTTTATGGTGAATGTGCAGTTGAGCCCAAGAGAAAATATGAAAGATCTCTTCCAATATGCCTAGACCACCTGGTAAAGCAATGAAGGCATCAACATGGTTAAACATTGCATTCATTCGAGCCGACATTGTGGAGACCTGAAGTTCCTCTCCAATTGTTTTTCCAATGATGTCCCCTTATGCTAAAGCTTCGGGGACGACCCCCAAAACTTGACTACCTCATAAAAATGCAGTTATTGACACACCTCCCATTAACCCAAGACTGCCTCCCCCATACACTAAATGAATCTTTCTCTCAGCTAGCACCTGACCAAGATGATTTGCTGATTCTAAAAACTCCTTTTCTTTTCCAAGACTAGATCCACCGAAAACACAAATATTTCTTATTTGATGACTTGAGGATCTTGCCATCTCTACACACTGTTGTATTTGTTGAATGTATGAGTTGAGTAGAAATGAAAGGAAGGAAGAGAGGGTTTTATAGATGCGAAATTAGGAAGACAATCATAACACCTATATGTAGGCCAGCTGGAGTCTCACACACTCTCTCTCTTTTTATTTATTTATTTATTTACTTTTGAAAAAGCATGTGTATGTACAGGTAGTTGTGATTGTGGCTCACATCTTCCCTTGATTTTACATCCAAGAACGGCTTAAACGCCCTCTATGGGTCGGGGATAGGCTTCCCATCCAGTTTTCTTAAAAACTAGCAAACAAGGTCTTTTTTAGTCAGATTCCCAAGACTAAGTCGATCATGTTCTTTATGAAATAGTGGCCATAAATCATGAATTACACGATGCACATCTCCACTAGGATGCGTCTCAAGAGTCAATAGAAGATTATCTAAAGACTCCTCACTCAGGCCATTCTTAATGAATTGTATTTTATCTTCACGATTTATAGATACCATTCCTAAAGAACGACATTGTGTATTACAAGTCCATCTAGCATATCGATGACAGACTTTCAGTCGTTTTGCACGACGCTTCTTTGCAAAAGTGCTTTTGCCTGTTCCAGGCATGTGTGAAATGAAGGAATTAGAGGACTCACCTGATAATCGGACCTTTACTTCAATCAACCAGCGAATATCTTCAGGAATTCCATAATTCATCAACAATCTCAATCTGGCACATCTAGCAAGGTAAATTTTTGTAATCGCATTCTGAGACAGAGCGGGAAAATACTTTTTCAATTTTTCAAGATTATTGTCCATTTTCAAATGAAAATTGGAAGAGAGATTCAAATAATTGCACAAATATATACATAAATATCAGTTATTGTGGGAAACTAAAAGAACCGACTTAAGTCACGAAGTACCATTGTCCGCCATTTAACCGGGGTAAGAAAAACTAGCAAAAATCACTCAAAAAAAAAATAAAAAAAATAAAAATCAATCTTTATATATAGGATCACCCAATTCAATAGAGTCATGTTCAACTAAAAAATTATCAAAGTAAACTTTCAGACGATGTCCATTTACCTTGAAAACATTGCCATTTGTTGGATTCTCGATGTCATAGGCCCTATATGGATATACATGTTTCACAATAAAAGGACCGCTCCATCTTGATCTTAATTTTCCAGGAAATAAATGCAGTCGAGAATTATAAAGCAAGACTTTTTGACCAACATTGAATGTTTTTCTCAATATTTTCTTGTCATGAAACTCTTTAATTCTTGCTTGATGAATTCTTGAATTTTCATATGCATCATTTCTTATTTCCTCAAGCTCATTTATTTGTAATTTTCACAGTTGACTAGCATCATCCAGATTTGAATTGAAAGCTTTAGCCCAATAAGGTTTATGTTCAAGTTCCACAGGCAAGTGACAAGGTTTTCCATAGACTAGTCTATAAGGTGACATACCTAATGATGTTTTATAAGCAATTCGATAAGCCCAAAATGAATCATTAAGTGTTAAAGACCAGTCTTTCCTATTAGGGTTCATTGTTTTCTCCAAAATATGTTTGATCTCCCTATTAGCAAGCTCTACTTGTCCACTTGTTTGAGGGTGATAAGGGGTGGCAACTTTGTGTGTGATTCCATATTTCTTCATTAAAGAGTCAAATGGCTTGTTGCAGAAATGTGTTCCACCATCACTTATTATGGCTCAAGGGACTCTAAATCGACTCAAACTATTTTCTTTCAAAAACTTTATCACTGTTTTGTGATCATTGTTTCGACTTGGAATTGCCTTTATCCATTTTGAAACATAATCTACTGCGACTAATATGTATAAGAAACCAAATGATGGAGGGAATGGACACATGAAATCTATACCCCAAGAATCAAAGATCTCAATGACAATAATAAGATTTAAAGGCATCATGTGATGTTTTGAAATAGATCCCAACTTTTGACAATTTTCACAAGACTTGCAAAATGCATGTGAGTCTTTGAACATGGTGGGCCAGTAAAATCCACTTTGTAAGATTTTTGCAGTTGTCTTTCTTGACGAGAAATGGCCCCCACATGCCTCAGAATGATAAAATTTAATGACACTACTTACCTTATTGTCAGGAATTCATCTTCGAAATATTTGATCAGGACAATATTTGAATAAATAAGGATCATACCAATAAAAGTTCACTTCATTCAAGAACTTTATTTTATCTTGGGTACTCCAATGAGCTGACAATTGTCCTGAAATAAGAAAATTGACAATATTAGCAAACCAAGGCATTGTAGAGACAGAAAGTAAAGATTCATCGGGAAAGTAGTCATCGATTGGTGTGATGTCAGTTTTCGAATCTGTTGTCAATCTTGACAAGTGATCTGCGACAACATTTTCATTGCCTTTCTTATCTTTGATTGTGATATCAAATTCTTGAAGTAATAAAATCCACCGCACCAATCTAGCCTTAGAATCTTTCTTAGAAAAAAGATATTTCAATGCTGCATGATCACTAAAAACAACAACAGGTGAGCCAACAAGATAAGATCTGGATTTTTCACATGCAAATACTATTGCAAGTAATTCTTTTTCAGTGGTGGTATAATTCATTTGAGCACTATTTAAAGTTTTACTTGCATAGTAAATTACATAAGGTTTCTTATCTTTTCTTTGTCCTAGAACAGCACCTACGGCATAATCACTAGCATCACACATCATTTCAAAAGGTAATGACCAATCAGGAGGTTGAATGATAGGAGCACACGTAAGTAAGTTTTTAAGTTTAACAAAGGCTTCTTCACAATGTTCAGTCTATTAAAAAATAGTATCCTTTGTTAGAAGGTTACTTAAAGGCTTAGATATTACACTAAAATCTTTGATGAACCTTCTATAAAACCCAGCATCTCCTAGGAATGATATAACATCTTTAAGAGATTTTGGTGTTGGCAAGTTTGCAATTAACTCGATTTTAGATTTGTCAACCTCAATTCCTTTTGATGAAACAATGTGACCAAGTACAATGTTGTTTGTTACCATAAAATGACATTTTTCCCAATTTAGCACAGGATTCTTCTCTTCACACCCGGTCAAAACCTTTCCTAAGTTAGTCAAACAATCATCAAATTAATCGCCAAAAACAGAAAAATCATCCATGAAAATCTCAAGAAAATGTTCAACCATATCACTAAATATACTAAGCATGAATCTTTGAAATGTGGTTGGTGCATTACATAATCCAAAAGGCATCCTTCGATATGCAAAAGTACCAAATGGACATGTGAAAGTAGTCTTCTCTTGATCTTCCAATGCAATTTCAATTTGGTTGTAACCCGAATAACCATCTAGGAAACAATAAAATTCATGACTTGCAACTCTTTCTAGGATTTGATCCATGAAAGGTAAAGGAAAATGATCTTTTCTAGTCATTGAATTAAGTTTCCTATAGTCAATACACATGCGCCAACCAGTAACAGTTCTAGTGGGAATTAACTCATTGTTCTCATTTGTTATCACAGTGACTCCAGACTTCTTGGGTACAACTTGGGTAGGACTTACCCATTTGCTGTCAGAAATAGGATAAATGATTTCATTATCTAGAAGCTTAATGACTTCATTTTTCACTACTTCCTTCATATTAGGATTTAGCCTTCGTTGCATTTCTCTAGAGGGTTTAGCATTTTCCTCTAAATAAATTCTATGTGTACAAATTAAAGGACTAATTCCTTTTATATCAGTTATGGTCCATCCTAATGTATTTTTGTGCATTTTCAGAGTTTGTAATAACTTACCTTCTTGATGTGCATTAAGTTTGGAAGAGATTATTACCAGAAAAGTTTCATTTTCTCCCAAAAATGAGTATTTGAGATTGGATGGCAATGGCTTCAAATCAGGTTTTGGTGGTTAAACATTTGAAGGTATGGATTTAATTGATCGTGCTCGCAATTCCTCAATTTGTGGCCTCTAATTACTTGTCTTTGATTCTTCCTAAAAATAAATCATTTGCAAATCATCAGATTCATGAATCTCAATTTCACTGGAAGTGGTTGGAAATTGATCATGAATTAATTTTTCAGTAAAGTCCACTTCCTGTAAATCATTATCATCTCTAGGTTGTTTGTAAATGTTAAAAATATTCATCTCCAATGTCATGTTTCCAAATGATAGTTTCATCAGTCCATTCCTACAATAAATCAATACATTAGAAGTTGCAAGAAACGGACGTCCTAAAATAACAAGAAATGAATTTCATACTTCAACAGGTTGTGTGTCCAAGACAATAAAATCCACACGATAAATGAATTTATCGACTTGTACTAACATATCTTCAATTATTCCTCTAGGCACTTCTATAGATCTATCGGCAAGTAAAAGAGTTATAGAAGTTGGTTTTAACTCACCTAGATTGAGACTCTGAAAAACTAAATATGGAAGTAAATTCACACTAACACCAAGATCAAGTAAGGCTCTTTCAATTTTATGCTCTCCAATAAAGAAAGAAATTATAGGACAACCAGGGTCTTTATATTTCAAAGCATTATTGTTCTGAAGAATAGCACTTACTTGTTCAGCTAGAAAAGTTTCTTTTTCACATTCAGTTTCCTCTTCACAATGCATAGATCTTTCAAAAATTTAGCATAGGAAAGAACCTGTTTAATAGCATCCAGCAAAGGTATATTGATTCTTACCTGTTTGAAAGTTTCAAAGATTTCAGAGTTGTGATTGACTTTCCTTTGTTTAGTCATAGCATGAGGAAATGGAAGTGTTGGCGGTGAATTAGTCGTTTCTTCGTAATTTTTAGATTCAACCCCTTCCTTACCCTCAGAGATTGACTCATCATCTTTCTCATAAGGTTCAAGAGAGGGTTTTTCAATAACCTTACCACTACACAGAGTAGTGACTGATTTGACTTGATCCATGTGTTGGCTTCCGGAACTACTTCCATTTGCATTGTATTGCCCGTTGGGATTTTGTTGTGGTTTAGATGGAAACTTACCTTTCTCTTGGAAACTGAGAGAAGATGTTAATTTTGCAAGAGTATCTTTAAAATCTATCATGTTTTGAGCAAGTTGAGTATTGATTGTCTCTTGCTTTTCAATGAATGCATGCAATGTTTCCTCAAGATTTCTTCTAAGAGGTGGAGCATAAGGAGGTGCATATCCATGAGAATTTTGGGAATTATGGTGTGCTTGAAATAGTGGTTGTGAAGTTTGTGCATTGTTGTTCTCACTCTTCCAACTGAAATTTAGGTGATTTCTCCAACCAGGGTTGTATGTTTGGGAGTATGGGTTATGGTTGGCCATTTGGAAACTGTTTAAAGCATGAGCTTGTTCATGGAGACATTCCTTAAAAGAAGCAAAGGTTGGACAATCGTTGGTTGAGTGTTCATTTGTTTCACAGATTTGACACACAATGCTTTCAACAGATTTTAATTGACCACCCTTTTTCAATTCTAGTGCCTCGACTTTTCTAGCTAAAGACGTAAACTTGGCTTGAAGGTCATGATCTTCTCTAAGGTTGTACATACCTCCACTAGATGTATGAGGTTGAGTTTTACTCGGTGCCTCATAAGTACCCGTGGTGTCCCAATTTTGAGCATTTTCAACTAACAAGTCTAAGTACTCTATTGCTTCATCAGGGTCTTTATCTTCAAAAGTTCCATTGCACATCAATTCAACCATTTTCCTATCTTTAGGTGTTAACCCTTCATAGAAATGTGAAACCAATCTCCATGTTTCAAAACCATGATGAGGGCAAGTACTAAGCAAGTCTCGATACCTATCCCAACATTGGTAAAATGTTTCTCCTGGTTTTTGAGTGAAAGTGGTGATTTGTCTTTTGAAAGAGTTTGTTCTATGAGATGGGAAAAACTTCTTTAAAAAATGTTGTTGCATTTCATCCCAAGCACGAATGGATCCTGGTCTTAAATTTTATAGCCATGTTTTAGCTTTATCTTTTAATGAAAAAGGAAAAAGCTTTAATCTGATGGTGTTCATGCTACAATTTAAATTATTATATGTGTTGCAGACCTCCTCAAATTCCCTTAAATGCAAGTATGGATTTTCTAATTCTAAGCCATGAAAAGATGGTAAAAGTTGAATAATGCCTGGCTTAAAATTAAAATGAGATGCATCGGGAGGAAAAACTATGCATGATGGTGCACTTTTTCTTGTGGGATTCATGTGGTCTCTAAGTGTTCTGACACGATTATTGTCATTATTCTCATTATGAAGTGATTGATTATCTTCTTCGGCCATATTTTCTGAAAATGATGAGGATACCCTACAAAGTCTACCACTTGATGTACGTGACCACACTCTCATGCACGTGCAAGAATAAAATAAAAGGAAGAAGAAAACAAAAGAAAAAGAAACTAGAGAAAAGAAACAAAGTTATATACAAGAAAAGAGAAAAGAGAAAATAAAATAAATATTATAATTTATATAAGGACTTACCTCCCCGGCAACGACGCCAAAAACTTGACACGACTAAAAGGTTGATGTCTTCTTCCAAGTGCAGGAGTGTCGAAGTAATAAATCACCCGGCAAGGCCGGGGTCGAACCACAAGGAGGTTAATTGTACAAATTATAAACAACAATTATAAACAACAATAATAGCAACAACAACAACAACGACAATAATAATAATAATAATAATAATAATAGTAGTAGTAGTAGTAGTAGTAGTAGTAGTAGTAGTAGTAGTACTAATACTACTAATAATAATAATAATGAAGAAAGAAATGGAGAAGAAGAAGAAGAAAACTTTGAGATGGAATATTAATGTAACGATTAAACAATGATAATAACAAATGTCAGGGTTAGAGATTCCACGAATGGTATGTCAAATAAGTATAATATAAACTCTTATTATTCAATTGAAAACCACACAGAAACGAGGTTTCAATCAGATTATAAATTGTTAACATGATTACATTAGTCATCTTATTCCATTAATGTTAATACTTGTAAATCTCGTCAAGCATTCATGATTATAACTTATATTAACAACAAATCAAGTTCCTTTCATAGCTCAAGTGTTGGTTATACCATACAGTATGGGCTATGAAAGTGCCAAGCATTTGTTGTACCAAGTGTTATACAACATAAATCAAGATTAGTCATTTAACAAGCAAAGTATTAAAGAGTGAACAAGATAACAAATATAAAACATGTTAGTATCAAACATTAAAGTCCATATTAAGTTTACATTATACTTATTCTTACACCATTAGTGTAACTTTTTCACCTTGACATAAGTAACTTAGCTAAACAAAATAAGAACATAAAAGTTAACTAAGTAAAGGAAAGGAAATGAAAGGCATAAACTTGATATTAATGAAAGCAAAGCATAAACATTACAAAAAATAAAAAGAGAGAAAAGAAGAGCATGATCTTGATCTAGAAACCAAGATGCCTAAATGCATGACAAATGCCTCCTTTTATAGGCCAAAATTGGGAACTATTGATTTGATGACTAATTGATAAGTGGGTAGTCAACTCTTGACTTTGTGACAATCCTTATCTTCTCTTGTCTACCCAAAACGTCATTAATAACGTCAAAAGTGGAGCCAGTCAAAAACATGAAAGTTGTATGAAATTGTCTCTTATTTCTTGTGTAAAAACTTCAGCTCATTTGGACTTCTAGAACTCCAAATATGGCCAAAATACCTAATAGTGCTCGGGCTGGAAGACATATTCGGGCTTCTTTGTAGTTGCTACAATTTGGACTTGCAAATGGCCCTTTTAGATCTTGGGCTCCATATAAAAGTTGTAGGCTTATGTCTTACCTTTCCATCCATATAAATTGGACCTAAATATGAGATCTATAGCTCCAGATATGACCTAATTACCGAACAGTGCTCCGGTTTGGATTGCACCGACATCTCTTTTCTAAGTTTGACCATTTTTTATCCTTGCAATTTAAGTTCTTAAATTCATCAATCAATCCGTTCATTTATGTGATAGGCCTGCATTTAAAATGAACATTTACCACAAATTAAAGTTATCTTATATATTAGATATATTATTATAAAACATGCTTTAGTTAAGGAGTTATTGATACTTCAAGTGCAAAATGATGATATAAAACCATGATAAAAATGCACTTTTAAGTACTAATAAAAAAGATAAGGATTTATTTTTGATTAGTACTTAAAAGTACATTTTTATCATGGTTTTATATCATCATTTTGCACTTGAAGTATCAATAACTACTTAACTAAAGCATGTTTTATAATAATATATCTAATAATATAAGATACCTTTAATTTGTGGTAAATGTTCATTTTAAATGCATGTCTATCACTTAAATGAAAGGATTGATTGATAGTTAAGAACTTAAATTGCAAGGGCAAAGAGATGACCAAAATTAGAAAAGACATGCCGGTGCAATCCAAATAGGAATATTGTTTGATAATTGGGTCATATCTGGAGTTATAGATCTCTAATTTAGGTCTACTTTATATGGATGGAAAGGTAAGACATAGGCCTACAACTTTCATATAGAGCCCAAGATCTAAAAAAGCCATTTTCAAGTCCAAATTGTAGCAATAACAAAGAAGCCCGAATCTGTCCTCCAGCCCGAGCACTGTTTAGTATTTTCGCCATATCTGGAGTTGTAGAAGTCCAAATGAGCTGAATCTTTTACACAAGAAAGTTGAGACAATTGCCTACAACTTTCATTTTTTTAAGTGGCTCCAATTTTGATGTTATCAATAATGTTTTGGGCAGACAAGAAAAGATAAAGATTGTCATCAAGTCAAGAGTTGGTCACCCACTCATCAATTAGTCATCAAATCAATAGTTTCCAATTTTGGCCTATAAAAGAAGGTATTCGCCATGCATTTAGGCATCTTGGTTTCCAGATCAAGATCATGCTCTTGCTTTCTCTCTTTGTATTTTTTGTAATGTTTATGCTTTGCTTTCATTAATATCAAGTTTATGCCTTTTATTTCCTTTTATTTACTTAATTAACTTTTATCTTATATATGTTCTTATTTTATTTATTTATTTTTCTTTCTTTCATTATGTCTAGCTAATTTTATTATGTCAAGGTGAAAAGGTTACACTAATGGTGTAAGAATAAGTATAGTGTAAACTTAATATGGACTTTAATATTTGATACCAACATGTTTTATATTTGTTATCTTGTTCACTCTTTAATACTTTGCTTACTAAATGACTAATATTGATTTATGTTGTATAACACTTGGTACAACAAATGCTTGGCACTTTCATAGCCCATACTGTATGGTATAACCGACACCTAAGCTATGAAATGAACTTGATTTGTTGTTAACATAAGTTATAATCATGAATGCTTGACGAGATTTACAAGTATTAGCATTAATTGAATAAGATGAGTAATGTAATCATGATAACAATCTATAATCTGATTGGAACCTCCTTTGTGTGTGGTTTTCAATTGACTAATAAGAGTTTATACTATACTTGTTTGATATACCATTAGTAAATCCTCTAACCTTGACATTTATTGTTATCGTTGTTTAATCCTTACATTAATTTTCCATCTCAAAGTTCTCATCAATTTATCATCTTCTTCTCCACCTCCATTTTTTCTTAATTATTATTATTATTGTTAGTGTTATTGTTATTGTTATTGTTATTACTATTATTTTTGTTATTGTTATTTCTATTATTATTTATTGTTATTACTATTATTATTATTGTTGTATTATAATTTGTACAATTAACCTCCCTGTGGTTCGATCCTGATCTTGCCAGGTTATTTATTACTTCGACACTCCTGCACTTGGGAGAAGACATTAATCTTTTCATCGTGTCATGTTTTTGGCACCGTTGCCGGGGAGGTAAGTTTTGTATAAATTATAATATTTATTTTATTTTCTCTTTTCACTTTTCTTGTATATAACTTTGTTTCTTTTCTCTTGTTTCTTCTTCTTTTCTTTTCTTTTCCCTTTTATTCTATTCCTACACGTGTATGAGAGTGTGGTCATGTACATCAAGTGGTAGACTTTGTAGGATATCCTCATCATTTTTCAAAAAATATAGCCAAAGAAGATAATTAATCACTTCATAATGAGAATAATGAGAATAACCGTGCTAGAACACTTAGAGACCATATGAATCCCACAAGAAAAAGTGCACCATTATGCATAGTTTCTCCTCCGAATGCATCTCATTTTAATTTAAACCAGGTATTATTCAACTTTTACCTTCTTTTCATAGTTTAGAATTGGAAAATCCATACTTGCATTTAAGGGAATTTGAGGAGGTCTGCAACACATATAATAATTTAAATTGTAACATGAACACCACCAGATTAAAGCTTTTTCCTTTTTCATTAAAAGATAAAGCTAAAACATGACTACAAAATTCGAGACTAGGATCCATTCGTGCTTGGGATGAAATGCAACAATAGTTTTTAAAGAAGTTTTTTCCATTTCATAAAACAAACGTTTTCAAAAGACAAATCACCACTTTCACTCAAAAACCAGGAGAAACATGTTACCAATGTTGGGATAGGTATCGAGACTTGCTTAGTACTTGCCCTCATCATGGTTTTGAAACATGGAGATTGACTTCACATTTCTATGAAGGGTTAACACCTAGGTAAATGGTTGAATTGATGTGCAATGAAACTTTTGAAGATAAAGATCGTGATGAAGCATTGAAGTACTTAGACTTGTTAGCTGAAAATGCTCAAAATTGGGACACCACAGGTACTTATGAGGCACCGAGTAAAACTCAACCTCATACATCTAGTGGAGGTATGTACAATCTTAGGGAAGATCATGACCTTCAAGCCAAGTTTGCATCTTTAGTTAGAAAAGTCAAGGCACTAGAATTGAAAAAGAGTGGTCAATTAAAATTTGTTGAAAACATTGTGTGTCAAATCTGTGAAACAAATGAACACTCAACCAATGATTATCCCACCTTGCCTTCTTTTAAGGAATGTCTCCATGAACAAGCCCATGCTTTAAATAGTTTGCAAAGGGCCAACCACAACCCATACTCACAAACATACAACCCTGGTTGGAGAAATCACCTAAATTTCAGTTGGAAGAGTGAGAACAACAATGCACAAACTTCACAACCACAGTTTGAAGCACACCATAATTTCCAAAATTCTCATGGATATGTACCTCCTTATGCTCCACCTCCTAGAAGAAATCTTAAGGAAACATTGCATGCATTCATTGAAAAGCGAGAGACAATCAATACTCAACTTGCTCAAAACATGACAGATTTTAAAGATACTCTTGCAAAATTAACATCTGCTCTCAGTTTCAAAGAGAAAGGTAAATTTCCATCTCAACCACAACAAAACCCAAAGGGCAATACAATGCAAATGCAAGTAGTTCCGGAAGCAACACATGGATCAAGTCAAATCGGTCACTAGTCTGCGTAGTGGAAGATTATTGAAAAACCCACTCTTGAACCTTATGAGAAAGATGATGAGTTAATCTTTGAGGGTAAGGAAGGGGTTGAATCTAAAAATTGCAAAGAAAAGAATGATTCTCCACCAGCACTTTCATTTCCTCATGCCATGACCAAACAAAGGAAAGTCAATCACAACTTTGAAATTTTCAAACAGGTAAGAATCAATATACCTTTGCTGAATGTTATTAAACAGGTTCCTTTCTATGCTAAATTTTTAAAAGATCTATGCACTGTGAAGAGGAAACTGAATGTGAAAAAGAAAGTCTTTCTTGCCGAACAAGTGCTATTCTTCAAAACAATAATCCTTTTAAATATAAAGACTCTGGTTGTCCTACAATTTCTTGCTTTATTGGAGAGCATAAAATTGAAAGAGCATTACTTGATCTCAGTGCTAGTGTGAATTTACTTTCATATTCAGTTTTTCAGAATCTCAATCTATAAAAGTGTCTAGAGGAATAATTAAAGATGTGTTAGTACAAGTCGATAAATTCATTTATCCTGTGGATTTTATTGTCTTGGACACACAACCTGTTGAAGTATGAAATTCATTTCCTGTTATTTTAGGATGTCCATTTCTTGCAACTTCTAATGCATTGATTAATTGTAGGAATGGACTGATGAAACTATCATTTGGAAACATGACATTGGAGATGAATATTTTCAACATTTGCAAACAACCTAGAGATGATAATGATTTATAGGAAGTGGACTTTACTGAAAAATTAATTCATAATCAATTTCCAACCACTTCCAGTGAAATTGAGATTCATGAATCTGATGATTTGCAAATAATTTATTTTCAGGAAGAATCAAAGACAAGTAATTGGAGGCCACAAATTGAGGAATTGCCACCACAATCAATTAAGTCCATACCTTCAAGTGTTCAACCACCAAAACCTGATTTGAAGCCATTGTCATCCAATCTCATATACTTATTTTTAGGAGAAAATGAAACTTTTTCGGTAATAATCTCTTCCAAACTTAATGCACATCAAGAAGGTAAGTTATTACAAACTCTGAAAATGCACAAAAATACATTAGGATGGACCATAACTGATATAAAAGGAATTAGTCCTTTGATTTGTACACATAGAATTTATTTAGAGGAAAATGCTAAACCCTCTAGAGAAATGCAACGAAGGCTAAATCCTAATATGAAAGAAGTAGTGAAAAATGAAGTCATTAAACTTCTAGATAATGAAATCATTTATCCTATTTCTGACAGCAAGTGGGTAAGTCCTACCCAAGTTCTACCCAAGAAGTCTAGAGTCATTGTGATAACAAATGAGAAGAATGAGTTAATTCTCACTAGAACTGTTAGTGGTTGACACATGTGCATTGACTATAGGAAACTTAATTCAATGACTAGAAAAGTTCATTTTCCTTTACCTTTCATGGATCGAATCCTTTAAAAAGTTGCAGGTCATGAATTTTATTATTTCCTAGATGACTATTCGGGTTACAACCAAATTGAAATTGCATTGAAAGATCAAGAAAAGACTACTTTCACATGTCCATTTGGTACTTTTACATATCAAAGGATGCCTTTTGGATTATGTAATGCACCAGCCACATTTAAAAGATGCATGCTTAGTATATTTAGTGATATGGTTGAATATTTTCTTGAGATTTTCATGGATGATTTTTTTATTTTTGGCAATTCATTTGATGATTGTTTGACTAACTTAGGAAAGGTTTTGACTAGGTGTGAAGAGAAGAATCTTGTGTTGAATTGGGAAAAATGTCATTTTATGGTAACAAATGACATTGTACTTGGTCACATTGTTTCATTAAAAGGAATGAAGGTTGACAAATCTAAAATCGAGTTAATTGCAAACTTGCCAACACCAAAATCTCTTAAAGATGTTAGATCATTCCTAGGACATGCTAGTTTTTATAGAAGGTTCATCAAAGATTTTAGTGTAATATCTAAGCCTTTAAGTAACCTTCTAACAAAGGATACTATTTTTGAATGGACTGAACATTATGAAGAAGCCTTTGTTAAACTTAAAAACTTGCTTACTTGTGCTCCTATCATTCAACCTCCCGATTGGTCATTACCTTTTGCAATAATGTGTGATGCTAGTGATTATGTCATAGGTGCTGTTTTGGGACAAAGAAAAGATAAGAAACCTTATGTAATTTACTATGCAAGTAAGACTTTAAATAATGCTCAAATGAATTATACCACCACTGAAAAACTTTTTGTCTCTACAATGCCTTAGTTTGCTAATATTGTCAATTTCTTGTTTCAGGACAATTACCAGGTCATTGTAGTACCCAAGATAAAAGAAAGTTCTTGAACAAAGTGAAGAACTTTTATTGGGATGATTTTTATTTATTCAAATATTGTCCTGATCAAATATTTCAGAGATGCATTCCTGACAATGAGGTAAGTAGTGTCATTAAATTTTATCATTCTAAGGCATCTGGGGGCCATTTCTCGTCAAGAAAGACAACTGCAAAAATCTTACAAAGTGGATTTTACTAGCCCACCATGTTCAAAAACTCACATGCATTCTGCAAGTCTTGTGAAAATTGTCAAAAGTTGGGATCTATTTCAAAATGTCACATGATGCCTTTAAATCCTATTATTGTCATTGAGATTTTTGACTGCTGGGGTATAGATTTCATGGGTCCATTCCCTCCATCATTTGGTTTCTTATACATATTAGTCATAGTAGATTATGTTTCAAAATGGATAGAGGCAATTCCAAGTTGAAACAATGATCACAAAATAGTGATAAAGTTTTTTAAAGAAAATATTTTGAGTCGATTTAGAGTCCCTCGAGCCATAATAAGTGATGGTGGAACACATTTCTGCAACAAGCCATTTGAGTCTTTAATGAAGAAATATGGAATCACACACAAAGTTGCCACCCCTTATCACCCTCAAACAAGTGGACAAGTAGAGCTTGCTAAAAGGGAGATCAAACATATTTTGGAGAAAACAGTGAACCCTAATAGGAAAGACTAGTCTTTAAGACTTAATGATGCACTTTGGGCTTATCGAACTGCTTATAAAACATCATTAGGTATGTCACCTTATAGACTAGTCTATGGAAAATCTTGTCACTTGCTTGTGGAACTTGAACATAAAGCTTATTGGGCTATTAAAGCTTTCAATTCAAATATGGATGATGCTAGTCAACTATGAAAATTACAAATAAATGAGCTTGAGGAAATAAGAAATGATGCATATGAAAATTCAAGAATTCATAAAGCAAGAATTAAAGAGTTTCATAACAAGAAAATACTGAGAAAAACATTCAATGTTGGTAAAAAAGTCTTGTTTTATAATTCTCGACTGCATTTATTTCCTGGAAAATTAAGATCAAGATGGAACGGTCCTTTTATTGTGAAACATGTGTATCCATATGGGGCCTACGACATCGAGAATCCAAAGAATGACAATGTTTTCAAGGTAAATGGACATTATCTGAAAGTTTACTTTGACAATTTTTCAGTTGAACATGACTCTATTAAATTGGGTGATCCTGTATATAAAGATTGATTTTATTTTATTTGTTTCTTTTTGAGTGATTTTTGCTAGTTTCTCTCACCCCGGTCAAATTGCGGATAACAGTACTCCGTGACTTAAGTCGGTTCTTTCAGTTTCCCACAATAACTGATATCTGTGTATATATTTGTGCAATTCTTTGAATCTCTCTTCCAATTCTCATTTGAAAATGGACACTAATCTTGAAAAATTGAAAAAGTATTTTCCCGCTCTACCTCATAATGCGATTACAAAAATTTACCGTGCTAGATGTGCAAGATTGAGATTGTTAATGAATCATGGAATTCCTGAAGATATTTGCTGGTTGATTGAAGCAAAAGTCTGATTATCAGGTGAGTCCTCTAACTCCTTCATTTCACACATGCTTGGAATAGGTAAAAACACTTTTGCAAAGAAGCATCGTGCAAATTGATTGAAAGTCTGTCATCGATGTGCTAGATGGACTTGTAATACACAATGTCGTTCTTTAGGAATGGTATCTATAAATCATGAAGATAAAATACAATTCATTAAGGATGGTCTGAGTAAGGAGTCTTTAGATAATCTTTTATTGACTCTTGAGACGCATCCTAATAGAGATGTGCATCGTGTAATTCATGATTGAAGGCCACTATTTCATAAAGAACATGATCGACTTAGTCTTGGGAATTGACTAAAAAAGACCCTGTTTGCCAGTTTTTAAGAAAACTAGATGGGAAACCTATCCCCGACCCATAGAGGGCGTTTAAGCCGTTCTTGGACGTAAAACCAAGGGAAGATGTGAGCCACAATCACAACTACCTGTACATACACATGCTTTTTCAAAAGTAAATAGATAAATAAATAAAGAGAGAGAGAGAGAGTGTGTGTGTGAGACTCCAGCTAGCCTACATATAGGTGGTATGATTGCCTTTCTAATTTTTCATCTATAAAATCCTCTCTTCCTTCCTTTCATTTCTACTCAACCCATATATTCAACAAATACAGAAGTGTGTAGAAATGGAAAGTTCCTCAGGTCATCAGATAAGAAATATTTGTGTTTTCGATGGATCTAGTCTTGGAAAAGAAAAGGAGTTTTTAGAATCAGCAAATCATCTTGGTCAAGTGCTAGCTGAGAGAAAGATTCATTTAGTGTATAGGGGAGGCAGTCTTGGGTTAATGGGAGATGTGTGAATAACTGCATTTTTAGGAGGTAGTCAAGTTTTGGGGGTCGTCCCCAAAACTTTAGCACAAGGGGACATCATTGGAAAAACAATTGGAGAGGAATTTCAGGTCTCCACAATGTCGGCTCGAATGAATGCAATGTTTAACCATGTTGATGCCTTCATTGCTTTACTAGGTGGTCTAGGCACATTGGAAGAGATCTTTCATATTTCCTCTTAGGCTCAACTACTCATTCACCATAAACCCATAGGTTTGTTAAATGTTAATGGTTATTATGATAAGTTGTTGTCTTTTGTTGATCATGCGGTGGAATAAGAATTTCTAACATCTTCTGCATGATAAATCATAATCTCTACTGCTACTGTTGAACAATTGATTGACCAACTACAATCTTTCATTCCTGTAATTGATCCTTCTATGAGTCGTATAAATTGGTCAACTAAGAAAAGCTGTAAAAAGATTAGATTGGATTTAAGCCTTCATTTGTGAATCTTTGTGTCTTTTGGTTTTGTTATTGTGTTTTGTTGTTACTTATATTTGTTTTAGTATGATTCAGGTTTGTCAGTGTTCGTTATTTCAGGTTTTATCTTCTATACTCTATCTTTCTACTTTTAAACATTGAGGACAATGTTTTGTTTTAGTTGGAGGAAGGGTAGTAGCTAAAAAAAAAACTGTGTTTTCTATTTCATAAAACATGTGCAAAATTGTTGTTACTATGATGGTAGAGTAAGGAGAACTTTTATGACTCTTGAGACACATTTTAGTAATCATTCTTAACAAGGTCTATTATAATACTTGAAATATTTAGATTTACAAACTCTCACATTGTTATCACTTAATTCTGCTTATATACTTATTTAACATGTATTCTTAGACCTTAATTTACACACACACACTTTAACATATGATTGTGGGTTGCATATTGGATTATTACATTATTTATGTTCTTTTGTTAAAGGTAACAACTAAGGAAAAGGGATAGTATATAATTAAAAAAAAATAAAAAAAATGTTGATAATAAAAATATATATAAGTTTGGTTTCGTAGCCTCCCTAACCTAAGCACTTAAGCCTAAAGGGGTGTTTTAACACCTAATACCCTAAAGTCAACTGACTTGGGAGCTATTGGCCCAATGCTTGTTACATGAGTTGAGGAGAAAAGCTTAAGGGAATCAAACATTGCACTATCTACGTATCAATATCTACGACCCGAGTTACTAGGCTCGTAGGGGTGTCTCAACACCTAATGCCCTAAGACCAAATGGTTTGGGAGTCATTCACTGAAAACTCGTTACATGGGTTAAAGATGCATGGTGTTTTAAGTTATATGTATATATAAAAAAAAAAAGAAAAAAAAGACAAATAATAATCCTAACCCAAGGAAATTAACCTTAAACATTAGAACTAAATTTTTTTGTTTTCTTCCAATAAAAGCCCCATAATTATTTGTTAATATATTGAGCACAAAAGAAAAGTTTATTAATATCTTATTAAGAGGTATTGAGCAGATATATAAATTTAATAAGAGTTTGTTTATTTGGATAGATTAATGGAAGTTGAATGATGCATACCTTACTTTCTGGAATTTACAAATTATTTTTCTATTTTAACGCTTTGATTACTAGGGACTAGTAATAAGCACGTTGGGGTGTGATTAGTACTTAAAAGTGCATTTTTATCAAGGTTTTATATCATCATTTTGCACTTGAAGTATCAATAACTCCTTAACCAAAACATGTTTTATAATAATATATCTAATAATATAAGATACCTTTAATTTGTGGTAAATGTTCATTTTAAATACAGGCCTATCACATAAATGAAAGGATTGATTGATGACTTTAAGAACTTAAATTGCAAGGGCAAAGAGATGACCAAAATTAGAAAAGAGATGTCGGTGCAATCCAAACCGGAACACTATTCGGTAATTAGGTCATATCTTGAGTTATAGATCTTAAATTTAGGTCTACTTATATGGATGGAAACATAAGACATAGGCCTACAACTTTCATATAGAGCCCTGATCTAAAAAGGCCATTTTCAAGTCCAAATTGTAGCAACAAGAAAGAAGCCCAAATCTGTCCTTCAGCCCGAGCGCTCTTCAGTATTTTCGTCATATCTGGAGTTTTAGAAGTCTAAATGAGCTGAATGTTTTACACAAGAAATCTGAGACAATTGCCTATAGCTTTCATGTTTTCGAGTGCCTCCAATTGTGATGTTATCAATAACATTTTAGGCAGACAAGAGAAGATAAAAATTATCACTAAGTCAAGAGCTGGCCACCCACTCATCAATTAGTCATCAAATCAATAGTTCCTAATTTTGGCCTATAAAAGGAGGCATTTGCCATACATTTAGGCATCTTGGTTTCCAAATCAAGATCATGCTCTTGCTTTTTATCTTTGTATTTTTTGTAATGTTTATGCTTTGCTTTCATTCATATCAAGTTTATGCCTTTCATTTACTTAGTTAACTTTTATCTTATTTATGTTCTTATTTTGTTTATTTATTTTTCTTTCTTTCATTATGTCTAGCTAAGTTTATTATGTCAAGATGAAAATATTACACTAATGGTGTAAGAATAAGTATAGTGTAAACTTAATATGGACTTTAATGTTTGATACTAACATTTTTATATTTGTTATTTTGTTCACTCTTTAATACTTTGCTTGTTAAATGACTAATCTTGATTTATATTGTATAACACTTGATACAACAAATGCTTGGCACTTTCATAGCCTATACTGTATGGTATAACCGACACCTGAGCTATGAAAGGAACTTGATTTGTTGTTAACATAAGTTATAATCATGAATGTTTGACGAGATTTACAAGTATTAGCATTAATTGAATAAGATGACTAATGTAATCATGTTAACAATCTATAATCTGATTGAAACCTCCTTTGTGTGTGGTTTCCAATTGACTAATAAGAGTTTATACTATACTTGTTTGATATACCATTAGTGAATCCTCTAACCTTGACATTTATTGTTATCGTTGTTTAATCCTTACATTAATTTCCATCTTAAAGTTCTTATCAATTTATCATCTTCTCCTCCTCCTCCTTCTTTTTCTTAATTATTATTATTCTTGTTATTACTATTATTATTGTTGTTGTTGTTGTTATTATTGTTATTGTATTATAATTTGTACAATTAACCTCCCTGTGGTTCGACCCTAGTCTTGCTGGGTTATTTATTACTTCGACAGTCCTGCACTTGGGAGAAGACATTAATCTTTTCGTCGTGTCAGATTGTCACTAAGTCAAGTTGTTGCCTGACACGACGAAAAGATTGTTGTCTTCTCCCAAGTGCAGGAGTGTCGAAGTAATAAATAACCCGGCAAGACCGGGGTCGAACCATAGGGAGGTTAATTGTACAAATTATAAATAACAATAATACAACAACAATAACAACAACAACAATAATAATAACAATAATAGTAGTAGTAGTAGTAGTAGTAGTAGTAGTAGTAGTAGTAATAGTAGTAATAATAATAATAATAATAAAGAAAGAGAAGAAGAAGAAGATGATGAGAACTTGGAGATGAAAAATTAATGTAAGGATTAAACAATAATAATAACAAATGTCAAGGTTAGAGGTTCCACTAATGGTATATCAAACAAGTATAGTATAAACTCTTATTATTGAATTGGAAACCACACACAAAGGAGGTTCCAATCAGATTATATATTGTTAACATGATTACATTAGTCATCTTATTCAATTAATGCTAATACTTGTAAATCTCGTCAAGCATTCATGATTATAACTTATGTTAACAACAAATCAAGTTCCTTTCATAGCTCAGGTGTCGGTTATACCATACATTATGGGCTATGAAAGTGCCAAGCATTTGTTGTACCAAGTGTTATACAACATAAATCAAGATTAGTCATTTAACAAGCAAAGTATTAAAGAGTGAACAAGATAACAAATATAAAACATGTTAGTATCAAACATTAAAGTCCATATTAAGTTTACATTATACTTATTCTTACACCATTAGTGTAACCTTTTCACCTTGACATAACTAACTTAGCTAGACATAATGAAGGAAAGAAAAATAGATAAACAAAATAAGAACATAAAAGCTAACCAAGTAAAGGAAAGGAAATGAAAAGCATAAACTTAATATTAATGAAAGCAAAGCATAAACATTACAAAAAATACAAAGAGAGAAAGGAAGAGCATGATCTTGATCTGAACACCAAGATGCCTAAATGCATGGCAAATGCCTCCTTTTATAGGCCAAAATTGGGAACTATTGATTTGATGACTAATTGATAAGTGGGTGGCCAACTTTTGACTTGGTGACAATCCTTATCTTCTCTTGTCTGCCCAAAACGTCATTGATAACGTCAAAATTGGAGCCAGTTGTAAACATGAAAGTTGTAGCCAATTGTCTCAGCTTTCTTGTGTAAAACATTCAACTCATTTGGACTTCTAGAACTCCAGATATGGCTAAAATACCGAACAGTGCTTGGGCTGGAAGACAGATTCGGGCTTCTTTGTTGTTGCTACAATTTGGACTTGATAATGGCCTTTTTAGATCTTGGGCTCCATATAAAAGTTGTAGGCCTATGTCTTACCTTTCCATCCATATAAATTGGACCTAAATCTGAGATCTGTAGCTCCAGATATGACCCAATTACCGAATAGTATTCCGGTTTGGATTGCACCGACATCTCTTCTCTAAGTTTGACCATCTCTTTATCCTTGCAATTTAAGTTCTTCAAGTCATCAATCAATCCTTTCATTTATGTGATAGGCCTGCATTAAAAATAGACATTTACCACAAATTATAGGTATCTTATATTATTAGATACATTATTATAAAACATGCTTTAGTTAAGGAGTTATTGATACTTCAAGTGCAAAATGATGATATAAAACCATGATAAAAATGCACTTTTAAGTACTAATCACACCCCTCAACCAGCTTATTACTAGTCCCTAGTAATCAAAGCGTTAAAACAATTTGCAAATTTCACAAAGCAAGGTATTCATCATTTAACTTCCATTAATCTATCCAGATAAACAAACTCTCATTAAATTTATATATCTGCTCAATACCACTTAACAAGATATTAACAAACCTTTCTTTTGTGCTCAATGTATCAACACATAATTATGGGGCTTTTCTTAGAAGAAAACAAAATTTTTGTTCTAATGTTTAAAGTTAACTTCTTTGGGTTGGGATTATTATTTTTGTATTTTTTTTTCTTTCTTTTTTTTTTAAAAAAATCTATATACATATAATTTAAAAACATCATGCATCTTTAACCCATGTAACGAGCTTTCAGCTAATGACTCCCAAACCAGTTGGTCTTAGGGCATTAGGTGTTAAGACACCCCTACGAGCTTAGTAACTCGGGTCGCAGATATTGATATGTAGATAGTGCAATGTTTGATTCCCTTAAGCTTTTCTCCTCAACCCATGTAACAAGCGTTGGGCCAATAGCTCCCAAGTCAGTTGACTTTAGGGTATTAGGTGTTAAAACACCCCTTCGGGCTTAATTGCTTAGGTTAGGGAGGCTACGAAACCAAACTTATCTACATTTTTATTATCATCATTTTTTTTATTTTTTTTCTTTTTTTTTCATGTTTTTTTTTTAATTATATACAATCCCTTTCCCTTAGTTGTTACCTTTAACAAAAGAACATAAATAATGTAATAATCCAATATGCAACCCACAATCATATGTTAAAGTGTGTGTGTGTAAATTAAGGTTTAAGAATACATGTTAAATAAGTATATGAGCAGAATTAAGTGGTAACAATACAAGAGTTTGTAAACCTGAATATTTCAGGAAGTATTATAATAGACCTTGTTAAGAATGATTACTAAGATGCGTCTCAAGAGTCACTTTAACAAAAAAACTCCTTTACTCTGCCATCCTAGTAACAACAATTATGCACATGCTTTATGAAATGAAAAACAATTTTTTTTTTATCAACTACTACCCTCTCCCCCCAACCAAAATGAGACATTGTCCTCAATGTTCTAAGGTAGAAAGATAGAGTATAGAAGATATCACCTAAAATAACGAACACTGACAAAACCTGAAACACACTAAAACAAAAATAAGAAATAACAAAACACAATAATAAAACCAAAAGACACAAGTTTTTACAAACAAAAAAAAATTCAAATCGCAGTTGTGAATGTGGCTCACATCTTCCCTTGGTTTTACATCCAAGAACAGCTTAAACGCCCTCAATGGGTCGGGGATAGGCTTCCCATCCAGTTTTCTTAAAAACTGGCAAACAGGGTCTTTTTTAGTCAGATTCCCAAGACTAAGTCAAGTATGTTCTTTATGAAAATGGGTTCATAAGTCATGAATTACACGATGCTTATCTCGACTATGATAAGACTTAAGAGTCAATAGAAGATTATTTAAAGACTCTCTGTGTTTTGAAATAAATCCCACCTTCTGACAATTTTCACAGTTTTTGCGGAATGCATCTGACTCCTTGAATATGATGGGCCAGTAAAATTCACTTTGTAAGATTTCTACAATCCTCTTTTTTGATGAGAAATGATCCCCACATGCCTTAGAGTAACAAAATTTAATGAAATTACTTACCTCATTGTCGAGAATGCATTTTTGAAATATTTGATCAGGACAATAATTGAATAAGTAAGGGTCATCCCAATAAAAATTTTGCTCGTTGCTCAAAAATTTTCTTTTGTCTTCAATACTCCAGTGAGCTGGGAAAAATCCTGAAGCAAGAAAATTGATATTTTTAGCAAACCAAGGCATTGAATTAAGAGAAAGTAGAGATTCATCAGGAAAGTAATCATCGATTGGTGTGATGTCGGGTGTCGAATCTGTTGTCACTTTTGATAAAAGATTCGCATCAACCTTTTCGATGCCTTTTTCATCCTCGATTTCTTCCTGATTGGTCATGGCATGAGAAAATGGAAGTGCTGGCGGAGAATCAGTCGTTTCTTTGCAATTTTCAGATTCAACCCCTTCCTTTCCCTTAGAAATTGACTCATCATCTTTCTCATAAGGTTCAAGAGAGGGTTTTTTAATAACCTTACCACTACGTAGAGTAGTGACTGATTTAACTTGATCCATGTGTTGGCTTCTGGAACTACTTGCATTTGCATTGTATTGCCCCGTAGGATTTTGTTGTGGTTGAGATGGAAACTTACCTTTCTCTTGGAAACTGAGAGTAGATGTTAATTTTGCAAGAGTATCTTTAAAATCTGTCATGTTTTGAGCAAGTTGAGTGTTGATTGTCTCTTGCTTTTCAATGAATGCATACAAAGTTTCCTCAAACTTTCTTATAGGAGATGGAGCATAAGGAGGTGCATATCCATGATAATTTTGGAAATTATGGTGTGCTTGGAACTGTGGTGGTGAAGTTTATGCATTGTCACTCTTCCAACTGAAATTCAAGTGATTTCTCCAACCAGGATTGTATGTTTGTGAGTATGGGTTGTGGTTGGGCCTTTGGAAAGTGTTTAAAGCATGGGCTTGTTCATGGAGACATTCCTTAAAAAAAGGAAAGGTTGGACAATTATTGGTTGAGTGTTCATTTGTTTCACAGATTTGACACACAATGTTTTCAACAGATTTTAATTGACCACTCTTTTTCAATTCTAGTGCCTCAACTTTTCTAGCTAAAGATGCAAATTTGGCTTGAAGGTCATGATCTTCCCTAAGGTTGTGCATACCTCTACTAGATGTATGAGGTTGAGTTTTACTCGGTGCCTCATAAGTACCCGTGGTGTCCCAATTTTGAGCATTTTCAACTAACAAGTCTAAGTACTCTATTGCTTCATCAGGGTCTTTATCTTCAAAAGTTCCATTGCACATCAATTCAACCATTTTCCTATCTTTAGGTGTTAACCCTTCATAGAAATGTGAAACCAATCTCCATGTTTCAAAACCATGATGAGGGCAAGTACTAAGCAAGTCTCGATACCTATCCCAACATTGGTAAAATGTTTCTCCTGGTTTTTGAGTGAAAGTGGTGATTTGTCTTTTGAAAGAGTTTGTTCTATGAGATGGGAAAAACTTCTTTAAAAAATGTTGTTGCATTTCATCCCAAGCACGAATGGATCCTGGTCTTAAATTTTATAGCCATGTTTTAGCTTTATCTTTTAATGAAAAAGGAAAAAGCTTTAATCTGATGGTGTTCATGCTACAATTTAAATTATTATATGTGTTACAGACCTCCTCAAATTCCCTTAAATGCAAGTATGGATTTTCCAATTCCAAACCATGAAAAGAAGGTAAAAGTTGAATAATACCTGGTTTAAAATTAAAATGAGATGCATCGGGAGGAAAAACTATGCATGATGATGCACTTGTTCTTGTGGGATTCATGTGGTCTCTAAGTGTTCTAGCACGGTTATTCTCATTATTTTTATTATGAAGTGATTGATTATCTTCTTCGGCCATATTTTCTGAAAATGATGAGGATATCCTACAAAGTCTACCACTTGATGTACGTGACCACACTCTCATGCACGTGTAGAAATAAAATAAAAGGAAGAAGAAAACAAAAGAAGAAGAAACAAGAGAAAAGAAACAAAGTTATATACAAGAAAAGTGAAAAGAGAAAATAAAATAGCTACTATAATTTATACAAGAACTTACCTCCCCGGCAACGGCGCCAAAAACTTGACACGACGAAAAGATTGTTGTCTTCTTCCAAGTGCAGGAGTGTCGAAGTAATAAATAACCCGGCAAGACCGGGGTCGAACCACAGGAAAGTTAATTGTACAAATTATAAATAACAATAATACAACAACAATAACAACAACAATAATAATAATAACAATAATAGTAGTAGTAGTAGTAGTAGTAGTAGTAGTAGTAGTAGTAGTAGTAGTAGTAGTAGTAATAATAAAGAAAGAGAAGAAGAAGAAGATGATGAGAACTTGGAGATGAAAAATTAATGTAAGGATTAAACAATAATAATAACAAATGTCAAGGTTACAGGTTCCACTAATGGTATATCAAACAAGTATAGTATAAACTCTTATTATTGAATTGGAAACCACACACAAAGGAGGTTCCAATCAGATTATATATTGTTAACATGATTACATTAGTCATCTTATTCAATTAATGCTAATACTTGTAAATCTCGTCAAGCATTCATGATTAGTATAAAACATGTTAGTATCAAACATTAAAGTCCATATTAAGTTTACATTATACTTATTCTTACACCATTAGTGTAACCTTTTCACCTTGACATAACTAACTTAGCTAGACATAATAAAGGAAAGAAAAATAGATAAACAAAATAAGAACATAAAAGCTAACCAAGTAAAGGAAAGGAAATGAAAAGCATAAACTTAATATTAATGAAAGCAAAGCATAAACATTACAAAAAATACAAAGAGAGAAAGGAAGAGCATGATCTTGATCTGAACACCAAGATGCCTAAATGCATGGCAAATGCCTCCTTTTATAGGTCAAAATTGGGAACTATTGATTTGATGACTAATTGATAAGTGGGTGGCCAACTTTTGACTTGGTGATAATCCTTATCTTCTCTTGTCTGCCCAAAACATCATTAATAACGTCAAAATTGGAGACAGTTGTAAACATGAAAGTTGTAGCCAATTGTCTTAGCTTTCTTGTGTAAAACATTCAACTCATTTGCACTTCTAGAACTCCAGATATGGCCAAAATACCGAACAGTGCTTGGGCTGGAAGACAGATTCGGGCTTCTTTGTTGTTGCTACAATTTGGACTTGATAATGGCCTTTTTAGATCTTGGGCTCCATATGAAAGTTGTAGGCCTATGTCTTACCTTTCCATCCATATAAATTGGACCTAAATCTGAGATCTGTAGCTCCAGATATGACCCAATTACCGAATAGTGTTCTGGTTTGGATTGCACCGACATCTCTTCTCTAAGTTTGACCATCTCTTTATCCTTGCAATTTAAGTTCTTCAAGTCATCAATCAATCCTTTCATTTATGTGATAGGCCTGCATTAAAAATAGACATTTACCATAAATTAGAGGTATCTTATATTATTAGATACATTATTATAAAACATGCTTTAGTTAAGGAGTTATTGATACTTCAAGTGCAAAATGATGATATAAAACCATGATAAAAATACACTTTTAAGTACTAATCATTGCCACCCACTCATCATATCAATAGTTGTCAATTTTGGCCTAAAAAACAGGCATTTGTCATGCATTTAGGCATCTCTTGGTTTTCATATCAAGATCATGCTCTTGCTCTTTCTTTATTATAATGCTCAAAGTTTACTTTCATTAATAACTTGTTTATGCCTTTCATTTTCTTTTCTTTACTTAGTTAACTTTTATCTTATTTATGTTCTTATCTTGTTTATTTATATTTCTCTCTTTCATTATGTTTAGTTAAGTTTATTATGTCAAGGTGAAAAGGTTACGGTAATGGTGTAAGAATAAGTATAATGTAAACTCAAGATGAACTTTAACGTTTGATAATATCATGTTTTGTATTTGTTATCTTGTTCACTTTTAATACTTCGCTTGTTAACTTATTATTATTATTATTATTGTTATTCTTGTTGTTGATTTATAATTTATATAGTTACTTATGCTTTGACCTCGGCCTTGCCAGGTTTTTTATTACTTTGACACTCCTGCACTTGGGAGAAGACATCAATCTTTTGGTCATGTCATGTTTTTGAAGCTGTTGCAAGGGAGGTAAATTTTTGTATAAATTATAATTTTTATTTTATTTTCTCTTTTCACTTTGCTTATACGTAACTTTTTTTTTATGTTTTGTTTCTTTTTTTTTCTTTTTTTTGTTCTCTTCCTACAAGGGTATGAGAATGTGATCATGTACATTAAGTAATTGACTTTGTAAGGTTCCTCATCATTTTTAGAAAATATGGTAGAAGAAGATAACCAGTTGTTTCATAATAAAAATAATGAGAATAATCATGTTAGAATACTTAGAAACTACATGAATCCCATAAGAACAAGTACATCATCATATATAGTTTTCTCTCCTAATACATCTCATTTTAGTTTTAAGCTAGGCATTATCAACTTTTACCTTCTTTTCATGACTTAGATTCAAAAAATCTATACTTACATTTAAGGAAATTTAAGGAGGTCTGTAACACCTATAATGACTCAAATTGTAGCATGAACACAATTAGATTAAAGGTTTTTTCTTTTTCCTTAAAAGATAAAGCTAAAATATGGTTATAAAATTTGAGACCAGGATCCATTTGTTCTTTAGATGCAATGTAATAAAAGTTATTAAAAAAGTTTTTTCCTTTTTATAAACAAATTCTTTCAAAAGATAAATCATCACTTTCACTTAAAAACCAAGAGAAATATTTTATCAATGTTGGAATAGGTATCGAGACCTGCTTAATACTTACCCTCATCATGGTTTTAAAACATGGAAATTGGTTTCACATTTTTATAAAGGGTTAACACCTAAAGATAGGTAAATAGTAGAATCGATATGCAATGAAACTTTTAAAGATAAAGACTCCATTGAAGCAATGAAGTACTTAGACTTCGTAGCTGAAAATGCTCAAAATTATGACACTGCAGGTATTTATAAGGCACCTAGTGACACGACTAAAAGATTGATGTCTTCTCCCAAGTGTAGCAATGTCAAAGTAATAAATAACCCGGTAAGATCGAGGTCGAATCACAGGGAGGTTAATTGTACAAATTATAAACAACAACAACAACAATAGTAGTAATAGTAGTAGTAGTAATAACAATAACAATAATAATAATAATAAAGAAAAAGAATTAGAAGAAGAAGAAGATGATGAGAACTTTGAGATGGAATATTAATGTAAGGATTAAACAATGATAATAACAAATGTCAAGGTTAGAGGATCCACTAATGGTATGTCAAACAAATATAGTATAAAATCTTATTATTTAATTCGAAACCACACACAAAGGAGCTTCCAATGAGATTATAGATTGTTAACATGATTACATTAGTTATCTTATTCGATTAATGCTAATACTTGTAAATCTCATTAAGCATTCATGATTATAACTTATGTTAACAACAAATCAAGTTCCTTTCATAGCTCAAGTGCTGGTTATGCCATACAGTATGGGCTATAAATGTGCCAAGCATTTGTTGTATCAAGTGTTATACAACATAAATCAAGATTAGTCATTTAACAAGCAAAGTATTAAAGAGTGAACAAGATAACAAATATAAAACATGTTAGTATCAAACATTAAAGTCCATATTAAGTTTACACTATATTTATTCTTACACCATTAGTGTAACCTTTTCACCTTGACATAATAAACTTAAATTTTAAATAAGATAAAAGTTAACTAAGTAAATAAAAGGAAATGAAAGGCATAAACTTCATATTAATAAAAGCAAATCATAAGCAATACAAAAAATACAAAGAGAGAAAGCAAGAGCATGATCTTGATCTGGAAACTAAAATGCCTAAATGCATGGCAAATGCCTTCTTTTATAGGAAAAAATTGGGAACTATTGATTTGATCACTAATTAATATGTGGGTGACCAACTCTTGACTTGGTGACAATCATTATCTTCTCTTGTCTGCCCAAAATGTCATTAATAACGTCAAAATTGGAGCCACTTGAAAGATGAAAGTTTTAGGAAATTGTCTCAGCTTTCTTGTGTAAAACATTCAACTCATTCGGACTTCTAGAACTCCAGATATGGGCCAAATACTAAACAGTGCTCGGGCTAGAAGACAGATTCAGGCCCCTTTGTTGTTGTTATAATTTGGAATTGAAAATGACCTTTTTAGATCTTGGGCTCCGTATGTAAGTTGTAGGCCTATGTCTTACCTTTCCATCCATATAAATTGGACCTAAAGCTGAGATCCACAACTCTAGATATGACCCAATTACCGAACAGTGCTCCGATTTGGATTGCACCGACATCTCTTTTCTAAGTTCGACCATTTTTTATCCTTGCAATTTAAGTTCTTAAAGTCATCAATCAATCCTTTCATTTATGTGATAGGCCTGCATTTAAAATGAACATTTACCACAAATTAAAGGTATTTTATATTATTAGATATATTATTATAAAACATGCTTTAGTTAAGGAGTTATTGATACTTCAAGTGCAAAATGATGATATAAAACCATGATAAAAATGCACTTTTAAGTACTAATCACACCACCCAACCAACTTATTAGTAGTCCTTAGTAATCAAATAGAAAAACAATTTGTAAATTCCACAAAGCAAGGTATTCATCATTTAACTTCCATTAATCTATCCAGATACATAAACTCTCATTAAATTTATATATTTGCTCAATACCTCTTAACAAGATTTTAATAAACCTTTCTTTTGTGTTTAATTTATCAACACAAAATTATGGGGCTTTTCTTGGAAGAAAACAATTTTTTTTTCTAATGTTTAAGGTTAACTTCCTTGTGTTGGGATTATTATTTTTTTCTTTATATCTATATATATATATATATATATATAACTTAAAACACCATGCATCTTTAACCCATATAACGAGCTTTCAGCTAATGACTCCTAGACTAGTTGGTCTTAGGACATTAGGTGTTAAGACACCCCTACTCACATCTTCCCTTGGTTTTACGTTCAAGAACGACTTAAACGCCCTTTATGGGTCGGGGATAGGCTTCCCATCTAGTTTTCTTAAAAACTGGCAAACAAGGTCTTTTTTAGTCAGATTCCCAAGACTAAGTCGATCATGTTCTTTATGAAATAGTGGCCATAAATCATGAATTACACGATGCACATCTCCACTAGGATGCGTCTCAAGAGTCAATAGAAGATTATCTAAAGACTCCTTACTCAGGCCATCCTTAATGAATTGTATTTTATCTTCACGGTTTATAAATATCATTCCTAAAGAATGACATTGTGTATTACAAGTCCATCTAGCACATCGATGACAGACTCCTAGTCGTTTTGCACGACGCTTCTTTGCAAAACTGCTTTTACCTATTACAGGCATGTGTGAAATAAAGGAATTAGAGGACTCACCTAATAATCGAACCTTTGCATCAACCAGCAAATATCTTCAGGAATTCCATGATTCATTAACAATCTCAATCTTGCACATCTAGCATGGTAAATTTTTGTAATCACATTCTGAGGTGGAGCAAGAAAATACTTTTTCAATTTTTCAAGATTAGTGTCCATTTTCAAATGAGAATTGGAAGAGAGATTCAAAGAATTACATAAATATATACACAGATATCAGTTATTGTGGGAAACTAAAAGAACCAATTTAAATCATGGAGTACCGTTATCCGCCATTTGACCGAGGTGAGAGAAACTAGCAAAAATCACTCAAAAAGAAACACAAAAACAATGTAAGAAAAACAAAATAATCAACCTTTATCTACAAGATCATCCACACTAGTTGATTCATTTTCACTAGGAAAATTATCAAAGTAAGCTTTCAAACGATGTCCATTTTTCTTAAAAACATTGTCATTCATTGAATTCTCAATATCATAGGCCCCATAAAGATTGCTCCATCTTGATCTTAGCTCTCTAAGGAATGCATAGAGTTGAGAATTATAAAACAAAATATTTTGACCAGTATCAACTTTTTAACAGTTTTCACAAGTTTTACAGAATGCATGCGTGTTCTTGAACATGGTAGGCCAATAAAATCCATTTTGAAAGATTTTTGCAGTTGTCTTTTTTGACGAGAAATAACTTCCACATGCTTTAGAATGACAAAGTTTAATGACACTACTTACCTCATTGTCGGGAATGAATCTTTGAAATATTTGATCAGGACAATATTTGAATAAGTTAGAGTCATCCCAATAAAAGTTCTTCACTTCGTTCAAAAACTTTTCTTTATCTTGGGTACTCCAATCAGCTGATGAATCTTCTAAAGTAAGAAAATTGATATTTTTATCATACTAAGGCATTGGACTAAGAGAAAGTAAGGATTCGTTAAGAAAGTAATCATCGATTGATGTGATGTTAGATGTCGAATTTATTGTCACTATTGATAAAAGATTCGCATAAATATTTTTGGTGCTTTTTTCATCCGTGATTTCTTCCTCAGAATAAATCATTTGCAAATCTTCAGATTCATCCAACTCATTTTTACTTAAAGTAGATTCAAGTTGATCATAAACTAATTCGTCAATATGATCTACTTCTTGTAAATCATTATCATCTCTAGGTTGCTTGCAAATGTTGAAAATATTCATCTCCAATGTCATGTTTTCAAATGATAGCTTCATCAGTCCATTCCTATAATTAATCAATGCATTAGACGTTGCAAGAAAAGATGTCCTAAAATAACAGGAAATGAATTACATGCTTCAACAGGTTGTGTGTCCAAGACAACAAAATCCATAGGATAAATGAATTTATTGACTTGTACTAACACATCTTCGACTATTCCTTTAGGATGAACATTTACCATGAATTAAAAGTATATTATATTGTTAGACTTGCTAATATAAAACATGCTTTTGTTAGGGAATTTAATGATACTTTAGGTGCAATATGATGATATAAATCCTTAATGAGAATGCACTTTTAAGTACTAATTACTCACCTAGATTGAGACTCTAAAAAACTGAATATGGAAGTAAATTCACACTAGCTCCAAGATCAAGTAAGGCTATTTCAATTTTATGTTCTCCAATAGAGCAAGAAATTGTAGGAGAACTAGGGTCTTTATATTTCAAAGCATTATTATTATGAAGAATGACACTTACTTGTTTGGCTAAAAAGGCTTTCTTTTTCACATTCAGTTTTCTCTTCACAGTGCATAAATCATTCAAAAATTTAGCATAGGAAAGAACCTGTTTAATAGCATCCAGCAAAGGTATATTGATTCTTACCTGTTTGAAAGTTTTAAAGATTTCAGAGTTGTGATTGACTTTCCTTTGTTTGGTCATGGCTTAAGGAAATGGAAGTGCTGGCGGGGAATCAATCGTTTCTTTGCAATTTTCAGATTCAATCCCTTCCTTACCCTCAGAGATTGACTCATCATCTTTCTCATAAGATTCAAGAGAGGGTTTTTCAATAACCTTACCACTTCGTAGAGTAGTGACTAATTTGACTTGATCCATGTGTTGACTTCCGGAACTACTTGCATTTGCATTGTATTGCCCCTTGGGATTCTGTTGTGGTTGAGATGGAAACTTATCTTTCTCTCGGAAACTGAGAGCAGATGTTAATTTTGCAAGAGTATCTTTAAAATTTATCATGTTTTGAGCAAGTTGAGTATTGATTGTCTCTTGCTTTTCAATGAATGCATGCAATGTTTCCTCAAGATTTCTTCTAAGAGGTGGAGCATAAGGAGGTATTATTATTGCTATTGTTATTATTGTTACTGTTATTATTATTGTTGTACTATTGTCATCTATAATTTATACAATTAACCTCCCTGTGGTTTGACCCCGGTCTTGTCGTGTTATTTATTATTTTGACACTCCTACACTTGGGAGAAGACATCAATCTTTTAGTTGTGTCATGTTGTTGGTGTCGTTGCCAGGGAGGTAAGTTCTTGTACAAATTATAGTATTTATTTTATTTTCTCTTTTCACTTTTCTTATATATAACTTTGTTTATTTTGTCTTGTTTCTCCTTTTTTTTTCTTCTTTCTTTTATTCTATTCCTACATGTGTCTGAGAGTGTGGTCATGCACATTAAGTGGTAGATTTTGTAGGGTATCCTCATCATTTTTAGAAAATATGGCTGAAGAAGATAATCAATCACTTTTTAATGAGAATAATAAGAACAACCGTGTTAGAACACTTACAGAGCATATGAATCCTACAAGAACAAGTGCACCATGAAGTATAGTTTTTCCTTTTGATGCATCTCATTTTAATTTTAAGCTGGACATTATACAACTTTTACCTTCTTTTTATGGCTTAGATTTAGAGAATCCATACTTGTATTTAAAGGAATTTGACGAGGTCTGCAACATATATAATGATTCAAATTGTAGCATGAACACCATCAGATTAAAGCTTTTTCCTTTTTCATTAAAATATAAAGCTAAAACATGGCTACAAAATTTAAGACCAGGATCCATTCGTGCTTGAGATGAAATGCAATAAGATAAGAATATAAATAAGATATAAGTTAACTAAGTAAAGGAAAGGAATTGAAAGGCATAAACAAGATATTAATGAAAACAAAACTTAAGCATTATAAAAATACAAAGAGAGAAAGTAAGAGCATGATCTTAATCTAGAAACCAAGATACCTAAATGCATGGCAAATGTCTCCTTTTACAAGCTAAAATTAGGAACTATTGATTTAATGACTAATTGATGAGTGGGTGGTTAACTCTTGACTTGGTGACAATCTTATCTTCTTTTGTCTACCCAAAACATCATTGATAATGTCAGAATTGAACCACTTGAAAAATGAAAGTTCTAGGAAATTGTCCTAACTTTTTAGAAAAAAATAAAGATCTTACATTTTCATCCATATAAAGTGGATCTAAATCCAAGATCTACAATTCCAGATATGACCCAATTACTAAATAGTATTTTGGTTTGGACTACACCAACATCTCTGTTCTAAGTTTGACCATCTCTTTGTCCTTTCAATTTCGATTCTTAAACTCATCAATCAATCTTTTTATTTATGTTATAGGCCTGTATTTAAAATGAACATTTACCACAAATTAAAGGTATCTTATATTATTAGATATATTATTATAAAACATGCTTTAGTTAAGGAGTTATTGATACTTCGAGTGTAAAATGATGATATAAAACCTTGATTAAAATGCACTTTTGAATACTAATCAGTATGCATCTGTTACCTTTTGATTTTGGATGAGAGACTTGTGATCCTTGATAAGAACCCTCTAGAAATTTTTAAGTGTGAATAAACAAAAAAGTTAAGTTCTTTTACATAAATGGCGTAGTTAAGGCTGATTTAGTTGAAAATTTTCAAGGTTTGGCTAAAATAACTCCGATGTAAACATCATTTAAAATCACTTAAAATTTGTAGAGGAGAAGCATACATTTCGATTGGATCTATTCTTGCTTAATTTAGAGGTCTGTAACTTCATATTCATTCATTTGAAGCTGTCAACTCGATCAACCAAAAATTTTAAAATGCAATGATAGCTGATCACAGATGAAATATTATTGAGTTTTTTAAAAACAACATATAGATGTTTGATAGGAAAAATTGATCTATATAGAGGGGGTGTTTTGATGTAACCATATTATTTGATAGTTTCACCCATATTTACCTAATGTTTTGTCCATGTTTTATATGTAAAATGCCTTGATATTCTTTGTTTTATGTTTTGAAGGCACTTTTGGATAAAAATGCAAAAAGGAGTAAATTGGAGATAATTGGCAGATTTGATGTTCAGTCAATGTTTTGTGTAAAGCGTGAGTTCTAGAGATCGAAATGAAATGATTCCAGTGGCACTAAAAAGCTAATATCCATACCTTTATGGAAAAGTAATGTAAGAAAAATAAAAAGAGGAAGATCATGGAAATCACATCCTTCAAAGTGAAATCTTGCATTCTACCACTGTTGACCTTTGTCTATTCAAAATTCAATATCTGGAGCTATAGATGTCCAATCTATACAAACTCAATTGTGTTGGATTCCTGACTCAAAGGTCTGTAAACGCTCCAAATTGCAACAAAAAACAATGTTAGATGAGGGAGATATGATTTTTCAAAGATGACAACTAAATTCTGCCAGTAATCAGGTTTCGTGAAGAAATGAGTCCAAATTATGTTTCGAAGCTTCTAAACCGTCATCAAAGTTCTTATATCAGAAATTTAGCTCATCTAAGTCAGATTTTGAAGATTTCATGCAAGGATATTTCTCTTTTTTAGGGAAAATAGTTATTGAAGTACTTAAATGTCAATTGTCAACTTAAGGGAGGACTACTTTGTAAATTAGGAACTAGGGTTTCTTAGCATATAAAAAGAAAGAGAGAGAGGAGAGAAGGGGGGTAGCAGCCAAAAGTTAAGAAACACAAATTCTCTCCTCTACAAACCTAAAAAAATCATGCTCTCTTCATTCTTTAAGAGTAGTTGTTCAATAGTTATGCAAGGCTAAGCTCTTTTCTTGGTTGCAAGGACACAACAAACCTTCGGATTTCAAGAACCGTGAGATTTATTCTTTCTTTTATTTTCAGTTTATATTATGAATAAGTATGATTGTTCTCTTATGCATATTTTCTATGATTGTTGTTGATAATTGCTAGAGCGAAACTCTAAGTTATTATTGTAAACAATTTATTGCTAAGTTTGATATCAAAACCAGAGTTGTGATGTATGAACTTGTGAAGCAACTAAGCTTGATAATTGTGGCGGAACTACATTATTAAACTTAGGGAGAACACTCAAATATCTAGTTCTTAGGGCTACCATTCAACTAAATCATTAATGCGGACATTGTGATTGTTTGTTAGTTAGGGTTAGTTATACGGTGGATCCGTTAATTAACCAACATTAAAAAAAGATAAAAATTCAAAATATAAATTGTAGTTTTGTTTTAAGGATCGGTTTTAATTTTTATTGGTGGATGTGTGCTTGCAACCAAGGTTTGTTTTCTTGATAAATTTTGATTTCAATTGATTTTGTTTGCTAGTTTAATTTCTTCCATAATTTAGATCATCACAAATCAAAACCCCCTAATTGCATAACGTATAGCATAAAAATCTAAACTAAATCTTCCTTGTGGGATCGACCTCTTGCTTGTTCTATACTATCTTGTGTGTTGTGTTTTAAGCTAAGGTAATTAATTTGTGCGACCACGACATCGCAACATGTTTTTCAGTTGAATGCTAGTGGTTAGAGATCTTGAGGTGGTTGGAGATGCCATATTCATTCATCTGAAGATACCTACTTGATCAATCAAAACTACCAAAGAAGAAGCTAAATAGTGGTTAAACAATATGTCACTCAATCCCTTCATTAAACTTAAGAGACACATCATTTACATTAAACCTTAAAAATTAAGGTTTTTAATTTGGGTTTTGACAAAGTTCAATGTTGTCCCTACTCTTTCAATTTGTTTTACCTACACCTATGATTGTCTTTCACCTTTTAATTGCATACAGTTTCATCATTTTCCAAACTCAATCATCTACCTGAAAGTTTAGCTTCATTTTCATTTTAGTCCTTGGTTTCTGACTTATGCACTTAGACCCTTAAATGACCATCAAACTTTTAATTTTTTTTTATATTTGGCCCCTAATTTGGTCAATTTCAGCCCTTACAATCACATGCCTTTTTTAGTTTGGTTCTTAGTTTTGGATTTCTTTAATCAAGTCCCTAAGTGTTCGTTTAACTTTAATAGTCTTACAATTAAGTCCCTAATTCATCCAATTAATCCTCCTAAAATACCAATAAAGTATTGATGCAACCATATTATTTAATAGTTTCACCCATATTTACCTAGTATTTTGCCTATGTTCTATATATATAATTCCTTGATATTCTTTGTTTTATATTTTGAAGGCACTTTTAGATGTTAGATTCAAAAAGAAATAAATTGGAGATAATTGACAAATTTGACCTACGATCGATGTTTGGTACAGAGCTTGAGTTCTAGAAGTTCAAGTGAAGTGATTCGAGGGAGTGGCATTTGAAAGCTAACATCCAAACCTTTATATACATATATGGCATGAAAAAAAAAAGAGTATGGAAATCGAAGCCTTTAGAGTCAAATTTTACATTATACTAGTGTTGACCTTTGGCATTTCGACTTGAATATCTTGAACTAGAGAAGTCCATTTGATTTAACTTACTTTTTTTTAGATTTTTTATTTGAAGATGTATCAGCCTACCAAATTCCATTAGAAAAAGAGCTCATATGAGAGAGATATGATTTTTCTAAGATGACACATAAATTTTGCCGATATATAGGTTTTATGAAGAAGTAAATCCAAATTACTTCCTAAAGCATCCAAACCGATATCCAAGTCTTTATTTTGACATTTAACTCTTTAAGGTCAAAGTCAAAGCTTGAGGATTTTATGTAAGATTATTTCTTCTTTTTTAGGAAAATTGTTATTGAACTACTTAAATGTAATTGTCTACTTAGGTAAGGACTATTTTGTAAGAAAAAGGGATTAGGGTTTCCTATCAAATAAAAAGAAAGAGAGAAATGAAGAGAGGGGATGACCAAAAAAGAGAAAAAAAATGCACCCTTTCCTTCAAAATCCCTAAATCATGTATTTTTTTTATTAGTTGTTCAATAGACATGCAAAGCTAAGCTTTTTTATTATTATTATTGTTTCTTGGAGAAAAACAATATTCTAAACAAGAATAGTTGCTATTGCCACTAGCCCCACCCTATCGAGGTCAAATTCCACTATTTTCTAGGGGTTTTAGGTAGTTTTTATTTTTTAGCATTGGATTTTCATTCAATTTATACTACTTTAAATCTTTTATATGGTTAATTTCTTTTAAGTTTTCTTGACGATTTATGCATGTAACTCATTCTACTAATCAAAGACAAATGTAGGTAGATCTTAAAATAGAAAACACATTACGCAGGTTATAAGAGGAAGCTCGCACCAACACCATACTTGTTGCACGATAACGAACACTCAAAGAGCTTGTTGTTCTTAACGTGTAGTATCAACCATTGTGCATAAACATTGACAACAAAGTCAACTTTGAGCTCAATTTTGGTTTTATAAACTTACTATAAATATTTAATGGATTTGTCGGAGAAGATCCTCATAATCATCTTAATGAGTTCCTCATGGTTTGTGTTGGCATGAAATCACATAGAGTTGATGAAGAACAGGTTAATTTGAAAGCTTTCCCATTCTCTTTAAAAGGGGTAGTAAAAGAATGACTTTTATCTATTCTTCGCTATTCCATTATAACTTGGAATGGTGTGAAGTAGATTTTCCTTGAAAAGTATTTCCCAACCTCTTGAGTTGCCAACACAAGGAAAGAAATATGTGGGATTTGACAATCTCATGGGGAGACATTCTTTGAGTATTAGGAAAGTTTTAAGTAATTGTGTATTCAATGTTGTCATCATCAGATAACTAATTAGTTGCTCATTCAATATTTATATGATGGACTGATGCCTATTGACTGTAGTATCATTGATGTAGCAAGTGGAAGGGTATTGGTAGATAAAACACCTAATGCTGCATACTAATTGATCTCAAATATGGCGACCAACTCGAAACAATTTGGCATGCATGGAAACCTTCCAAGCAAACGAGTAAATAAGGTAAGTATTGCTAATGAGAATAAAGTTAATGATCTTACTTCTCTTGTGTGTTTTTTGGCTTGTAAAAATGTACAACATGTGAAATTTTATAGCATATGCTTATTATAAGAACATGCTTTGGATATGTGCTTAACCATGCAAGAAGCTTACATTTAACAAGCTAATATAGTTGATGAAGCATTCAATAGAAAGACTTAGTCTAAGTATGATCCTTGTTTTAACACGTATAATTTTGGATAGTAAGATCATCTGAACTTATGTTATGGGAACCTACTTTAACAAGGCAATCAAGGCCAACAGTTTCATCCCTATGAATTTCAGTCCTAACAGAATTATCAAGTGAGATAGCCCCTTACATTCACAAATTCCAATGTTATGGGGTCATTGAGTGCCATAAAATACCATGTCTTTTTAATATGAACCAAGGTCAAGTATTCACAACTTAGAGAAGCAAATGTGAAATGATAAAGAACTTGAAGAGCAAAGGTCGAAACAAACTGAGATGGATGAAGAAAAGGAGATAAAAACTAAACTAAGTATAAAGAAAAAAACACCCCACTCCTCACTCAACAAATTCTAATTTTAAGAAAATTCCCCCTTTTTCGTTAAGTTTTTCTAGGTCAAAAAAAAAGGACAAAGAAAAAGAGATTTTACAGGTTTTCAAGAAATTGGAACTCAACATTCCTTTAATTGATGCTATCAAATAAATACCTAAATATGCCAAATTCATGAAAAAGTTGTGCACTACCAAGAGAGCTTACAAGCTAAAAGGTTATGACATGGTAACTATTGGTGGAGTAGTATCTACTACTATTCAAAAGAATCTGCCTTTGAAGCAAAAAAACCTAGGTGCGTTTATTATCTCATTTGTTATTATAAATGCTAGTTTTAAATGGGTCTTATATGGTATAGGTGCATCCATTAGTGTTATGTCTAAACATTTTATGATTCTTTTAGTCTTGAGCCTTTGATTAAAACTAGTATTATAATACAACTTATGGATCATAGTATTGTTTACCCACTTGGTGTGATAGAAGATGTCCTAATCGAGATTAGTTATTACATGTGACTTTTATATTATTGATATGGAACGTAAGTCTTGTGATTCTTCCTCGAATAACAAAACTTTTATATTGTTTGGAAGATCATTATTGAAAATTGCCAATATGAAAATTGATTGTAGTAAGGATACTTTGTCTATGGAAGTAAGAGATAAAAAAATTGAATTTAAAATTCATGAGGCAATGAAATATCCTTACAATAATGTTTATTCTATCATATACTATGACCAAGTTGATAAGTGTGTACAACAAGTTTTTGATTTTGTTTGTGATGATGGATTAAGCATAGCTTTAAGCTATGACTATGATTTTACTGAGATAGAAGAGATAGAGAAGCACACATGTGTTCCCTAAAATGTGCAAGAATGAACATTAGCTTTGCAAGCTTTGCAAACCATTCTCCATGGTAATGTCTTTCTTGATTTAGTACTTTCATATAAAAAGCTTTTACCATCTATTTTACAAGCCCTGGAGTTAGAATTGAAACCTATGCCTAATAATTTGAAGTATGTATTCATTGGTGATAACAATACACTTCCTATTATCATAGGAAAAGGTTTCACAAGTGTGCAAAAGGAAAAACTTGTGAAGTTGTTATGTGATCACAAAATAGCCATTGGATGGACTTTAGCTGACATCAAGGGCATTAGTCCCTCGACATGTATGTATCATATATTAATGGAGGACAATGCAAAATTAATAAGGGAAATGCAAAGGAGGTTGAATCCACCTATAATGAAGGTAATGAAAGTTAAAATTTTGAAATTATTAGATGCAAGAGTTATTTACCCCATCACGGATAGTAAATGGGTGGCGCCAACCCATGTGGTGCCCAAAAATATCAGAATCATGTTGGTAAAGCATAAGAATCATGAACTCATTCCTACTTGCATCTCAAGTGGTTGGAGAATATATGTTGATTATACAAAGTTTAATCTTTCTACATGTAAAGATCATTTCTCATTACCATTTATGGACCAAATGCTTGAATGCCTAACATATAAGTCTTTTTACTACTTTCTTAATGGATATAGTGGATATGATCAGATTACTATTAATCTTGAAGATCAAGAAAAGACTATATTTACATGTTCATTTGGTATATATGCATATAAGAGAATGTCTTTTAGTCTCTGTAATGCACTTGTAACTTTTGAAAGATATATGGTGATAATTTTTTCTGATAGAATAATTGAGGTTTTCATGAATGATTTCATGATGTATAGTGATTCTTTTGATAAGTATTTAGAAAATTTATCTTTAGTCTTGAAAAGATGTATTGAACCTAAACTTGTCTTGAACTATAAAAAGTGTTATTTTATGGTAGAACAAGGAATAGTTCTTGGGCGTGTTGTGTCTTCGCATGAATTAAAGGTTGATAGAGCTAAAATAGTTGTTATATTTACTTTATATAAAAGTCATTTTTTTACTAACCATATAGTTTGAAGGTATCTTTTGAAGAAAAAGTAGTCCAAACCAAGATTGATTAGATGGTTTTTGCTTTTGCAAGAAATTGATCTTCAGATCAAAGACAAAAAAGTGACAAAAACCATATGGCTGATCACTTGAGCCAATTAAGGACCAAAGATATACAAACTAAAATAATAAGAGAGACATTCCCTGACAAGCAGTTATATGTATTACATTCCTCTACGAAACCATGGTGTGTTGATTTGGTAAACTATTTAAACACCAAAGAATTCCCTCCAGGTTTGTCTACAACCTAGAAAGACAAGTTACAAGCTTGCTTGATCATTTTTTATGATCGGGTTGTTTTAACTCGCAAGTGCATGAGTGTGCGATGTAGCAATTAACTTAGTAAAATCGAGGTCATATCCATAGAGAGCTAGATCTGGAAATTAAGCTAGGTAACAAAAAAACACTCAAGAGAAATTAAATTAATAATAAATTGGTTGAAAATAATTGATGGATTTGTTTTCAAAGATGAAAACATGTAAATATATTTTAAATGACAAGAAAAAATAAGTCTTGATCCAAATCAATTTTAATGGTGATGTATTTATGATTCCTTTAAGATATATAAGATAACTCAACCTAATATCAACAATGGTGGTATTAAATTGAAAAATATTACAGTGAAGTTTAAAAAGATGAAAATTGATTATTACTTAAGAATGAACAAATACTTTCATATTAAGTAAGATATTAAATCAAGCAATCTCTATACCAAAACTAAAGTTTATGTATAAAAATTCAAGATTATAATATTACCTAAATGATTTCTAAAATTTCCTTGCAATAATTAAACTATTATCTAGAAAATGAGAAGATAAACATTAAGATTCATTCATATCTTAAAGAACTCATCTCAACCACCATTATCCTTGATTTGGATCCAAGAAAGAGATTAGCCAACTAACATGACTAAAAAATTAATGTCTTCTCCCAAGTGCAAGAGTGTTGAAATAATAAATAACCCGGCAAGACCGGGGTCGAACCATATGAAGGTTAATTGAACAAGTTATAAATAACAATAATACAACAACAACAACAACAAAAACAACAACAATAATAATAATAATAATAATAACAATAATAATAATAGTAGTAGTAGTAGTACTAATAACAATAATAATAACAATAACAATAATAATAATAATAATAATAATAATAATAATAAAGAAAAAGAAGGAGAAGAAGAAGAAGAAGAAGAAGATGAGAACTTTGAAATGGAATATTAATATAAGGATTAAACAATGATAATAACAAATATCAAGGTTAGAGGTTCCACTAATGGTATGTCAAACAAGTATAGTATAAACTCTTATTACTCAATTGAAAACCACACACAAAGGAGGTTCCAATCTGATTATAGATTGTTAACATGATTACATTAGTCATCTTATTCGATTAATGTTAATACTTGTAAATCTCATCAAGCATTCATGATTATAACTTATGTTAACAATAAATCAAGTTCCTTTCAGAGCTTAGGTGTCGGTTATACCAAACAGGATGGGCTATGAGAGTGCCAAGTATTTGTTTTACCAAGTGATATACAACATAAATCAAGATTAGTCATTTAACAAATAAAGTATTAAAGAGTGAGCAAGATAACAAATACAAAACATGTTAGTATCAAACATTAAAGTCCATATTAAATTTACAGTATACTTATTCGTACATCATTAGTGTAACATTTTCACCTTGACATAATAAACTTAGCTAGACATAATGAAAGAAAGAAAAATAAATAAACAAAATAAGAACATAAATAAGATAAAAGTTAACTAAGTAAATGAAAGGAAATAAAAGGCATAAACTTGATATTAATGAAAATAAAACATAAACATTACAAAAAAATACAAAAAGAGAAAGCAAGAGCATGATCTTGATCTGGAGACCAAAATACCTAAATACATGGCAAATGCCTCATTTTTATAAGCCAAAATTGGGAACTATTGATTTGATGACTTATTGATGAGTGGGTGGCCAACTCTTGACTTGGTGACAATCCTTATCTTCTCTTGTATGCCCAAAACGTCATTGATAACGTCGAAATTGGAATCACTTATAACATGAAAATTATAGAAAATTGTTTCAGCTTTTTTGTGTAAACAATTCAGCTCATTTGGACTTCTAGAACTTCAGATATGAGCCAAACACTGAACAGTGCTTGGGTTAGAAGACAAATTCAGAATTCTTTATTGTTGCTCTAATTTGGACTTGAAAATGACCTTTTTAGAACTTGAGCTCCATATAAAAGTTTTAGGGCTATCTCTTACCTTTCCATCCATATAAATTGGACCTAAATCTGAGATCTACAGCTCTAGATATGACCGGTATGGATTGCACCGACATCTCTTTTCTAAGTTTGGCATCTCTTTATCCTTTCAATTTCAATTCTTAAATTCATCAATCAATCCTTTTATTTATGTGATAGGACTGTATTTAAAATGAACATTTATCACAAATTAAAGGTATCTTATATTATTAGATATATTATTATAAAATATGTTTTAGTTAAGGAGTTATTAATACTTCAAGTGTAAAATGATGATATAAAACCTTGATAAAAATGCACTTTTAAGTACTAATCACACCCCCCAACCAGCTTATTACTAGTCCCTAGTAATCAAAGCGTTAAAATAAAAAAACAATTGGCAAATTCCACAACGTAAGGTATTCATCATTCAACTTCCATTAATCTATCCAGATAAACAAACTCTCATTAAATTTATATATTTGCGTAATACCTCTTAACAAGATATTAATAAACCTTTCTTTTGTACTCAATATATCAACACATAATTATGGGGCTTTTCTTGGAAGAAAATAAAATTTTTGTTCTAATGTTTAAGGTTAACTTCCTTGGGTTGGGATTATTATTTTTATCTTTTTTATATATATACATATAACTTAAAAAATCATGCATCTTTAACCCATATAACGAGCTTTTAGCTAATGACTCCCAAACCAGTTAGTCTTAAGGTATTAGGTGTTGAGACACCCGTACGAGCTTAGTAACTCGGGTCGTAGATACTAATATGTAGATAGTGCAATGTTTGATTCCCTTAAGGTTTTTTCCTCAACCCATGAAACAAGCGTTGGGTCAATAGCTCTCAAGTCAGTTGACTTTAGGGTATTAGGTGTTAAAACACCTCTTCAGGCTTAATTTCTTAGGTTAGGGAGGCTACGAAACCAAACTTATCTATATTTTTATTATCATCATTTTTTTTCTCTTTTTTTTTTTTGTTTTTATTTTAAATTATATACTATCATTTTCCCTCAGTTGTTACCTTTAACAAAAGAACATAAATAATGTAATAATCCAATGTGCAACCCACAATCATATGTTAAAATGTGTGTGTATAAATTAAGGTTTTAGAATACATGTTAAGTATATGAGCAGAATTAAGTAATAACAATTCGAGAGTTTGCAAACCTGAATATTTCAAGAATTATTATGATAGATCATATTATGAATGGTTACTAAGATGCTTCTCAAGAGTCATAAAAAGATCCCCTTTACTTTGCTATCATAGTAACAACAATTTTGCATATGCTTTATAAAATGGAAAACAAATTATTTTTTTCAACTACTACCCTCTCCCTCCAACCAAAACGAGACATTGTCCTCAATGTTCTAAGGTAGAAAGATAGAGTATAGAAGATATCACCTGAAATAACGAACACTAACAAACCTGAAACACACTGAAACAAAAATATGAAATAACAAAACATAATAATAAAACGAAAAGACACAAAAATTACAAAATGAAGACTCAAATCTAATCTAAGCTTTTTACGGCTTTCCTTAGATGACCAATTTATACGACTCATGAAGGGATTAATTACTAGAATGAAAGATTGTAGTTGATCAATCAATTATTCAGCAGTAGTAATAGAGATTATGATTTGTTATGTAGAAGATGTTAGAAATTCTTGTTCCACAGCATGTTCAAGAAAAGACAATAACTTATCATAATAACCATTAACATTTAACAAACTTGTGGGTTTATGGTGAATGTGTAGTTGAGCCCAAGAGAAAATATGAAAGATCTCTTCCAATATGCCTAGACCACCTGGTAAGGCAATAAAGGCATCAGCATGGTTAAACATTGCATTCATTTGAGCAGACATTATGGAGACTTGTAATTCCTCTCCAATTGTTTTTCTAATGATGTCCCCTTGTGCTAAAGCTTTGGGAACAACCCCAAAACTTGACTACCTCCTAAAAATACAGCTATTGACACACCTCTCATTAACCCAAGACTACCTCCCCCATACACTAAATGAATCTTTCTCTCAACTAGAACCTAACCAAGATGATTTGCTAATTATAAAAACTCTTTTTCTTTCCTAGGACTAGATCCACCAAAAACACAAACATTTTTTATATGATGACTTGAAGAACTTGTCATTTCTACACACTTTTATATATCTGTTAAATGTATAGGTTGAGTAGAAATGAAGGGAAGGAAGAGAGGATTTTATAAATGAGAAATTAAAAAGGCAATCATACCACCCATATATAGGTCAGCTAGAGTCTCACACACTCTATCTCTCTCTCTTTTTATTTATTTATTTATTTATTTTTGAAAAAGCATGTGTATGTACAGGTAGTTGTGATTGTGACTCACATCTTCCCTTGATTTTACATCCAAGCATGGCTTAAATGCCCTCTATGGATCAGGGATAGGCTTCCCATCCAGTTTTCTTAAAAATTGGCAAACAGGGTCTTTTTTAGTCAGATTCTCAAGGCAATGCCAAACATGTTCTTTATGAAAATGGGTTCATAAGTCATGAATTGCATAATGTTTATGTCAACTATGATGAGACTTAAGAGTCAATAGAAGATTATCTAAGAACTCTCTGTGTTTTGAAATAAATCCCACCTTTTGACAATTTACACAATTTTTGTTGAATGCATGTGACTCCTTGAATATGGTGGGCCAATAAAATCCACTCTTTAAGATTTCTACAATCTTTTTTTTAAGAGAAATGATCCCCACATGCCTTAAAGTGACAAAATTTAATGACATTACTTACCTCATTTCCAGGGTCATGAATTGCACGATACTTATGTCGACTATGATAAGACTTAAGAGTCAATAGAAGATTATCTAAAGACTCTCTGTGTTTTGAAATAAATCCCACCTTTTGACAATTTGCATAATTTTTACGGAATGCATGTGACTCCTTGAATGTGGTAGGCCAATAAAATCCACTCTGTAAGATTTCTACAATCCTCTTTTTTTTTTTATGAGAAATGATCCCCACGTGCCTTAAAGTGACAAAATTTAATCAAATTACTTACCTCATTTTCGAGAATGCATCTTTGAAATATTTGATCAGGACAATAATTGAATAAGTAAAGGCCATCCCAATAAACTTTTTGCACGTTGCTAAAAAAATTTCTTTTATCTTCGGTACTCTAGTGAGCTGGCAAAAATCCTAAAACATGAAAATTGATATTTTTAGCAAACCAAGGCATTAAACTATGAGAAAGTAGAGATTCATCAGGAAAGTAATCATTGATTGGTGTGATGTCGAGTATTGAATCTGTTGTCACTTTTGATAAAAGATCTGCATCAACATTTTCGGTGCTTTTTTCATCATCGATTTCTTCCTGATTGGTCATGGCATGAGGAAATGGAAGTGCTGGCAGGAAATCAATCTTTTCTTTGCAATGTTCATATTCAATCCCTTCCTTACCATTAGAGATTGACTCATCATCTTTATCACGAGGTTCAAGAATTGGTTTTTGAATAACCTTACCACTACGAAGAGTGATTACTAATTTGACTTCATCTATGTGTTGACTTCCACGACTACTTGCATTTGCATTGTATTGCCCCTTGAGATTTTGCTATGGTTGAGATGGAAACTTACCTTTCTCTTGAAAACTGGGAGCATATGTGAATTTTGCAAAAGTATTTTTGAAATATGTTATGTTTTGAGTAAGTTGACTATTGATTGTCTCTTGCTTTTCAATGAATGCATACAAAGTTTTCTCAAAATTTCTTGTAGGAGGTGGAGCATAAGAAGGTGCATATCCATGATAATTTTGGAAATTATGGTACGCTTGAAACTGTGGTTATGAAGTTTGTGCATTGTCCCTCTTCCAACTGAAATTTTGGTGATTTCTCCAACGAGGGTTGTATATTTGTGAGTATGGGTTGTGGTTGGCCCTTTGGAAACTGTTTAAAGCATGGGCTTGTTCATGGACACATTCCTTAAAAGAAGGCAAGGTTGGATAGTTAGTGGTTGAGTGTTCATTTGTTTCACATATTTGACACACAATATTTTCAATAGATTTTAATTGACCACTCTTTTTCAATTCTAGTGCCCCGACTTTTCTAGCTAAAGATGCAAACTTGTCTTGGAGGTCATGATCTTCCCTAAGGTTGTACATACCTCCACTAGATGTATTAGGTTGAGTTTTACTCGGTGTCTTATTAGTACATGCGATGTCCCACTTTTGAGCATTTTCAGCTAACAAGTCTAGGTACTCCATTGCTTCATCAGGGTCTTTATTTTCAAAAGTTCCATTGCACATCAATTCAACCATTTATCTATCTCTAGGTGTTAACCCTTCATAAAAATGTGAAACCAATCTCCATGTTTTAAAACCATAATGAGGGCAAGTATTAAGCAAGTCTCGATACCTATCCCAACATTGGTAAAATGTTTCTCCTGGTTTTTTAGTGAAAATGGTGATTTGTCTTTTGAAAGAGTTTGTTTTGTGAGATGTGAAAAATTTCTTTAAAAACTGTTATTGCATTTCATCCCAAACACGAATGGATACTGGTCTCAATTAAAATTAAAATAGTTAAAATAGAATTATATAATTTTTAATAAAATACTAATCTATATAAAAATAGAAAATGCTATACCTATATTCTATATGTAATAGAGTACCTCAACCTATATAATATGGAATATATATATATATATATATATATATATTATTCTAAATTTAATATTTAATAATAAATATAATATAATAAATAATATTAAACATTAATAAAATAGGATCTTATATTAACTATTAAGTAAATTATAGTTCTATTCTATTATACTTCTATTCTAGAGAATTCTATTCTCTATTCATTTCGCATTTTGAATTATACTTCTATATTCATTTAGAAATTAATATAAATATATTAATATATTAATTAAATTAATTAAATATATTAATTAAATTTAGTAATTGAATGTTAGGGCAAGAAAAGACTCCTTTTATTACTATACCTTACCTGGTATAGCAATAAAAAAAAAAAAGAAGAGCCTGTTTTACAATGTTAATAAACAATCTGACATTCTTATTTAATATTCCATTATTTATTATTACTAATCAATAAAACTATCTTAAAAAGGCGGGAGGAGGGGGATTTCATTTTATGGTAAAAAGTTTATTCATTTTAATTATTTCACAAGAAGACAAAAAAGAAAACAAGGGATCCGTTGAATTTCAAATAGTAAGTTTTACTAATAAAATACGAAGACTTACTTCACATTGAAATTACATAGAAAAGACTATTTATCTTAAAGAGGTTTACGAAAAATTCTAGGAAAACGCCAACGACTACTGTCTTATTTGGCAAAGAAAAATGGAGTACGTTATAAAGAATTAATTAGCCAGTTGAACATTCAGGAATCAAAAACTTGATATGAATGAAAGTAAAACATAAATATTACAAAAAAAAATACAAAAAGAGAAAGCAAGAGCATGATCTTGATCTAGAGACCAAGCCTAAATACATGACAAATGCCTCCTTTTCTAGGCTAAAATTGGGAACTATTAATTTGATGACTAATTGATGAGTGGTGGCCAACTTTTAACTTGGTGACAATCCTTATCTTCTATTGTCTGCCCCAAAACGTTATTGATAATGTCAAAATTAGAGCCACTGGAAAACATGAAAGTTGTAGGGAATTGTTTTTCAGATTTCTTGTGTAAACATTCAGGTCATTTGGACTTCTAGAACTCCAGATATGGGCCAAACACTGAATAGTGCTCAGGCTGGAAGATAGATTCAGATTTCTTTGTTGTTGCTCCAATTTGGACTTGAAAATGGCCTTTTTAGATCTTGGGCTCCATATGAAAGTTGTACGGTTATGTCTTACCTTTCCATCCATATAATTTAGACCTAAATCTAAGATCTAAAACTCTAGATATGACCTACTTATCGAACAGTGTTCCGGTATGGACTACACCGGCATCTCTTTTTTAAGTTTGGTCATTTCTTTGTCCTTTCAATTTCAGTTCTTAAATTCATCAATCAATCCTTGTATTTATGTGATAGGCCTGTATTTAAAATGAACATTTACCACAAATTAAAGGTATTTTATATTATTATATATATTATTATAAAACATGCTTTAGTTAAGGAGTTATTGATACTTGAAGTGCAAAATGATAATATAAAACCTTGATAAAAATGCACTTTTAAGTACTAATCACCAACCGTGATTATATATAAGAACACTTTAATAAACATGAAATAACTTGAATGAAATTAAAACAATAAGTTTTACAAACTAAAGAACTGAAATCTATAAAGAAGAACACAACGCAATTTTAGTAAAAATTCAGACACAAATATGATGCTAACTTTGAACAGCAATTTAGACCCTCCTACAAGCCTTTTTTGGAGATGTCTATTAGATACATATTTACAGGAAATTCTATCATCTTTTTAGATCATTAAAGAATAGTTCATTTGGACACCTAAGTCAAACGTTATGGGTAAAACATTGAAAGATGTTTTGAAAAATCAAATCAGGTCAGCTTTGCAACCATTTTGGTGCATGTTTTTCTTCCTCATTTATGAGCTGTCTCTTTCTTCTTTTTGTCCCAAAATAATGTAACAATGTCCCCTCCAGCTTTTGATCTATATGGTTGCCTTCTTGGATCAATGAATTACCTAAAATAAATCAATTGTTATTTGTTGTGTGGACATGTAAGATCATGAATTGTGCTTGAGCTTATTTGAAGGCTGATTTATGGCTGAATTTAAGTATCATATAAGGATACAAATGTACCTATTATTTAGGCTAAGATTGACATTGAAACCTTGAGCATTTGATGGTTGAGGTTTGCACACAATATAAGGCAAATTTAGGCTTGAAATAGATCATACGATAATCTTTTCTAGATTTGGAATAGAATTGATCTTTTGGGGAAAATTTAGAGTACTTATTTGAACTAAAATTTGCTTCAAACTTCAACTAAATTTCTCTTTAATTTTTTTATTCTGAATTCCGACATTAAATTTTCTGACATAATCAGTTTAAGCTCCAAAAACCTAGCAAAATATTAAAAGAAATTTCATTACTAAAAAGCACATCAATTATTATAAAAATCCAAATAAAAATAATAAATACATATGTAAAATAAGAGACTTAATGATACTTTTGATGCACAATCACACCCCCCAACTTAGATTTTTCTGGTTCTTAAGCAAAACAAAACATAAAACCTTTGAAATAAAAAGAATAATAATAACTATAATTAGGCTCGACTCATCACACTTGAAGGACCTATCATGCAAACATAGTATCTTCAACTTAGTGAATACATAATAGCAAATAAATAAAAATGAACATATTCAGATTCTTTAAATCAAATATTCATACAAAATTTCAAATTCAATCGTATTTGTCATGTAACCAACATAATTGATTTATATGAAAACTCAACTTGTGATCTTCCCTTCTCAATACTACAAATAAAGCAGAAAACTAGAGAAATATCTATATTTTTTTTCGAAGATATTATTAATTCTTTGTTTTTAAGTGATCACTTTTCTTTTGACATGAATACAAACATTTGTGATGAATGCACCCGGTTACTCACAAAGTCACAAACTTAAAGTGCTTTTGCATACTTATATTTCAAGCTGTTGTTTGACATAAAGATAAATATTTGTGATGAATATCCCTAGTTACTGAACAACTCAAAACATTGGAGTAGATAGAAATTTATACACATTTATTTACTTAATTGTCTAATAATTATTATTCTATTTACCTAATCCTTGTTTAAGACTATATCAAAAGAGATGATCACAAGTAAAGCACCACACTTATCTTTTATGTATAATCACACAACTCACACAACTTTTACAAGGAAAGATGCACTTCAATAATCTTAAAGAGAACCAAAACTATGCTATATCTTACTTTATAATATATTATATATCCCAAATTAAAGCATGCAATGTTTAACACAATAATGAATCCAAAAATATAATGTTGATCCTAAACAAGTCTTACTCACCTATGAATGCAAATTTTGTTTTTCAAATAAGCATGGCCATCTCAAAGATTTAACATAATTAAATATCTAAAATTAAGTTTTACATTATCCTCAATGTAAAAAAAACATGGAAGAAAAGAATAAAAAATAGAAAATTATTACTCTTTTTTTTTCAAGGATGAATGTCTGATTAAATTAGACATGAGCTGACTTCTTGCTTGATTCTTTTTTTTTTTACCTACATATCACAACTAAAAGAAAACATAAAACTAATTTTTTTGTTTTTTTTTAAATAAAGAACCTTACACCCCCAACTTAGAGTAATGCATTGTCCCTAATGCATGAACAAGTAAATATAAGAGTTGGAAAACTAAAAGAAAATGAAAGAAAAAAAAAACTCATTACTTGTGATACTACAATGGTATTGGATCTTCAAGATCCAATGTCTTAACTTCAGCTACAAAGTTTTTAAGATTTGCTTCAAACTTCAACTAAATTTCTCTTTAATTCTTTGTTCTGAATTCTGACATTAAATTTTCTAATATAATCCATTTAAGATCTAAAAACCTAGCAAAACATTAAAAGAAACTTCATTACTAAAAAACACATCAATTATTATAAAAACCCAAATAAAAACAATAAATACATATGTAAAATAAGAAACTTAATGTTACTTTTGATGCTGATTAGTACTTAAAAGTGTATTTTTATCATGGTTTTATATCATCATTTTGCACTTGAAGTATCAATAACTCCTTAACTAAAGCATGTTTTATAATAATATATCTAATAATATAAGATACCTTTAATTTATGGTAAATGTTCATTTTAAACGCAGGCCTATCACATAACTGAAACTATTGATTGATGACTTTAAGAACTTAAATTGCAAAGGCAAAGAGATGGCCAAACTTAGAAAAGAGATGTCGGTGCGATCTAAACCAGAATACTATTCGGTAATTGGGTCATATCTGGAGCTACAGATCTCAGATTTAGGTCCAATTTATATGGATGGAAAGGTAAGACATAGGCCTACAACTTTCATATAAAGCCCAAGATCTAAAAAGACCATTATCAAGTCCAAATTATAGCAACAACAAAGAAGCCCGAATCTGTCTTCCATCCCGAGCACTGTTCAGTATTTTGGCCATATCTAGAGTTCTAGAAGTCCAAATGAGCTGAATGTTTTACACAAGAAAGTTAAGACAAGTGCCTACAACTTTCATGTTTTCGATTGGCTCCAATTTTAACGTTATCAATGATGTTTTGGGCAGACAAGAGAAGATAAGGATTGTCACCAAGTCAACAGTTGTCCACCCACTAATCAATTAGTCATCAAATCAATAGTTCCCAATTTTGGCCTATAAAAGGAGGCATTTGCCAAGCATTTAGGTATCTTGGTGTTCAGATCAAGATCATGCTCTTCCTTTCTCTCTTTGTATTTTTTGTAATGTTTATGCTTTGCGTTCATTAATATTAAGTTTATGCTTTTCATTTCCTTTCCTTTACTTAGTTAACTTTTATGTTCTTATTTTGTTTATCTATATTGCTTTCTTTAATTATGTCTAGCTAAGTTAGTTATGTCAAGGTGAAAAGGTTACATTAATGGTGTAAGAATAAGTATAATGTAAACTTAATATGGACTTTAATGTAAACTTAATATGTCCTTCCATGAGTCGTATAAATTGGTCATCTAAGAGAAGCCGTAAAAAGCTTAGATTGGATTTGAGCCTTCATTTGTGAATTTTTGTGTCTTTTGGTTTTATTATTGTGTTTTGTTATTTCTTATTTTTGTATCAGTGTGTTTCAGGTTTTGTCAGTGTGCGTTATTTCAGGTGATGTCTTCTATACTCTATCTTTCTACCTTAGAACATTGAGGACAATGTCTCGTTTTGGTTGGGGGGAGAGGGTAGTAGTTGATAAAAAAAAATTATTTTTCATTTCATAAAGCATGTGCATAATTGTTATTACTAGGATGGCAGAGTAAAGGAGCTCTTTTGTTAAAGTGACTCTTGAGACGCATCTTAGTAACCATTCTTAACAAGGTCTATTATAATACTTCCTGAAATATTCAGGTTTACAAAATCTCGTATTGTTATCACTTAATTCTGCTCATATACTTATTTAACATGTATTCTTAAACCTTGCACTATCTATATATCAGTATCTGCGACCCGAGTTACTAAGCTCGTAGGGGTGTCTTAACACCTAATGCCCTAAGACCAACTGGTTTGGGAGTCATTAGTTGAAAGCTCGTTACATGGGTTAAAGATGCATGATGTTTTTAAATTATATGTATATATATATAAAAAAGAACAAAAAAGAAGTAAAAAAAAAAGACAAAAATAATAACCCCATCCCAAGAAAGTTAAACTTAAACATTAGAACAAAAATTTTGTTTTCTTCCAAGAAAAGCCCCATAATTATGTGTTGATACATTGAGCACAAAAGAAAGGTTTATTAATATCTTGTTAAGAGGTATTGAGCAGATGTATAAATTTAATGAGAGTTTGTTTATCTGGATAGATTAATGGAAGTTAAATGATGAATACCTTGCTTTGTGAAATTTGCAAATTGTTTTAACGCTTTGATTACTAGGAACTAGTAATAAGCTGGTTGAGGGGTATGATTAGTACTTAAAAGTGCATTTTTATCATGGTTTTATATCATCATTTTGCACTTGAAGTATCAATAACTCCTTAACTAAAGCATGTTTTATAATAATATATCTAATAATATAAGATACCTTTAATTTATAGTAAATGTTTATTTTAAATGCAGGCCTATCACATAACTGAAAATATTGATTGATGACTTTAAGAACTTAAATTGCAAAGGCAAAGAGATGGCCAAACATAGAAAAGAGATGTCGGTGCGATCCAAACCGGAACACTATTCGGTAATTGGGTCATATCTGGAGCTATAGATCTCAGCTTTAGGTCCAATTTATATGGATGGAAAGGTAAGACATAGGCCTACAACTTTCATATGGAGCCTAAGATCTAAAAAGGCCATTATCAAATCCAAATTGTAGCAACAAAAAAGAAGCCTGAATTTGTCTTCCAGCCCGAGCACTGTTCGGTATTTTGGCCATATCTGGAGTTCTAGAAGTCCAAATGAGCTGAATGTTTTACACAAGAAATTTGAGACAATTGCCTACAACTTTCATGTTTTCGATTGGCTCTAATTTTGACGTCATCAATGACGTTTTGGGCAGACAAGAGAAGATAAGGATTGTCACCAAGTCAACAGTTGGCCACCCACTTATCAATTAGTCATCAAATCAATAGTTTCCAATTTTGGCCTATAAAAGGAGGCATTTGCCATGCATTTAGGTATCTTGGTGTTCAGATCAAGATCATGCTCTTCCTTTCTCTCTTTGTATTTTTTGTAATGTTTATGCTTTGCTTTCATTAATATTAAGTTTATACTTTTCATTTCCTTTCCTTTACTTAGTTAACTTTTATGTTCTTATTTTGTTTATCTATATTGCTTTCTTTCATTATGTCTAGCTAAGTTAGTTATGTCAAGGTGAAAAGGTTACACTAATGGTGTAAGAATAAGTATAATGTAAACTTAATATGGACTTTAATGTTTGATACTAACACTAAAATCTATTGAAAACATTGTGTCAAATATGTGAAACAATTGAACACTCAACTAATAATTGTCCATCCTTGCCTTCTTTTAAGGAATGTCTCCATGAACAAGCCCATACTTTAAATAGTTTTCAAAGGCCCAACCATAACCCATACTCGCAAACATACAATCCTAGTTGGAGAAATCACCCAAATTTCAGTTGGAAGAGTGACAATGCAAACTTCACCACCACAGTTTCAAGCACACCATAATTTCTAAAATTCTCATGGATATGCACCTCCTTATGCTCCACCTCCTATAAGAAATTTTGAGGACACTTTGTATGCATTCATTAAAAAGCAAGAGACAATCAACACTCAACTTTCTCAAAGCATAAGAGATTTTAAAGATACTCTTGCAAAATTCACATCTGCTCTCAGTTTTCAAGAGAAAGGTAAGTTTCCATCTCAACCACAGCAAAATCCCAAGGGGCAATACAATGCAAATGCAAGTAGTCCTAGAAATCAACACATGGATCAAGTCAAATTAGTCACCACTCTTCGTAATGGTAAGGTTATTCGCAAACCAATTCTTGAACCTTGTGAGAAAGATGATGAGTCAATCTCTAAGAGTAAGGAAGGGGTTGAATTTGAACATTGCAAAGAAAAGATTGATTCCCCTCCAACACTTCCATTTTCTTATGCTATGACCAATCACGAAGAAATCAAGGATGAAAAAGGCAACGAAAATGTTGATGCGGATCTTTTATCAAAAGTGATAACAGATTCGACACCCGACATCACACCAATCGATGATTACTTTCCTGATAAATCTCTACTTTCTCTTTGTTCAATGCCTTGGTTTGCTAAAAATATCTATTTTGTTGCTTCAAGATTTTTACCAGCTCATTAGAGTACCGAAGACAAAAGAAAATTTTTGAGCAACGTGCAAAATTTTTATTGGGATGACCCCTACTTATTTAATTATTGTCCTAATCAAATATTTCAAAAATGCATTCTCGATAATGAGGTAAGTAATTTCATTAAATTTTATCACTCTAAGGCACGTGTGGATCATTTCTCGTCAAAAAAAAGGATTGTAGAAATCTTACAAAGCGGATTTTATTGGCCCACCATATTCAAGGAATCATATGCATTCTGCAAAACCTATAAAAATTGTCAAAAGGTGGGATTTATTTCAAAACACAGAGAGTCGTTAGATAATCTTCTACTGACTCTTAAGTCTCATCATAGTCGAGATAAGCATCGTGCAATTCATGATTTATGGCCAATATTCCATAAGGAACATGCTCGACATAGTCTTAAGAATCTAACTAAAAAAGACATTGTTCGCCAGTTTTTAAGAAAACTAGATGGGAAGCCTATCCCCGACCCATAGAGGGTGTTAAAGCCGTTCATGGACGTAAAACTAAGGGAAGATGTGAGCCACAATCACAACTGCGATTTGCATTTTTATTTGTAAAAACTTGTGTCTTTTGGTTTTATTAATAACATAATATTTGTGTTTTGTTGTTTCTTATATTTGTTTAAGTGTATTTCAAGTTTGTTGGTGTTCGTTATTTCAAGTTATATCTTCTATACTCTATCTTTCTACCTTAGAACATTAAGGACAATGTCTCATTTTGGTTGGGGGAAGAGGATAGTAGTTGATAAAAAAAAATTATTTTCTATTTCATAAAGCATATGCATAATTGTTGTTACTAAGATGGCAGAGTAAAGGAGCTCTTTTGTTAAAGTGACTCTTGAGACGCATCTTAACAACCATTCTTAATAAGGTCTATTATAATACTTGCTCAAATATTCAGATTTGCAAACTCTTGCATTATTATCACTTAATTCTGCTTATATACTCATTTAACATATATTCTTAAAACCTTAATTTTCACACATATACTTTAACATATGATGGTGGGTTGCACATTGGATTATTACATTATTTATATTCTTTTGTTAAGGGTAACAACTAAGGGAAAGGGATAGTATCTTATTTAAACAAAAAAAAGTGCAAAAAAAATATAAAAATAAAAAATGATGATAATAAAAATATAGATAAGTTTGGTTTCGTAGCCTCCTAAACTAAGCAATTAAGCCCGAAGGGGTGTTTTAACACCTAATACTCTAAAGTCAACTGACTTGGGAGCTATTGGCCCAACGCTTGTTACATGGGTTGAGGAGAAAAGCTTAAGGGAATCAAACATTGCATTATCTACGTATCAATATCTACAACCCGAGTTACTAAGCTCATAGGGGTGTTTCAACACCTAATGCCCTAAGACCAACTGGTTTAGGAGTCATTAGCCGAAAGCTCGTTACATGGGTTAAAGATGCATGGTGTTTTAAGTTATATGTATATATAAAAGAAAAAGAAAAAAAAAAGACAAAAATAATAATCTCAACCTAAGGAAGTTAACCTTAAACATTAGAACAAAAAATTTTTGTTTTCTTCCAATAAAAGGTCTATAATTATGTGTTGATATATTGAGCACAAAAAAAAGGTTTATTAATATCTTGTTAAGAGGTATTGAGTAGATATATGTTGCGATGTCGCGGTCGCACAAATTAATTACCCTTACACTTAAATCACACAAGATAGTATAGAGCAAGCAAGGGATCGATCCCACGAGGAAGATTTAGTTTAGATTTTTATGCTATACGTTATGCAATTGGGGGGTTTTGATTTGTGATAATCTAAACTATGGAAGAAATTAAACTAGTGAACACAATCAATTAAAACTGAAATTTATCAAGAAAACAAACCTTGGTCACAAGCACACATCCACCTACAAAAATCTGAACTGATCCTTGAAACGAAACTCCAGTTTATATTCTGAATTTTTATCTTTTCTTAACTTTGGTTAATTAACGGATCCGCCGTATAACTAGCCCTAACCAACAAATAATCACAGTGTCCGCACTAATGATTTAATCTAATGGCAGCTTTAAGATCTAGATAAATTCATTAATCTTAACAACCAAGTTGTTTGCTTGTGTTGCTTTGATCAAATGTTTTCCCTAAGTTTAATAACGTAGTTCCGCCACAATTATCAAGTTTAGTTGCTTCACAAGTTTATATACCCTAACTCCGGTTTTGATACCAAACTTAGCAATAGATTGTTCACAATAATAACTTAGAGTCTGCTCTAGCAATTATCAACAACAATCATAGAAAATATGCATAGGAAAACAATCATACTCATTCATAATACAAACTGAAAATAAATGGAAGAATAAATCTTACAGTTCTTGAAATCTGAAAGTTTTTGCGTCCTTGCAACCAAGAAAAGAGCTTAGCCTTGCATATCTATTGAACAACTACTCCTAAAGATAAAAGAAAGCATTATTTCTAGTATGTAGAGAGGAGAGTTTGTGTTTCTTCACTTCTAGTTGCTACCACCTTTCTTTGATTCTATTGCACTCCCTCTTCTTCTTTCTTGGTAAAATCATAGTCATAGCTCAAAGCTATGCTTAATCCATCTTCGCTATCAAAATCACAAACCTGCTGCATACACTTATCAACTTGGTCATAACATGTGATAGAATAAACATTGTTATAAGGATATGTCATTGCATCATGAAAATTAAATTCAATCTTTTCATCTCCTACCTCCATAGACAAAGTATCCTTACCACAATCAATCTTTGTATTGGCAGTTTTCAAGAATGGTCTCCCAAACAATATAGGAGTGCTGGTTAATAAATCACAAGAATCATGTTCCATATTAAGAATATAAAAATCACATGGAATAACCAAACTATCAATCTTGACTAGGACATCTTCTATCACACCAAGTGGGTAAACAAAACTACGATCTGCAAGTTGGATTACAATGCTAGTTTCATTTAAAGGTTCTAGACTAAGAGAATCATAAACATGTTTAGGCATAACACTAATGGATGCACCTAAATCACATAAGGCTTTTTTAAAACTAGCATTACCAATAACACATGGGATAGTAAACGCACCTAGGTCTTTTTGCTTTAAAGGCATATTCTTTTGAACAATAGCAGACACAACTTCACCCATACTTACCATTTCATAACCTTTCAGTTTGAAAGCTCTCTTGGTAGTACACAACTCCTTCAAAAATTTGGCATACTTGGGAATTTGCTTGATAGCATCAAGCAAAGGAATGTTAAGTTCTACTTTCTTGAAAACCTCTAAAATTTCTTTTTCTTTGTCCTCTTTCTTTGACCTAGAAGAACTAACAGGAAAGGCTAGAATTGCTTTAAAACAGGAATTCATTGAGTGAGGAGTTACCTTTGGAGTGTTGGTCGTTGTTTTAGTTTGTGGAGAAGGATGATGTTCCTTCTTTGTACTCAATTCAGTTTCTATCTCTTCTTCTTCCTCCATCTCAATTTGTTTTGACCTTTTCTCTTCAAGTTCTTTCCCACTTCTCAGCATGATCGCACTAACATTCTCTTTTGGATTCAATGCTTGGGAAGGCAATTTTCCATTCATTTGTGCCTCTAATTTCCCTACACTTGAAGCTACTTGCCCCATTTGCTTCTCCAAGTTGTGAATACTTGACCTTGTTTCCTGTTAAAAAGACATGACATTTTGTTGCAAGGTAACAGTATTAGAAGCTAAAGTTTTCATCATCTCACGAAGATCATCATTGGATGACGACCCCGTAACATTGAAGTTTGTGAATGGAAGGGGTTGTCTTGTTTGATAATTCTGTTGGGGTTGAAATCCATGGGTATGGAATTGTCGGCCTTGATTGCCTTGTTGGGATGGGTTGCCATAGCGTAAGTTAGGATGATCTCTCCATCCGGGATTGTACGTGTTGGAAAAGGGATCATATTTATGCTAGGGTTGTCCGTTGAATGCTCCATCAACTGCATTAGCTTGTTCAATGTAATCTTCTAGCATTGTTGGGCACATATCCGAAGCATGTCCTTGTAAAGAGCATATGCTACAAACTTTCACCTGCTGCACATTTCCACAAGCCAAAGAACGCACAAGAGAAGTAAGATCATTAACTTTATTCTCAATGTTAGAAATACTTACCTCATTTACTCGTTTGTTGGAGAAGTCTCCACGAGTGCCAAACTGTTTTGAGTTGGCTGCCATGTTTGAGATCAATTGGGGTGCAGCCTCAGGTGTCTTATCCACCAATGCGCCTCCACTTGCAGCATCAATGATACTACGGTCAGTAGGCATTAATCCTTCATAGAAATATTGAATGAGCAACTGATCGGGTATTTGATGATGAGGACATTGAATGCACAGTTGCTCAAATCTTTCCCAATACTCAGAGAGTGTCTCTCCATGAGATTGCTGAATCCCACATATTTCTTTCCTTATGTTGGCAACTCGAGATGCTGGGAAATACTTCTCAAGGAAAATCTTCTTCATGGCATTCCAAGTTCCAATAGATCCTGGGAGAATAAAGAAAAGCCATGCCTTTGCTGCCCCTTTTAAAGAGAAAGGGAAAGCTTTCAACTTAACCTGTTCTTCATCAACTCCATTCGGTTTCATGCCAACGCAAACCATATGGAACTCCTTGAGATGAGTATGTGGATCTTCTCCTGCAAGACCATTAAATGTTGGTAACAAATGTATAAAACCAGATTTGAGCTCAAAGTTTACATTATTGTCAATGTTTATGCATAGTGGCTGATTTTCCACATTAGGAGCAGCAAGCTCCTTGAGTGTTTGTTGTCGTGCAATAGCCATGGTGTTGAGGCGAGCTTCCTTTCTTAACCTGCGTAAAGTGCTTTCTATTTCAAAATCAACCTGCACTTGAATTTGATTAGTAAAACGGGTCATAGGCATCAATTGCTAAGAAAATTCAAAAGAAAGAAACCACACAAGAGACGAAAAATAATGCAAATTATATGAAAATCCAACGCTAGGAAACTAAAATTGCCTAAAAACCTTAGATAACAGAGGAATTTGGCCTCGAAATGGTAAGGTTAGTGGTTTACCACTAGTCTTGTTCAAAACGTCATTTCCCTTCAGAAAACAAAAGGTCGAACCTTAATTCCACAAACAAATCTGTTTTGAACAGTACCGTTGCGGCAAGTGAACAGTACCGCCGCAAGCAAAAAAAAATTTTTTTGTTTTTTTTTCTGAATAATAATAAATAATAATCACAGCAAATAAAAATAACAGTACAAGCACAAGAATTAACTAAAATTACTTCCCCGGCAACGGCGCCAAAATTTGTTGCGATGTCGCGGTCGCACAAATTAATTACCCTTACACTTAAATCACACAAGATAGTATAGAGCAAGCAAGGGATCGATCCCACGAGGAAGATTTAGTTTAGATTTTTATGCTATACGTTATGCAATTGGGGGGTTTTGATTTGTGATAATCTAAACTATGGAAGAAATTAAACTAGTGAACACAATCAATTAAAACTGAAATTTATCAAGAAAACAAACCTTGGTCACAAGCACACATCCACCTACAAAAATCTGAACTGATCCTTGAAATGAAACTCCAGTTTATATTCTGAATTTTTATCTTTTCTTAACTTTGGTTAATTAACGGATCCGCCGTATAACTAGCCTTAACCAACAAATAATCACAGTGTCCGCACTAATGATTTAATCTAATGGCAGCTTTAAGATCTAGATAAATTCATTAATCTTAACAACCAAGTTGTCTGCTTGTGTTGCTTTGATCAAATGTTTTCCCTAAGTTTAATAACGTAGTTCCGCCACAATTATCAAGTTTAGTTGCTTCACAAGTTTATATACCCTAACTCCGGTTTTGATACCAAACTTAGCAATAGATTGTTCACAATAATAACTTAGAGTCTGCTCTAGCAATTATCAACAACAATCATAGAAAATATGCATAGGAAAACAATCATACTCATTCATAATACAAACTGAAAATAAATGGAAGAATAAATCTCACAGTTCTTGAAATCTGAAAGTTTTTGCGTCCTTGCAACCAAGAAAAGAGCTTAGCCTTGCATATCTATTGAACAACTACTCCTAAAGATAAAAGAAAGCATTATTTCTAGTATGTAGAGAGGAGAGTTTGTGTTTCTTCACTTCTAGTTGCTACCACCTTTCTTTGATTCTATTGCACTCCCTCTTCTTCTTTCTTGGCTCTCTTGGTGTCTATATATAGGCTTCAATGGCAGCTCCTCTTGCTTCTTTATCAATAATAGTGGCTTCCAAACATGCCAAACTTTGACATTAGTAGTCACCACAAACAACCCACCATTGTAGCCTCCTTCTTTGACAATGGCAGCATTCCAACTTGCAGCTGGTTTGTGGTTGGTGATTTGAGGTTGGTGGATTGAGGTTGGTGGCTACTTTTCTTGACCTTCTAGATTGATTTACTAGAGGGGCTAAATTGCTGAAATTATAACTTGGATGATAGTTTAGAAGCTTCGAAACATAATTTGGACTCATTTCTTCACGAAACCTGATTGCTGGCAGAATTCAGTTGTCATCTTTGAAAAATCATATCGCCCTCATCTGACATCGTTTTTGGCTGAAAAGTGGAGTGTTGCTAGACCTTTGAGTCTGGAATCCAAAACAATTGAGTTTGCATCAATTGGACTTCTATAGCTCCAGATATGGAATTTTGAATGGACAAAGGTCAACAGTGGCAGAATACGAGATTTGACTTTGAAGGATGTGATTTCCATGATCTTCCTCTTTGTATTTTTCTTGCATTACATTTCCAGAAAGGTATGGATGTTAGCTTTTTAGAGCCACTAGAATCACTTCATTTTGATCTCTAGAAATCACGCTCTGCACAAAACATCGACTGAACATCAAATATGCCAAATATCTCCAATTTACTCCTTTTTGCATTTTTCATCCAAAAGTGCCTTCAAAACATAAAACAAAGAATATCAAGGCATTTTACATATAAAACATGGACAAAACATTAGGTAAATGTGGGTGAAACAATCGAATAATATGGTTACATCAATATATAAATTTAATGAGAGTTTGTTTATCTGGATAGATTAATGGAAGTTGAATGATGCATACCTTGCTTTCTTGAATTTACAAATTGTTTTTCTATTTTAACGCTTTGATTACTAGGGACTAGTAATAAGCTAGTTGGCGGTGTGATTAGTACTTAAAAGTGCACTTTTATCAAGGTTTTATATCATCATTTTGCACTTGAAGTATCAATAACTCCTTAACTAAAGCATGTTTTATAATAATATATCTAATAATATAAGATACCTTAATTTATGGTAAATGTTCATTTTAAATTCAGGTCTATCACATAAATGAAAGGATTGATTGATGACTTTAAGAACTTAAATTGCAACGGCAAAGAGATGACCAAACTTAGAAAAGAGATGCCGGTGCAGTCCATACCAGAATACTGTTCGGTAATTGGGTCATATCTAGAGCTGTAAATCTCAAATTTAGGTCCACTTTATATGTATGGAAAGGTAATACATAGGCCTACAACTTCCATATGGAGCCCAAGATCTAAAAAGGCTATTTTCAAGTCCAAATTATAGCAATAACAAAAATACCCAAATCTGTCTTCCAACCTGAGCATTGTTTAGTGTTTGGCCCATATTTGGAGTTCTAGAAGTCCAAATGAGCTGAATGTTCTACACAAGAAATCTGAGATAATTTCCTACAACTTTCATGTTTTTGAGTGGCTCCAATTTTGACGTTATCAATGACGTTTTGGGCAAACAAGAGAAGATAAGGATTGTCACCAAGTCAAGAGTTGGCCACCTACTCATCAATTAGTCATCAAATCAATAGTTCCTAATTTTGGCCTATAAAAGGAGGCATTTGCCATGCATTTAGGCATCTTGGTTTCCAGATCAAGATAATGCTCTTGCTTTCTCTCTTTGTATTTTTTGTAATGTTTATGCTTTGCTTTCATTAATATCAAGTTTATGTCTTTCATTTACTTAGTTAACTTTTATCTTATTTATGTTCTTATTTTGTTTTTTTTTTCTTTCATTATGCCTAGCTAAGTTTATTATGTCAAGGTGAAAAGGTTACACTAATGGTGTAAGAATAAGTATAGTGTAAACTCAATATGGACTTTAATGTTTGATGCTAACATGTTTTGTATTTGTTATCTTGTTCACTCTTTAATACTTTGCTTGTTAAATGATTAATCTTTATTTATGTTGTATAACACTTGGTACAACAAATGCTTGGCACTTTCATAACCCATAATGTATGGTATAACCGACACTTGAGCTATGAAAGGAACTTGATTTGTTGTTAACATAAGTTATAATCATGAATGTTTGATGAAATTTACAAGTATTAGCATTAATCGAATAAGATGATTAATGTAATCAGGTTAACAATCTATAATCTGATTGGAATCTCCTTTATATGTGGTTTCCAATTGACTAATAAGAGTTTACACTATACTTGTTTGACATACTATTAGTGGATCCTCTAACCTTGACATTTATTGTTATCATTGTTAAATCTTTACGTTAATATTTCATCTCCAAGTTCTCATCATCTTCTTCTTCTTCTCTTTCTTTAATACTACTACTACTACTACTACTACTACTACTACTATTGTTATTATTGTTGTTGTTGTTACTACTATTATTGTTGTTGTTATTATTGTTATTGTTGTTGTATTATTGTTATTTATAATTTGTACAATTAACCTCCCTGTGGTTCGACCCCAGTCTTGCCGGGTTATTTATTACTTTGACACTCCTGCACTAGGGAGAAGACATCAATCTTTTCATCGTGTCAAGCAATAGTCGAAGATGTGTTAGTACAAGTTGATAAATTCATTTATCTTATGGATTTTATTATCTTGAATATAGAACCTGTTGAAGCATGTAATTCATTTCCTGTTATTTTAGGATGTTCGTTTCTTGCAACCTCTAACGCATTGATTAATTGTAGGAATGGACTAATAAAGCTATCATTTGGAAACATGACATTGGAGATGAATGTTTTCTGACACGATCAAAGAGTTGATGTCTTATCCCAAGTGCAGGAGTGTCAAAGTAAAATAACCAGGCAAGACCGGGGTCGAACCAGAGGGAGATGAATTATATAAATTACAAATAAAGAAAAAGATTTGAAAAGAATAATAACAGAAAAAGAGTTGAAGAAAGTTTTAGGATGTGATATTGATGTAAGGATTAAACAATAACAAAACATATGTCAAGGTTATAGAATTCACTAATGGTATTTTAAATAAATATAATATAAACTCTTTTTATTACTCAACTAGAAACCATACACAAAGGAGGTTCTAATTGGATGATTTCTCGTTATTAGCTCATTATAAATTACTAACATGATCATATTAATTATCTTATCTAAGTAATACCATACTTATAAATATCATCAAGCATTCATGTTTCTAGTTTATGTTAACAACAAATCAAGTTCCTATCATAATAACGATGTCGGCCGAAGACTATGAAGGATCAAGCATTTGATGTACCAAATATTATACAACAAAAATCTAAATTAACCATTTAATAAGCAAGGTATTAAGAATTAGTAAGATAGAAAGATAAAACATGTTAATAACAATCTTTCTTGGATATAAACATTTAAAGCCCATGTTGAGTTTATATTATACCTATTCTAACACCATTAGAGAAACCTTTTCACCTTGACATAAGTAACTTAGCTAAACATTAAGAAGGAGAAAGATATAAATAAACAATATAAAAACATAAACATAATATAAGCTAACTAAGTATAGGAAAGGAAATGAAAAAGCATAAACAAGAGATTACTATAGCATGAAAGAAAACTTGAACATTACAAAGATGTAGAGAGAAAGCAAGAAGATAACTTTGATCTGAAAATTAATATGACTAAATACATGGATAATGCCTCCTTTTATAGGTTAAGTTTCAGAACTATTGATTGATTGAAGAATTGGTGGGCATCCATTGATTTGGTGGCTGGTTTTTGACATTAATGGCTGTTGATTTTTGACATTAATGGCTGCTGGTTTTTTGATATTGTGGGCTGATTACTAATATTGTTTGTTGGCCAAAACATCATTGATCACATTAGAATTATAGCCAACTGAATTGTGAAAGTTGTGGGCAATTGTCTCATCTTTCCAACAAAAAAAACCAGAGCTCATTTGGACTTCTAGAACTCAAGATATGAGCCAAAAACCGAATAGTGTTTGAGTTGTAGGATAGCTTTCGAGGTCTTCGTTGTTGCTAAGATTTGAGCTTGAAAATGCAGAACTGAGTCTTTGAGTCCATATGAAAGTTGTAGCTCTATGTCTTAGCTTTCCATCCATATAAAATGGACCTAAATCTGATAGCTACAGCTCCAAATATGATCAAATTACCGAATGGTGTTCGAGTTTGGAATGCACCAGCAACACTTTGCTAAGTTTAGCCTTCTTTTTATCCTTTCAATTTCAATCCTTAAACTCATTGCTTGACCGCTTTTTATGATCGGCTTGTTTTAACTCGCAAGTGCACGAGTGTGCGATGTAGCAATTAACTCGGTAAGATCGAGGTCATATCCACAGAGAGCTAGATCTGGAAATTAAGCTAAGTAACAAAAAAAAAACTCAAGAGAAATTAAATTAACAATAACTTGGTTGAAAATAATTGATGGATTTGTTTTCAAAGATAAAAAAAAATGTAAATAGATTTTAAATGACAAGAAAAGTAAGTCTTGGTCCAAATCAATTTTAATGGTGATGTATTGGTGATTTCTTCAACATATATAAGATAACTCAACCTAATCTCAACGATGGTGATATTAGATCGGAAGATATTATAATGAAGATTAGAAAGATGAAGATTGATTATTGCTTAAGAATGAACAAGTACTTTCATATTAAGTAAGACATTGAATCAAGCAATCTCTATACCAAAACTAAAGTTTGTGCATAAAAATTCAAGATTATAACATTACCTAAATGATTTCTAAAATTTCTTTACAATAATAAATCATTCATGAAGAAAATAAGAAGATAAACATTAAGATTCATTCATATCCTAAAGAACTCACCTCAATCACCATCATCCTTGATTTGGATCCAAGAAAGAGTTTAGCCAACCATGATTATATATAAGAACACTTCAATAAACATGAAAGAACTTGAATCCAACTGAAAAAATAAGTTTTACAAACTAAAGAACCGAAATCTATAAAGAAGAACACAATACAATTTCAGAAAAAATTCGGACACAAATCTGACTCTAACTTTGGACAGCAATTCGACCCTCTTAGAAGCTTTTTTTGGAGAAGTCTATTAGAGACATATTTATAGGCAATTCTGTCACCTTTCCAGATCATTAAAGAACAGCTCATTTGGACATCTGAGTCAAAAGTTATGGGCAAAACACCGAAAGGTGTTCTGAAAAATCAAATCAAGACAGCTTTACAACTACTTTGGTGCACGTTTTTCTTCCTCATTTATGAGGTGTCTCCTTCTTCTTTTTGACCCAAAATAATGTTAAAATATCCCCTCCAGCTTTCCATCCATGTGCTTGCCTTCTTGGATCAATGGATTACCCAAAATAAATCAATTGTTATTTGTTGTGTGGACATGTAAGATCATGGATTGTGTTTGGGTTGATTTGAAGGTTGATTTGGGGTTGATTTAGGGCTGATTTGGGGCTGATTTTTGGGCTGAATTTGAGCATCAAATAAGTATACAAATGTACTTATTATTTGGGCTAAGATTGACATTGAAACCTTGAGTGTTTAATGGTTGAAGTTTGCACACAACATAAGGCAAGTTTGGGCTTGAAATAAATCATATGATATTCTTTTCTAGAATTGGAATAGAATTGAATTTTGGGACAAATTTGGAGCACTTATTTGAACCAAGATTTGCTTCAATCTTCAACTAAATGTCTCTTCAATTCTTTGTTCTGAATTCCGACGTTGAATTTTCTGAATTAATTCATTTAAGCTCCAAAAACCTATCGAAACATTAAAACAAACTTCATTACTAAAAAACACATCAATTATTATAAAAACAACCAAATAAAAACAATAAATACATATGTAAAACAAGAGACTTAATGACACTTTTGATGCACAATCACACCCCCCAACTTAGATTTTGCTAGTCCTCAAGCAAAACAAAACATAAAACCTTTAAAATAAAAATAATAATAATAACAACCATAATTAGGCTCGATTCATCACACTTGAAGGACCTATCATGCAAACATTGGTATCTTTAACTTAGTGTACACAATAGCAAATAAAGAAAAATAAGCATACTCACATTCTCTAAATCAAACATCCATACAAAATTTCCAAATTCAGTCATATTTATCGTGCAACCAACATAATTGATTCATACGAAAACTCAACTTATAATCTTCCATTCTCACCAACACAAACAAGGTAGCAAACTAGAGAAATATCTATATATTTTCTTTCTTTCTTTTTTCTTTCTTTCTTTGTTTTTTTTTTTTTTTTTGGAAGATATGATTTATTTTTTGTCTTTAAGTAGTCACTTCCCTTTTGACGCGAATACAAACATTTGTGATGAATGCACCCGGTTACTCACAAAGTCACAAACTTAAAGTGCTTTGCATACTCATATTTTAAGCTGCTGTTTGACGTAAAGATAAACATTTGTGATGAATACCCCTAGTTACTGAGCAACTCAAAACATTGGAGTAGATAGAACTTTGTACACAATTATTTATTTATTCGTATAATAATTATTACTCTATTTACTTAAACCTTGTTTAGGACTGGATCAAAAGGGATAATCACAAGTAAAGCATCATACTCATCTTTCATGCATAATCACACAACTCACACAACTTTTACAAGGAAAGATGTATTTCAGTAATCTTAAAAAAAAAGTATGCTATATCTTGCTTTATAAGATATTATCTATCCCAAATTAAAGTATGCAATGTTCAACATAATAATGAATCCAAAAATGTAATGATGATCCTAAACAAGTCTCATTCACATACGAATGCAAGTTTTTTTTTTTTTTAACAAGCATGGTTATCTCAAGCATTCAACATAATGAAATATCTAAAATTAAGTTTTACATTATCCTCAATGTAAAAGAGAAAGAGAAGAAAAGTATAAAGATTAGAAAATTGTTACTCCCCTTCTGTTTTCAAGGATGAATGTCTGATTGAATTGGGCATGAGCTGACTTCTTGCTTGATTTTTTTTTTTTAACCTGCATATCACAACTAAAAGAAAACATTGATTTTTTTTTTTTTGAAAATAAAGAACCTCACACCCCCCATCTTAAAATAATGCATTGTCCCAAATGCATGAACACGAAAATATAAGAGATGGAAGAAAGAAGAAAAAATAATAAAAATGAAAAATAAAAATAAAAATAAAATAAAAATAAAAACTCATTACTTCTAATACTACAATGGTATTGGATCTTGAAGATCCAATGTCTCAACTTCAGCCACAACATTTTCAAGATAAGGTTTCAATCGATGACCATTTACTTTGAAAATATTTCCATTCTTGGGATTTTCTACCTCAAATGCACCATGCTCAGAGATGGATTTAATCACAAATGGACCAGTCCATTTTGTCCTCAACTTCCCAGGAAAGAGATGTAATCGTGAATTATACAAGAGAACCTTTTGACCAACATGAAAGGATTTTCTAAGAATATGTTTATCATGCAAAGTTTTCATCTTATGTTTTGAAATTTTTGTATTTTCAAATGCATCATTTCTCAACTCCTCTAATTCATCCAATTGAAGCTTTCTATTTTTGCCAACCTCGTTTTCATTGTCATTGAATTGCCGAATAGCCCAATATGCACGGTGCTCAATCTCAACAGGGAGATGACAAGGCTTTCCATAAACTAGCCTATAAGGAGACATTCCTAAAGAGGTCTTATAAGCAGTGCGATATGCCCACAAAGCATCAACTAGTCGTAGGGACCAATCTTTACGGTTTGGATTGACTGTTTTCTCTAAAATATTCTTGATCTCCCTATTTGCCAACTCAGCTTGGCCACTAGTCTGTGGGTGATAGGGGGTACTGACCTTGTGAATTACACCATATTTTCTCATCAAAATCCCAACGGGCTTGTTACAAAAATGTTTTCCCCCATCACTAATCATAGCCCGGGGCATGCCAAAACGAGAGAAAATATTTTCTTTCAAGAATTTGACCACAACTCGATGGTCATTGGTTCGAGATGCAATGGCCTCCACCCATTTAGACACATAATCAACAGCAACAAGGATGAATTGGTAACCAAATGAACTTGGAAAAGGTCCCATGAAATCAATCCCCCAACAATCAAATATTTCCAAAACAAGGATGGGGTTAAGGGGCATCATGTTACGCCTAGTGAGGCTACCTAGTCGTTGGCATCGGTCACATGCAACACAGAAGGCATGAACATCTTTAAACATGGTAGGCCAATAAAAACCACACTGCAAGATTTTGGCAATGGTTTTCTTGGAAGAGAAATGCCCACCACAGGCTAATGCATGACAAAAATTAATGACCCTTGGAATTTCATGATCAGGGATGCACCGCCTAATAATTTGGTCAGGACAATATTTAAATAGGTAGGGGTCATCCCAAAAAAAGGTGCGCACATTGCGCAAGAATTTTTGTTTGTCAAGTTTAGACCAATGAGAAGGAATTTGACTTGTGGCTAGGTAATTTGCTATGTCAGCATACCATGGAGAACCAATGTAAGAGACAGTACCTGCACAAAATAAATTTTCATCAGCAAAGAGTTCATTTATTGGAGATTCATCAATTATGGTCTTATAGCTTGAAAGACGAGACAAATGATCAGCGACTACATTCTCTACTCCCTTTTTATCTCGAATTTCAATGTTAAACTCTTGGAGTAGGAGGATCCATCGAATCAAACGTGGTTTGGCATCTTGTTTTGTGAGCAAATATTTCAATGCTGCATGATCAGTGAAAACAATAACAAGAGATCCAACCAAATAAGACCTAAACTTGTCTAATGCAAAGACCACAGCTAAGAGTTCTTTTTCAGTTGTAGTGTAATTCAATTGAGCATCATTCAAAGTCTTGCTAGCATAATATATGACATGAGGTTTCTTGTCTTTTCTTTGCCCTAAAACAGCCCCAACCGCAAAATCACTAGCATCACACATCAGTTCAAATGGTAAAGACCAATCAGGAGCTTGTATGATTGGTGTAGTTGTCAACAACCCTTTAAGCTTTTCAAAAGATTCTTGACATTTTGATGTCCAATCAAATGGGACATCTTGTGACAACAAGTTACACAATGGTTTGGCAATGGTACTAAAAGAATGAATGAATCTTCGATAAAAACCAGCATGTCCTAAAAAGGATCTCACATCTTTCACAGTCTTAGGGGTAGTTAATTTTTGAATGATTTCCACTTTTGACTTATCTACCTCTATCCCTTTTGAAGAGACAATGTGACCTAAAACAATGCCATGTGTCACCATAAAATGACACTTCTCCCAATTGAGTACAAGATTGCTCTCTTCACACCTTTCAAGAACTTTTTCTAGATTCATTAGACACAACTCATAAGAATCCCCATAAACTGAAAAATCATCCATGAAAACTTCCAAAAAATTTTCCACCATGTCACTAAAGATACTCATCATACACCTTTGAAAAGTGGCTGGTGCATTACACAAACCAAATGGCATTCTTCTATAAGCATAAGTACCAAAAGGACAAGTGAAAGTGGTTTTTTCTTGGTCTTCTAAAGAAATCTCAATTTGGTTGTAACCTGAGTATCCATCCAGAAAACAATAGAAAGCTCTTCCAGCTACTCTTTCAAGCACTTGGTCTAAAAATGGAAGCGGAAAATGGTCCTTCCTAGTCACCATGTTCAATTTACGATAATCAATGCACATACGCCATCCAGTTTGGATTCTAGTTGGTACCAGCTCATTATTTTCATTCTTCACTACCGTGACTCCAGATTTTTTTGGGACAACTTGGGTTGAACTAACCCATTTTGAGTTTGCAATAGGGTAAATGATACCTGCATCAAGTAGCTTAAGCACTTCACCTCTCACTACTTCCTTCATGTTTGGGTTCAATCGTCTTTGCATTTGCCTCACAGATTTAGCCTCTTCTTCAAGATAGATTCTATGTGTACATAAAAGAGGGCTAATTCCTTTCAAGTCAGTAATTTTCCACCCAATTGCTTTCTTGTGTTTTCTCACCACTCTCAAAAGTTTGTGTTCTTGCTCTATGCTAAGTTTTGATGAGATCACAATAGGATATGATTCATCTTCCCCTAGAAATGCATACTTAAGATCACTCGGTAAAGGCTTCCTTTCTAGTTTATCAGGCTGGACAAGAGATTCCTCAACTTTCACTTGGGGTGAAATCAAAGGCTCAAATGATGGGGTCCATTGACCTATTGACATAATAGGCATTGGATCTAGATAAGTCTCGAGTTCTCTTACTTCCTCATCAACACATTCCAAAGAACAAAATCTTTCATCATGAATTAAAGTTCTCTCCAATGGATCCTTGATCCACACTCTCTCAAAGTGTTCTTGACAAACTGTTTGGATGAAATCTACCTCTCTAATGTCCTCATGTTCCCCGATTTGTTTGGAGACATTGAATATGTTCATCTCCACAGTCATATTCCCAAAAGACAATTTCATCACCCCATTCCTACAGTTAATTAAGGCATTGGATGTAGCTAGGAAAGGTCTCCCTAAGATGACTGGGATGGGGGCATTAGAACCTTGAATTGGTGCGGTGTCTAATACTACAAAATCAACAGGAAAGTAGAATTTATCTACTTGGACCAACACATCCTCAACGATACCCCTGGGAATCTTGATTGACCTATCAGCTAATTGAAGGGTGATTCGAGTAGGCTTGATTTCTCCTAAACCTAATTGTTCGTAAACAGTGTAGGGTATTAAATTCACACTTGCTCCTAAATCCAACAAAGCTTGATCTATCTTATGACTTCCAATAATGCATGAAATGGTAGGACAACCAGGATCTTTGTATTTGGGAGGGGTCTTAAACTGGATGATGGCACTAGCATGTTCAGTTAGAAAGGCTCTTTCTTTCACATTCAATCTCCTTTTGACTGTGCATAAATCCTTAAGAAACTTTGCATAAGATGGAACTTGTTTAATTGCATCAAGGAGTGGAATATTGACTTTCACTTGTTTGAACAATTCATAGATTTCCGAGTTCATAAGATCTTGTTTAGGTTTTCCTAACCTTTGTGGAAATGGTGCTCTAGGAACAAATTCTAAATCACTCATTTTGACTCCAATCTTTCTTGAATCATCTCCTTTCTCACTCTTCTCTTTCTCATTTATCTCACCTTCTTTGTCACTCAAACTCTCATTTGTCACTTGTGTTTTGATTCCCTCTTCACTTTCCCTAGATTTCTCCTCCACAATACCTTTAGGAATCCTAAAACCTACACCTTTATCAACAATCTTTCCACTTCTAAGGGTAGTGATGGCTTGGACTTGTTCATGGTTTGAAGGTTCACTAGGTGAGGATTCACTCATGTGTACCTGACCTCTAGGATTGGGCATTGGTTGAGCTGGGATTTTTCCCTTCTCTTGAATGCTTAGTGATTGAGTCAACTTAGTTAGTTGACTTCGAATGTCATCTAAGGTCCTATTGGTCTGGTCTTGGAATTTGTAAACTTGGTTGTTGATTCCTCCTTGTGTTTGCATGAATTGTTGAAGAGTATCCTCTAAGGATCTCTTATGAGGTGGTTGGTATGTGTTATGTGTGGGAGCATGAAATGGTTGGGGTGGAGGTTGAAATGTTTGAGGTACTGAAGAGCCCTCATTTCTCCATCCAAAATTTGGGTGGTTCCTCCATCCAGGATTATAGGTCTCAGAGTAGGGATTGCCTACTTGGTTTGGAAATGGCTTTCTAACATTACTTGAATCAGAAGTTTGGCCATATAGCACTTCCTTGAAGGCTGGAATGGTAGGACATTCAGTTGTCCTATGCCCTTTGCTTTCACAAACAACACAACTTTCCTCTTGTTGTTCACTTATGACATGCACTTTTTTAATCTCAAGAGACTCTACTTTCCTAGCCAATGAGGCTAATCTAGCATTGAGGTCATCAGTCTCTTTCAATTGAAACTTCCCACTTGAATGAGAAATGGTGTTTCTAGACTCAACATGAACTGGGAGAGAAGTCTCCCATTGCTTTGTGTTTTCAGCCAATTGATCAAAAAAATCAAAGGCCTCACTTGGTTCTTTGTCATAAAACTCACCATTACACATGGTTGACACTAGCTTTTTAAAATCTGCGGTAAGAGAGTCATAAAAGAAACTCACTAACCTCCACATCTCAAAACCATGGTGAGGGCATGCATTTAACAAGTCTTTGAACCTTTCCCAAGCTTGGTGAAATGACTCATTTGGACTACAAGAAAAATTCATCATTTGACGTTGTAAGGCTGCTGTCCTATGAGTGGGGAATTATTTTTTCAAAAATTCAGCTTGCATTTCTCTCCATGTACCTATAGACCTAGGACGCAAGGAGTTTAGCCAAAGCTTGGCTTTATCCTTTAGAGAGAATGGGAACAATTTAAGCTGAATGGTTTCCTCGGTGCATGTTCTATCAATAAAAGTATTATATACCTCTTCAAAGTCTTTAATGTGTATGTATGGATTTTCAGAATCCATACCATGAAATGTGGGAAGAAGTTGAATCATGCCCGGTTTCAAATTGAAAGCTTGTTGGTTAAGAGGTAAGATAATACACGAAGGTGTACTTTGTCTGGCCGGGTGAAGATACTCTCTAAGAGTTCGAAAATTAGGTTGATCATTGAATTGTGGAGGTCCATTACCTTGAACACTCCCTTCACCCTCTACATCTTCAACATTAGCCATGATAAAATAATAATAATAATAATAATATAACAATTATATGAATATGAAAAGAAAGGAAAGAAAAAGAAAAAAAAAATTGCAAATAAAAGTAATAGCTCAAAAATAAAAATACAACAAATTAAGAAATTCACTCTCCAACTAATAAACACTATTAACAACAATAAACATTAAAAGATAATTATAACAAGCTTGAATAAAAAGGCGGTAATACCAGCCAAGCACTTCAAACAATAAATATAAGAAAAATAATCATAACAAAACAACAAAATAAAATGAAATAAACAAGAGGTGGTAATACCGGCCAAGCACTTCAAACAATAATTATAAGAAAAATAATCATAACAAAACAACAAAATAAAATGAAATAAACAAGAGGCGGTAATACCGGCCAAGCACTTCAAACAATAAATATAAGAAAAATAACAACAATAAACATTAAAAGATAATTATAACAAGCATGAATAAAAAGGCGGTAATACCGGCCAAGCACTTTAGACAATAAATAAAAACAATATCAACAAAATAAAATGAAATAAACAAGAAAAATATTAGAAACTAATAAGAATAGACAATAAAAGAAAAATGGTTGAACCAACCAAAATCCAACAATTAATAGTCCAGTCCACAGTCCAATATCCGAAAAGTTAAGGTCAAATTTTTTTTAGGCGGTAAAACCAGCCAATTGAATTTTTTTTATATGATTTTTTTTAGTTTTCCAATAATCAAATCTAAATTTGTTACCTTTGCTTGCTAGCTCCCCGGCAACGGCGCCAAAATTGCTTAACCGCTTTTTATGATCGACTTGTTTTAACTCGCAAGTGCACGAGTGTGCGATGTAGCAATTAACTCGGTAAGATCGAGGTCATATCCACAGAGAGCTAGATCTGGAAATTAAGCTAAGTAACAAAAAAAAAACTCAAGAGAAATTAAATTAACAATAACTTGGTTGAAAATAATTGATGGATTTGTTTTCAAAGATAAAAAAAAAATGTAAATAGATTTTAAATGACAAGAAAAGTAAGTCTTGGTCCAAATCAATTTTAATGGTGATGTATTGGTGATTTCTTCAACATATATAAGATAACTCAACCTAATCTCAACGATGGTGATATTAGATCGGAAGATATTACAATGAAGATTAGAAAGATGAAGATTGATTATTGCTTAAGAATGAACAAGTACTTTCATATTAAGTAAGACATTGAATCAAGCAATCTCTATACCAAAACTAAAGTTTGTGCATAAAAATTCAAGATTATAACATTACCTAAATGATTTCTAAAATTTCTTTACAATAATAAATCATTCATGAAGAAAATAAGAAGATAAACATTAAGATTCATTCATATCCTAAAGAACTCACCTCAATCACCATCATCCTTGATTTGGATCCAAGAAAGAGTTTAGCCAACCATGATTATATATAAGAACACTTCAATAAACATGAAAGAACTTGAATCCAACTGAAAAAATAAGTTTTACAAACTAAAGAACCGAAATCTATAAAGAAGAACACAATACAATTTCAGAAAAAATTCGGACACAAATCTGACTCTAACTTTGGACAGCAATTCGACCCTCTTAGAAGCTTGTTTTGGAGAAGTCTATTAGAGACATATTTATAGGCAATTCTGTCACCTTTCCAGATCATTAAAGAACAGCTCATTTGGACATCTGAGTCAAAAGTTATGGGCAAAACACCGAAAGGTGTTCTGAAAAATCAAATCAAGACAGCTTTACAACTACTTTGGTGCACGTTTTTCTTCCTCATTTATGAGGTGTCTCCTTCTTCTTTTTGACCCAAAATAATGTTAAAATATCCCCTCCAGCTTTCCATCCATGTGCTTGCCTTCTTGGATCAATGGATTACCCAAAATAAATCAATTGTTATTTGTTGTGTGGACATGTAAGATCATGGATTGTGTTTGGGTTGATTTGAAGGTTGATTTGGGGTTGATTTAGGGCTGATTTGGGGCTGATTTTTGGGCTGAATTTGAGCATCAAATAAGTATACAAATGTACTTATTATTTGGGCTAAGATTGACATTGAAACCTTGAGTGTTTAATGGTTGAAGTTTGCACACAACATAAGGCAAGTTTGGGCTTGAAATAAATCATATGATATTCTTTTCTAGAATTGGAATAGAATTGATTTTTGGGACAAATTTGGAGCACTTATTTGAACCAAGATTTGCTTCAATCTTCAACTAAATGTCTCTTCAATTCTTTGTTCTGAATTCTGACGTTGAATTTTCTGAATTAATTCATTTAAGCTCCAAAAACCTATCGAAACATTAAAACAAACTTCATTACTAAAAAACACATCAATTATTATAAAAACAACCAAATAAAAACAATAAATACATATGTAAAACAAGAGACTTAATGACACTTTTGATGCACAATCACTCATCAATCAATCCTTTTATTTATGTGATAGACTTGCATTTAGGATGAACATTTACCATAAATTAAAGGTATATTATATTTTTAGACTTGCTAATATAAAACATGCTTTTGTTAGGGAATTTAATGATACTTTAGGTGCAATATGATGACATAAATCCTTAATGAGAATGCACTTTTAAGTACTAATCATTTTCAACATTTGCATGCAACCTGAAGATGATAATGATTTACAAGAAGTAGATCATATTGATGAATTAGTTTATGATCAACTTGAATCTACTTTAAGTAAAAAAGAGTTAGATGAATCTGAGGATTTGCAAATGATTTATTCTGATGAAGAAATCACGGATGAAAAATGCACCGAAAATGTTGATGTGAATCTTTTGTCAATAGTAACAACAAATTTGACATCTAACATCACATCAATCGATGATTACTTTCCTAACAAATCCCTACTTTCTCTTCATCCAATGCCTTGGTATGATAAAAATATCAATTTTCTTGCTTTAGGAGATTTGTCAACTGATTGGAGTACCCAAGACAAAGAAAATTTTTTGAACGAAGTGAAGAATTTTTATTGGGATGACCCTAACTTATTTAAATATTGTCCTGATCAAATATTTCAAAGATTCATTCCCGACAATGAGGTAAGTAGTGTCATTAAACTTTGTCATTCTGAGGCATGTGGAAGTTATTTCTCGTCAAAAAAGACAGCTACAAAAATCTTTCAAAATGGATTTTATTGGCCCATCATATTCAAGGACACGCATGCATTCTGCAAAACTTGTGAAAATTGTCAAAAAGTTAATACTGGTCAAAAAGTTTTGTTTCATAATTCTCAACTCTATTCATTCCCTAAAAAGCTAAGATCAAGATGGAACGATCCTTATGGGGCCTGTGATATTGAGAATTCAATGAATGATAATGTTTTTCAGGAAAATAGACATCGTTTGAAAGTTTACTTTGATAATTTTCCTAGTGAAAATGAATCAACTGGTTGGAATGATCTTGGAGATAAAGGTTCATTATTTTTTTTCTCACATTGTTTTTGTGTTTCTTTTTGAGTGATTTTTGCTAATTTCTCTCACCCCAGTCAAATGGCGGATAACGTTACTCGATAACTTGAGTCGGTTCTTTTAGTTTCCCACAATAACTGATATCTATGTATATATTTATGCAATTCTTTGAATCTCTCTTCCAATTTTCATTTGAAAATGGACACTAATCTTGAAAAATTAAAAAAGTATTTTCCCGCTTTGCCTCAAAATGCAATTATAAAAATTTATCGTGCTAGATGTGCAAGATTGAGATTGTTAATGAATCATGGAATTCATGAAGATATTCACTGGTTGATTGAAGCAAAGGTTCGATTATCAAGTGAGTCCTCTAACTCCTTCATTTCACACATGCCTGGAACAGGTAAAAACACTTTTGCAAAGAAACATTGTGCAAAACAATTGCAAGTCTGTCATCGATGTGCTAGATGGACTTGTAATATACAATGTCGTTCTTTAGGAATGATATTTATAAACCATGAAGATAAAATACAATTAATTAAGGATGGCATGAGTAAGGAGTCATTAGATAATCTTCTATTGACTCTTAAGATGCATCCTAATGGAGATGTGCATCGTGCAATTCATGATTTATGACCACTATTTCATAAAAAATATGATTGGCTAAGTCTTGGAAATCTGACTAAAAAAGACCATGTTTGCTAGTTTTTAAGAAAACTGGATGGGAAGCCTATCCCCAACCCATAGAGGGTGTTTAAGCCGTTCTTGGACGTAAAACCAAGGGAAGATGTGAGCCACAATCACAACTACCTGTACATACATATGCTTTTTCAAAAGTAAATAAATAAATAAATAGAGAGAGAGTGTGTATGAGACTTTAGCTGGCCTACATATAGGTGTTATGATTATCATTCTAATTTCTTATCTATAAAACCCTTTCTTCCTTCCTTTCATTTCTACTCAACCCATACATTCATCAAATACAGAAGTGTGTAGAAATGACAAGTTCCTCAAGTCATCATATAAGAAATATTTGTGTTTTCGGTGGATCTAGTCCTGGGAAAGAAAAGGAGTTTTTAGAATCAGCAAATCATCTTGGTCAGGTGCTAGCTGAGAGAAAGATTCATTTAGTGTATGGGGGAGGCAGTCTTGGGTTAATGGGAGGTGTGTCAATAGCTGCATTTTTAGGAGGTAGTCAAGTTTTAGGAGTCGTCCCTGAAGCTTTGGCACAAGGGGACATCATTGGAAAAACAATTAGAGAGGAACTTCAATTCTCCACAATGTCTGCTCGAATGAATGTAATGTTTAACCATGTTGATGCCTTCATTGCTTTACCAAGTGGTCTAGGCACATTGGAAGAGATCTTTCATATTTCCTCTTAGGCCCAACTGTATATTCACCATAAACCCATAGGTTTGTTAAATGTTAATGGTTATTATGAAAAGTTGTTATCTTTTCTTGATCATGCTGTGGAACAAGAAATTCTAACACCTTCTACACGACAAATCATAATCTCCCCTTCTATTGTTGAACAATTAATTGACCAACTACAATATTTCATTCCTGTAATTGATCCTTTCATGAGTCACATAAATTGGTCAACTAAGAAAAGCCGTAAAAAACTTAGATTGGATTTGAGCCTTCATTTGTGAATCTTTGTGTCTTTTGGTTTTATTATTATGTTTTATTGTTACTTATATTTGTTTCAGTGTGTTTTAGGTTTGTTAGTGTTCGTTATTTCAGGTGATATCTTCTATACTCTATCTTTCTACCTTTAAACATTGAGGATAATGTCTTGTTTTGGTTGGGGGGAAAGGGTAGTAGTTGATAAAAAAAATTATTTTTCATTTCATAAAGCATATCCAAAATTGTTGTTACTATAATGGCAAAGTAAGGAGAACATTCTTGAGACGTATCTTAGTAATCATTCGTAACAAGGTCTATCATAATACTTCTTGAAATATTCAGATTTATAAACTCTCGCATTGTTATCACTTAATTCTGCTCATATACTTATTTAACATGTATTCTTAAAGCTTAATTTACACATGCACACTTTAACATATGATTGTGGGTTGCATATTAGATTATTACATTATTTATGTTCTTTTGTTAAAGGTAACAACTAAGGAAAATGGATAGTATATAATTAAAAAAAAAGAAAAAAAAAGAAAAAGAAATAATAAAAAAAATATAGATAAGTTTGGTTTTGTAGCCTCCCTAACCTAAGAAATTAAGCCCGAAGGGGTGTTTTAACACCCAATACCCTAAAGTCAACTGACTTGGGAGCTATTGGCCCAACGCTTGTTATATAGGTTAAGGAGAAAAGCTTAAGAGAATCAAATATTGCACTATCTACATATCAGTATCTGCGACCCGAGTTACTAAGCTCGTAGGGGTGTTTTAACACCCAATACCCTAAAGTCAATTGACTTGGGAGCTATTGGCCCAACGCTTGTTATATAGGTTGAGGAGAAAAGCTTAAGAGAATCAAATATTGCACTATCTACATATCAGTATCTGCGACCCGAGTTACTAAGCTCGTAGGGGTGTCTTAACACCTAATGCCCTAAGACCAACTGGTCTGGGAGTCATTAGCTGAAAGCTCGTTACATAGGTTAAAGATGCATGATGTTTTAAATTATATGTATATAAATTAAAAAAAAAAGAATAAAGAAGAAGACAAAAATAATAATCCCAACCCAAGGAAGTTAACCTGAAACATTAGAACAAAAATTTTGTTTTCTTCTAAAAAAAGCTCCATAATTATGTGTTGATACATTGAGCACAAAAGAAAAGTTTATTAATATCTTATTAAGAGGTATTGAACAGATATATAAATTTAATAAAAGTTTATTTATCTGCATAGATTAATGGAAGTTTAACCACTTGAGCTAAAAAATCAACCTAAAGCATATTATCCTTAGTAGGCCATTTTAAGCTTGTTTATCTTTTCTTTACTTTACCCATGTGTAAGACTTAACTATTTATATGTTTTTCTTTTTCCTTGACTAAGGATTAGTGGAGCATGTACTTGTTGATATATCATGAATTATGGTTGGAAATTATGCGGAAAAAAAAGTGATGCTTGATTAAAAGATGGGCAAAGTTGCTAAAGGTGAAAAAAACAAAAAAAAAACAAAAAAGAAAATATGGAGCTTGAAATCAAAAGAAGTGAAGTATTGATACTTAAAAATGGAAAATTTATGTGCTTTGATGAGATATCTTGTTTCAAAAATGATTTTCTATAGAATGCTTTACTTCTTTTGGTTTTATCCATTTCTTTTCTCTTATTTTACCTCACCTTAACTTTAACCCCATTACAACAAAAAAAGTAAGATCTTTTGATGTATATGCATTAGCTGAAATATTTTAGTAAGATTAATGAGCAAATTTATGGTATAACATATTCATTGATTAAATTTGAGAGATTTAAACATATAAACCCTAAACACATGAGTGTTGGAGTGTATATCAATGATAAGACCTATCACTTTAGCATGACATAGATCTCATTTAAATCTCAATAATTAATTAAGTTTCGAAGTTTGCATGTAAATAAATTTATGAAACTTTATGTTTTTTATCCTTCTTGATAGTATTTTTGTTTATAATGCATGTACTCTTGAAAATTCATGGGAAATTAATAGATTAGTCATAGTTATTTTACTTATTTAATTTAAGTTTGATTTCATCTCTCTTTTCTTGAGGCTGAGCAAAATCTAAGTGTTGGGGTATTTGATGCAATTATATTATTTGATAGTTTTACCCATATTTAAATAGTATTTTATCTATTTATATATATAAAATATCTTGATATTCTTTGTTTTATGTTTTGAAGGCATTTTTGGATATAAGATTTAAAAAGAAGTAAATTGAAGATAATTGACAAATTTGACCTTGGATTGATGTTTTATGCAAAACTTAAGCTCTAGAAGTTACAATGAAGTGATTCTAGTGGCATTAGAAAGCTATCATCCATATCTTTTTATGCATTTATGGTAAGAAAACAAAAGAGCATGTAAGTCATAGCCTTTAAAGACAAATCTCGCATTCTACTAGTACTGACCTTCAACTATTTCAACTTAAATATCTTGAGCTAAAGAAGTATATTTGAGGCAAACTTAATTTCATTAGATTCCTTGCTTGAATACCTATCATCCTACAAGCTTTCAGCACAAAAAGAGCTCATATAAGAGAAATATAATTTTTCTAAGATGACAAATGAATTCTACCAACAGACAAGTTTTGTGAAGAAACAAGTTCAAGTCCAAATTACTTCTCAAAGCATCCAAACCAATATCTAAGTCTTTATTTTAGCAATTTAACTCTTCTAAGTCCAAAATAAAAGGTTGAGAATTTTATGCAAGGCTATTTCTTCTTTTTTAGAAAAATAGTTATTAAACTACTTAAATGTAAATTGTCTTCTTAGGTAAGGACTATTTTATAAGAAAGAAGGATTATGGTTTCCTATTAAATAAAAAGAAAAGGAAGAGAAGAGGTGGCTATAAAAGAGAGAAAAAACACACCTTTCCTCCAAAAACCCAAAATCATGCATTCTTCTTTCTTTTTTATTAGTTGATTAATAAACAAATAAGGCTAAGCTTCTTTTTTTTGTTTGCAAGGATACGAAAACTTTAAGATTTCAAGAACTGTAAGATTTATTTTATCTTTTTTTTTTAATTTATATAATGAATCTACTTGTTTTCTTATGCTTACTTCCTATAATTGTTTATTTTAATTACTAGTGCAGACTCTAAATTGTTATAGTAAACAATCTATTGCTAAATTTACTATTAAAACTAGAATTATAGTATATAAACTTATGAAACAACTAAGTTTAATAATCATAGCAGATTTATATTATTAATCTTAGGACAAACATTTTATTAAATCAAACATGGATTGCAGATAGTTATGTTTTTTTGATTAATCAACTTATCTAGTTCTTCAGGCTGCCATTAAATTAAATTATTAGTGTGAACATTGTGATTGTTTGATGGTTAGGGTTAGTTATACGACAGACCTATTAATTAACCAATGTTAAGAAGAGATAAATATTCAGAATATAAATTGATAAATCATTTCAATAATCACTTCTGATTTTTGTAAATGGATGTCTACTTGAAACCAAGATTTCTTCTCTTGATATTTTTTTAATTTTTTTAATTTATTTTGATTGTATACTTATGTTATGGTCTAGAAACCTCACCCCTCCCCCATTTGCATATCGCATAACATAAAAATCTGAACTAAACCTTCCTCATGAGATTAAACCATACTATCTTGTTTATTTAAGTTAGGGTAATTAATTTGTGTAACCGTGATATTGCAATAAATTTTGATGAGTTCTTGATGGATTAAAATTTAGATAGGTTTTCTTTATATATATCCTCTTGTATTTTGGATTTTTCTTTTCTTAATTTTTTTATGGGATCAAAAATGGATAACAAAATTGATTAAGGGCCAAATTAGGATTTCACACGATTGGATAAATGTATACATTAAATAAAAAAACAAAAAGAAACCAAAAGAAAAGGAAGAAAAAGAGAGGATGGAGAAAGATGAATGATGAATGATATATTTTAATAAGTAAATGTAAGAATTATATTTTGATATGCATGATTATTATTGTTAAGTATGATTTTGAATTTTTTAGGTTGATGGAGATTTGAAGTATATCTTTTTAAGTGTGATTGATTGATTAATATGGTTTAATAGTTGAAATAATTGATTTTGGGTGAATTGTTAGGAATTGTTATTTGAGATATATTTATTTAGCTAATGTGTTATGAGTATGAAGAGTTAAAAATCTGTAATAATCTTTGCTGGAAATTCTAGAAAGATTAGTTTTGATGTTGAACATGATCAAATTTCATTTTAGTTCTTGATTTGTTAAAACTATAGTTCAATTTCTAAGTTTTGAGAAATTATATTTCGACCCCTGAAACATATTCTAAAATTAGGAACACTACTGATTGTAAGGTTAAAGATGATGAGTTCCATTTTGGTCATTGATATATGACTTTTTCTATTGAATCCTTGAATATTTTAGAATTATGATTTACCCCTTAGATTTCAAGGCTTATTAAAGAATTATGTAAAAGAATTACTAGGTGAATTATATATAGATAAAAAGGTAATAGAGATTAGTTTACAATCCTAAAAGTGGAATGGAATTTTAAAGCTTTTAGAAGGAATTATAATCAGTTTTATGATGTTGTATGCCATTGAAAAATTATTGTAATTAAGTGTTGGATGGACTTTAATGGGTCATATGATTTGAATAGGTTGTTTGAGCAGAGATTTTGGATATTGGTTGTTTAAGTAAAATAAGTAAATCTTTAAACACTTTATTATCTTTAAATAAAATATTATTATTTTTCTTAATTGTGCATATTTCCTTTATTATATGTATTAAATTCTTTAAAAGAAGATCAAGCTCTTGCTATGTTGAAATTGATTTTCCTATATGTGATGTTTGTGAATGCAAGGTATATAATTTTTATAAGAATGTTTTATAAATTGATTTATGAAAGAAATTTTTATGGATTGGAATTACAAATGGTTGCATAATGACTTGGATAGCTATAAATAAAGTAATGACCTTTATTAAGTCGGGTTGTTCACACTATAACTAGTTAGAATGTTCTATTAATGGGTTATAATATTAACAATGGACCTTGATAACAGGTTACAATAGTTGTTTAGAAATAGTTGACAAGTGGTCTAGTCACAAGTATAATGTGGTCGTTGGAATTTGGTCTAAGAGTAAGGTCATACTTTATGGATTTGAATGTCAAGTAAAAGCATGCATGGATGATTGTTTTATGGAATATTTTATGAACTAGACTTTTTTTATGAAATGTTTTATGAACTATAAATTATGAATATTTTTTTAATTACATTAAATTGTTGTTTCATTATTGTCTGAGTGTGTGTGTGGAGCTTTACTTGTTAAGTCATTGTTGTATAATGACTCTCATATAGCTATAAATGAAGTAATGACCTCTGATGAGTGGGGTTGTCCACACCATAATTAGTTCCAATAGCCTGTTATTGTGTTATAATATTGACAATAGACCTTGATAACAAGTTACAATAGTTGTTTAGGAATAGTTAATTAATGGTTTGGTCACAAATATAATGTGGTTGTAGGGATTTGGACTAAAAGTAAGGTCATGTTTTATGGATTTGAATGCCAAGTAAAAGCATGTATTGATAACTTGTTTTATAGAATATTTTATGAACTATGAAATATCAACATTTTTTTAATTATGTTAAGTTGTTGTTTCATTATTTTCAATGCAATATGTATGTGTGTGGAGCTTTACTTGTTAAGTCATTATTGTATAATGACTCTTAGACTATAAATGAAGTAATAACCTCTGTGAGTGAGGTTGTTGATTACTACTTGAAAGTGTATTTTTATCAAGATTTTATATCATCATTTTACACTTGAAGTATCAATAACTCCTTAACTAAAGCAAGTTTTATAATAACATATCTAATAATATAAGATACCTCTAATTTATAATAAATATTCATCTTAAATGCTGGCCTATCATATAAATGAAAGGATTGATTAATGAGTTTAAGTATTGAAATTGAAGTAACAAAAAGATGATCAAACTTAGAAAAGAGATGCTAGTGTAATTGGGTATTTGGGTCATATCTAAAGCTATAGATCTTCTTGTTATTATTGGGTCATATCCAAACTAGAACACTATTTGGTAATTGGGTCATATTTAAAGCTATAGATCTTGGATTTAGGTCTACTTTATATGGACAGAAAGGGAAGACATAGGCCTACAACTTTCATGTGGAGGTCTAGTTTTAAAAAAGCTATTTTCAAGTCCAAATTATAATATAAACAAAGAAGTCTGAATTTGTCTTATAGTCGAGATACTATTTAGTGTTCAGCCTATATCTAAAGCTTTAGAAGTCCAAATGACCTCCATTTTATTTCTATAAAGCTGAGATAATTTCCTACAACTTTCATATGGAGGTCTACTTTAAATTCTAACGTTATCAATGATATTTTAGGTAGATAAGAGAAGATAAGGATTGTCACCAAGTCAAGAGTTGGCCACCCATTCATCAGTTAGTTATCAAATCAATAGTTTTCAATTTTGACCTATAAAATGAGGCATTTTCCATGCATTTAGGCATCTTGGTTTCCTAATCAAGATCATACTCTTGCTCTTTTTTTTTTGTATTTTTGTTATGTTTAAGTTTTGTTTTTATTAATATCAAGTTTATGCCTTTTATTTCCTTTCCTTTACTTAGTTAACTTTTATCTTATTTATATTTTTATTTTGTTTATTTATTTTTCTTTCTTTCATTATGTTTAGTTAAGTTTATTATATCAAGGTGAAAAGGTTACACTAATGGTGTAAGAATAAGTATAGTGTAAACTTAATATGGACTTTAATGTTTGATACTAATATATTTTATATTTGTTATCTTGTTCACTCTTTAATACTTTGCTTGTTAAATGGTTAATCTAGATTTATGTTATATAACAATTGGTACAATAAATACTTGGTACTTTCATAAGCTATACTATATGATATAACCGACACCTGAGCTATGAAAGAAACTTGATTTGTTGTTAATATAAGTTATAATTATGAATGTCTAACAACATTTACAAGTATTAACATTATTTGAATAAGATAACTAATGTAATCATGTTAATAATTTATAATTTGATTGGAACCTTCTTTGTGTGTGGTTTCCAATTGAATAATAAGAGTTTATATTATACTTGTTTGGCATATCATTAGTAGATCCTCTAACCTTGACATTTATTGTTATTATTGTTTAATCCTTACGTTAATCTTACATCTCAAAGTTCTCATCAACTTCTTCTTCTTCTTCTCCTCCTCCTCCTTTATTACTACTACTACTACTACTACTACTACTATTATTGTTGTTATTATTGCTACTATTGATGTTATTATTGTTGTTGTATTATTGTTATCTATAATTTATACATTTAACCTCCTTGTGGTTCGACCCCAATTGTACTAGGTTATTTATTACTTTGACACTCCTGCACTTGAAAAAAGATATTAATATTTTAGTTATGTTAGGTGTCCACACTATAACTAGTTTTAATAGCCTACTAATAGGTTATAATATTGACAATGGTCACTAATAATGAGTTACGATAGTTGTTTAGGAATAGTTGGCTAATGGCCTGCTCATAAGTATAATATGGTCATAGAAATTTGGTTTGAGAGTAAGGTCATGTTTTATGAAATTGAATGTTAAGTAAAAACATGTATTGATGATTTGTTTTATGGAATGTTTCATGAACTATGAATTATCAACATGTTTAATTACATTAAGTTGTTGTTTTATTATTGTCAATGTAATGTGTGTGTGTGGAGCTTTACTTGATAAATCATTGTTGCATAATGACTTTAATGATTTCTGGTAAGTGGGGTTGCTCACACTTTAACTAGTTTTAATGGCTTGCTGATGGGGTATAATATTGTTAATAGACCTTGATAATGGGTTACAATAATTGCTTAGGAGTAGTTGACTAGTGATTTAGTAACAAGTACAATGTCGTTGTAAGAAATTGATCTCAGAGTAAGGTTATGTTTTATGGAATTGAATGCCAAGTAAAAGCATGTACCGATGACTTGTTTCATAGAATGTTTTATGAACTATGAATTATCAACATTTTTTTAATTACATTAAGTTGTTGTTTTATTATTGTCAATGCAATGTGTGTATATGTAGAGCTTTACTTGTTAAGTCATTGTTAGCTTACCTTTCCTCTCCCTCTCTTTTTTAATTTCCCCTATGTGGACAAGTAAAAAATGAATAAAGGTGTGAGTAAGTTTCAAGCTATAGAGTATATATAATTAGTTTAAAAGATTTATTTAATAAAAAATATCTTTTGACTTATTATGAGATATTCATTATTAATATTTTTAAGAATTTGTAATAAAACTTGATGTTATTAAATCATCATTTATGAAATAAAAATAATTAAGATATTTTAGTTTAATATTTATGATTTCTGATAAACTTCTAAAGTTAGCTTTTGTATTATTTAGGGTTGAATGATAGATGATACAAGTGTTTTTATGTCTAGTTACAGGCATGAAAAAATTATTTTATATAAAAGCAAATAGTCTTCATTTATCTATTTGTATAAAATATATTATATTATTGTATGTTCGAATGATTAGTCATTAATTATTAACAATTATAATATTAACAACATAACATATTCATTATAATCTCATGAAAGCAAGATGAATCTTTATTATTATAATGATTATATCTTTAATAATTATTAAAAAAAACAATATTTTCCTCCATAATGTCCTCGCAAACATGAAAATTATAAGTATGGATTAAATAAGCATACTTAACATCCAATATATTTTTTTTTACAATAAAATCTCTAAAAAAAACATATATGAACCATGATATGATTAAGTATGCATGCCAATTCTTAAAAAATAAAAAAGATATATAAAAACTGTAATTATAATTTTCATCAATCTAAATAGTTTTACTTATCAAACTCAAAAGTATCATTGCTAAACACATAGTTTTGTATCTTTTACTATATTAATATTATTAGATAGTAATTCAACTCAAAATTCATAACTTAACTCTATAATTATCAAAACCCTATAAATTTTACAATAATCAGATATTTATTCATAATAATGCATTCATGAAATGACCAAAAATATTTATACCGATTTAAAGTTTCTCTTTTCTCTTTTATTAAACTTTGTCCACCACCAACCCCCAAGGAAATTCACAAATCATTACTATCTTATACAGAACATTAATCCTTTATCAATTCCCAAATTTCACACTAAGCCCATCTTCTCTAGTGGTTCTTGGCAATTTTTTCAACAAAGTACAACGCAAACGATGGGTGGGGCGATGAATTGGACGGCTAGGAACGAAGGAAGGTACAATTATTGGAGTTAATGGTACACGTGGCATTCACATAGTAAACAAGGGAATCATGATTCATGAAAGCGATGGCAAGTTTCGGGTTTGGCAACTTGTGAAGGGCGGCGTGTACGGCGTCACTTTCACAAGAAATTTTTAAGGGCGAAAAGATGAAAAAGTTTGCTCGACCGGTATTTCCGGTGAGAAAGAACAAAATACGTGTCAACATCAGGTAACTTCCAGCGATTGGAAAACCTCCTCGCTCGTGACTCTCCAATAACTTTATCTTAATAGACGACTTGGGGCCCATATGCTAACTTTAATCACTTTATTAAAGGCATTCCTCCAATGCTCCACTCGAGCCACTCGGTTTTAGAATGTTGCAACGCCATGCTCAAAGTTTTCAGTTTCTTACAACGTTTGTTAAAAAAAAAAAAGGTAAAGGGAGAAATGGCTGCCGACAATGCATTCTTGCCCATTGCTTTATGGAAAGACATGTTTGGTTTCAATCCCTCCTAGCTACCTTATGATCGAAGGTTTAGGAGTTAATTACTGCATCGATTAACCCAAATCAATGCTTATTAGCATTCCAATTAGAGATGTGACTGAGTGGAATCAAGTCAAGTGTTATGATACTCAAGATTGGCCCACATAAATTAAATCAATCACATGTTAAGCTTCGATTTCATATTAAACTTTAAAGTAGAATTCAAATTTGATTTATTAATTTTTATCGAGCTTGAGCTTGTTTATGAATATAACAAGTCAAATAAATAGGATTTCTTAATACAATAATTATTTTAAAATTAATTTTTTTATTTTCATCTCATATGTTGTATTCCATTTAAGTATAAAACTTTTTTGATGCATCATCATACATAATTTTCAAGTTATTTTATGATATGACCCCATGATCATGTGATCACACAATCTATACATTAAAAAAATAAATTTTAAAAAGTTATAGAATCAATTAGTTTGATAAAAATATAATATGAATATTATCTAAATTAAAGTATCAATACTATTAAAATAAATTTTTACCTAACAAATATTAATTCGTTAACAGAAAGGTTAAGAGAGATACTATAAAACCAAAATAACTTAATAAGTCAAATTTTTTTTCCAGACAAAGAAAAAAACGTTGTATTAAGCATCATAAAAGTTTATTCAAAACATTATGGCTAAAAAAAAATCTAAGTATAAATTAAATAATCATATTTATAATAGGTTAAAAAGTATATGCTTAACAATTCTAGAAAAGTAATAATAGAGTTTTAAATAAAATAAAAAAAATCATAAATCATATAAAAAACTAATATAAATTATGCTTAGTTTCTTCTAAACATTATTTCAAGAATTTTATGATCTTTCACTAACTTGAAATTCTAATCATGTATATAAAATGACTTCTAAAATTTTTTAGTAAAATTTAAGCTCAATCTAAAGATCAAATCAAAACTTATTCTTATTAGTGTAAAACTGTGCAATAGAAAAAATCAACCCAAAACTAATTTTAATTATCTTAAATAAACATGAAAATCTTTGTAATAACTCATGCCTTTTAGTTTCTTTATAGAAGATGGAAACTCCTAAAATATTCTATCATTAATATTGTATTGCTCGTTTCCTTTTATAGTTAAAATAAATAAAAAATCCTTGTAAGAAAAGAATTTTAGAACATTAAGGAATCATTACTACATTTGAAAACAATATCCTTGCCCATTACAAATCCTAAAAGAACTAGAAAACTCTCAAAAATAAGTTGCTAAATATTCTTGTATCATTAGAAAAGTCTTTTCCAAATAAAAAATTCATAGTCAAATATAATAAATAATAATAAAATTTGTATTGCATCTACTAATATATATCATATATCATGAGACCTTTTTGAAATTCAATTAATCTAAAATTTTAGCTCAATATAAAATAACATGTCAGGAAAACTTATGATAAAACCTTAGTCTAATCTAATGGCTAAATCGAGAGTCTAATGGCTAAATCAAGAGTTATGATCAACAATATAAAACTGGACAAGAGATATAATTATATTAGAATTTAAATTTTTTTGTTCAAGTTTTTCTTGGATTGTATCACTTTTCATTTATAATATAACATAAATATTGTTTTTAGTTATATTTTTTAAATATATTTTAAATTTGCAAACATTTCAATCCAAGTTGATATCACTTGTTCATGAAGGTAATCAAGCTCTAAAATTGTGACAACTTAATTTGTATATCCAAAAAGATCGAACTTGAACGAATACTCTATTGAATCGATTTTGAATCAAACATGAGTTTGGGGTTCGTTTTAGAACCCCAATTTTCAATGCAAAGATTGAATTATAGTATAAATTTTCGAGCACGGTGATACAAAATTGTGTTGACCCCTGTAGGGATCGACTAGTGTTAATAGATTTGATCTTCCAGAGATGGTGGAAAGATAGCTAAATGGGTGGCTATAAAATAAACTTTGAGGGGTCCTGTGATAGAAATGCTACGAAGGCAAGACTGGCATGGTTAGTATGAGGTGAGGTTATGGGAGTTTCGTGGTTTTGTTCCTTAAAAGTACGAGACTTTTGCAGCAAAAGAAAAGGCTATTAATCATTGAAGTTGATGCTAGCATGTATTTGCAGAAATTTACCTACATTAGACTTAAGAGCATTTGGAATAAATGCCTTTAAAATTCACACAAATTCAATATTAAAGATATAATAATGACAATTGTAAAACGTCATTATATATGTATCTAACATTTATTTTAGTTTAGTTTATAGTGAGTGCATGATGCCTTGCTTTAACTGCATTAATTAAGTATTTACAATTTCGTGATAATTATTAAGTTTCAACATCCAATTATGAGAGCCATTGAAAAGAAAGAAGAAAAAAAGATGCCAGATCTAAGCTGTGCAAGTGTGTTTTTACGCACGAGCATGCTTTCAATAAAATATTAAGCTTGGAACGATTCCTAGAAAGTATAACGAAATACAAATTTAAATTGCCACCTATATATAGATATAAATAGATACATTTGTCATGTGTGTAACTAATAAAACAAAAGTTTGAAATATTAACAACTTTAAAAAAAAATTCTTAAATAAAGAATTTTAAAACAAATTTCTTATGATAATTAAGTTTATCGTTTATTATTTTTACATAATGTTTTATATACATCAAATATTAAAAAAACTTAATATGAAATAAATGTCTTTAAAATCCATTATATAATATTTGAAATTTTATCATATTGTATCAATTAAAATATGCGCCATTTATAATCTTGTTATTTACAATTAGATTCTTTTCTAATAAAATTATTAAATTATGCGATACAATTTGTAATATTTTAAAATGGAATAACAATTAAACATTAAAACTCCAATATTGTATTAACAATGTAAACTAAATTGTAAGACAATGCTAAAAAAATGCATTTTCTTAAAAAATTAAAAAATATACTAAAGGATAATAACAAATATTTGGTTATAAGATAAGAAAGATGGAGATAAAAAATGAAGAAGAAGAAAAAGCTCAGAGAACATATTTTTATGTTTCTCTCTCTCTATATATATATATATATATCAGGGACACTAACCAATAATTAATCACGAGAAACCACTACCAGGCAGGCACCATAATTAACAACACAATATGCACTTCCCATTATTCATTTTTTTTTTTACAGTACATTACTCTCTCTCAACAAACCAATATTTACATAGTGAAGTTGACAAATTAGTGTAATAAAGCTGGGAAAAAAAAAAACCTACTCATGCTGCCATATATCTTACCATAGCCAGCTTCTTTTGCTCATTTCAGCTGTATCTCCCTATCTCACTTATTTCTTTTGTTCTAAATAAATATATAGAACATTTGATCTGTGCCCAACACCGGCCTCAAGGTACAAAGGCTCAGATGTCAGCAGCTTAGTAGCATAAAGAGACAGTGATGCTTTTGATCATAATATATAAGATGGTAATAACTTCAGGTAGTCTGCTGTAGTAATATTCTATTTTGATGGAAGTCGGTCACCACTATATTGATATATTTGCTGTAGTCTTCTTCATCACTAGCTAGTATTCTATGATATATCCTCCCATTGGAGATCTGTGTGGAACTCCCTTCCTCCTCTTGGCAGTCCTATAATTATTCATAGCACTTGGAGGTGGGGTTGATGGTGTAAAGCTTTGTACTTTGCTTCTAGCACCTCCGTTGCCAATGCCTTTCATTGATTCTTCAGTGTCTGAGCCATCCATCTCCTTGTACCTTTTTTTCTTCCTAAAATTCTTTGATGTTCCAACAATCTGAAATGTTATTCAATTACAACTGGCACAACGATATTGAGCATGATAAAAGTAATTATAGCGGAAGGACCTTTTAATAAAAAAAGACAAATCGATCGAGCTAGGTTTATTTGATCTAGCTACACTGGAAGTTTGTAAGGCTCGGGCTCTCCTACACCTCCTCAAATAAATGAAGAATTAAATGTTTTGCCATTAACTTCTGAGGGGGGAGGGGGCTGGCGGAGTGTTGACAAGAAGAAAGTACCATAAAGCTCTTAATTTCCATGGGTGAAAATATTCCGCACAAGTGAATCAACTCTCTTCCCAAGTAAAATTAAACAAAGTCAACATATACGGAAGTAAGACAAAAGAAAAAAGCAAAATATTTAATTTAATCTATTAAAAGAAAAATATTGATTAAAATCTCAGTTGACAAAAAAGCAAAGGAGTGGAAAAAAAAAAAAAAAAAAGGAAATATGTGCGGGCGTATTTTACCTTGCAACCGAGAGAGCAAAAACTGAAGGAATCCAGGAGGCTACGCTCACAGACATGGCAAGTGTTGGTAACACCTTTACCAGGCCTAGGCTGTGGCCTCTCATTCAAGAACACAATTCTAGCACTGTTGATAATGTATGTCTGGACTCCTGTTATGTCCAAGTATTTCTGAATTTCAGATACCCTAATCACATCATGGTATGATGACCTCCTTATCTACAAGAAGACAACGACACAATGCCATCAACGAGTAATTTGATTAAACCATAATAGACAAAAAATCATGTGCTAGATGCCCTTGTCTCAATTAAAAAAAAAGCCATGGATTCAGGATTGAACACTCCAAATCAAAGAGACACGTGCCATTGCTGAAACCGATGCAAGTTCATGTGATTTTGGACATATCATTAGATGAGAGACATGGGGATATACTGGGAAGGAGGAACAGTGCCCATGATGACTGCAGTGTTTTTGTGTATTGCTACTTTAAAAGAATGGTGAATAAAATCCTTAGCACTTTGCACATACCTGAATAGCTCTATGGTCACTGTGGAGTGAAAGACACACAGAACAAAGGGCACCGTTCATGCAATCCAAGCAGTACATATTGCATTCGCTCTTATGAGCATCAGCATGAAGCTTGCATTGAACAAAGAAGCTTGTTTCAAGAAGTGGATGCAGCCATGGTGGCCACTTGATATCTTCTTTATGGTCATCAACATCATCAGGACCACCAGCTCCCTATAATATACTCAAACAAGATTAACATAGATTTGATTTCAGCACCATTTGTAATCAAGAAAGAATTAAAACACAAGATGGACACAGACCACATACATACGTATGTGGTTAGATGTTAATCTTGTGTTCTATTTCTTGATTACAGATGCTACTCCCAACAAGATACATAAATGTGAGATACAGCACTAGTGGTAGCCAATTAATTATAATTACCATGATTCTTCTGATGTTGGGTTTGATTTCTCTCACAGTGGTTTCTTGATCATTGATGATCATCTATGGACAGTTTTGGAGAAAGAAAAGAGAGCTTTTTGTCACAGAAAGAGAGAGAGAGAGACAGAGATAGAGAGAGGTGGGGGTAGGAGATTGTAGTGGTGGGTGGTGGATGGGGTGTGGGAGGTGCTTATCTTTGGGCATAAAAGTCTACCACCGAACCTCTACACCCGAACCTAAACCAAAAAATTAGATGCGTTTGGTCCAAGGAACTCACCATTAATTCTTCTCCATTTCTTTTCCTCTGCTACATGTTGTTTTTGTTAGAATTTTTAATTTCAAAATTAATATTTTCATTTCTTAATTTTTTTTCTCCAAGTTTTTCTATTTTAATTATAAATATTTGGATTACCTTATACACTACACACCTTAATTAATTATTTAAGATTTTTAAATTAATAATTATAAACATTTTTAATAACATGAAATTTATAATTTTTAAATTAATAATTTTTAAATAATAAATTCAGGACCTAACTATTTGAATTAAACCCCTAAAATTTAATATTAACATTTCGGGCATCACAGCTAGGTTTTGGTGGTCTTGACACATGAAGGAGTGGATGATTAAGCAAAACTAGAAAATGCCACGTGTTGGACATTTGTATTCCGTAGGGTGCCGAGGTGGGACTTTGGTGTTGCCACCTGAAAGAATAAAACAGTGCTTCGCAATGTGGGGAAAAAAAGAAAAGAAAAAAGAGTACCTGACAATAAGGAGAACCTGTGGATGTTGTTAGGTACAGAATATAATAATTTTGGTGGATTTGTTTGCTGGCTAGATACCCAAGTTAGAATTCTACGTATATTATTCCAATTTGTTCCAATGTTTATGTTATTTTAGGCGTCCTTTATATATGTTTTCGTGAAACAGGGTTCTTATTATTTATTATTTTATTTTTTTAATGTTTGATTTGTATGAGAAGATTTGATCATAAAAAATATTTTACAATGAAAAAAAAGAACTTACAATAAGAAAAATAACTAACAATGCTGGAAAGATGAAAATATTTTAGAAAAAAGTTATTAAATTATAATGCCACCACTAAATCTTTCCTTTCTTAGCATTTGTTTTTGAAATAATTTTATTAACACAACTAAAAAATAAAAAAATAATATATTTTTTAAAAACATATTTGAACGGTATTGTTCACACTTCATAATCTACTTTTATATTTAAATTATTAAACATACTTATTTTTGGATTTTTTTCAAATAAAATATAGTTAAAAATAAAAAATTATTCATTTTATAATTCAAAGACGTTAAAATTATGTTTTACTAATTCAACTTTTTCAAGAACTTTAATTTTATTCAATAAATTAACTCTCATATTAAATGACAACAAAATTATATATTAATTAAAAGTAATAAATCTCTTGATTAGTATTTAAAAGTGTATTTTTATCAAGGTTTTATATCATCATTTTACATTTGAAGTATCAATAACTCCTTAACTAAAACATATTTTATAATAACATATCTAATAATATAAGATACCTTTAATTTATGGTAAATATTCATTTTAAATGCAAGTCTATCACATAAATGAAAGAATTAATTGATGAGTTTAAGAACTGAAATTGAAAAGATAAAAAGATGGCTAAACTTAGAAAAGAGATCCCGGTGCAGTTCAAACCGAAACACTATTTGGTAATTGGATTATATCTGAAGCTGTACATCTCAAATTTAGATCTACTTTATATAGATGGAAAGGTAAGATATGGGCTATAACTTTTATATGAAGCTCAAGATTTAAAAAGATCATTTTCAAGTCCAAATTGTAGAAAAAACAAAGAAGTCTAAATCTATCTTACAACCTGAACACTATTCAGTATTTGACCCATATCTGGAGTTGTAGAAGTCCAAATGACCTCCATTCTTTTTCTAGAAAGCTAAGATAATTTTTTACAACTTTCATGTTTTCAAGTGGTTCAAATTTTGACGTTATCAATGACATTTTGGGTAAACAAGAAAAGATAAGGATTGTTATCAAGCCAGGAGTTGACCACTCACTTATCAATTAGTCATCAAATCAATAGTTCTCAATCTTGACCTATAAAAGAAGGCATTTGCCATGTATTTAAACATCTTGGTCTCTAGGTCAAAATCGTGCTCTTGCATTCTTTCTTTATATTTTTGTAATGCTTAAATTTTTTTTCATTAATATCTTATTCATGCCTTTTATTTTCTCTCATTTACTTAGTTAACTTTTATCTTATTTATGTTTTTATTTTATTTATTTATTTTTCTTTATTTTATTATATTTAGTTAAGTTTATTATACCAAGGTAAAAAGGTTATACTAATAGTGTAAGAATAAGTATAGTATAAAGTTAACATGTACTTTAATGTTTGGTACTAATATGTTTTATATTTGTTATCTCTTTCACTATATAATATTGTGCTGGTTGATTAGTACTTAAAAGTGCATTTTTATTATGGTTTTATATCATCATTTTGCACTTGAAGTATCAATAACTCCTTAACTAAAGCATGTTCTATAATAATATATCTAATAATATAAGATACGTTTAATTTGTAGTAAATATTCATTTTAAATGTAGGCCTATCACATAAATAAAAGGATTGATTGATGACTTTAAGAACTTAAATTGTAAGAGTAAAGAGATGACCAAAATTAGAAAAGAGATGTCAATGCAATCCAAAACCGGAACACTGTTTGGTAATTGGGTCATATCTGAAGTTATAGATCTCATATTTAGGTCTACTTTATGTGGATGGAAAGGTAAGACATAGGCCTACAACTTTCATATGGAGCCTAAGATCTAAAAAGGCCATTTTTAAGTCCAAATTATAGCAACAACAAAGAAGCCTGAATCTGTCCTCCAGTCCAAGAACTGTTCAGTAGTTTGGCCATATCTGGAGTTCTAGAAGTCCAAATGGCTGAATGTTTTACGGAAGAAAGCTGAGACAATTGTCTACAACTTTCATGTTTTCGAGTGGCTCCAATTTTGACGTTATTAATGACGTTTTGGGCAAACAAGAGAAGATAAGGATTGCCACCAAGTCAAGAGTTGACCACCCACTCATCAATTAGTCATCAAATCAATAGTTTTCAATTTTGGCCTATAAAAGGAGGCATTTGCCATGTATTTAGGCATCTTGGTTTCCAGATCAAGATCATGTTCTTCCTTTCTCTCTTTGTATTTTTTGTTTATGCTTTGCTTTCATTAGTATCAAGTTTATGCCTTTCATTTCCTTTTCTTTACTTAGTTAACTTTTATCTTATTTATGTTTTTATTTTGTTTATCTATTTTTCTTTCTATCATTATGTCTAGTTAAGTTTATTATGTCAAGGTGAAAAGGTTACACTAATGGTGTGAGAATAAGTATAATGTAAACTTAATATGGACCTTAATGTTTGATACTAACATGTTTTATATTTGTTATCTTGTTCACTCTTTAATACTTTGCTTGTTAAATGACTAAGCTTGATTTATGTTGTATAACACTTGGTACAACAAATGCTTGGCACTTTCATAGCCCATATTGTATGGTATAACCGACACCTGAGCTATGAAAGGAACTTGATTTGTTGTTAACATAAGTTATAATCATGAATGCTTGACGAGATTTACAAGTATTAGCATTAATCGAATAAGATGATTAATGTAATCATGTTAACAATTTATAATCTGATTGGAACCTCCTTTATGTGTGGTTTCCAATTGAATAATAAGAGTTTATATTATACTTGTTTGACATACCATTAGTGGAATCTCTAACCTTGACATTTGTTCTTATCATTGTTTAATCTTTACATTAATATTCCATCTTGAAGTTCTCATCATCTTCTTCTTCCCCTTCTTTTTCTTTATTATTATTGTTATTATTATTATTGTTATTATTATTATTATTATTAGTATTAGTATTATTACTACTACTACTACTACTAGTATTATTATTATTATTATTATTATTATTATTATTATTATTATTATTATTATTGTTATTGTTATCGTTATTACTATTATTGTTGTTTATAATTTGTACAATTAACCTCCCTGTGGTTCGACCCCGGTCTTGCCGGGTTATTTATTACTTCGACACTCCTACACTTGGGAGAAGACATCAACCTTTTAGTCGTATCAGACTCCAAGTAAAATCCACTAGAATTGAAAAAGAGTGGTCAATTAAAATCTATTCAAAACATTATATGTCAAATTTATAAAATCAACGACACTCAATCAATGACTGTCCAACCTTGCTTTCTTTTAAGGCATGTCTTCATGAAGAAGCCCATGCTTTAAATAGTTTTCAAAGGCCCAATCATAACCCATACTCGCAAACATACAACCCTGGTTGGAGAAATCACCTAAATTTCAGTTGCATGAGTGATAATAATAATGTACAAACTTTACAACCACCGTTTCAAGTACAACATAATTTTCAAAATTCTCATGGATATGCACCTCCTTATGCTCCACCTCCTAGAATAAATCTTGAGGAAACATTGCATGCATTCATTAAAAAGTAAGAGATAATCAATACTCAACTTGCTCAAACCATGACATATTTTAAAAATACTCTTGCAAAATTGATATCTGCTCTCAGTTTCTAAGATAAAGGTAAGTTTCCATCTCAACCACAATAAAATCTTAAGGGGCAATATAATACAAATATAAGTAGTTTTGGAAACCAACATATGGATCAAGTTAAATTAGTCACTACTCTTTGTAGTGGTAAGGTTATTAAAAAACCCACTCCTGAACCTTGTGAGAAAGATGATAAATCAATCTTTAAAGGTAAGAAGGGGTCAAATTTGAAAATTGTAAATAAAAAAATTATTCCCCATTAGCACTTCCATTTCCCCATGTCATGACCAAATAAAGGAAAATTAATCACAACTCTGAAATATTTAAAACTTTCAAACAAGTAAGGATCAATATACCTTTATTGGATGCTATTAAATAGGTTCCTTCCTATGCTATATTTTTGAAAGATCTATGCATTGTGAAGAGGAAACTGAATGTGAAAAAGAAAGCCTTATTAGACAAACAAGTAAGTGTCATTCTTCAGAACAATAATGCTTTGAAATATAAAGACCATGGTTGTCCTACAATTTCTTGCTTTATTGGAAAATATAAAATTGAAAGAGTCTTACTTGATCTTGGAGCCAATATGAATTTACTTCCATATTTAGTTTTTTAAAGTCTCAATCTAGGTGAGTTAAAACCAACTTCTGTAACTCTTTTACTTGATGATAGATCTATAAAAGTATCTAGAGAAATAATTTAAGATGTGTTAGTATAAGTTGATAAATTATTTTATCCTGTGGATTTTATTGTCTTGGACACTGATTAGTACTTAAAAGTGCATTTTTATCATGGTTTTATATCATCATTTTGCACTTGAAGTATCAATAACTCCTTAACTAAAATATGTTTTATAATAATGTATCTAATAATATAAGATACCTATAATTTATGGTAAATGTCTATTTTTAATGCAGGCCTATCAAATAAATGAAAGGATTGATTGATGACTTGAAGAACTTAAATTGCAAGGATAAAGAGATGGTCAAACTTAGAGAAGAGATGTCGGTGCAATCCAAACCGGAACACTATTCGGTAATTGGGCCATATCTGGAGCTACAGATCTCAGATTTAGGTTCAATTTATATGGATGGAAAGGTAAGACATAGGCCTACAACTTTCATATGGAGCCCAAGATCTAAAAAGGCCATTATCAAGTCCAAATTGTAGCAACAACAAAGAAGCCCGAATCTGTCTTCCAGCCCGAGCACTGTTCGGTATTTTGGCCATATCTGGAGTTCTAGAAGTCCAAATGAGCTGAATTTTTTACACAAGAAAGCTGAGACAATTGCCTACAACTTTCATGTTTGCACCTGGCTCCAGTTTTGACGTTATCAATGACGTTTTGGGCAGACAAGAGAAGAAAAGGATTGTCACCAAGTCAAAAGTTGGCCACCCACTTATCAATTAGTCATCAAATCAATAGTTCCCAATTTTGGCCTATAAAAGGAGGCATTTGCCATGCATTTAGGCATCTTGGTTTCCAGATCAAGATCATGCTCTTCCTTTCTCTCTTTGTATTCTTTGTAATGTTTATGCTTTGCTTTCATTAATATCAAGTTTATGCCTTTCATTTTCTTTCCTTTACTTAGTTAGCTTTTATGTTCTTATCTTGTTTATTTATTTTTCTTTCTTTCATTATGTCTAGCTAAGTTAATTATGTCAAGGTGAAAAGGTTACACTAATGGTGTAAGAATAAGTATAATGTAAACTTAATATGGACTTTAATGTTTGATACTAACATGTTTTATATTTGTTATCTTGTTCACTCTTTAATACTTTGCTTGTTAAATGACTAATCTTGATTTATGTTGTATAACACTTGGTACAACAAATGCTTGGCACTTTCATAGCCCATAATGTATGGTATAACCGACACCTGAGCTATGAAAGGAACTTGATTTGTTGTTAACATAAGTTATAATCATGAATGCTTGACGAGATTTACAAGTATTAGCATTAATTGAATAAGATGACTAATGTAATCATGTTAACAATATATAATCTGATTGGAACCTCCTTTATGTGTGGTTTCCAATTCAATAATAAGAGTTTATATTATACTTGTTTGATATACCATTAGTGGAACCTCTAACCTTGACATTTGTTATTATTATTGTTTAATCCTTACATTAATTTTTCATCTCCAAGTTCTCATCATCTTCTTCTTCTTCTCTTTCTTTATTATTATTATTATTATTATTATTATTATTATTATTGTTATTATTGTTGTTGTTGTTGTTGTTGTTGTTGTTGTTGTTATTGTTATTGTTATTGTTATTGTTGTTGTATTATTATTATTTATAATTTATACAATTAACCTCCCTGTGGTTCGACCCCGGTCTTGCCGGGTTATTTATTACTTCGACACTCCTGCACTTGGGAGAAGACATCAACCTTTTAGTCGTGTCAAGTTTTTGGCGCCGTTGCCGGGGAGGTAAGTTTTGTATAAATTATAATAGTTATTTTATTTTCTCCTTTCACTTTTCTTATATATAACTTTGTTTCTTTTCTTTTGTTTCTTTTTATTTTGTTTTCTTCCTCCTTCTTTTGCTTTCTTCTTCTTCTTTTTATTTTATTCCTACACGTGCATGAGAGTGTGGTCACGTACATCAAGTGGTAGACTTTGTAGGGTATCCTCATCATTTTCAGAAAATATGGCCGAAGAAGATAATCAATCACTTCATAATGAAAATAATGAGAATAACCGTGCTAGAACACTTAGAGATCACATGAATCCCACAAGAACAAGTGCACCATCATGCATAGTTTTTCCTCCTGATGCATCTCATTTTAATTTTAAACCAGGTATTATTCAACTTTTACCTTCTTTTCATGGTTTAGAATTGGAAAATCCATACTTGCATTTAAGGGAATTTGAGGAGGTCTGCAACACATATAATAATTTAAATTGTAGCATGAACACCATTAGATTAAAGCTTTTTCCTTTTTCATTAAAAGATAAAGCTAAAACATGGCTACAAAATTTGAGACCAGGATCCATTCGTGCTTGGGATGAAATGCAACAACAGTTTTTAAAGAAGTTTTTCCCATCTCATAGAACAAACTCTTTCAAGAGACAAATCACCACTTTCACTCAAAAACCAGGAGAAACATTTTACAAATGTTGGGATAGGTATCGAGATTTGCTTAGTACTTGCCCCCATCATGGTTTTGAAACATGGAGATTGGTTTCACATTTCTATGAAGGGTTAACATCTAAAGATAGGCAAATGGTTGAATTGATGTGCAATGGAACTTTTGAAGATAAAGACCCTGATGAAGCAATGGAGTACTTAGACTTGTTAGCTGAAAATGCTCAAAATTGGGACACCGCGGGTACTTATGAGGCACCGAGTAAAACTCAACCTCATACATCTAATGGAGGTATGTACAACCTTAGGGAAGATCATGACCTTCAAGCCAAGTTTGCATCTTTAGCTAGAAACGTCGAGGCACTAGAATTGAAAAAGAGTGGTCAATTAAAATCTGTTGAAAACATTATGTGTCAAATCTGTGAAACAAATGAACACTCACCCAACGATTGTCCAACCTTGCCTTCTTTTAAAGAATGTCTCCATGAACAAGCTCATGCTTTAAACAGTTTCCAAAGGCCCAACCACAACCCATACTCCCAAACATATAACCCTGGTTGGAGGAATCACCCAAATTTCAGTTGGAAGAGTAAGAACAACAATGCACAAACTTCACAACCACCGTTTCAAGCACACCATAATTTTCAAAATTCTCATGGATATGCACCTTCTTATGCTCCACCTTCTAGAAGAAATCTTGAGGAAACATTGCATGCATTCATTGAAAAGCAAGAGACAATTAATATTCAACTTATTCAAAACATGACAGATTTTAAAGATACTCTTGCTAAATTAACATCTGCTCTTAGTTTCCAAGAGAAAGGTAAGTTTCCATCTCAAACACAACAAAATCCCAAAAGGCAATACAATGCAAATGCAAGTAGTTCCGGAAGCCAACACATGGATCAAGTCAAATCAGTCACTACTCTGCGCAGTGGTAAGGTTATTGAAAAACCCTCTCTTGAACCTTATGAGAAAGATGACGAATCAATCTCTGAGGGTAAGGAAGGGGATGAATCTGAAAATTGCAAAGAAACGACTGATTCACCACCAGCACTTCCATTTCCTCAAGCCATGACCAAACAAAGGAAAGTCAATCACAATTCTGAAATTTATGAAATTTTCAAACAGGTAAGGATCAATATACCTTTGCAGGATGCTATTAAACAGGTTCCTTCCTATGCTAAATTTTTGAAAGATCTATGCACTGTGAAGAGGAAACTGAATGTGAAAAAGAAAGCCTTTCTAGCCGAACAAGTAAGTGCTATTCTTCAAAACAATAATGCTTTGAAATATAAAGACCCTGGTTGTCCTACAATTTCTTGCTTTATTGGAGAGCATAAAATTGAAAGAGCCTTACTTGATCTTGGTGCTAGTGTGAATTTACTTCCATATTCAGTTTTTCAGAGTCTCAATCTAGGTGAGTTAAAACCAACTTCTATAACTCTTTTACTTGCCGATAGATCTATAAAAGTGCCTAGAGGAATAATTGAAGATGTGTTAGTACAAGTCGATAAATTCATTTATCCTGTGGATTTTATTGTCTTGGACACACAACCTGTTGAAGTATGTAATTCATTTCCTGTTATTTTAGGACGTCCATTTCTTGCAACTTCTAATGCATTGATTAATTGTAGGAATGGACTAATGAAGCTATCATTTGGAAACATGACATTGGAGATGAATATTTTCAACATTTGCAAGCAACCTGGAGATGATAATGATTTACAAGAAGTAGATCATATTGATGAATTAGTTTATGATCAACTTGAATCTACTTTAAGTAAAAATGAATTGGATGAAACTGAAGATTTGCAAATGATTTATTCTGAGGAAGAAATCACGGATGAAACAAGCTCCGAAAATGTTGATGCGAATCTTTTGTCAACAGTGACAACAGATTTGACATCTGACATCACACCAATGGATGATTACTTTCCTAACGAATCCTTACTTTCTCTTAGTCTAATGCCTTGGTATCATAAAAATATCAATTTTATTGCTTTAGGAGATTTGCCAGCTGATTGGAGTACCCAAGACAAAGAAAAGTTTTTGAACGAAGTGAAGAATTTTTATTGTGATGACCCTACCTTATTCAAATATTGTCCTGATCAAATATTTCAAAGATTCATTCCCGACAATGAGGTAAGTAGTGTCATTAAATTTTATCATTCTGAAGCATGTGGAAGTTGTTTTACATCAAAAAAGACAATTGCAAAAATCTTTCAAAATGGATTTTATTGGCCCACCATGTTCAAGGACACGCATGCATTCTGCAAAACTTGTGAAAATTGTCAAAAGATTGACACTGGTCAAAAAGTTTTGTTTTATGATTCTCAACTCTATGCATTCTCTAAAGAGCTAAGATTAAGATGGACCAATCCTTATAGGGCCTGTGATATTGAGAATTCAATGAATGACAATGATTTTAAGGAAAATGGACATCGTTTGAAAGCTTACTTTGATAATTTTCCTAGTAAAAATGAATCAGCTGGTTTGAATGATCTTGTAGATAAAGGTTGATTATTTTGTTTTTCTCACATTTTCTTTTTCTTTGAGTGATTTTTGCTAGTTTCTTTCACCCCGGTCAAATGGCGGATAACGGTACTCCGTGACTTAAGTCGGTTCTTTCAGTTTCCCACAATTACTGATATCTGTGTATATATCTATGCAATTCTTTGAATCTCTCTTCCAATTCTCATTTGAAAATGGACATTAATCTTGAAAAATTGAAAAAGTATTTTCCCGCTCTGCCTCAGAATGCGATTACAAAAATTTACCGTGCTAGATGTGCAAGATTGAGATTGTTAATGAATCATGGAATTCCTGAAGATATTCGCTGGTTGATTGAAGCAAAGGTCCGATTATCAGGTGAGTCCTCTAACTTCATTCCACACATGCCTGGAACAGGTAAAAGCACTTTTGCAAAGAAGCGTCGTGCAAAACGACTAGATGTCTGTCATCGTTGTGCTAGATGGACTTGTAATATACAATGTCGTTCTTTAGGAATGGTATCTATAAACCGTGAAGATAAAATACAATTCATTAAGGATGGCCTGAGTAAGGAGTCTTTAGATAATCTTCTATTGACTCTTGAGACGCATCCTAGTGGAGATGTGCATCGTGCAATTCATGATTTATGGCCACTATTTCATAAAGAACATGATCGACTTAGTCTTGGGAATCTGACTAAAAAAGACCCTGTTTGCCAGTTTTTAAGAAAACTGGATGGGAAGCCTATCCCCGTCCCATAGAGGGCGTTTAAGCCGTTCTTGGACGTAAAACCAAGGGAAGATGTGAGCCACAATCACAACTACCTGTACATACACATGTTTTTTTTTTCAAAAGTAAATAAATAAATAAATAAAAAGAGAGAGAGAGAGTGTGTGAGACTCTAGCTGGCCTACATATAGATGTTATGATTGCCTTTCTACTTTCTCATCTATAAAACCCTATTTTCCTTCCTTTCATTTTTACTCAACCCATACATTCAACAAATACAGAAGTTTGTAGAAATGGCAAGTTCCTCAAGTCATCAAATAAGAAATATTTGTGTTTTCGGTGGATCTAGTCCTGGGAAAGAAAAGGAGTTTTTAGAATCAGCAAATCATCTTGGTCAGGTGCTAGCTGAGAGAAAGATTCATTTAGTGTATGGGGGAGGCAGTCTTGGGTTAATGGGAGGTGTGTCAATAGCTGCATTTTTAGGAGGTAGTCAAGTTTTAGGAGTCGTCCCTGAAGCTTTGGCACAAGGGGACATCATTGGAAAAACAATTGGCGAGGAACTTCAGGTCTCCACAATGTCGGCTCGAATGAATGCAATGTTTAACCATGCTGATGCTTTCATTGCTTTACCAGGTGGTCTAGGCACATTGGAAGAGATCTTTCATATTTCCTCTTGGGCTCAATTGCACATTCACCATAAACCCATAGGTTTGTTAAATGTTAATGGTTATGATGATAAGTTGTTGTCTTTTCTTGATCATGCTGTGGAACAGGAATTTCTAACATCTTCTGCACGACAAATCATAATCTCTGCTTCTACTGCTGAACAATTGATTGACCAACTACAATCTTTCATTCCTGTGATTGATCCTTCCATGAGTTGCATAAATTGGTCATCTAAGGAAAGCCGTAAAAAGCTTAGATTGGATTTGAGCCTTCATTTGTGAATTTTTGTGTCTTTTGGTTTTATTATGTTTTGTTATTTCTTATTTTTGTTTCAGTGTGTTTCAGGTTTTGTCAGTGTTCGTTATTTCAGGTGATATCTTTTATACTCTATCTTTCTACCTTAGAACATTGAGGACAATGTCTCGTTTTGGTTGGGGGGAGAGGGTAGTAGTTGATAAAAAAAAAAATTGTTTTTCATTTCATAAAGCATGTGCATAATTGTTGTTACTAGGATGGCAGAGTAAAGGAGTTCTTTTGTTAAAGTGACTCTTGAGACGCATCTTAGTAACCATTCTTAACAAGGTCTATTATAATACTTCCTGAAATATTCAGGTTTACAAACTCTCGTATTGTTACCACTTAATTCTGCTCATATACTTATTTAACATGTATTTTTAAACCTTAATTTACACACACACACTTTAACATATGATTGTGGGTTGCATATTGGATTATTACATTATTTATGTTCTTTTGTTAAAGGTAACAACTAAGGGAAAGGGATTGTATATAATTAAAAAAAAAACATGAAAAAAAAAAGAAAAAATAAAAAATAAAAAAATGATGATAATAAAAATATAGATAAGTTTGATTTCGTAGCCTCCCTAACCTAAGCAATTAAGCCCGAAGGGGTGTTTTAACACCTAATACCCTAAAGTCAACTGACTTGGGAGCTATTGGCCCAACGCTTGTTACATGGGTTGAGGAGAAAAGCTTAAAGAAATCAAACATTGCACTATCTACATATCAATATCTGCGACCCGAGTTACTAAGCTCGTAGGGGTGTCTTAACACCTAATGCCCTAAGACCAACTGGTCTGGGAGTCATTAGCTGAAAGCTCGTTACATGGGTTAAAGATGCATGATGTTTTTAAAGTATATGTATATAGAGTTAAAAAAAAAAAAAGACAAAAATAGTAATCCCAACCCAAGGAAGTTAACCTTAAACATTAGAACAAAAATTTTGTTTTCTTCCAAGAAAAGCCCCATAATTATGTGTTGATACATTGAGCACAAAAGAAAGGTTTATTAATATCTTGTTAAGTGGTATTGAGTAGATATATAAATTTAATGAGAGTTTTTTTATCTGGATAGATTAATGGAAGTTAAATGATGAATACCTTGCTTTGTGAAATTTGCAAATTGTTTTAACGCTTTAATTACTAGGGACTAGTAATAAGCTGGTTGAGGGGTGTGATTAGTACTTAAAAGTGCATTTTTATCATGGTTTTATATCATCATTTTGCACTTGAAGTATCAATAACTCCTTAACTAAAATATGTTTTATAATAATGTATCTAATAATATAAGATACCTATAATTTGTGGTAAATGTCTATTTTTAATGCAGGCCTATCAAATAAATGAAAGGATTGATTGATGACTTGAAGAACTTAAATTGCAAGGATAAAGAGATGGTCAAACTTAGAGAAGAGATGTCGGTGCAATCCAAACCGGAACACTATTCGGTAATTGGGCCATATCTGGAGCTACAGATCTCAGATTTAGGTTCAATTTATATGGATGGAAAGGTAAGACATAGGCCTACAACTTTCATATGGAGCCCAAGATCTAAAAAGGCCATTATCAAGTCCAAATTGTAGCAACAACAAAGAAGCCCGAATCTGTCTTCCAGCCCGAGCACTGTTCGGTATTTTGGCCATATCTGGAGTTCTAGAAGTCCAAATGAGCTGAATTTTTTACACAAGAAAGCTGAGACAATTGCCTACAACTTTCATGTTTGCACCTGGCTCCAGTTTTGACGTTATCAATGACGTTTTGGGCAGACAAGAGAAGAAAAGGATTGTCACCAAGTCAAAAGTTGGCCACCCACTTATCAATTAGTCATCAAATCAATAGTTCCCAATTTTGGCCTATAAAAGGAGGCATTTGCCATGCATTTAGGCATCTTGGTTTCCAGATCAAGATCATGCTCTTCCTTTCTCTCTTTGTATTCTTTGTAATGTTTATGCTTTGCTTTCATTAATATCAAGTTTATGCCTTTCATTTTCTTTCCTTTACTTAGTTAGCTTTTATGTTCTTATCTTGTTTATTTATTTTTCTTTCTTTCATTATGTCTAGCTAAGTTAATTATGTCAAGGTGAAAAGGTTACACTAATGGTGTAAGAATAAGTATAATGTAAACTTAATATGGACTTTAATGTTTGATACTAACATGTTTTATATTTGTTATCTTGTTCACTCTTTAATACTTTGCTTGTTAAATGACTAATCTTGATTTATGTTGTATAACACTTGGTACAACAAATGCTTGGCACTTTCATAGCCCATAATGTATGGTATAACCGACACCTGAGCTATGAAAGGAACTTGATTTGTTGTTAACATAAGTTATAATCATGAATGCTTGACGAGATTTACAAGTATTAGCATTAATTGAATAAGATGACTAATGTAATCATGTTAACAATATATAATCTGATTGGAACCTCCTTTATGTGTGGTTTCCAATTCAATAATAAGAGTTTATACTATACTTGTTTGATATACCATTAGTGGAACCTCTAACCTTGACATTTGTTATTATTATTGTTTAATCCTTACATTAATTTTTCATCTCCAAGTTCTCATCATCTTCTTCTTCTTCTCTTTCTTTATTATTATTATTATTATTATTATTATTATTATTATTATTATTATTATTATTATTATTATTGTTATTATTGTTGTTGTTGTTGTTGTTGTTGTTGTTGTTATTGTTATTGTTATTGTTATTGTTGTTGTATTATTATTATTTATAATTTATACAATTAACCTCCCTGTGGTTCGACCCCGGTCTTGCCGGGTTATTTATTACTTCGACACTCCTGCACTTGGGAGAAGACATCAACCTTTTAGTCGTGTCAGACACATAACATGTTGAAGCATATAATTCATTTCTTGTTATTTTAGGAATTCCGTTTCTTACAACTTTTAATGCATTGATTAATTGTAGGAATGGATTAATGAAGCTATCATTTGAAAACATGACATTAGAGATGAATATTTTTAACATTTGTAAGCAACCTAAAGATGATAATAATATACAGGAAGTGGACTTTACTGAAAAATTAATTCAAGTTCAATTTCAAACCACTTCTAATAAAATTAAGATTGATGAATCTGATGATTTGCAAATGGTTTATTTTCAAGAAGAATCAAAGGCAAGTAATTGGAGACCATAAATTAAGGAATTGTCACTACAATAAATTAAGTCCATACCTTCAAGTGTTCAACCACCCAAACCTAATTTGAAGTCCTTACCATTCAATCTCAGATACTTATTTTTGGAAGAAAATGAAACTTTTTCTCGTAATAATCTCTTCTAAACTTAATGCACATCAAGAAGGTAAGTTATTACAAACTCTAAAAATGTACAAAAATGCATTAGGATGGACCATAACTGACATAAAAGAAATTAGTCCTTTGATTTATACACACATAATTTATTTGGAGGAAAATGCTAAACCCTATAGGGAAATGCAATGAAGGCTCAATCCTAATATAAAAGAAGTAATGAAAAATAAAGTTATTAAGCTTCTAGATAATGGAATCATTTATCATATTTTTAATAGCAAATGGGTATGTCTTACCCAAGTTGTACCTAAAAAGTCTAGAGTCACTATGACAACTGATTAGTACTTAAAAGTGCATTTTTATCATGGTTTTATATCATCATTTTGCACTTGAAGTATCAATAACTCCTTAACTAAAATATGTTTTATAATAATGTATCTAATAATATAAGATACCTATAATTTATGGTAAATGTCTATTTTTAATGCAGGCCTATCACATAAATGAAAGGATTGATTGATGAATTTAAGAATTGAAATTGAAAGGATAAAGAGATGGCCAAACTTAGAAAAGAGATGTCGGTGCAGTCCAAACCGGAACACTGTTCGCTAATTGGGTCATATCTGGAGCTATATATCTCAGATTTAGGTCCAATTTATATGGATGGAAAGGTAAGACATAGGGCTACAACTTTCATATGGAGCCCAAGATCTAAAAAGGCCATTTTGAAGTCCAAATTGTAGCAACAAGAAAGAAGCCCGAATCTGTCTTCCAGCCCGAGCATTGTTCAATATTTTGGCCATATTTGGAGTTCTAGAAGTCCAAATGAGCTGAATTGTTTACATAAGAAAGCTGAGACAATTGGTTACAACTTTTATGTTTTCAACTGGCTCTAATTTTGACGTTATCAATAACGTTTTTGGCAGACAAGAGAAGATAAGGATTGTCACCAAGTCAAGAGTTGGCCACCTACTTATCAATTAGTCATCAAATCAATAGTTCCCAATTTTGGCCTATAAAAGGAGGCATTTGCCATGCATTTAGGCATCTTGGTGTTCAGATCAAGATCATACTCTTCCTTTCTCTCTTTGTATTTTTTGTAATGTTTATGCTTTGCTTTCATTAATATTAAGTTTATGCTTTTCATTTCCTTTCCTTTACTTAGTTAGCTTTTATGTTCTTATTTTGTTTATCTATTTTTCTTTCTTTCATTATGTCTAGCTAAGTTAATTATGTCAAGGTGAAAAGGTTACACTAATGGTGTAAGAATAAGTATAATGTAAACTTAATATGGAGTTTAATGTTTGATACTAACATGTTTTATATTTGTTATCTTGTTTACTCTTTAATACTTAGCTTGTTAAATGACTAATCTTGATTTATGTTGTATAACACTTAGTACAACAAATGCTTGGCACTTTCATAGCTCATATTGTATGGTATAACCGACACTTGAGCTATGAAAGGAACTTGATTTGTTGTTAACATAAGTTATAATCATGAATGCTTGACGAGATTTACAAGTATTAGCATTAATTAAATAAGATAACTAATGTAATCGTGTTAACAATCTATAATCCAATTGGAACCTTCTTTATGTGTGGTTTTCAATTGAATAATAAGAGTTTATATTATACTTGTTTGACATACCATTAGTGGAATCTCTAACCTTGACAATTTTTATTATCATTGTTTAATCGTTACATTAATATTCCTTCTCCAAGTTCTTATCATCATCTTCTTCTTCTCTTTTATTATTATTATTAGTATTATTATTATTACTACTACTACTAGTATTATTATTATTATTATTATTATTATTATTATTATTATTATTATTATAGTTATTGTTGTTTATAATTGTTGTTTATAATTTGTACAATTAACCTCCTTGTGGTTCGACCCCGGTCTTGCTGGGTTATTTATTACTTCGACACTCCTGCACTTGGGAGAAGACATCAATCTTTTCGTCATGTCAACAACAAATGAGAACAATGAGTTAATTCCCACTAGGACTGTTACTGGTTGGTACATGTGCATTGACTATAGAAAACTTAATTCAATGACTAGAAAAAATCATTTTCCTTTACCTTTCATGGATTAAATCTTAAAAGAAGTTGCATGTCATGAATTTTATTGTTTCCTAGATGGCTATTTAGGTTATAACCAAATTGAAATTGTATTGGAAAATCAAGAGAAGACTACTTTCACATGTCTATTTGGTACTTTTGCCTATCAAAAAATTCCTTTTGGATTATGTAATGCACCATCCACATTTCAAAGATGCATGCTCAGTATATTTAATGATATGGTTGAACATTTTCTTGAGTTGTTTATGGATGATTTTTCTATTTTTCGTGATTCATTTGATGATTGTTTGACTAACGTATAAAAGATTTTGAGCAGGTGTGAAGAGAAGAATCCTATGCTGAATTAGAAAAAATATCATTTTATGGTAACAAACGACATTGTACTTGGTCATATTGTTTCATCGAAAGGAATTGAGGTTGACAAATCTAAAATCGAGTTAATTGTCAACTTGCCAACACTAAAATTTATTAAAGATATTAGATCATTCTTAGAACATGGTGGTTTTTATAGAAGGTTCATCAATGATTTTAGTGTCATATCTATGTCATTATGTAACCTTCTAACAAAGGAAAATGTTTTTGAATTGAGTGAACAATGTGAAAAAGCCTTTGTTAAACTTAAAACTTGCTTGCTTCTACTCTTATCATTCAACCTCCTGATTGGTCATTACCTTTTGAAATAATATGTGATGCTAATGATTATATCATGGGCACTGTTTTGAGACAAAGAAAAGATAAAAACCTTATATGATTTACTATGCAAATAAAACTTTAAATAGTGCTTAAACGAATTACACCACTACTGAAAAAAAATTACTTGTAGTAGTATTTGTATGTGAAAAATTTAGGTCTTATTTTGTCTGCTCACCTGTTGTTGTTTTTAGTGATCATGCAGCTTTGAAATATCTTCTTTTGAAAAAGGATTATAAAGCTAGACTGGTACGATGAATTTTGTTACTTCAAGAATTTGGTCTTATAATCAAAGACAAGAAAGGCATAAAAAATATTGTCACGGATCATTTGTCAAGATTGACAACAGATTCAAGATCTGACATCACACTAATCGATAACTACTTTCCTGATGAATCCTTATTTTCTATCTCTACAATACTTTGGTTTGTTAATATTGTGAATTTTCTTGTTTCAGGATATTTGCCAGCTCATTGAAGTACCCAACATAAAAGAAAGTTCTTGAACAAAATGAAGAACTTTTATTGAGATGACCTTTATTTATTCAAATATTATCCTGATCAAATATTTTGAACTTGTATTCCTGACAATGAGGTAAGTAATGCCATTAAATTTTGTAATTCTAAGGCATGTGGGGGTCATTTCTCATCAAGAAAGACAATTGTAAAAATCTTACAAAGTGTATTCTATTGGCCCACCATGTTCAAGGACTCATAGGAATTCTGCAAGACTTGTGAAAATTATTAAAAGTTGAGATCTATTTCAAAATGTCACATGATGCCTGATTAGTATTTAAAAGTGTATTTTTATTAAGGTTTTATATTATCATTTTTCATTTGAAGTATCAACAACTCTTTAACTAAAGCATGTTGTATAATAACATATCTAATAATATAAGATACTATTAATTTATGGTAAATGTTCATTTTAAATGCAAGCCTATCACATAAATAAAAGGATTAATTGATGAATTTAAGAACTAAAATTGAAAGGATAAAGAGATGACCAAACTTATAAAAGAGATGTTGGTGCAGTCCAAACAAAATACTGTTTGGTAATTAAGTCATATCTAGAGTTGTAGACCTTGGATTTAGGTCTACTTTATATGGATGGAAAGGTAAGAAATAGACCTATAACTTTCATATGGAGCCTAAATTTAAAAAGATCATTTTCAAGTCCAAATTATAGGAACAACAAAAAAGTCTGAATTTGTCCTTTAACTCAAGCACTGTCCTATAAGTGGAGTTCTGAAAGTTCAAATGACCTTAATTTTTTACCCTAGAAAGCTGAGATAATTTTCTACAAATTTCATGTCAAACGGTTTCAATTTTGACGTTATCAATGATGTTTTGGGCAGACAAGAAAAGATAAGGATTATCACCAAGTCAAGAGTTGGCCACTCACTCATCAATTAGTCATCAAATCAATAGTTTTTAATTTTGGCCTATAAAAGGAGGCATTCACCATATGACACGACTAAAAGATTGATGTCTTCTCCCAAGTGCAGGAGTGTCGAAGTAATAAATATCCTAGCAAGACCGGAGTCGAACCACAGGGAGGTTAATTGTACAAATTATAAATAACATTAATGCAACAATAATAACAATAACAACAGCAACAACAACAACAACAACAACAACAAGAATAATAATAATAATAATAATAATAATAATAATAGTAGTAGTAGTAGTAGTAGTAGTAGTAGTAGTAGTAGTAGTAATAATAATAATAATAAAGAAGAAGAAGAAGAAGAAGAAGAAGAAGATGAGAACTTTGAGATGAAATATTAACGTAAAGATTTAACAATGATTACAATAAATTTCAAGGTTAGAGGATCCACTAATGGTATGTCAAACAAGTATAATATAAACTCTTATTAGTCAATTGGAAACCACATGCAAAGGAGGTTCTAATCAGATTATAGATTATTAACATGATTACATTAGTCATATTATTCAAGAGCATGATCTTGATCTGGAGACCAAGATGTCTAAATGCATGGAAAATGCCTCTTTTTATAAGCCAAAATTAGGAACTATTGATTTGATGACTAATTGATGAGTGGGTGACCAACTCTTGACTTGGTGACAATCTTTATATTTTCTTATCTGTCCAAAACGTCATTGATAACGTCAAAATTGGAGCCACTTGATTAGTACTTAAAAGTGCATTTTTATCATGGTTTTATATCATCATTTTGCACTTGAAGTATCAATAACTCCTTAACAAAAATATGTTTTATAATAATGTATCTAATAATATAAGATACCTATAATTTGTGGTAAATGTCTATTTTTAATGCAGGCTTATCAAATAAATGAAAGGATTGATTGATGACTTGAAGAACTTAAATTGCAAGGATAAAGAGATGGTCAAACTTAGAGAAGAGATGTCGGTGCAATCCAAACCGGAACACTATTCGGTAATTGGGCCATATCTGGAGCTACAGATCTCAGATTTAGGTCCAATTTATATGGATGGAAAGGTAAGACATAGGCCTACAACTTTCATATGGAGCCCAAGATCTAAAAAGGCCATTATCAAGTCCAAATTGTAGCAACAACAAAGAAGCCCGAATCTGTCTTCCAGCCCGAGCACTGTTCGGTATTTTGGCCATATCTGGAGTTCTAGAAGTCCAAATGAGCTGAATTTTTTACACAAGAAAGCTGAGACAATTGCCTACAACTTTCATGTTTGCACCTGGCTCCAGTTTTGACGTTATCAATGACGTTTTGGGCAGACAAGAGAAGATAAGGATTGTCACCAAGTCAAAAGTTGGCCACCCACTTATCAATTAGTCACCAAATCAATAGTTCCCAATTTTGGCCTATAAAAGGAGGCATTTGCCATGCATTTAGGCATCTTGGTGTTCAGATCAAGATCATGCTCTTCCTTTCTCTCTTTGTATTTTTTGTAATGTTTATGCTTTGCTTTCATTAATATTAAGTTTATGCTTTTCATTTCCTTTCCTTTACTTAGTTAGCTTTTATGTTCTTATTTTGTTTATTTGTTTTCCTTTCTTTCATTATGTCTAGCTAAGTTAATTATGTCAAGGTGAAAAGGTTACACTAATGGTGTAAGAATAAGTATAATGTAAACTTAATATGGACTTTAATGTTTGATACTAACATGTTTTATATTTGTTATCTTGTTCACTCTTTAATACTTTGCTTGTTAAATGACTAATCTTGATTTATGTTGTATAACACTTGGTACAACAAATGCTTGGCACTTTCATAGCCCATAATGTATGGTATAACCGACACCTGAGCTATGAAAGGAACTTGATTTGTTGTTAACATAAGTTATAATCATGAATGCTTGACGAGATTTACAAGTATTAGCATTAATTGAATAAGATGACTAATGTAATCATGTTAACAATATATAATCTGATTGGAACCTCCTTTGTGTGTGGTTTCCAATTCAATAATAAGAGTTTATACTATACTTGTTTGATATACCATTAGTGGAACCTCTAACCTTGACATTTGTTATTATTATTGTTTAATCCTTACATTAATATTTCATCTCTAAGTTCTCATCATCATCATCTTCTTCTTCTTCTCTTTCTTTATTATTATTATTATTATTATTATTATTATTATTATTAGTACTACTACTACTACTACTACTACTACTACTAGTATTATTATTATTATTATTATTATTATTATTATTATTATTGTTATCGTTATTACTATTATTGTTGTTTATAATTGTTGTTTATAATTTGTACAATTAACCTCCCTGTGGTTCGACCCCGGTCTTGCCGGGTTATTTATTACTTCGACACTCCTGCACTTGGGAGAAGACATCAATATTTTTGTCGTGTCACCACTTGAAAACATAAAAGTTGTAGGAAATTGTCTGAGCTGTCTTGTGGAAACCATTAAGCTCATTTCGACTTCTAGAACTCTAGATATGGCTAAAATACTAAACAGTGCTGGGGTTGGAGGACAGATTCAGGCTTCTTTGTTTTTGCTATAATTTGGACTTGAAAATGATCTTTTTAGATCTTAGGCTCCATATGAAAGTTGTAGGCCTATGTCTTACCTTTCCATCCATATAAAGTAGACCTAAATTTAAGATCTATAGCTCCAGATATGACCCAATTATAGAATAATGTTTCGGTTTGGATTGCATCGACATCTCTTTTCTAAGTTTGGCCATCTCTTTGTCCTTTCAATTTCAGTTCTTAAATTCATCAATCAATCCTTTCATTTATGTGATAGACCTGCATTTAAAATGAACATTTACCACAAATTAAAGGTATCTTATAATATTAGATATATTATTATAAAACATGCTTTAGTTACGGAGTTATTGATACTTTAAGTGCAAAATGATGATATAAAGTCTTGATAAAAATACACTTTTAAGTATCAATCACCATACATTTAGACATCTTGGTTTCCAGATCAAGATCATGCTCTTGTTTTCTTTTTTTTGTATTTTTTGTAATGTTTATGCTTTAGTTTCATTAATATCAAGTTTATACCTTTCATTTACTTAGTTAACTTCTATCTTATTTATGTTCTTGTTTTGTTTATTTAATTTTTTTCATTATGTTTAGTTAAGTTTATTATATCAAGGTGAAAAGGTTATACTAATGGTGTAAGAATAACTATAGTGTAAACTTAATATGGATTTTAATGTTTGATACTAACATGTTTTGTATTTGTTATCTTGTTTGCTCTTTAATACTTTGGTTGTTAAATGACTAATCTAGATTTATGTTGTATAACACTTGGTACAACAAATACTTGGCTCTCTCATAGCCCATACTATATGGTATAACTAACATCTAAGCTATAAAAGGAACTTGATTTGTCATTAACATAAATTATAATCATGAATACCTGACAAGATTTATAAGTATTAGCATCAATTGAATAAGATAACTAATGTGATCTAGTTAACAATTTATAATTTGATTGGAACCTTCTTTGTGTGGATTTCCAATTGAATAATAAGAGTTTATTCTATATTTGTTTGACATACCATTAATAGAACCTCTAACCTTAACATTTGTTATTATAATTGTTTAATCCTTACATTAATATTCTATCTCAAATTTCTCATCATCTTTTTTTTTTATTATTATTATTAATATTGCTACTTCTACTACTATTACTACTACTACTACTACTACTACTATTGTTGTTGTTGTTGATGATGTATTATTATCATCTATAATTTATACAATTAACCTCCTTGTGGTTCGATCTTGGTCTTGTCAGGTTATTTATTACTTCGACACTCTTGTACTTGGGACAAGACATCAATCTTTTAGTCTTGTCAATACCTTTAATTTATGATAAATATTCATTTTAAATGCAGGCATATCTCATAAATGAAGAATTGATTGATGAGTTTAATAACCGAAATTAAAAGGACAAAAAGATGACCAAACTTAGAAAAAAGATGTTGGTATAGTATAAACCGGAACACTGTTCTAAAGCTATAGATCTTGGATATAGGTATACTTTATATGGATGAAAAGGTAAGATATAGGCCTACAACTTTCATGAAAGCCCAAGATTTAAAAAGACCATTTTAAATCCAAATTATAACAACAATGAAGAAGTCTGAATCTATCCTGCAGCCCGAAGACTATTCAATGTTTGGCCCATATCTAGAGTTTTATAAGTCCAAATGACCTCTTATTGTTTTTGGAAAGATGAGAGAATTTCCTATAACTTTTATGTTTTCAAGTGGTTCCAATTCTGATGTTATCAATGACATTTGAGGAAGACAAGAGAAAATAAAGATTATCACCAAGTCTAGAGTTAGCCACCCACTTATCAATTAGTAATCAAATCAATAGTTTCTAATTTTGGTCTATAAAAGAAGGCGTTTGTCATATATTTAGGCATCTTAGTTTCTAGATCAAGATCATGCTCTTGCCTTTTCTCTTTGTATTTTCTTTGTATTGTTTATGTTTTGCTTTCATTGATATCAAGTTTATACCTTTCATTTCCTTTCCTTTACTTAGTTCACTTTTATCTTTTTTATATTTATATATTTTTTTTATTTTTCTTTCTTTCATTATGTTTAGTTAAGTTTATTATATCGAGATGAAAAGGTTACACTAATGGTGTAAGAATAAGTATAGTGTAAACTCAACATCGACCTTAATGTTTGATACTAACATATTTTGTATTTATTATCTTGTTCACTTTTAATACTTTGCTTGTTAAATGGTTAATCTAGATTTATGTTGTTTAACACTTGGGTACAACAAATACTTCGCACTTTCATAGCACAAATTGTAAGGTATAACCAACACCTAAGATATGAAAAGAACTTGATTTGTTGTTAACATAAGTTATAATTATGAATGATTAACGAGATTTACAAGTATTAGTATTAATTGAATAAGATAATTAATGTAATCATATTAAAATTTTATAATCTGGTTGGAACCTCCTTTGTGTGTGGTTTCCAATTGAATAATAAAAGTTTATACTATACTTGTTTGACATACCATTAATGGATCTTCTAACCTTGACATTTATTGTTATCATTGTTTAATCCTTATGTTAATCTTTCATCTCAAAGTTTTCATCAACTTTTTCTTTTTCTTTTTCTTTTTCTTCTTCTGCTTTATTATTACTACTACTACTAGTACTACTACTACCATCACTATTATTATTATTATTATTATTATTATTGTTGTTGTTGTTGTTATTGTATTATTGTGATCTATAATTTATAGAATTAACCTCCTTATGGTTCGACCTCGGTGTTGCTAGGTTATTTATTATTTTGACACTTCTATACTTAGAAAAAGATATCAATCTTTTGGTCGTGTCAAGTTTTTAGCGTCGTTGCTGGGGAGGTAAGTTATTGTACAAATTATAGTATTTATTTTATTTTCTCTTTTCACTTTTCTTGTATATAACTTTGTTTTTTTTTTTCTCTTGTGTCTTCTTCTTTTGTTTTCTTTTTCCTTTTATTCTATTCCTACACATGCATGAGAGTGTGATTATGTACATTAAGTGATAGACTTTGTTGGATATCCTCATCATTTTCAGAAAATATGGCCGAAGAAGATAATCAATTACTTCATAATAAGAATAATTATGTTAGAATACTTAGAGACCACATGAATCCCATATGAACAAATGCACCATCATGCATAGTTTTCCTCTTGATGCATCTCATTTTAATTTTAAGCCAAACATTATTCAACTTTTACCTTCATTTCATGGATTAGATTTGGAAAATCCATACCTATATTTAAAGGAATTTGAGGAGGTCTGTAACACCTACAATAACTTAGATTGTAGCATGAACACTATCAGATTAAAGCTTTTTCCTTTTTTATTAAAAGATAAAGCTAAAATATGACTACAAAATTTGAGGCGTGGATCCATTTGTGCCTGGTATAAAATGCAACAATAGTTTTTAAATGACATTGGAGATGAATATTGTCAACATTTATAAGCAACCTAGAGATGATAATGAATTACAAGAAGTAGATCATATTGAGGAATTAGTTTATGATCAACTTGAATCTACTTTAAGAAAAAATAAGTTGGATGAATCTGAAGATTTGTAAATGATTTATTCTCAGAAAGAAATCACGGATGAAAAATGCATAAAAAATATTGATGCGGATCTTTTGTCAAAAGTGACAATAGATTCGATATCTAACATCACACCAATCGATGATTACTTTCCTGCTGAATCCTTACTTTTTCTTAGTCCAATGCCTTGGTATGATAAAAATCTCAATTTTCTTACTTTAGGATTTTTGCCAAAGTAGAGTACAAAAGATAAAAGAAAATTTTTGAGTGACGTGCACAACTTTTAATGTGATAACCCTAACTTATTCAAATATTATCCTGATCAAATATTTCAAAGATGCATTCTTGACAATGAGGTAAGTAGTGTCATTAAACTTTGTTATTTTAAAACATGTGGGAGTCATTTCTCATTAAAAAAGACAGTTGTGAAATTTTTTCAAAATAGATTATATTGGCCCATCATGTTTAAAGACACACATGCATTCTACAAAACTTATGAAAATTTTCAAAAAGTTGATACTGATCAAAAAGTTTTGTTTTATAATTCTCGACTCCATTTATTCGCTGGAAAGTTAAAATCAAGATGGAGCAATCCATTTATTGAGAAACATGTATATCCTTATGGGGCATTTGATATTGATAATCTAAAGAATAACAATGTTTTTAAGATAAATAGACATCGTTTGAAAGCTTATTTTGATAATTTTCCTAGTGAAAATGAATCCACTTGTTTAGATGATCTTATAGATAAAGGTTGATTATTTTGTTTTTCTCACATTATTTTTGTATTTTTTTATGACTTTTGGTTCGCTAATCTCTCTCACCCCGGTTAAATGGCGGATAATGGTACTTTGTGACTCTTAAGTCAGTTCTTTTAGTTTTCCATGATAATTGATATTTGTGTATATATTTATTCAATTTCTTGTTTCTTCTCTTCTCTTTACATCTCTTTTCCACTTCTCATCTTAAAAAATAGATACCACTCTTGAAAAATTAAAAAAATATTTTTCTGCTTTGCCTTAAAATGTGATTACAAAAATTTACCGAGCTAGGTGTGCAAGATTGAGGTTGTTAATGGACCATGAAATTCCTGAAGAGATTCGCTGGTTAATTGAAGAAAAGGTCTAATTATTAGGTAAGTCTTCCAATTCTTTCATTTTTCACTCATGCTTGGAACAGGTAAAAGCACTTTTACAAAGAAATATCATGTAAAACGATTGAAAGCTGCCATCGATATGCCAGATGGACTTGCAATGCACAATGTCGTTCTTTAGGAAAGGTATCTGTAAATAGATTTGCATCATTATGCTTGATAAAAGGAATGAGAAAAGCTCTAATAGAAAAATATTGGAAAGGGAAAAAACTTTGAAGACACACCTGTTCCCATGTAATAATCAGGAATTCCTGTCGGTATCGAGCTGGAACAACCTATTCTTCCCAAGCACCTCGATTCAACACCAAATAATTTCATACCGATATCATAGTATTCATCCTTATCTGGTGATAGATAAAGCATCCTTACTTTTTTTTGACTCGAGATTTCATAAAATGGGCTTTCTAAAGACCCCAAATGGTCATTCATTAAGGATGGCCTAAGTAAGGGGTCTTTAGATAATGTTCTATTGACTCTTGAGATGCATCCTAGTGGAGATGTGCATTGTGCAATTCATGATTTATGACCACTATTCCATAAAAACATGCTCCATATTGTCTTGGAAATCTAACTAAAAAAGACCTTATTTACTGGTTTTTAAGAAAACTGGATGGGAAGCCTATCCCCGACCCATATAGGGCGTTTAAGCCGTTCTTGGACATAAAACCAAGGGAAGATATGAGCCATAATCACAATTGTGATTTGAGTCTTAGTTTGTAAAAACTTGTGTATTTTGGTTTTATTAATAGCATAATATTTATGTTTTTTTGTTTCTTATATTTGTTTAAGTGTGTTTTAGGTTTGTCAGTGTTTGTTATTTGAGGTAATGTCTTCTATACTCTATCTTTCTACTTTAGAACATTGAGGTCAATGACTCATTTTGGTTGGGGGGAGAGGGTAATAGTTGACAAAAAAAATTAACTATGTTTTTCATTTGATAAAGCATGTGCAAAATTGTTGTCACTAGGATGACAGGGTAAAGGAGCTCTTTTGTTAAAGTGACTCTTGAGACGTATCTTAGTAACCATTCTTAACAATGTCCATTATAAATACTTCTTGAAATATTCAGATTTACAAACTCTCGTATTATTATCACTTAATTCTGTTCATATACTCATTTAACATGTATTCTTAAACCTTAATTTTCACACACACACTTTAACATATGATTATGGGTTGCACATTGGATTATTACATTATTCATGTTCATTTGTTAAAGGTCACAACTAAGGGAAAGAGATAGTATATAATTTGAAAAAAAAAAGAAAAAAAAAGAGAAAAGAAATGATGATAATAAAAATATAAATAAGTTTGATTTCGTAGGCTCCCTAACCTAAGCAATTAAGCTCGAAGGGGTATTTTAACACCTAATTTCCTAAAGTCAACTGACTTGGGAGTTATTGGCCCAATGCTTATTACATGAGTTGAGGAAAAAAGCTTAAGAAAATCAAACATTGTACTATCTACGTATCAGTATCGGTAACCCGAGTTACTAAGCTCGTAAGGGCGTCTCAACACCTAATGCCCTAAGACCAACTAGTTTGGGAGCCGAAAACTCGTTACATGAGTTAAAGATACATTGTGTTTTTAATTTATATGTGTGTGTGTATATATATATATATTAAAGAATAAGAAAAAAAATAATCCCAACCCAAGGAAGTTAACCTTAAACATTAGAAGAAAAATTTTATTTTATTCCAAAAAAAGCCCCATAACTATGTGTTGATATTTTAAGCTTAAAAAAAAGGTTTATTAATATCTTGTTTAAGAGGTATTGAGCAAATATATAAATTTAATAAGAGTTTGTTTATTTGGATAGATTAATGGAAGCTAAATGATGAATACCTTACTTTACAAAAGTTATAATTTGTTTTTCTATTTTAACACTTTGATTACTAGGGACTAGTAATAAGTTGACTGGGAGGTGTGATTAGTACTTAAAAGTGTATTTTTATCAAGGTTTTATATCATCGTCTTGCACTTGAAGTATTAATAACTCCTTAATTAAAACATGTTTTATAATAACATATCTAATAATATAAGATACCTTTAATTTGTGGTAAATGTTCAATTTAAATATAGGCCTATCATATAAATAAAAAAATTAATTGATGAGTTTAAGAACTGAAATTGAAAGGACAAAGAGATGGCCAAACTTAGAAAAGAGATGTTAGTGTAGTCTAAACCGGGACACTGTTTGAAAATTGGGTCATATCTGGAGCTATAAATCTCATAGGCCTACAATTTTCATAGGTGACACGACGAAAAGATTAATGTCTTTTCCAAGTGCAGGAGTGTCGAAGTAATAAATAACCCGACAAGACCGGGGTCGAACCATAGCGAGGTTAATTGTATAAATTATAAATAACAATAATAACAATAATAATAATAATAATAATAATAATAACAATAGTAGTAGTAGTAGTAGTAGTAGTAGTAGTAGTACTAATAATAATAATAATAATAATAATAAAGAAAAAGAAGGAGAAGAAGAAGAAGAAGAAGATGAGAACTTTGAGATGAAATATTAATGTAACGATTAAACAATGATAATAACAAATGTCAAGGTTAGAGGTTCCACTAATGGTATGTCAAACAAGTATAGTATAAACGTTTATTATTAAATTGAAAACCACACATAAAGAAGGTTCCAATATGATTATAGATTGTTAACATGATTACATTAGTCATCTTATTCGATTAATGCTAATACTTGTAAATCTCGTCAAGCATTCATGATTATAACTTATGTTAACAACAAATCAAGTTCCTTTCATAGCTCAGGTGTCGGTTATACCATATAGTATGAACTATGAAAGTGCCAAGCATTTGTTGTACCAAGTGTTATACAACATAAATCAAGATTAGTCATTTAATAAGCAAAGTATTAAAGAGTGAACAAGATAACAAATATAACACATGTTAGTATCAAATATTAAAAGTCCATATTAAGTTTACATTATACTTATTCTTACACCATTAGTGTAACCTTTTCACCTTGACATAATAAACTTAGCTAGATGTAATGAAAGAAAGAAAAATAAATAAATAAAATAAGAACATAAATAAGATAAGAGTTAACTAAGTAAAGGAAAGAAAATGAAAGACATAAACTTGATATTAATGAAAGCAAAGCATAAACATTACAAAAAATACAAAGAGAGAAAGGAAGAGCATGATCTTGATCTGAACACCAAGATGCCTAAATGCATGGCAAATGCCTCCTTTTATAGGCCAAACTTGGAAACTATTGATTTGATGACTAATTGATGAGTGGGTGGCCAACTCTTGACTTGGTGACAATCTTTATCTTCTCTTGTCTTCTCCTTTTATAGGCCAAAATTAGAGCTAGTTGAAAACATAAAAGTTGTAGGCAATTATCTCAGCTTTCTTGTGTAAAACATTCAGCTCATTTGGACCTTTAGAATACCAGATATGGCCAAAATACTGAACAGTGCTTGGGATGGAGGATAGATTTGGGCTTCTTTGTTGTTTCTACAATTTGGACTTGAAAATGGCCTTTCTAGATCTTGGGCTCCATATAAAAGTTGTAGGCCTATGTCTTATCTTTCCATCCATATAATGTGGACCTAAATCTGAGATCTATAGCTCCAGATATGACTCAATTACCGAACAGTGTTCTGGTTTGGACTACACCGACATCTCTTTTCTAAGTTTGACCATCTCTTTATCCTTGCAATTTAAGTTCTTAAAGTCATCAATCAATCCTTTCATTTATATGATAGGCCTGCATTTAAAATGAATATTTACCACAAATTAAAGGTATCTTATATTATTAGATATATTATTATAAAACATGCTTTAATTAAGGAGTTATTGATACTTCAAGTGCAAAATGATGATATAAAACCATGATAAAAATGCACTTTTAAGTACTAATCAATAGGATCCCAAGATTTAAAAAGGCTATTTTCAAGTCAAAATTGTAGCAACAATAAAGAAGTCTGAATCTGTCCTACAACCGACGTATTGTTTAGTGTTTGGCCCATAGCTGGAGTTATAGAAGTTCAAATGACCTCCTTTTTTTTCTTGGAAAGCTGAGACAATTGCCTACAAGTTTCTTGTTTTCAAGTGGTTTCAATTCTAATGTTATCAATGACAGTTTAGGGAAAAAATAGAAGATAAAGATTGTCACCAAGTCGAGAGTTAGCCACCCACTCATTAATAAGTCATCAAATTAATAGTTCTCAATTTTGGCTTATAAAAAGAGGTGTTTGCCATGTATTTAGGCATCTTGGTTTCTAGATCAAGATCATGCTCTTACTTTCTCTCTTTGTATTTTGTAATGCTTAATTACTTTCTCTCTTTGTATTTTTGTAATGCTTAATTTTTGCTTTCATTAATTGAGAGTTTACACTTTTAAATTCCTTTCCTTTACTTAGTTAGCTTTTATCTTATTTATGTTTATCTTATTTATTTATTTTTCTTTCTTTCATTATGTTTAGGTAAATTTGTTATGTCAAGGTGAAAAGGTGACACTAATGGTATAAGAATAAGTATAGTGTAAACTTAACATGAACTTTAATATTTGATACTAACATGTTTTGTATTTGTTATCTTGTTCACTCTTTAATACTTTGTGAAATAACTAATCTAGATTTATGTTATATAACACTTGGTACAACAAATGCTTGACACAACAAATACTTGACACTTTTATAGTCCATACTATATGGTATAAGTAACATCTAAGCTATGAAAGAACTTGATTTGTTGTTAACATAAGTTATAATCATGAATGCCTAACGAGGTTTACAAGTATTAGTATTAATTGAATAAGATGACTAATGTAATCATGTTAACAATTTATAATTTGATTGGAACCTTCTTTGTGCGTGGTTTCCAATTAAATAATAAGAGTTTATACCATACTTGTTTGACATACCATTATGACACGACTAAAAGATTGATGTCTTCTCCCAAGTGCAGGAGTGTCGAAGTAATAAATAACCCGGCAAGACCGGGGTCGAACCACAGGGAGGTTAATTGTACAAATTATAAACAACAATAATAGTAATAACGATAACAATAATAATAATAATAATAACAATAATAATAATAATAATACTAGTAGTAGTAGTAGTAGTAGTAGTAGTAATAATAATAATAATAATAATAATAATAATAATAATAATAATAATAAAGAAAGAGAAGAAGAAGAAGATGATGATGATGAGAACTTAGAGATGAAATATTAATGTAAGGATTAAACAATAATAATAACAAATGTCAAGGTTAGAGGTTCCACTAATGGTATATCAAACAAGTATAGTATAAACTCTAATTATTGAATTGGAAACCACACACAAAGGAGGTTCCAATCAGATTATATATTGTTAACATGATTACATTAGTCATCTTATTCAATTAATGCTAATACTTGTAAATCTCGTCAAGCATTCATGATTATAACTTATGTTAACAACAAATCAAGTTCCTTTCATAGCTCAGGTGTCAGTTATACCATACATTATGGGCTATGAAAGTGCCAAGCATTTGTTGTACCAAGTGTTATACAACATAAATCAAGATTAGTCATTTAACAAGCAAAGTATTAAAGAGTGAACAAGATAACAAATATAAAACATGTTAGTATCAAACATTAAGGTCCATATTAAGTTTACATTATACTTATTCTTACACCATTAGTGTAACCTTTTCACCTTGACATAATTAACTTAGCTAGACATAATGAAAGAAAGAAAAATAGATAAACAAAATAAGAACATAAAAGCTAACTAAGTAAAGGAAAGGAAATGAAAGGCATAAACTTGATATTAATGAAAGTAAAGCATAAACATTACAAAAAATACAAAGAGAGAAAGGAAGAGCATGATCTTGATCTGGAAACCAAGATGCCTAAATGCATGGCAAATGCCTCCTTTTATAGGCCAAAATTGGGAACTATTGATTTGATGACTAATTGATAAGTGGGTGGCCAACTTTTGACTTGGTGACAATCCTTATCTTCTCTTGTCTGCCCAAAACGTCATTGATAACGTCAAAATTGGAGCTAGTTGTAAACATGAAAGTTGTAGGCAATTGTCTCAGCTTTCTTGTGTAAAAACATCAGCTCATTTGGACTTCTAGAACTCCAGATATGGCCAAAATACCGAACAGTGCTCGGGCTGGAAGACAGATTCGGGCTTCTTTGTTGTTGCTACAATTTGGACTTGATAATGGCCTTTTTAAATCTTGGGCTCCATATGAAAGTTGTAGGCCTATGTCTTACCTTTCCATCCATATAAATTGGACCTAAATCTGATATATATAGCTCCAGATATGACCCAATTACCGAACAGTATTCCGGTTTGGATCGCACCGACATCTCTTTTCTAAGTTTGGCCATCTCTTTGCCTTTGCAATTTAAGTTCTTAAAGTCATCAATCAATATTTTCATTTATGTGATAGGCCTGCATTAAAAATAGACATTTACCATAAATTATAGGTATCTTATATTATTAGATACATTATTATAAAACATATTTTAGTTAAGGAGTTATTGATACTTCAAGTGCAAAATGATGATATAAAACCATGATAAAAATGCACTTTTAAGTACTAATCACATTACCGAATCCTCTAATCTTGACATTTATTATTATCATTATTTAATCCTTACGTTAATCTTCCATCTCAAAATTCTCATCAACTTTTTCTTCTTATTCTTTTTCTTTACTACTACTACTACTACCATCACCACCACTATTATTATTTTTATTATTATTGTTATTATTGTTATTGTTATTGTATTATTGTTATCTATAATTTATATAATTAAGCTCCCTATCGTTTGACCATGGTCTTGCTGAGTTATTTATTACTTCGACATTCCTGCACTTAGGAGAAGACATTAATCTTTTGGTCATGTCAATGCCTTTAAATCTTATTTTTGTCATCGAGATCTTTGACTACTGGGGTATAGATTTCATGGGTCCATTTTCTCCATCATTTGGTTTCTTATACATATTAGTTGTAGTAGATTATGTTTCTGATTAGTACTTAAAAGTGCATTTTTATCTAGGTTTTATGTCATTATTTTGCACTTCAAGTATCAATAACTCCTTAATTAAAGCATGTTTTATAATAATATATCTAATAATATAAGATACCTTTAATTTATGGTAAATGTTCATTTTAAATGCAGGCTTATCATATAAATAAAAGGATTGATTGATGAGTTTAAAAACTGAAATTGAAAGGATAAAGAGATGGCTAAACTTTGAAAAGAGATGTCAATGCAGTCCAAACTAAAACATTGTTCGGTAATTGAGTAATATTATTCAATTAATGCTAATACTTGTAAATCTCGTCAACCATTCATGATTATAACTTATGTTAACAACAAATCAAGTTCCTTTCATAGCTCAAGTGTCGGTTATACCATACAGTATGGGCTATGAAAGTGCCTAGCATTTGTTGTACCAAGTGTTATACAACACAAATCAAGATTAATCATTTAACAAGCAAAGTATTAAAGAGTGAACAAGATAACAAATATAAAACATGTTAGTATCAAACATTAAAGTCCATATTAAGTTTACACTATACTTTGTTGTTGCTACAGCATAAACATTACAAAAAAATACAAAGAGAGAAAAGAAGAGCATGATCTTGATCTGGACACCAAGATGCCTAAATGCATGGCAAATGCCTCATTTTATAGGCCAAAATTTGGAACTATTGATTTGATGACTAATTGATAAGTGGGTGGGCAACTTTTGACTTGGTGACAATCCTTATCTTCTCTTGTCTGCCTAAAACATCATTGATAACATCAAAATTGGAGCCAGGTGAAAACATGAAAGTTGTAGGCAATTGTCTACGCTTTCTTGTGTAAAACATTCAGCTCATTTGGACTTCTAGAACTCCAGATATGGCCAAAATACCGAACAGTGCTCGGGCTGGAAGACAGATTCAGGCTTCTTTGTTGTTGCTACAATTTGGACTTGCAAATGGCCTTTTTAGATCTTGGGCTCCATATGAAAGTTGTAGGCCTATGTCTTACCTTTCCATCCATATAAATTAGACCTAAATCTGAGATCTGTAGCTCCAGATATGACCCAATTACCAAACAGTGTTCCGGTTTTGATTGCACCGACATCTCTTTTCTAAGTTTGACCATCTCTTTGCCTTTGCAATTTAAGTTCTTAAAGTCATTAATCAATATTTTCATTTATGTGATAGGCCTGCATTTAAAATTAACATTTACCATAAATTAAAGGTATCTTATATTATTAGATATATTATTATAAAACATGCTTTAGTTAAGGAGTTATTGATACTTCAAGTGCAAAATGATGATATAAAACCATGATAAAAATGCACTTTTAAGTACTAATCACACCCCTCAACCAGCTTATTACTAGTCCCTAGTAATCAAAGCGTTAAAACAATTTGCAAATTTTACAAAGCAAGGTACTCATCATTTAACTTCCAATCTATCCAGATAAACAAACTCTCATTAAATTTATATATCTGCTCAATACCACTTAACAAGATATTAATAAACCTTTCTTTTGTGCTCAATGTATCAACACATAATTATGGGGCTTTTCTTGGAAGAAAACAAAATTTTTGTTCTAATGTTTAAGGTTAACTTCCTTGGGTTGGGATTATTATTTTTGTCTTTTTTTTCTTTCTTTTTTTTTTTTAAAAATCTATATACATATAATTTAAAAACTATCATGCATCTTTAACCCATGTAACGAGCTTTCAGCTAATGACTCCCAGACCAGTTGGTCTTAGGGCATTAGGTCTTAAGACACCCCTACGAGCTTAGTAACTCGGGTCGCAGATACTGATATGTAGATAGTGCAATGTTTGATTCCCTTAAGTTTTTTTCCTCAACCCATGTAACAAGCGTTGGGCCAATAGCTCCCAAGTCAGTTGACTTTAGGGTATTAGGTGTTAAAACACCCCTTCGGGCTTAATTGATTAGGTTAGGGAGGCTACAAAACCAAACTTATCTACATTTTTATTATCATCATTTTTTTTCTTTTTTTTTCATGTTTTTGTTTTTTAATTATATGCAATCTCTTTCCCTTAGTTGTTACCTTTAACAAAAGAACATAAATAATGTAATAATCCAATATGCAACCCAAAATTATATGTTAAAGTGTGTGTATGTAAATTAAGGTTTAAGAATACATGTTAAATAAGTATATGAGCAGAATTAAGCGGTAATAATACGAGAGTTTGTAAACCTGAATATTTCAGGAAGTATTATAATAGACCTTGTTAAGAATGGTTACTAAGATGCGTCTCAAGAGTCACTTTAACAAAAGAACTCATTTACTCTGCCATTCTAGTAACAATAATTATACACATGCTTTATGAAATGAAAAACAATTTTTTTTTTATCAACTACTACCCTCTCCCCCCAACCAAAACGAGACATTGTCCTCAATGTTCTAAGGTAGAAAGATAGAGTATAGAAGATATCACCTGAAATAACGAACACTGACAAAACCTGAAACACACTGAAACAAAAATAAGAAATAACAAAACACAATAATAAAACCAAAATACATAAAAATTCACAAATGAAGGCTCAAATCCAATCTAAGCTTTTTACGGCTTTCCTTAGATGACCAATTTATGCGACTCATGGAAGGATCAATCACAGGAGTGAAAGATTGTAGTTGGTCAATCAATTGTTCAGCAGTAGTAGCAGAGATTATGATTTGTCGTGCAGAAGATGTTAGAAATTCCTGTTCCACAGCATGATCAAGAAAAGACAACAACTTATCATAATAACCATTAACATTTAACAAACCTATGGGTTTATGGTGAATGTGCAATTGAGCCCAAGAGGAAATATGAAAGAGCTCTTCCAATGTGCCTAGACCACCTGGTAAAGCAATGAAAGCATCAGCATGGTTAAACATTGCATTCATTCGAGCCGACATTGTAGAGACCTGAAGTTCCTCTCCAATTGTTTTTCCAATGATGTCCCCTTGTGCCAAAGCTTCAGGGACGATTCCTAAAACTTGACTACCTCCTAAAAATGCAGCTATTGACACACCTCCCATTAACCCAAGACTGCCTCCCCCATACACTAAATGAATCTTTCTTTGAGTTAGCACCTGACCAAGATGATTTGCTGATTCTAAAAACTCCTTTTCTTTCCCAGGACTAGATCCACCGAAAACACAAATATTTCTTATTTGATGACTTGAGGAACTTGCCATTTCTACACACTTCGGTATTTGTTAAATGTATGGGTTGAGTAGAAATAAAAGGAAGGAAAAGAGGGTTTTATAGATGAGAAATTAGAAAGGCAATCATAACACCTATATGTAGGCCAGCTGGAGTCTCACACTCTGTCTCTCTCTTTATTTATTTATTTATTTACTTTTAAAAAAAACATGTGTATGTACAGGTAGTTGTGATTGTGGCTCACATCTTCCCTTGGTTTTACGTCCAAGAACAGCTTAAACGCCCTCTATGGGTCGGGGATAGGCTTCCCATCCAGTTTTCTTAAAAACTGGCAAACAGGGTCTTTTTTAGTCAGATTCCCAAGACTAAGTCGATCATGTTCTTTATGAAATAGTGACCATAAATCATGAATTGCACGATGCACATCTCGACTAGGATGCGTCTCAAGAGTCAATAGAAGATTATTTAAAGACTCCTTACTCAGGCCATCCTTAATGAATTGTATTTTAACTTCACGGTTTATAGATACCATTCCTAAAGAACGACATTATGTATTACAAGTCCATCTAGCACATCGATGACAGACTTGTAGTCGTTTTGCACGACGCTTCTTTGCAAAAGTGCTTTTACCTGTTCCAGGCATGTGTGAAATAAAGAAATTAGAGGACTCACCTGATAATCAGACCTTTGCTTCAATCAACCAGCGAATATCTTCAGGAATTCCATGATTCATTAACAATCTCAATCTTGCACATCTAGCACGGTAAATTTTTGTAATCGCATTCTGAGGCAGAGCGGGAAAATACTTTTTCAATTTTTCAAGATTAGTGTCCATTTTCAAATGAGAATTGGAAGAGAGATTCGAAGAATTGCACAGATATATACACAGATATCAGTAATTGTGGGAAACTGAAAGAACTGACTTAAGTCAAGACTTTTTGACCAACATTGAAGGTTTTTCTCTGTATTTTCTTGTTATGAAACTCTTTAATTCTTGCTTTATGAATTCTTGAATTTTCATTTGCATCATTTCTTATTTCCTCAAGCTCATTTATTTGTAATTTTCGCAGTTGACTAGCATCATCCAGATTTGAATTGAAAGCTTTAATAGCCCAATAAGCTGTATGTTCAAGTTCCACAGGCAAGTGACAAGGTTTTCCATAGACTAGTCTATAAGGTGACATACCTAATGATGTTTTGTAAGCAGTTCGATAAGCCCAAAGTGTATCATTAAGTCTTAAAGACCAGTCTTTCCTATTAGGGTTCACTGTTTTCTCCAAAATATGTTTGATCTCCCTATTAGCAAGCTCTACTTGTCCACTTGTTTGAGGGTGATAAGGGGTGGCAACTTTGTGTGTGATTCCATATTTCTTCATTAAAGACTCAAATGGCTTGTTGCAGAAATGTGTTCCACCATCACTTATTATGCCTCGAGGGACTCCAAATCGACTCAAAATATTTTCTTTCAAAAACTTTATCACTGTTTTGTGATCATTATTTCGACTTGGAATTGCCTCTATCCATTTTGAAACATAATCTACTATGACTAATATGTATAAGAAACCAAATGATGGAGGGAATGGGCCCATGAAATCTATACCCCAACAGTCAAAGATCTCAATGACAATAATAGGGTTTAAAGGCATCATGTGACGTTTTGAAATAGATCCCAACTTTTGACAATTTTCACAAGACTTGCAGAATGCATGTGAGTCTTTGAACATGGTGGGCCAGTAAAATCTACTTTGTAAGATTTTTGCAGTTGTCTTTCTTGATGAGAAATGGCCCCCACATGCCTCAGAATGACAAAATTTAATGACACTACTTACCTCATTGTTAGGAATGCATCTTCGAAATATTTGATTAGGACAATATTTGAATAAATAAGGATCATCCCAATAAAAGTTCTTCACTTCGTTCAAGAACTTTCTTTTATCTTGGGTACTCCAATGAGCTGACAATTGTCCTAAAACAAGAAAATTGACAATATTAGCAAACCAAGGCATTGTAGAGACAGAAAGTAAAGATTCATCAGGAAAGTAGTCATTGATTGGTGTGATGTCAGTTTTCGAATCTGTTGTCAATCTTGACAAGTGATCTGCGACAACATTTTCACTGCCTTTCTTATCTTTGATTGTGATATCAAATTCTTGAAGTAATAAAATCCACCGCACCAATCTAGCCTTAGAATCTTTCTTAGAAAGAAGATATTTCAATGTTGTATGATCACTAAAAAGAACAACAGGTGAGCCAACAAGACAAGATCTGAATTTTTCACATGCAAATACTACTGCAAGTAATTCTTTTTCAGTGGTGGTATAATTCATTTAAGCACTATTTAAAGTTTTACTTGCATAGTAAATTACATAAGGTTTCTTATTTTTCTTTGTCCCAAAACAGCACCTACGGCATAATCACTAGCATCACACATTATTTCAAAAGGTAATGACCAATCGGGAGGTTGAATGATAGGAGCACAAGTAAGCAAGTTTTAAAGTTTAACAAAGGTTTCTTCACAATGTTCAGTCCATTCAAAAATAGTATCCTTTGTTATAAGGTTACTTAAGGGCTTAGATATTACACTAAAATCTTTGATGAACCTTCTATAAAAACCAGCATGTCCCAGGAATGATCTAACATCTTTAAGAGATTTTGGTGTTGGCAAGTTTGCAATTAACTTGATTTTAGATTTGTTAACCTCAATTCCTTTTGATGAAACAATGTGACCAAGTACAATGCCATTTGTTACCATAAAATGATATTTTTCCCAATTCAGCACAAGATTCTTCTCTTCACACCTGGTCAAAACATTTCCTAAGTTAGTCAAACAATCATCAAATGAATCGCCAAAAACAGAAAAATCATCCATGAAAATCTCAAGAAAATGTTCAACCATATCACTAAATATACTAAGCATGCATCTTTGAAATGTGGCTGGTGCATTACATAATCCAAAAGGCATCCTTCGATATGCAAAAGTACCAAATGGACAAGTGAAAGTAGTCTTTTCTTGATCTTCCAATGCAATTTCAATTTGGTTGTAACCCGAATAGCCATCTAGGAAACAATAAAATTCATGACGTGTAACTCTTTCTAGGATTTGATCCATGAAAGGTAAAGGAAAATGATCTTTTCTAGTCATTGAATTAAGTTTCCTATAGTCAATGCACATGCGCCAACCAGTAACAGTTCTAGTGGGAATTAACTCATTGTTCTCATTTGTTATCATAGTGACTCCAGACTTCTTAGGTACAACTTGGGTAGGACTTACCCATTTGCTGTCAGAAATAGGATAAATGATTTCATTATCTAGAAGCTTAATGACTTCATTTTTCACTACTTCTTTCATATTAGGATTTAGCCTTCGTTGCATTTCTCTAGAGGGTTTAGCATTTTCCTCTAAATAAATTCTGTGTGTACAAATCAAAGGACTAATTCCTTTTATATCAGCTATGGTCCATCCTAATGCATTTTTGTGCATTTTCAAAGTTTGTAATAACTTACCTTCTTGATGTGCATTAAGTTTGGAAGAGATTATTACTGGAAAAGTTTCATTTTCTCCCAAAAATGAGTATTTGAGATTGGATGGCAACGACTTCAAATCAGGTTTTGGTGGTTGAACACTTGAAGGTATGGACTTAATTGGTCGTGGTGGCAATTCCTCAATTTGTGGCCTCCAATTACTTGCCTTTGATTCTTCCTGAAAATAAATCATTTCCAAATCATCAGATTCATCAATCTCAATTTCACTAGAAGTGGTTGGAAATTGATCATGAATGAATTTTTCAGCAAAGTCCACTTCTTGTAAGTCATTATCATCTCTAGGTTGCTTGCAAATGTTGAAAATATTCATCTCCAATGTCATGTTTCCAAATGATAGCTTCATCAGTCCATTCCTATAATTAATCAATGCATTAGAAGTTGCAAGAAATGGACATCCTAAAATAACAGGAAATGAATTACATACTTCAACAGGTTGTGTGTCCAAGACAATAAAATCCACAGGATAAATGAATTTATCGACTTGTACTAACACATCTTCAATTATTCCTCTAGGCACTTTTATAGATCTATCGGCAAGTAATAGAAGTTGGTTTTAACTCACCTAGATTGAGACTCTGAAAAACTGAATATGGAAGTAAATTCACACTAGCACCAAGATCAAGTAAGGCTCTTTCAATTTTATGCTCTCCAATAAAGCAGGAAATTGTAGGACAACCAGGGTCTTTATATTTCAAAGCATTATTGTTTTGAAGAATATCACTTACTTGTTCGGCTAGAAAGGCTTTCTTTTTCACATTCAGTTTCCTCTTCACAGTGCAGAGATCTTTCAAAAATTTAGCATAGGAAGGAACCTGTTTAATAGCATCCAGCAAAGGTATATTGATCCTTACCTGTTTGAAAGTTTCAAAGATTTCAGAGTTGTGATTAACTTTCCTTTGTTTGGTCATGGCTTGAGAAAATGGAAGTGCTGGCGGTGAATCAGTCATTTCTTTGCAATTTTCAGATTCATCCCCTTCCTTACCCTCAGAGATTGACTCATCATCTTTCTCATAAGGTTCAAGAGAGGGTGACACGACTAAAAGGTTGATGTCTTCTCCCAAGTGCAGGAGTGTCGAAGTAATAAATAACCCGGCAAGACTGGGGTCGAACCACAGGGAGGTTAATTGTACAAATTATAAACAACAATTATAAAACAACAATAACAACAACAATAATAATAATAATAATAATAATAATAATAATAATAATAATAATAAAGAAAGAGAAGAAGAAGATGATGATGATGATGAGAACTTTGAGATGAAATATTAATGTAACAATTAAACAATGATAATAACAAATGTCAAGGTTAGAGATTCCACTAATGGTACGTCAAACAAGTATAGTATAAACTCTTATTATTGAATTGGAAACCACACACAAAGGAGGTTCCAATCAGATTATATATTGTTAACATGATTACATTAGTCATCTTATTCGATTAATGCTAATACTTGTAAATCTCGTCAAGCATTCATGATTATAACTTATGTTAACAACAAATCAAGTTCCTTTCATAGCTCAGGTGTCGGTTATACCATACATTATGGGCTATGAAAGTGCCAAGCATTTGTTGTACCAAGTGTTATACAATATAAATCAAGATTAGTCATTTAACAAGCAAAGTATTAAAGAGTGAACAAGATAACAAATATAAAACATGTTAGTATCAAACATTAAAGTCCATATTAAGTTTATATTATACTTATTCTCACACCATTAGTGTAACCTTTTCACCTTGACATAATTAACTTAGCTAGACATAATGAAAGAAAGAAAAATAGATAAACAAAATAAGAACATAAAAGCTAACTAAGTAAAGGAAAGGAAATGAAAGGCATAAACTTGATATTAATGAAAGCAAAACATAAACATTACAAAAAATACAAAGAGAGAAAGGAAGAGCATGATCTTGATCTGAACACCAAGATGCCTAAATGCATGGCAAATGCCTCCTTTTATAGGCCAAAATTGGGAACTATTGATTTGATGACTAATTGATAAGTGGGTGGCCAACTTTTGACTTGGTGACAATCCTTATCTTCTCTTGTCTGCCCAAAACGTCATTGATAACGTCAAAACTGGAGCCAGGTGCAAACATGAAAGTTGTAGGTAATTGTCTCCGCTTTCTTGTGTAAAAAATTCAGCTCATTTGGACTTCTAGAACTCCAGATATGGCCAAAATACCGAACAGTACTCGGGCTGGAAGACAGATTCGGGCTTCTTTGTTGTTGCTACAATTTGGACTTGATAATGGCCTTTTTAGATCTTGGGCTCCATATGAAAGTTGTAGGCCTATGTCTTACCTTTCCATCCATATAAATTGGACCTAAATCTGAGATCTGTAGCTCCAGATATGGCCCAATTACCGAATAGTGTTCCGGTTTGGATTGCACCGACATCTCTTCTCTAAGTTTGACCATCTCTTTATCCATGCAATTTAAGTTCTTCAAGTCATCAATCAATCCTTTCATTTATGTGATAGACCTGCATTAAAAATAGACATTTACCACAAATTATAGGTATCTTATATTATTAGATACATTATTATAAAACATATTTTAGTTAAGGAGTTATTGATACTTCAAGTGCAAAATGATGATATAAAACCATGATAAAAATGCACTTTTAAGTACTAATCACACCCCTCAACCAGCTTATTACTAGTCCCTAGTAATTAAAGCGTTAAAAAAATTTGCAAATTTCACAAAGCAAGGTATTCATCATTTAACTTCCATTAATCTATCCAGATAAACAAACTCTCATTAAATTTATATATCTGCTCAATACCTTTTAACAAGATATTAATAAACCTTTCTTTTGTGCTCAATGTATCAACACATAATTATGGGGCTTTTCTTGGAAGAAAACAAAATTTTTGTTCTAATGTTTAAGGTTAACTTCCTTGGGTTGGGATTACTATTTTTGTCTTTTTTTTTTTTAAATCTATATACATATAATTTAAAAACATCATGCATCTTTAACCCATGTAACGAGCTTTCAGCTAATGACTCCCAGACCAGTTGGTCTTAGGGCATTAGGTGTTAAGACACCCCTACGAGCTTAGTAACTCGGGTCGCAGATACTGATATGTAGATAGTGCAATGTTTGATTCCCTTAAGCTTTTCTCCTCAACCCATGTAACAAGCGTTGGGCCAATAGCTCCCAAGTCAGTTGACTTTAGGGTATTAGGTGTTAAAACACCCCTTCGGGCTTAATTGCTTAGGTTAGGGAGGCTACGAAACCAAACTTATCTACATTTTTATTATCATCATTTTTTTTCTTTTTTTTTCTTTTTTTTTTCTCTTTTTTTTATGTTTTGTTTTTTTTTTTTAATTATATACAATTCCTTTCCCTTAGTTGTTACCTTTAACAAAAGAACATAAATAATGTAATAATCCAATATGCAACCCACAATCATATGTTAAAGTGTGTGTGTGTAAATTAAGGTTTAAAAATACATGTTAAATAAGTATATGAGCAGAATTAAGTGGTAACAATACGAGAGTTTGTAAACCTGAATATTTCAGGAAGTATTATAATAGACCTTGTTAAGAATGGTTACTAAGATGCGTCTCAAGAGTCACTTTAACAAAAGAACTCCTTTACTCTGTCATCCTAGTAACAACAATTTTGCACATGCTTTATGAAATGAAAAACAATTTTTTTTTTATCAACTACTACCCTCTCCCCCCAACCAAAACGAGACATTGTCCTCAATGTTCTAAGGTAGAAAGATAGAGTATAGAAGATATCACCTGAAATAACGAACACTGACAAAACCTGAAACACACTGAAACAAAAATAAAAAATAACAAAACACAATAATAAAACCAAAATACATAAAAATTCACAAATGAAGGCTCAAATCCAATCTAAGCTTTTTACGGCTTCCCGTAGATGACCAATTTATGCGACTCATGGAAGGATCAATCACAGGAATGAAAGATTGTAGTTGGTCAATCAATTGTTCAGCAGTAGTAGCAGAGATTATGATTTGTCGTGCAGAAGATGTTAGAAATTCTTGTTCCACAGCATGATCAAGAAAAGACAACAACTTATCATAATAACCATTAACATTTAACAAACCTATGGGTTTATGGTGAATGTGCAATTGAGCCCAAGAGGAAATATGAAAGATCTCTTCCAATGTGCCTAGACCACCTGGTAAAGCAATGAAAGCATCAGCATGGTTAAACATTGCATTCATTCGAGCCGACATTGTAGAGACCTGAAGTTCCTCTCCAATTGTTTTTCCAATGATGTCCCCTTGTGCCAAAGCTTCAGGGACGACCCCCAAAACTTGACTACCTCCTAAAAATGCAGCTATTGACACACCTCCCATTAACCCAAGACTGCCTCCCCCATACACTAAATGAATCTTTCTCTCAGCTAGCACCTGACCAAGATGATTTGCTGATTCTAAAAACTCTTTTTCTGTCCCAGGACTAGATCCACCGAAAACACAAATATTTCTTATTTGATGACTTGAGGAACTTGCCATTTCTACACACTTCTGTATTTGTTGAATGTATGGGTTGAGTAGAAATGAAAGGAAGGAAAAGAGGGTTTTATAGATGAGAAAGTAGAAAGGCAATCATAACATCTATATGTAGGCCAGCTAGAGTCTCACACACTCTCTCTCTCTCTTTATTTATTTATTTATTTACTTTTGAAAAAACATGTGTATGTACAGGTAGTTGTGATTGTGGCTCACATCTTCCCTTGGTTTTACGTCCAAGAACAGCTTAAACGCCCTCTATGGGTCGGGGATAGGCTTCCCATCCAGTTTTCTTAAAAACTGGCAAATAGGGTCTTTTTTAGTCAGATTCCCAAGACTAAGTCGATCATGTTCTTTATGAAATAGTGGCCATAAATCATGAATTGCACGATGCACATCTCCACTAGGATGCGTCTCAAGAGTCAATAGAAGATTATCTAAAGACTCCTTACTCAGGCCATCCTTAATGAATTGTATTTTATCTTCACGGTTTATAGATACCATTCCTAAAGAACGACATTGTGTATTACAAGTCCATCTAGCACATCGATGACAGACATCCAGTCGTTTTGCACGACGCTTCTTTGCAAAAGTGCTTTTACCTGTTCCAGGCATGTGCGAAATGAAGAAGTTAGAGGACTCACCTGATAATCGGACCTTTGCTTCAATCAACCAACGAATATCTTCAGGAATTCCTTGATTCATTAATAATCTCAATCTTGCACATCTAGCACGGTAAATTTTTGTAATCGCATTCTGAGGCAGAGCGGGAAAATACTTTTTCAATTTTTCAAGATTAGTGTCCATTTTCAAATGAGAATTGGAAGAGAGATTCAAAGAATTGCACAGATATATACACAGATATCAGTAATTGTGGGAAACTGAAAGAACCGACTTAAGTCACGGAGTACCGTTATCCGCCATTTGACCGGGGTGAAGAAACTCGCAAAAATCACTCAAAAAGAAACAAAAATAAAATAAAATAAAATCAATATTTATATAAGAAACAAAAGTAAAATAAAATAAAATCAATCTTTATATACAGGATCACCCAATTCAATAGAGTTATGTTCAACTGAAAAATTGTCAAAGTAAACTTTCAGACGATGTCCATTTACCTTGAAAACATTGCCATTCTTTGGATTCTCGATGTCATAGGCCCCATATGGATACACATGTTTCACAATAAAAGGACCGCTCCATCTTGATCTTAATTTTCCAGCAAATAAATGCAGTCGAGAATTATAAAGCAAGACTTTTTGACCAACATTGAAGGTTTTTCTCAGTATTTTCTTGTCATGAAACTCTTTAATTCTTGCTTTATGAATTCTTGAATTTTCATATGCATCATTTCTTATTTCCTCAAGCTCATTTATTTGTAATTTTCGCAGTTGACTAGCATCATCCAGATTTGAATTGAAAGCTTTAATAGCCCAATAAGCTTTATGTTCAAGTTCCACAGGCAAGTGACAAGGTTTTCCATAGACTAGTCTATACGGTGACATACCTAATGATGTTTTATAAGCAGTTCGATAAGCCCAAAGTGCATCATTAAGTCTTAAAGACCAGTCTTTCCTATTAGGGTTCACTGTTTTCTCCAAAATATGTTTGATCTCCCTATTAGCAAGCTCTACTTGTCCACTTGTTTGAGGGTGATAAGGGGTGGCAACTTTGTGTGTGATTCCATATTTCTTCATTAAAGACTCAAATGGCTTGTTGCAGAAATGTGTTCCACCATCACTTATTATGGCTCGAGGGACTCCAAATCGACTCAAAATATTTTCTTTCAAAAACTTTATCACTGTTTTGTGATCATTGTTTCGACTTGGAATTGCCTCTATCCATTTTGAAACATAATCTACTGCGACTAATATGTATAAGAAACCAAATGATGGAGGGAATGGGCCCATAAAATCTATACCCCAACAGTCAAAGATCTCAATGACAATAATAGGGTTTAAAGGCATCATGTGACGTTTTGAAATAGATCCCAACTTTTGACAATTTTCACAAGACTTGCAGAATGCATGTGAGTCTTTGAACATGGTGGGCCAGTAAAATCCACTTTGTAAGATTTTTACAGTTGTCTTTCTTGATGAGAAATGGCCCCCACATGCCTCAGAATGACAAAATTTAATGACACTACTTACCTCATTGTCAGGAATGCATCTTCGAAATATTTGATCAGGACAATATTTGAATAAATAAGGATCATCCCAATAAAAGTTCTTCACTTCGTTCAAAAACTTTCTTTTATCTTCGGTATTCCAATGAGCTGGCACTTGTCCTGAAACAAGAAAATTGACAATATTAGCAAAACAAGGCATTGTAGAGACAGAAAGTAAAGATTCATCAGGAAAGTAGTCATCGATTGGTGTGATGTCAGTTTTCGAATCTGTTGTCAATCTTGACAAGTGATCTGCGACAACATTTTCGCTGCCTTTCTTATCTTTGATTGTGATATCAAATTCTTGAAGTAATAAAATCCACCGCACCAATCTAGCCTTGGAATCTTTCTTAGAAAGAAGATATTTCAATGCTGCATGATCACTAAAAACAACAACAGGTGAGCCAACAAGATAAGATCTGAATTTTTCACATGCAAATACTACTGCAAGTAATTCTTTTTCAGTGGTGGTATAATTCATTTGAGCACTATTTAAAGTTTTACTTGCATACTAAATTACATAAGGTTTCTTATCTTTTCTTTGTCCCAAAACAGCACCTACGGCATAATCACTAGCATCACACATTATTTCAAAAGGTAATGACCAATCGGGAGGTTGAATGATAGGAGCACAAGTAAGCAAGTTTTTAAGTTTAACAAAGGCTTCTTCACAATGTTCAGTCCATTCAAAAATAGTATCCTTTGTTAGAAGGTTACTTAAAGGCTTAGATATTACACTAAAATCTTTGATGAACCTTCTATAAAAACCAGCATGTCCCAAGAATGATCTAACATCTTTAAGAGATTTTGGTGTTGGCAAGTTTGCAATTAACTCGATTTTAGATTTGTCAACCTCAATTCCTTTTGATGAAACAATGTGACCAACTACAATGCCGTTTGTTACCATAAAATGACATTTTTCCCAATTCAGCACAAGATTCTTCTCTTCACACCTGGTCAAAACCTTTTCTAAGTTAGTCAAACAATCATCAAATGAATTGCCAAAAACAGAAAAATCATCCATGAAAATCTCAAGAAAATGTTCAACCATATCGCTAAATATACTAAGCATGCATCTTTGAAATGTGGCTGGTGCATTACATAATCCAAAAGGCATCCTTCGATATGCAAAAGTACCAAATGGACGTGTGAAAATAGTCTTTTCTTGATCTTCCAATGCAATTTCAATTTGGTTGTAACCCGAATAGCCATCTAGGAAACAATAAAATTCATGACCTGCAACTCTTTCTAGGATTTGATCCATGAAAGGTAAAGGAAAATGATCTTTTCTAGTCATTGAATTAAGTTTCCTATAGTCAATGCACATGCGCCAACCAGTAACAGTTCTAGTGGGAATTAACTCATTATTCTCATTTGTTATCACAGTGACTCCAGACTTCTTAGGTACAACTTGGGTAGGACTTACCCATTTGCTGTCAGAAATAGGATAAATGATTTCATTATCTAGAAGCTTAATGACTTCATTTTTCACTACTTCTTTCATATTAGGATTTAGCCTTCGTTGCATTTCTCTAGAGGGTTTAGCATTTTCCTCTAAATAAATTCTGTGTGTACAAATCAAAGGACTAATTCCTTTTATATCAGCTATGGTCCATCCTAATGCTTTTTTGTGCATTTTCAGAGTTTGTAATAACTTACCTTCTTGATGTGCATTAAGTTTGGAAGAGATTATTACCGGAAAAGTTTCATTTTCTCCCAAAAATGAGTATTTGAGATTGGATGGCAACGACTTCAAATCAGGTTTTGGTGGTTGAACACTTGAAGGTATGGACTTAATTGGTCGTGGTGGCAATTCCTCAATTTGTGGCCTCCAATTACTTGTCTTTGATTCTTCCTGAAAATAAATCATTTCCAAATCATCAGATTCATCAATCTCAATTTCATTGGAAGTGGTTGGAAATTGATCATGAATTAATTTTTCAGTAAAGTCCACTTCCTGTAAATCATTATCATCTCTAGGTTGCTTGCAAATGTTGAAAATATTCATCTCCAATGTCATGTTTCCAAATGATAGCTTCATCAGTCCATTCCTACAATTAATCAATGCATTAGAAGTTGCAAGAAATGGACGTCCTAAAATAACAGGAAATGAATTACATACTTCAACAGGTTGTGTGTCCAAGACAATAAAATCCACAGGATAAATGAATTTATCGACTTGTACTAACACATCTTCAATTATTCCTCTAGGCACTTTTATAGATCTATCGGCAAGTAAAAGAGTTATAGAAGTTGGTTTTAACTCACCTAGATTGAGACTCTGAAAAACTGAATATGGAAGTAAATTCACACTAGCACCAAGATCAAGTAAGGCTCTTTCAATTTTATGCTCTCCAATAAAGTAAGAAATTGTAGGACAACCAGGGTCTTTATATTTCAAAGCATTATTGTTTTGAAGAATAGCACTTACTTGTTCGGCTAGAAAGGCTTTCTTTTTCACATTCAGTTTCCTCTTCACAGTGCAGAGATCTTTCAAAAATTTAGCATAGGAAGGAACCTGTTTAATTGCATCCAGCAAAGGTATATTGATCCTTACCTGTTTGAAAATTTCATAAATTTCAGAATTGTGATTGACTTTCCTTTGTTTGGTCATGGCTTGAGGAAATGGAAGTGCTGGCGGTGAATCAGTCGTTTCTTTGCAATTTTCAGATTCATCCCCTTCCTTACCCTCAGAGATTGATTCATCATCTTTCTCATAAGGTTCAAGAGAGGGTTTTTCAATAACCTTACCACTGCGCAGAGTAGTGACTGATTTGACTTGATCCATGTGTTGGCTTCCGGAACTACTTGCATTTACATTGTATTGCCCTTTGGGATTTTGTTGTGTTTGAGATGGAAACTTACCTTTCTCTTGGAAACTGAGAGCAGATGTTAATTTAGCAAGAGTATCTTTAAAATCTGTCATGTTTTGAGCAAGTTGAGTATTGATTGTCTCTTGCTTTTCAATGAATGCATGCAATGTTTCCTCAAGATTTCTTCTAAGCGGTGGAGCATAAGGAGGTGCATATCCATGAGAATTTTGGAAATTATGGTGTGCTTGAAACGGTGGTTGTGAAGTTTGTGCATTGTTGTTCTCACTCTTCCAACTGAAATTTGGGTGATTTCTCCAACCAAGGTTGTATGTTTGGGAGTATGGGTTGTGGTTGGGCCTTTGGACACTGTTTAAAGCATGGGCTTGTTCATGGAGACATTCTTTAAAAGAAGGCAAGGTTGGATGATTGTGCATCAAAAGTGTCATTAAGTCTCTTGTTTTACATATGTATTTATTGTTTTTATTTGGTTGTTTTTATAATAATTGATGTGTTTTTTAGTAATGAAGTTTGTTTTAATGTTTCGATAGGTTTTTGGAGCTTAAATGAATTAATTCAGAAAATTCAACGTCGGAATTCAGAACAAAGAATTGAAGAGACATTTAGTTGAAGATTGAAGCAAATCTTGGTTCAAATAAGTGCTCCAAATTTGTCCCAAAAATCAATTCTATTCCAATTCTAGAAAAGAATATCATATGATTTATTTCAAGCCCAAACTTGCCTTATGTTGTGTGCAAACTTCAACCATTAAACACTCAAGGTTTCAATGTCAATCTTAGCCCAAATAATAAGTACATTTGTATACTTATTTGATGCTCAAATTCAGCCCAAAAATCAGCCCCAAATCAACCCTAAATCAACCCCAAATCAACCTTCAAATCAACCCAAACACAATCCATGATCTTACATGTCCACACAACAAATAACAATTGATTTATTTTTGGTAAAAAAAAAAAAGTATGCTATATCTTGCTTTATAAGATATTATCTATCCCAAATTAAAGTATGCAATGTTCAACATAATAATGAATCCAAAAATGTAATGATGATCCTAAACAAGTCTCATTCACATACGAATGCAAGTTTTTCTTTTTTTTAACAAGCATGGTTATCTCAAGCATTCAACATAATGAAATATCTAAAATTAAGTTTTACATTATCCTCAATGTAAAAGAGAAAGAGAAGAAAAGTATAAAGATTAGAAAATTGTTACTCCCCTTCTGTTTTCAAGGATGAATGTCTGATTGAATTAGGCACGAGCTGACTTCTTGCTTGATTTTTTTTTTTAACCTGCATATCACAACTAAAAGAAAACATTGATTTTTTTTTTTGAAAATAAAGAACCTCACATTGGACAATCGTTGGTTGAGTGTTCGTTTGTTTCACAGATTTGACACACAATGTTTTCAACAGATTTTAATTGACCACTCTTTTTTAATTCTAGTGCCTCGACTTTTCTAGCTAAAGATGCAAACTTGGCTTGAAGGTCATGATCTTCCCTAAGGTTGTACATACCTCCACTAGATGTATGAGGTTGAGTTTTACTCGGTGCCTCATATGTACCTGCAGTGTCCCAATTTTGAGCATTTTCAGCTAACAAGTCTAAGTATTCCATTGCTTCATCAGGGTCTTTATCTTCAAAAGTTCCATTGCACATCAATTCAACCATTTGCCTATCTTTAGGTGTTAACCCTTCATAGAAATGTGAAACCAATCTCCATGTTTCAAAACCATGATGGGGGCAAGTACTAAGCAAATCTCGATACCTATCCCAACATTTATAAAATGTTTCTCCTGGTTTTTGAGTGAAAGTGGTGATTTGTCTTTTGAAAGAGTTTGTTCTATGAGATGGGAAAAACTTCTTTAAAAACTGTTGTTGCATTTCATCCCAAGCACGAATGGATCCTGGTCTTAAATTTTGTAGCCATGTTTTAGCTTTATCTTTTAATGAAAAAGGAAAAAGCTTTAATCTGATGGTGTTCATGCTACAATTTAAGTTATTATATGTGTTGCACACCTCCTCAAATTCCCTTAAATGCAAGTATGGATTTTCCAATTCTAAGCCATGAAAAGAAGGTAAAAGTTGAATAATGCCTGGTTTAAAATTAAAATGAGATGCATCGGGAGGAAAAACTATGCATGATGGTGCACTTGTTCTTGTGGGATTCATATGATCTCTAAGTGTTCTAGCACGATTATTCTCATTATTTTCATTATGAAGTGATTGATTATCTTCTTCGGCCATATTTTCTGAAAATGATGAGGATACCCTACAAAGTCTACCACTTGATGTACGTGACCACACTCTCATGCACGTGTAGGAATAAAATAAAAAAGAAGAAGAAAAGAAAAGAAGAAGATACAAGAGAAAAGAAATAAAGTTATACACAAGAAAAGTGAAAAGAGAAAATAAAATAAATATTATAATTTATACAAGGACTTACCTCCCCGGCAACGGCGCCAAAAACTTGACACGACTAAAAGGTTGATGTCTTCTCCCAAGTGCAGGAGTGTCGAAGTAATAAATAACCCGGCAAGACCGGGGTCGAACCACAGGGAGGTTAATTGTACAAATTATAAACAACAATTATAAAACAACAATAACAACAACAACAATAATAATAATAATAATAATAATAATAATAATAATAATAATAATAAAGAAAGAGAAGAAGAAGATGATGATGATGATGAGAACTTTGAGATGAAATATTAATGTAACAATTAAACAATGATAATAACAAATGTCAAGGTTAGAGATTCCACTAATGGTATGTCAAACAAGTATAGTATAAACTCTTATTATTGAATTGGAAACCACACACAAAGGAGGTTCCAATCAGATTATATATTGTTAACATGATTACATTAGTCATCTTATTCGATTAATGCTAATACTTGTAAATCTCGTCAAGCATTCATGATTATAACTTATGTTAACAACAAATCAAGTTCCTTTCATAGCTCAGGTGTCGGTTATACCATACATTATGGGCTATGAAAGTGCCAAGCATTTGTTGTACCAAGTGTTATACAACATAAATCAAGATTAGTCATTTAACAAGCAAAGTATTAAAGAGTGAACAAGATAACAAATATAAAACATGTTAGTATCAAACATTAAAGTCCATATTAAGTTTACATTATACTTATTCTCACACCATTAGTGTAACCTTTTCACCTTGACATAATTAACTTAGCTAGACATAATGAAAGAAAGAAAAATAGATAAACAAAATAAGAACATAAAAGCTAACTAAGTAAAGGAAAGGAAATGAAAGGCATAAACTTGATATTAATGAAAGCAAAACATAAACATTACAAAAAATACAAAGAGAGAAAGGAAGAGCATGATCTTGATCTGAACACCAAGATACCTAAATGCATGGCAAATGCCTCCTTTTATAGGCCAAAATTGGGAACTATTGATTTGATGACTAATTGATAAGTGGGTGGCCAACTTTTGACTTGGTGACAATTCTTATCTTCTCTTGTCTGCCCAAAACGTCATTGATAATGTCAAAAATGGAGCCAGGTGCAAACATGAAAGTTGTAGGCAATTGTCTCAGATTTCTTGTGTAAACAATTCAGCTCATTTGGACTTCTAGAACTCCAGATATGGCCAAAATACCGAACAGTACTCGGGCTGGAAGACAGATTCGGGCTTCTTTGTTGTTGCTACAATTTGGACTTGATAATGGCCTTTTTAGATCTTGGGCTCCATATGAAAGTTGTAGGCCTATGTCTTACCTTTCCATCCATATAAATTGGACCTAAATCTGAGATCTGTAGCTCCAGATATGGCCCAATTACCGAATAGTGTTCCGGTTTGGATTGCACCGACATCTCTTCTCTAAGTTTGACCATCTCTTTATCCATGCAATTTAAGTTCTTCAAGTCATCAATCAATCCTTTCATTTATGTGATAGACCTGCATTAAAAATAGACATTTACCACAAATTATAGGTATCTTATATTATTAGATACATTATTATAAAACATATTTTAGTTAAGGAGTTATTGATACTTCAAGTGCAAAATGATGATATAAAACCATGATAAAAATGCACTTTTAAGTACTAATCAGAGGGTTTTTCAATAACCTTACCACTGCGCAGAGTAGTGACTAATTTCACTTGATCCATGTGTTGGCTTCCGGAACTACTTGCATTTGCATTGTATTGCCCCTTGGGATTTTGTTACGGTTGAGATGGAAACTTACCTTTCTCTTGGAAACTGAGAGTAGATGTTAATTTAGCAAGAGTATCTTCAAAATCTATCATGTTTTGAGCAAGTTGAGTATTTATTGTCTCTTGCTTTTCAATGAATGCATGCAAAGTTTCCTCAAGATCTCTTCTAACTGGTGGAGCATAAGGAGGTGCATATCCATGAGAATTTTGGAAATTGTGGTGTGCTTGAAATGGTGGTTGTGAAGTTTGTGCATTGTTGTTCTCACTCTTCCAACTGAAATTTGGGTGATTCCTCCAACCAGGGTTGTATGTTTGGGAGTATGGGTTGTGGTTGGGCCTTTGGAAACTGTTTAAAGCATGAGCTTGTTCATGAAGACATTCCTTAAAAGAAGGCAAGGTTGGACAATCGTTGATTGAGTGTTCATTTGTTTCACAGATTTGACACAATGTTTTCAACAGATTTTAATTGGCCACTCTTTTTCAATTCTAGTGCCTCGACTTTTCTAGCTAAAGATGCAAACTTGGCTTGAAGGTCATGATCTTCCCTAAGGTTGTACATACCTCCACTAGATGTATGAGGTTGAGTTTTACTCGGTGCCTCATATGTACCCCCGGTGTCCCAATTTTGAGCATTTTCAGCTAACAAGTCTAAGTACTCCATTGCTTTATCAGGGTCTTTATCTTCAAAAGTTCCATTGCACATCAATTCAACCATTTGCCTATCTTTAGGTGTTAAACCTTTATAGAAATGTGAAACCAATCTCCATGTTTCAAAACCATGATGAGGGCAAGTACAAAGCAAGTCTCGATACCTATCCCAACATTGGTAAAATGTTTCTCTTGGTTTTTGAGTGAAAGTGGTGATTTGTTTTTTGAAAGAGTTTGTTCTATGAGATGGGAAAAACTTCTTTAAAAACTGTTGTTGCATTTCATCCCAAGCACGAATGGATCCTGGTCTTAAATTTTGTAGCCATGTTTTAGCTTTATCTTTTAATGAAAAAGGAAAAAGCTTTAATCTGATGGTGTTCATGCTACAATTTAAATTATTATATGTGTTGCAGACCTCCTTAAATTCCCTTAAATGCAAGTATGGATTTTCCAATTCCAAGCCATGAAAAGATGGTAATAGTTGAATAATACCTGGCTTAAAATTAAAATGAGATGCATCAGGAGGAAAAACTATGCATAATGGTGCACTTGTTCTTGTGGGATTCATGTGGTCTCTAAGTGTTATAGCACGGTTATTCTCATTATTTTCATTATGAAGTGATTGATTATCTTCTTCGGCCATTTTTCTGAAAATGATGAGGATACCCTACAAAGTCTACCACTTGATGTACGTGACCACACTCTCATGCACATGTAGGAATAAAATAAAATAAAGAAGAAGAAAGCAAAAGAAGGAGGAAGAAAACAAAATAAAAAGAAACAAAAGAAAAGAAACAAATTTATATACAAGAAAAGTGAAAAGAGAAAATAAAATAAATACTATAATTTATACAAGAACTTACCTCCTCGGCAACGGCGCCAAAAACTTGACACGACTAAAAGATTGATGTCTTCTCCCAAGTGCAGGAGTGTCGAAGTAATAAATAACCCGGCAAGACCGGGGTCAAACCACAGGGAGGCTAATTGTACAAATTATAAATAACAACAATAAAACAACAACAACAACAACAACAACAACAACAACAACAACAATAATAATAGTAGTAGTAGTAGTAGTAGTAGTAGTAGTAGTACTAATAATACTAATAATAATAATAATAATAATAAAGAAAGAGAAGAAGAAGAAGATGATGATGATGAGAACTTAGAGATGAAATATTAATGTAAGGATTAAACAATAATAATAACAAATGTCAAGGTTAGAGGTTCCACTAATGGTATATCAAACAAGTATAGTATAAACTCTAATTATTGAATTGGAAACCACACACAAAGGAGGTTCCAATCAGATTATATATTGTTAACATGATTACATTAGTCATCTTATTCAATTAATGCTAATACTTGTAAATCTCGTCAAGCATTCATGATTATAACTTATGTTAACAACAAATCAAGTTCCTTTCATAGCTCAGGTGTCGATTATACCATACATTATGGGCTATGAAAGTGCCAAGCATTTGTTATACCAAGTGTTATACAACATAAATCAAGATTAGTCATTTAACAAGCAAAGTATTAAAGAGTGAACAAGATAACAAATATAAAACATGTTAGTATCAAACATTAAAGTCCATATTAAGTTTACATTATACTTATTCTTACACCATTAGTGTAACCTTTTCACCTTGACATAATTAACTTAGCTAGACATAATGAAAGAAAGAAAAATAGATAAACAAAATAAGAACATAAAAGCTAACTAAGTAAAGGAAAGGAAATGAAAAGCATAAACTTAATATTAATGAAAGCAAAGCATAAACATTACAAAAAATACAAAGAGAGAAAGGAAGAGCATGATCTTGATCTGAACACCAAGATGCCTAAATGCATGGAAAATGCCTCTTTTTATAGGCCAAAATTAGGAACTATTGATTTGATAACTAATTGAGAAGTGGGTGACCAACTTTTGACTTGGTGACAATCCTTATCTTCTCTTGTTTGCCCAAAACATCATTGTAGGCAATTGTCTCATCTTTCTTGTGTAAAAACTTCAGCTCATTTGGACTTCTAGAACTCCAGATATGGCCAAAATACCGAACAGTGCTCGGGCTGGAAGACAGATTCGGGCTTCTTTGTTGTTGCTACAATTTGGACTTGCAAATGGCCTTTTTAGATCTTGGGCTATATGAAAGTTGTAGGTCTATGTCTTACCTTTCCATCCATATAAATTGGACCTAAATCTGAGATCTATAGCTCTAGATATGACCCAATTACCGAACAGTGTTCCGGTTTGGATTGCACCGACATCTCTTTTCTAAGTTTGACCATCTCTTTGCCTTTGCAATTTAAGTTTTTAAAGTCATCAATCAATATTTTCATTTATGTGATAGGCCTGCATTTAAAATGAACATTTACCATAAATTAAAGGTATCTTATATTATTAGATATATTATTATAAAACATGCTTTAGTTAAGGAGTTATTGATACTTCAAGTGCAAAATGATGATATAAAACCATGATAAAAATGCACTTTTAAGTACTAATCAGTTACACTAATGGTGTAAGAATAAGTATAATGTAAACTTAATATGGACTTTAATGTTTGATACTAACATGTTTTATATTTGTTATCTTGTTCACTCTTTAATACTTTGCTTGTTAAATGATTAATCTTGATTTATGTTGTATAACACTTGGTACAACAAATGCTTGGCACTTTCATAGCCCACACTGTATGGTATAACTAACAACTAAGTTATGAAAGGAACTTGATTTGTTTGTTAACATAAGTTATAAGTATGAATGTCTGATGAGATTTACAAGTATTAGCATTAATTGAATAAGATGACTAATGTAATCAAGTTAACAATCTATAATCCAATTGGAACCTTCTTTATGTATGGTTTCCAATTGAATAATAAGAGTTTATATTATATTTGTTTGACATACCATTAGTGGAATCTCTAACCTTGACATTTGTTATTATCATTATTTAATTGTTACATTAATATTTTATCTCAAAGTTCTCATCATCATCATCTTTTTCTTCTTCTCTTTCTTTATTATTATTATTATTATTATTACTATTATTATTATTAGTACTACTACTACTACTACTACTACTACTACTACTACTATTACTACTATTAATATTATTATTATTATAGTTATTGTTGTTATTGCTATTATTGTTGCTTATAATTTGTACAATTAACCTCCCTATGGTTCGACCCCGGTCTTGCCAGGTTATTTATTACTTCGACACTCCTACACTTGGGAGAAGACATCAATCTTTTCGTCGTGTCACATGAGTTAAGGAGAAAAACTTAAGAGAATCAAATATTGCTCTATTTATGTATTAGTATCTGCAACCCGGGTTATTAAGCTCGAAAGGGTGTCTCAGTACCTAACATCGTAAAACCAACTGGTTTGGGAGTTATTAGCCAAAAGCTCATTATATAGATTAAAGATGCATTATTTTTTAAGTTATATGTGTAAAAAAAAAGAAAAAAAAGATAATAATCTCAACCCATGAAAGTTAACCTTAAATATTAGAACATAATATTATTTTCTTCTAATAAAAGCCCTTCATCTATGTTTTCATACATTGAGCACATAAAAAAAATATTTATTAATATCTTGATTCAACAGTATGAAATAGATATATATAAATTTAATGAAGGTTTGTTTACTTGGATAGATTAATGGAAGTTAAATGATGAATGTCTTGCTTTATGAAACTTACAAATTATTTTATATTTTAACAGTTTGATTACTAAGGATTAGTGATAAACTTGTTAGTGGATGTGATTGATACTTAAAAGTGCATTTTTATCAAGATTTTATATCATTATTTTACACTTGAAGTATCAATAACTCCTTAACTAGAGCATATTTTATAATAAAAAGTATAATAATATAAGATACCTTTAATTTATGGTAAATGATTATTTTAAATGTAGGTATTCTCACAATTCAAATAATTGGTTATTATGATTAACTATTGGAAGTGAAAGGACAAAGAAAAGGCTAACCTTAGAAAGAAAATGCTGATTCAATTCAAATTCAAACACTGTTCACTCATTGGATCATATCTAGAGCTATAGATCTTGGATTTCAGATTGGCTTATGATTAGCACTTAAAAGTGCATTTTTATCAAGGTTTTATATCATCATTTTGCATTTGAAGTATCAATAACTCCTTAACTAAAGCATGTTTTATAATAACATGTCTAATAATATAAGATACCTTTAATTTATGGTAAATGTTCATTTTAAATACAAGCCTATCATATAAATAAAAGGATTGATTGATGAGTTCAAAAACTAAAATTTAAAGGACAAAGAGATGATCAAACTTAGAAAAGAGATGGTGTAATCCAAACTGGAACACTATTAGGTAATTGGGTCATATCTGGAGCTATAGATCTTGAATTTAGGTGTACTTTATATGGATGGAAAGGTAAGACATAGGCCTACAATGTTCATGGAAGCCAAGAATTAAAAAATGCTATTTTTAAGTCCAAATTGTAGTAACAACAAAGAAGTCTGAATCTGTCCTGCAACTCAAATACTATTCAGTGTTTGGCTTATATATGGAGTTCTAAAAGTCCAAATGACCTTTTTTTTTTTTAAGAAAGCTAAGATAATTTCTTACAACTTTTATGTTGATTCCAATTCTAACATTATAAATGATGTTTTGGGCAAACAAGAGAAGATAAGAATTGTCACCAAGTCAAGAGTTGGCCACCCACTCATTAATTAGTCATCAAATCAATAATTCTCAATTTTGGCCTATAAAAGGAGGCATTTTCCATGCATTTAGGTATCTTGGTCTCCATATCAAGGTCATGTTCTTGCTTTCTTTCTTTGTATTTTTGTAATGCTTAAGTTTTGCTTTCATTAATATCTTATTTATGCCTTTCATTTCCTTTCCTGTACGTAGTTAACTTTTATTTTATTTATGTTCTTATTTTGTTTTTTATGTTTCTCCCTTTTTATTATGTTCAGTTAAGTTTATTATATGAAGGTGAAAAGGTTACACTAATAGTGTAAGAATAAGTATAGTGTAAATTTAATATGGACTTTAATGTTTGATACTAACATGTTTTATATTTGTTATCTTATTCACTCTTTAATACTTTGCTTGTTTAATGACTAATTTAGATTTATCTAATATCACACTTAGTACAACAAATACTTAACACTTTCATAGCTCATACTGTATGGTATAACTAGTACTTAAGCTATAAAAGGAACTTGATTTGCTATTAACATAAGTTATAATCATGAATGTCTGACGAGATTTACAATTATGAGCATTAATCAAATAAGATAACTACTGTAATCATGTTAATAATTTATAATTTGATTGGAACCTCCTTTGTATGTGGTTTCCAATTGAATAATAAGAGTTTATACTATACTTGTTTGACATACCATTAGTGGATCCTTTAATCTTAATATTTGTTATTATCATTGTTTAATCCTTACGTTAATCTTTCATCTCAAAGTTCTCATCAATTCTTCTTCTTCTTCTTCTTTTTCTTTTTCTTTTTCTTTATTATTGTTGTTGTTATTATTATTATTATTATTATTATTATTAGTACTACCACTACTAGTATTATTAGTATTATTATTACTACTATTATTATTGTTGTTGTTATTGTTATTATTATTGTTGTTTATAATTTTTGTTTATAATTTGTACAATTAACCTCCCTGTGGTTCGACCCCGGTCTTGCCGGGTTATTTATTACTTTGACACTCCTGCACTTGGGAGAAGACATCAATCTTTTAGTTGTGTCAATGAACATAAAAGTTACCATGTAAATCCATAGCCTAAAAATTAGTAAAATAGTGATAAATATAAAGGATTTTATAAATTTAAGGTGAAAATATTTTGTAAGATATTTTGAAATTTTAAAATAAATTAATTTATGGTTTTAGATGTAAATGGCCTTGCTAGTAAAAGTTCTATATATAATTGCATAATTATTAACTAGAAAATGGATAAAATTTGAGTACAATTTGTATTATAAATATCGAAAAAAGTACCCAAAAATATTGATCATTTAAGCAATAAAACAATATACAAGTTTGGATTTTAGTGTAAATATTATATATTGACCTGTTTTATGCTACTGAGCATAACTCTTAATGTAATTGTTGCATTGGCTAGAATCCAAGCTTGTTGTTTTACATTGAATTTTTAGATTAATGCCATATAAATTCAAAAATTACAAGGGGAAAAAAAACTCAACCAAGTTAATAAGAGTGACATGACCAAAAGATTAATGTCTTCTTTCAAGTACAAGAGTGTCGAAGTAATAAATAACCTGGCAAGACTGGGGTCGAACCATAGAGAGGTTAATTATATAAATTATAAATAATAATAATACACCAATAACAATAATAACAACTATAGTAACAATAATAACAATAATAATAGTAGTAATAATAACAATAGTAGTAATATTAATAATAGTAGTACTAATAATAATAATAGTAGTAGTAGTAGTAGTAGTAGTAATAGTAATCAAGAAGAAGAAGAAGAAGAAGAAGTTGATGAGAATTTTGAGATGGAAGATCAATGAAAGAATTAGAAAACGATAACAACATATGTCAAGGTTAGAGGATCCACTAATAGTATGTCAAATAAATATAGTATAAACTCTTATTATTCAATTGGAAACCATACACAATGAAGGTTCCAATCAGATTATAAATTGTTAACATGATTACATTAGTTATCTTATTCGATTAATGCTGATACTTGTAAATCTCATCAGACATTCATACTTATAACTTATGTTAACAATAAATCAAGTTCCTTTCATAGCTTAGTTGTTAGTTATACCATACAGTGTGGGCTATGAAAATGCCAAGTATTGTTTTGTACCAAGTGTTATACAACATAAATCTAGATTAGTCATTTAAGAAGCAAAGTATTAAAGAGTGAACAAAATAACAAATACAAAACATGTTAGTACCAAACATTAAAGTCCATATTAAATTTACACTATACTTATTCTTACACCATTAGTATAACCTTTTCACCTTGATATAATAAACTTAGCTAAACATAATGAAAGAAAGAAAAATAAATAAACAAAATAAGAATATAAATAAGATAAAAGCTAACTAAGTAAAGGAAAGGAAATGAAAGACATAAACTTGATATTAATGAAAAAAAAAAACATAAACATTACAAAAATATAAAGAGAGAAAGTAAGAGCATGATCTTGATCTAGAGACCAAGATGCCTGATTAGTACTTAAAAGTGCATTTTTATCATGGTTTTATATCATCATTTTGCACTTGAAGTATCAATAACTCCTTAACTAAAATATGTTTTATAATAATGTATCTAATAATATAAGATACCTATAATTTGTGGTAAATGTCTATTTTTAATACAGGTCTATCACATAAATGAAAGGATTGATTGATGACTTGAAGAACTTAAATTGCATGGATAAAGAGATGGTCAAACTTAGAGAAGAGATGTCGGTGCAATCCAAACCGGAACACTGTTCGGTAATTGTGCCATATCTGGAGCTACAGATCTCAGATTTAGGTCCAATTTATATGGATGGAAAGGTAAGACATAGGCCTACAACTTTCATATGGAGCCCAAGATCTAAAAAGGCCATTATCAAGTCCAAATTGTAGCAACAACAAAGAAGCCCGAATCTGTCTTCCAGCCCGAGCACTATTCGGTATTTTGGCCATATCTGGAGTTCTAGAAGTCTAAATGAGCTGAATTGTTTACACAAGAAAGCTGAGACAATTTCCTACAACTTTCATGTTTGCACCTGGCTCCAGTTTTGACGTTATCAATGACGTTTTGGGCAGACAAGAGAAGATAAGGATTGTCACCAAGTCAAAAGTTGGCCACCCACTTATCAATTAGTCATCAAATCAATAGTTCCCAATTTTGGCCTATAAAAGGAAGCATTTGCCATGCATTTAGGCATCTTGGTGTTCAGATCAAGATCATGCTCTTCCTTTCTCTCTTTGTATTTTTTGTAATGTTTATGCTTTGCTTTCATTAATATTAAGTTTATGCCTTTCATTTCCTTTTCTTTACTTAGTTAAGTTTTATGTTCTTATTTTGTTTATCTATTTTGCTTTCTTTCATTATGTCTAGCTAAGTTAATTATGTCAAGGTGAAAAGGTTACACTAATGGTGGAAGAATAAGTATAATGTAAACTTAATATGGACCTTAATGTTTGATACTAACATGTTTTATATTTGTTATCTTGTTCACTCTTTAATACTTTGCTTGTTAAATGACTAATCTTGATTTATGTTGTATAACACTTGGTACAACAAATGCTTGGCACTTTCATAGCCCATAATGTATGGTATAACCGACACCTGAGCTATGAAAGGAACTTGATTTGTTGTTAACATAAGTTATAATCATGAATGCTTGACGAGATTTACAAGTATTAGCATTAATTGAATAAGATGACTAATGTAATCATGTTAACAATATATAATCTGATTGGAACCTCCTTTATGTGTGGTTTCCAATTCAATAATAAGAGTTTATACTATACTTGTTTGATATACCATTAGTGGAACCTCTAACCTTGACACTTGTTATTATTATTGTTTAATCCTTACATTAATATTTCATCTCTAAGTTCTCATCATCATCATCATCATCATCTTCTTCTTCTTCTTTTTCTTTATTATTATTATTATTACTACTACTACTATTACTACTATTACTATTATTATTATTATTATTATTATTATTATTATTATTATTATTATTATTACTATTGTTGTTGTTGTTATTGTTGTTTTATAATTGTTGTTTATAATTTATACAATTAACCTCCCTGTGGTTCGACCCCGGTCTTGCCGGGTTATTTATTACTTCGACACTCCTGCACTTGGGAGAAGACATCAACCTTTTAGTCGTGTCAAGTTTTTGGCGCCGTTGCCGGGGAGGTAAGTTCTTGTATAAATTATAGTATTTATTTTATTTTCTCTTTTCACTTTTCTTGTATATAACTTTACTTCTTTTCTTTTGTTTCTTTTTATTTTGTTTTCTTCCTCCTTCTTTTGCTTTCTTCTTCTTCTTTTTATTTTATTCCTACACGTGCATGAAAGTGTGGTCACGTACATCAAGTGGTAGACTTTGTAGGATATCCTCATCATTTTCGGAAAATATGGCCGAAGAAGATAATCAATCACTTCATAATGAGAATAATGAGAATAACCGTGCTAGAACACTTAGAGACCACACGAATCCCATAAGAACAAGTGCACCATCATGCATAGTTTTTCCTCCCGATGCATCTCATTTTAATTTTAAACCAGGTATTATTCAACTTTTACCTTCTTTCCATGGTTTAGAATTGGAAAATCCATACTTGCATTTAAGGGAATTTGAGGAGGTGTGCAACACATATAATAACTTAAATTGTAGCATGAACACCATCAGATTAAAGCTTTTTCCTTTTTCATTAAAAGATAAAGCTAAAACATGGCTACAAAATTTAAGACCAGGATCCATTCGTGCTTGGGATGAAATGCAACAACATTTTTTAAAGAAGTTTTTCCCATCTCATAGAACAAACTCTTTCAAGAGACAAATCACCACTTTCACTCAAAAACCAGGAGAAACATTTTACAAATGTTGGGATAGGTATCGAGACTTGCTTAGTACTTGCCCTCATCATGGTTTTGAAACATGGAGATTGGTTTCACATTTCTATGAAGGATTAACATCTAAAGATAGGCAAATGGTTGAATTGATGTGCAATGGAACTTTTGAAGATAAAGACCCTGATGAAGCAATGGAGTACTTAGACTTGTTAGCTGAAAATGCTCAAAATTGGGACACTGCGGGTACATATGAGGCACCGAGTAAAACTCAACCTCATACATCTAGTGGAGGTATGTACAACCTTAGGGAAGATCATGACTTTCAAGCCAAATTTGCATCTTTAGCTAGAAAAGTCGAGGCACTAGAATTAAAAAAGAGTGGTCAATTAAAATCTGTTGAAAACATTGTGTGTCAAATTTGTGAAACAAATGAACACTCAACCAACGATTGTCCAACCTTACCTTCTTTTAAAGAATGTCTCCATGAACAAGCTCATGCTTTAAACAGTTTCCAAAGGCCCAACCACAACCCATACTCCCAAACATACAACCCTGGTTGGAGGAATCACCCAAATTTCAGTTGGAAGAGTGAGAACAACAATGCACAAACTTCACAACCACCGTTTCAAGCACACCATAATTTCCAAAATTCTCATGGATATGCACCTTCTTATGCTCCACCTTCTAGAAGAAATCTTGAGGAAACATTGCATGCATTCATTGAAAAGCAAGAGACAATTAATACTCAACTTGTTCAAAACATGACAGATTTTAAAGATACTCTTGCTAAATTAACATCTGCTCTTAGTTTCCAAGAGAAAGGTAAGTTTCCATCTCAAACACAACAAATCCCAAAGGGCAATACAATGCAAATGCAAGTAGTTCCGGAAGCCAACACATGGATCAAGTCAAATCAGTCACTACTCTGCGCAGTGGTAAGGTTATTGAAAAACCCTCTCTTGAACCTTATGAGAAAGATGATGAGTCAATCTCTGAGGGTAAGGAAGGGGATGAATCTGAAAATTGCAAAGAAACGACTGACTCACCGCCAACACTTCCATTTCCTCAAGCCATGACCAAACAAAGGAAAGTCAATCACAATTCTGAAATTTATGAAATTTTCAAACAGGTAAGGATTAATATACCTTTGTTGGATGCTATTAAACAGGTTCCTTCCTATGCTAAATTTTTGAAAGATCTATGCACTGTGAAGAGGAAACTGAATGTGAAAAAGAAAGCCTTTTTAGCCGAACAAGTAAGTGCTATTCTTCAAAACAATAATGCTTTGAAATATAAAGACCCTGGTTGTCCTACAATTTCTTGCTTTATTGGAGAGCATAAAATTGAAAGAGCCTTACTTGATCTTGGTGCTAGTGTGAATTTACTTCCATATTCAGTTTTTCAGAGTCTCAATCTAGGCGAGTTAAAACCAACTTCTATAACTCTTTTACTTGCTGATAGATCTATAAAAGTGCCTAGAGGAATAATTGAAGATATGTTAGTACAAGTCGATAAATTCATTTATCCTGTGGATTTTATTGTCTTGGACACACAACCTGTTGAAGTATGTAATTCATTTCCTGTTATTTTAGGACGTCCATTTCTTGCAACTTCTAATGCATTGATTAATTGTAGGAATGGACTGATGAAGCTATCATTTGGAAACATGACATTGGAGATGAATATTTTCAACATTTGCAAGCAACCTAGAGATGATAATGATTTACAGGAAGTGGACTTTACTGAAAAATTAATTCATGATCAATTTCCAACCACTTCCAATGAAATTGAGATTGATGAATCTGATGATTTGGAAATGATTTATTTTCAAGAAGAATCAAAGACAAGTAATTGGAGGCCACAAATTGAGGAATTGCCACCACGACCAATTAAGTCCATACCTTCAAGTGTTCAACCACCAAAACCTGATTTGAAGCCGTTGCCATCCAATCTCAAATACTCATTTTTGGGAGAAAATGAAACTTTTTCGGTAATAATCTCTTCCAAACTTAATGCACATCAAGAAGGTAAGTTATTACAAACTCTGAAAATGCACAAAAAAGCATTAGGATGGACCATAGCTGATATAAAAGGAATTAGTCCTTTGATTTGTACACACAGAATTTATTTAGAGGAAAATGCTAAACCCTCTAGAGAAATGCAACGAAGGCTAAATCCTAATATGAAAGAAGTAGTGAAAAATGAAGTCATTAAGCTTCTAGATAATGAAATCATTTATCCTATTTCTGACAGCAAATGGGTAAGTCCTACCCAAGTTGTACCTAAAAAGTCTGGAGTCACTGTGATAACAAATGAGAACAATGAGTTAATTCCCACTAGAACTGTTACTGGTTGGCGCATGTGCATTGACTATAGGAAACTTAATTCAATGACTAGAAAAGATCATTTTCCTTTACCTTTCATGGATCAAATCCTAGAAAGAGTTGCAGGTCATGAATTTTATTGTTTCCTAGATGGCTATTCGGGTTACAACCAAATTGAAATTGCATTGGAAGATCAAGAGAAGACTACTTTCACATGTCCATTTGGTACTTTTGCATATCGAAGGATGCCTTTTGGATTATGTAATGCACCAGCTACATTTCAAAGATGCATGCTTAGTATATTTAGCGATATGGTTGAACATTTTCTTGAGATTTTCATGGATGATTTTTCTGTTTTTGGTGATTCATTTGATGATTGTTTGACTAATTTAGGAAAGGTTTTAATCAGGTGTGAAGAGAAGAATCTTGTGCTGAATTGGGAAAAATGTCATTTTATGGTAACAAATGGCATTGTACTTGGTCACATTGTTTCATCAAAAGGAATTGAGGTTGACAAATCTAAAATTGAGTTAATTGCAAACTTGCCAACACCAAAATCTCTTAAAGATGTTAGATCATTCCTGGGACATGCTGGTTTTTATAGAAGGTTCATCAAAGATTTTAGTGTAATATCTAAGCCTTTAAGTAACCTTCTAACAAAGGATACTATTTTTGAATGGACTGAACATTGTGAAGAAGCCTTTGTTAAACTTAAAAACTTGCTTACTTGTGCTCCTATCATTCAACCTCCCGATTGGTCCTTACCTTTTGAAATAATGTGTGATGCTAGTGATTATGCCGTAGGTGCTGTTTTGGGACAAAGAAAAGATAAGAAACCTTATGTAATTTACTATGCAAGTAAAACTTTAAATAGTGCTCAAATGAATTATACCACCACTGAAAAAGAATTACTTGCAGTAGTATTTGCATGTGAAAAATTCAGATCTTATCTTGTTGGCTCACCTATTGTTGTTTTTAGTGATCATGCAGCATTGAAATATCTTCTTTCTAAGAAAGATTCCAAGGCTAGATTGGTGCGGTGGATTTTATTACTTCAAGAATTTGATATCACAATCAAAGATAAGAAAGGCAACGAAAATGTTGTCGCAGATCACTTGTCAAGATTGACAACAGATTCGAAAACTGACATCACACCAATCGATGACTACTTTCCCGATGAATCTTTACTTTCTGTCTCTACAATGCCTTGGTTTGCTAATATTGTTAATTTTCTTGTTTCAGGACAACTGCCAGCTCATTGGAGTACCCAAGATAAAAGAAAGTTCTTGAACGAAGTGAAGAACTTTTATTGGGATGATCCTTATTTATTCAAATATTGTCCTGATCAAATATTTCGAAGATGCATTCCTGACAATGAGGTAAGTAGTGTCATTAAATTTTGTCATTCTGAAGCATGTGGGGGCCATTTCTCATCAAGAAAGACAACTGCAAAAATCTTACAAAGTGGATTTTACTGGCCCACCATGTTCAAAGACTCACATGCATTCTGCAAGTCTTGTGAAAATTGTCAAAAGTTGGGATCTATTTCAAAACGTCACATGATGCCTTTAAACCCTATTATTGTCATTGAGATCTTTGACTGTTGGGGTATAGATTTCATGGGCCCATTCCCTCCATCATTTGGTTTCTTATACATATTAGTCGCGGTAGATTATGTTTCAAAATGGATAGAGGCAATTCCAAGTCGAAACAATGATCACAAAACAGTGATAAAGTTTTTGAAAGAAAATATTTTGAGTCGATTTGGAGTCCCTCGAGCCATAATAAGTGATGGTGGAACACATTTCTGCAACAAGCCATTTGAGTCTTTAATAAAAAAATATGGAATCACACACAAAGTTGCCACCCCTTATCACCCTCAAACAAGTGGACAAGTAGAGCTTGCTAATAGGGAGATCAAACATATTTTAGAGAAAACAGTGAACCCTAATAGGAAAGACTGGTCTTTAATACTTAATGATGCACTTTGGGCTTATCGAACTGCTTATAAAACATCATTAGGTATGTCACCTTATAGACTAGTCTATGGAAAACCTTGTCACTTGCCTGTGGAACTTGAACATAAAGCTTATTGGGCTATTAAAGCTTTCAATTCAAATCTGGATGATGCTAGTCAACTGCGAAAATTACAAATAAATGAGCTTGAGGAAATAAGAAATGATGCATATGAAAATTCAAGAATTCATAAAGCAAGAATTAAAGAGTTTCATGACAAGAAAATACTGAGAAAAACCTTCAATGTTGGTCAAAAAGTCTTGCTTTATAATTCTCGACTGCATTTATTTCCTGGAAAATTAAGATCAAGATGGAGCGGTCCTTTTATTGTGAAACATGTATATCCATATGGGGCCTATGACATCGAGAATCCAAAGAATGGCAATGTTTTCAAGGTAAATGGACATCGTCTGAAAGTTTACTTTGACAATTTTTCAGTTGAACATAACTCTATTGAATTGGGTGATCCTGTATATAAAGATTGATTTTATTTTATTTTATTTTATATAAAGATTGATTTTATTTTATTTTATTTTTGTTTCTTTTTGAGTGATTTTTGCAAGTTTCTTTCACCCCGGTCAAATGGCGGATAACGGTACTCCTTGACTTAAGTCGGTTCTTTCAGTTTCCCACAATTACTGATATCTGTGTATATATCTATGCAATTCTTTGAATCTCTCTTCCAATTCTCATTTGAAAATGGACACTAATCTTGAAAAATTGAAAAAGTATTTTCCCGCTCTGCCTCAGAATGCGATTACAAAAATTTACCGTGCTAGATGTGCAAGATTGAGATTATTAATGAATCATGGAATTCCTGAAGATATTCGCTGGTTGATTGAAGCAAAGGTCCGATTATCAGGTGAGTCCTCTAACTTCTTCATTTCACACATGCCTAGAATAGGTAAAAGCACTTTTGCAAAGAAGCGTCGTGCAAAACGACTGGATGTCTGTCATCGATGTGCTAGATGGACTTGTAATACACAATGTTGTTCTTTAGGAATGGTATTTATAAACCGTAAAGATAAAATACAATTCATTAAGGATGGCATCCTAGTGGAGATGTGCATCGTGTAATTCATGATTTATGGCCACTATTTCATAAAGAACATGATCGATTTAGTCTTGGGAATCTGACTAAAAAAGACCCTGTTTGCCAGTTTTTAAGAAAACTGGATGGGAAGCCTATCCCCGACCCATAGAGGGCGTTTAAGCCGTTCTTGGACGTAAAACCAAGGGAAGATGTGAGCCACAATCACAACTACCTGTACATACACATGCTTTTTTTCAAAAGTAAATAAATAAATAAATAAAAAGAGAGAGAGAGTGTGTGAGACTCCAGCTGGCCTACATATAGATGTTATGATTGCCTTTCTAATTTATCATCTATAAAACCCTCTTTTCCTTCCTTTCATTTCTACTCAACCCATACATTCAACAAATACAGAAGTGTGTAGAAATGGCAAGTTCCTCAAGTCATCAAATAAGAAATATCTGTGTTTTTGGTGGATCTAGTCCTGGGAAAGAAAGGGAGTTTTTAGAATCAGCAAACCATCTTGGTCAGGTGCTAGCTGAGAGAAAGATTCATTTAGTGTATAGGGGAGGCAGTCTTGGGTTAATGGGAGGTGTGTCAATAGCTGCATTTTTAGGAGGTAGTCAAGTTTTAGGAATCGTCCCTGAAGCTTTGGCACAAGGGGACATCATTGGAAAAACAATTGGAGAGGAACTTCAGGTCTCTACAATGTCGGCTCGAATGAATGCAATGTTTAACCATGCTGATGCTTTCATTGCTTTACCAGGTGGTCTAGGCACATTGGAAGAGCTCTTTCATATTTCCTCTTGGGCTCAATTGCACATTCACCATAAACCCATAGGTTTGTTAAATGTTAATGGTTATTATGATAAGTTGTTGTCTTTTCTTGATCATGCTGTGGAACAGGAATTTCTAACATCTTCTGCACGACAAATCATAATCTCTGCTACTACTGCTGAACAATTGATTGACCAACTACAATCTTTCACTCCTGTGATTGATCCTTCCATGAGTCGCATAAATTGGTCATCTAAGGAAAGCCGTAAAAAGCTTAGATTGGATTTGAGCCTTCATTTGTGAATTTTTATGTATTTTGGTTTTATTATTGTGTTTTGTTATTTCTTATTTTTGTTTCAGTGTGTTTCAGGTTTTGTCAGTGTTCGTTATTTCAGGTGATATCTTCTATACTCTATCTTTCTACCTTAGAACATTGAGGACAATGTCTCGTTTTGGTTGGGGGGAGAGGGTAGTAGTTGATAAAAAAAAAATTGTTTTTCATTTCATAAAGCATGTGTATAATTATTGTTACTAGGATGGCAGAGTAAATGAGTTCTTTTGTTAAAGTGACTCTTGAGACGCATCTTAGTAACCATTCTTAACAAGTTCTATTATAATACTTCCTGAAATATTCAGGTTTACAAACTCTCGTATTGTTATCACTTAATTCTGCTCATATACTTATTTAACATGTATTCTTAAACCTTAATTTACACACACACACTTTAACATATGATTGTGGGTTGCATATTGGATTATTACATTATTTATGTTCTTTTGTTAAAGGTAACAACTAAGGGAAAGGAATTGTATATAATTAAAAAAAACATAAAAAAAAGAGAAAAAAAAAGAAAAAAAATGATGATAATAAAAATGTAGATAAGTTTGGTTTCGTAGCCTCCCTAACCTAAGCAATTAAGCCCGAAGGGGTGTTTTAACACCTAATACCCTAAAGTCAACTGACTTGGGAGCTATTGGCCCAACGCTTGTTACATGGGTTGAGGAGAAAAGCTTAAGGGAATCAAACATTGTACTATCTACATATCAGTATCTACGACCCGAGTTACTAAGCTCGTAGGGGTGTCTTAACACCTAATGCCCTAAGACCAACTGGTCTGGGAGTCATTAGCTGAAAGCTCGTTACATGGGTTAAAGATGCATGATGTTTTTAAATTATATGTATATACATTTAAAAAAAAAGAAGTAAAAAAAAAAAAAGACGACAAAAATAATAATCCCATCCCAAGAAAGTTAACCTTAAACATTAGAACAAAAATTTTGTTTTCTTCCAAGAAAAGCCCCATAATTATGTATTGATACATTAAGCACAAAAGAAAGGTTTATTAATATCTTGTTAAGTGGTATTGAGCAGATATATAAATTTAATGAGAGTTTGTTTATCTGGATAGATTAATGGAAGTTAAATGATGAATACCTTGCTTTGTGAAATTTGCAAATTGTTTTAACGCTTTAATTACTAGGGACTAGTAATAAGCTGGTTGAGGGGTGTGATTAGTACTTAAAAGTGCATTTTTATCATGGTTTTATATCATCATTTTGCACTTGAAGTATCAATAACTCCTTAACTAAAATATGTTTTATAATAATGTATCTAATAATATAAGATACCTATAATTTGTGGTAAATGTCTATTTTTAATGTAGGTCTATCACATAGATGAAAGGATTGATTGATGACTTGAAGAACTTAAATTGCATGGATAAAGAGATGGTCAAACTTAGAGAAGAGATGTCGGTGCAATCCAAACCGGAACACTGTTCGGTAATTGGGCCATATCTGGAGCTACAGATCTCAGATTTAGGTCCAATTTATATGGATGGAAAGGTAAGACATAGGCCTACAACTTTCATATGGAGCCCAAGATCTAAAAAGGCCATTATCAAGTCCAAATTGTAGCAACAACAAAGAAGCCCGAATCTGTCTTCCAGCCCGAGCACTGTTCGGTATTTTGGCCATATCTGGAGTTCTAGAAGTCCAAATGAGCTGAATTTTTTACACAAGAAAGCTGAGACAATTTCCTACAACTTTCATGTTTGCACCTGGCTCCAGTTTCGACGATATCAATGACGTTTTGGGCAGACAAGAGAAGATAAGGATTGTCACCAAGTCAAAAGTTGGCCACCCACTTATCAATTAGTCATCAAATCAATAGTTCCCAATTTTGGCCTATAAAAGGAGGCATTTGCCATGCATTTAGGCATCTTGGTGTTCAGATCAAGATCATGCTCTTCCTTTCTCTCTTTGTATTTTTTGTAATGTTTATGCTTTGCTTTCATTAATATTAAGTTTATGCCTTTTATTTCCTTTTCTTTACTTAGTTAAGTTTTATGTTCTTATTTTGTTTATCTATTTTGCTTTCTTTCATTATGTCTAGCTAAGTTAATTATGTCAAGGTGAAAAGGTTACACTAATGGTGGAAGAATAAGTATAGTGTAAACTTAATATGGACCTTAATGTTTGATACTAACATGTTTTATATTTGTTATCTTGTTCACTCTTTAATACTTTGCTTGTTAAATGACTAATCTTGATTTATGTTGTATAACACTTGGTACAACAAATGCTTGGCACTTTCATAGCCCATAATGTATGGTATAACCGACACCTGAGCTATGAAAGGAACTTGATTTGTTGTTAACATAAGTTATAATCATGAATGCTTGACGAGATTTACAAGTATTAGCATTAATTGAATAAGATGACTAATGTAATCATGTTAACAATATATAATCTGATTGGAACCTCGTTTGTGTGTGGTTTCCAATTCAATAATAAGAGTTTATACTATACTTGTTTGATATACCATTAGTGGAACCTCTAACCTTGACATTTGTTATTATTATTGTTTAATCCTTACATTAATATTTCATCTCTAAGTTCTCATCATCATCATCATCATCATCATCATCATCTTCTTCTTCTTCTTTTTCTTTATTATTATTATTATTATTACTACTACTACTATTACTACTAGTACTATTATTATTATTATTATTATTATTATTATTATTATTATTATTATTATTATTATTATTACTATTGTTGTTGTTGTTATTGTTGTTTTATAATTGTTGTTTATAATTTGTACAATTAACCTCCCTGTGGTTCGACCCCGGTCTTGCCGGGTTATTTATTACTTCGATAGTCCTGCACTTGGGAGAAGACATCAACCTTTTAGTCGTGTCAATGCCTAAATACATAAAAACAAATACCTCCTTTTATATGCTAAAATTAGAAAATATTGATTTGATGACTAATTGATGAGTGGGTGACCAACTTTTGACTTGGTGACAATCCTTATCTTCTCTTATGTGTCCAAAACATCATTAATAACGTCAAAATTGGAACCACTTGAAAAAATAAAAGTTATAGGAAATTGTCTCAGATTTCCAGGAAAAAAAATGGAAGTCATTTGGCTACTATAACTCAAGATATGGGCTAAACACTAAACAGTGCTCTGGCTGGAAAATAGATTTAAACTTCTTTGTTGTGGCTATAATTTGGACTTGAAAATGACCTTTTTAAATCTTAGGATCCATATGAAAGTTGTAGGCCTATGTCTTACCTTTCCATTCATATAAAGTAGACTTGAATACAAGAGAGCTCTAGATATGACCTAATTACCTAATAGTATTCCGGTTCGGAGTGTACCGACATCTCTTTTTTAAGTTTTACCATTTCTTTATCCTTTCAATTTCAGTTCTTAAACTCATCATTTTTGTGATAGGCCTACATTTAAAATGAATATTTACCATAAATTAAAGGTATCTTATATTATTAGATATGTTATTATAAAACATGTTTTAGTTGAGTTATTGATACTTCAAGTGCAAAATGATAAAATAAAACCTTAATAAAAATACACTTTTAAGTACTAATCAACCCTCCAACTAGCTTATTACTAGTCCCTAGTAATCAAAGTGTTAAAATAGAAAAAACAATTTGCTAATTTCACAAAGCAAGATATTCATCATTCAAATTCTATTAATCTATCCAGATAAACAAACTCTCATTAAATTTATATATCTGCCCAATATCTCTTAAATAAGATATTAATAAACCTTTCTTTTGTCCTCAATATATCAACACATAATTATGAAGCTTTTCTTGAAAGAAAACAAAAATTTTTTTCTAATGTTAAGGTTAACTTCTTTGGGTTGAGATTATTATTTTTTATTTTTTTGTCTTTTTTTCTTATATTTTTTAAATATATATACATATAGCTTAAAACATCATGCATCCTTAACCCACGTAACGAGCTTTCAGCTAATGACTCCCAGATCAGTTGGTCTTAGGGCATTAGGTGTTGAGACACCTCTATGAGCTTAGTAACTCGGGTTACCGATATTGATATGTAGATAGTGCAATGTTTGATTTTCTTAAGTTTTTCTTCTCAACCCATGCAATAAGCGTTGGGCCAATAACTCCCAAGTTAGTTGACTTTAGGGTATTAGGTGTTAAAACACCCCTTTGGGCTTAATTGCTTAGGTTAGGGAGGCTATGAAACCATAATTATCTATATTTTTATTATCATCATTTTTCTTGCTTTTTTTTTTTTCAAATTATATACTATCCATTTCTCTTAGTTGTTACCTTTAACAAAACAACATAAATAATATAATAATTCAATATGCAACCCACAATTACATGTTAAAGTGTGTGTATGAAAATTAAGATTTAAGAATACATGTTAAATGAGCATATGAGTAGAATTAAGTGATAACAGTGCGAGAGTTTATAAACCTGAATATTTTAAGAAGTATTATGATAGACCTTGTTAAGAATGGTTACTAAGATACATCTCAAGAGTCACTTTAACAAAAAAAGCTCCTTTACTCTATCATCCTAGTAACAACAATTTTGCACATGCTTTATGAAATAATGCTTTCTTTAGATGACCAATTTATGCAACTCATGGAGGGATCAAATACAAGAATGAAAGATTCTAGTTGGTCAATCAATTGTTCAGTAGTAGCAATAGAGATTATGATTTGTCGTGTAGAAGATGTTAGAAATTCTTGTTCTACAGCATGATCAAGAAATGACAACAACTTATCATAATAACCATTAACATTTAATAGACCTATGAGTTTATAGTGAATATACAGTAGATCTCAAGAAGAAATATGAAAGATCTCTTCCAATGTGCCTAGACCACCTGGTAAGGCAATGAAGGCATCAACATGGTTAAACATTGCATTCATTCGAGCAGATATTATGGAGACTTGTAGTTCCTCTCCAATTACTTTTCTAATCATACCCCCTTGTACTAAAACTTTAGGGACGACCCCCAAAACTTGACTATCTCCTTGAAATATAGCTATTGACACACCTCCTATTAACCCAAGATTGTCTCCCTCATACACTAAATGAATCTTTCTCTCAGCTAGCATCTGACCAAGATGATTTGCTAATTCTAAAAATGTTTTTTCCTTCTCAGGACTAGATCCACTGAAAACACAAATATTTCTTATATGATGACTTAAAAAACTTACCATTTCTATACACTTCTATATTTGTTGAATATATGGGTTGAATAGAAATGAAAGGGAAAAGGAGAGGATTTTATAGATGAGAAATTAGAAAGGCAATCAGACCACCTATATGTAGGCTAACTGGAGTCTCTCACATACACACACTCTCTCTCTTTTTATTTATTAAAAAAACATGTGTATGTATAGGTAGTTGTGATTGTGGCTCACATATTTCCTTGGTTTTAATTCTAAGAACAACTTAAATGCCCTCTATAGGTCGGAGATAAGCTTCTCATCCAGTTTTCTTAAAAACTAGCAAACAGTGTCTTTTTTAGTCAGGTTCCCAAGACTATGTCAAGCATGTTTTTTATGAAAATGGGTTCATAATTCATTAATTGCATGATACTTATCTCGACTATGATGAGACTTAAGAGTTAATAAAAAATTATCTAAAGACTCTTTGTGTTTTGAAATAAATCCCACCTTTTGATAATTTTCATAAGTTTTGTAGAATGCATGTAATTCCTTGAATATGGTAGGCCAGTAAAATCCACATTGTAAAATTTCTATAATCCTCTTTTTTTACGAGAAATGATCCCCATGTGCCTTAGAGTGAAACCATTTAATGACATTACTTACTTTATTATCGGGAATACATCTTTAAAATATTTGATCAGGATAGTAATTGAATAAGTAAAGGTCATCCCAATAAAATTATTGCATATTGCTCAAAAATTTTCTTTTCTCTTTAGTACTCTAGTGAGCTGGCAAAAATTCTAAAACAAGAAAATTGATATTTTTAGCAAACCAAGGTATTGAACTACGAGAAAGTAGAGATTCATCAGGAAATTAATTATTGATTAGTGTGATGACTGATTAGTACTTAAAAGTGCATTGTCATTAAGGATTTATGTCATCATATTGCACCTAAAGTATCATTAAATTCCCTAATAAAAACATGTTTTATATTAGCAAGTCTAAAAATATAATATACCTTTAATTCATGGTAAATGTTCATCTTAAATGCAGGTTTATCACATAAATAAAAGGATTGATTGATGAGTTTAAGGATTGAAATTGAAAGGATAAAAAGAAGGCCAAACTTAGCAAAGTGTTGCTGGTGCATTCCAAACTCGAACACCGTTCAGTAATTTGATCATATTTGGAGCTGTAGTTATCAGATTTAGGTCCATTTTATATCGATGGAAAGGTAGGACATAGACCTACAACTTTCATATGGACTCAAAGACTTAGTTTTGCCGTTTTCAAGCTCAAATCTTAGCAACAACGAAGACATCAGAAGCTATCCTGCAGCTCAAACACTATTCGGTTTTTGGCTCATATCTTGAGTTCTAGAAGTCCAAATGAACTCTGGTTTTTTTTATGGAAAGCTGAGACAATTGCCCACAACTTCCACAATTCAGTTGGCTATAATTCTGATGTGAGCAATGACGTTTTGGCCAGCCAACAATATCAAAAATCAGCCCACAATATCAAAAAACCAGCAGCCATTAATGTCAAAAACCAGCCACCAAATCAATGGATGCCCACCAATTCTTCAATCAATCAATAGTTCTGAAACATAGCCTATAAAAGGAGGCATTGTCCATGTATTTAGTCATATTAATTTTCAGATCAAAGTTATCTTCTTGCTTTCTCTCTACATCTTTGTAATGTTCAAGTTTTCTTTTATGCTATAGTAATCTCTTGTTTATGCTCTTTCATTTCCTTTCCTATACTTAGTTAGCTTATATTATGTTTATGTTCTTATATTGTTTATTTATGTTTTTCTCCTTCTTAATGTTTAGCTAAGTTAATTATGTCAAGGTGAAAAGGTTTCTCTAATGGTGTTAGAATAGGTATAATATAAACTCAACATGAGCTTTAAATGTTTATATCCAAGAAAGATTATTATTAACATGTTTTATCTTTCTATCTTACTAATTCTTAATACCTTGCTTATTAAATGGTTAATTTAGATTTGTGTTGTATAATATTTGGTACATCAAATGCTTGATCCTTCATAGTTTTCGGCCGACATCGTTATTATGATAGGAACTTGATTTGTTGTTAACATAAACTAGCAATATGAATGCTTGATGATATTTATAAGTATGGTATTACTTAGATAAGATAATTAATATGATCATGTTAGTAATTTATAATGAGAAATCATCTGATTAGAACCTCTTTTGTATGTGGTTTCTAGTTGAGTAATAAAAAGAGTTTATAATATATTTATTTGAAATACCATTAGTAAATCCTATAACCTTGACATATGTTTTGTTATTGTTTAATCCTTACATCAATATCACATCCTAAAACTTTCTTTAACTCTTTTTCTGTTATTATTCTCTTCAACTCTTTTTCTTTATTTGTAATTTATATAATTCACCTCCCTGTGGTTCGACCCCGGTCTTGCCGGGTTATTTTACTTTGACACTCCTGCACTTGGGATAAGACATCAACTCTTTGATCGTGTCAAGTTTTTGGCACCGTTGCCGGGGAGGTAAGTTATTGTATAAATTAAATATTTTATTTTATTTTATTTTCACTTTTATTTGTTTTTCTAATTGTTGTTTCTTTTGCTTTTTTTTTCTTTTCTTTTCTTTTGTATTTGCATGAGAGTTTGGACACGTACATTAAGTGGTAGACTTTCTAAAAAATCATCATTTTCTTTAGAAAACATGGCCGAAGAAGATAACCAATCAATTCATAATGAGAATAATGAGAATAATCGTGTTAGAACACTTAGAGATTATATGAATCCAACAAGAACAAGTGCACCATCATGTATTGTTTTTCCTCCTGATGCATCTCATTTTAATTTTAAGCCAAGTATTATTCAACTTTTACCCACTTTTCATGGCTTAGAATTAGAAAATCCATACTTGCACTTAAGAGAATTTGAAAAAGTTTGTAACACTTATAATGACTTAAATTGTAGCATGAACACCATCAGATTAAAGCTTTTTCCTTTTTCATTAAAAGATAAAACTAAAACATGACTACAAAATATTAGGTCAGGATCCATTCATGCTTGGGATGAAATGCAACAATAGTTTTTAAAGAAATTTTTTCCTTCTCATAGAACAAACTCTTTCAAAAAACAAATCACCACTTTTACTAAAAAACCAGGAGAAACATTTTACAAATGTTGGGATAGATATAAAGACTTGCTTAATACCTGTCCTCATCATGGTTTTGAAACATGGAGATTGGTTTCACAATTTTATGAAGGGTTAACACCTAAAGATAGGTAAATGGTGGAATTGATATGCAATGGAACTTTTGAAAATAAAGACCCTGATGAAGCAATGGAGTACCTAGACTTGCTAGCTGAAAATGCTCAAAATTGGGACACCACAGGTACTTGTGAGGCACCAGGTAAAACTCAACCTCATACATCTAATGGAGGCATATATAGGCTTAGGGAAGATCATGACCTCCAAGCTAAATTTGCATCTTTAGTTAGAAAAGTTGAGGCACTAGAATTAAAAAAGAGTGGTCAATTAAAATCTGTTCAAGAAATTATGTGTCAAATTTGTGAAACCAATGAACACTCTTAGAAGAAATCTTGAGGAAACATTACATGCATTCATTGAAAAGCAAGAGACAATCAACACTCAAAATGCTCAAACAATGGCTAATTTGAAAGATACTCTTGCAAAGTTCACATCCGCTCTCAGTTTTCAGAAGAAAGGTAAGTTTCCATCTCAACACCAGCAAAATCCCAAAGGGCAATACAATTCAAGTACAAGTAGTTCTGGAAGCCAACATCTAGATCAAGTCAAATCAGTCACTACTCTCCGCAGTGATAAGGTTATTAAAAAACCTATTCTTGAACCTTGTGAGAAAGAAGGTGAGTTAGTCTCCAAGGGTAAGGAAATGGTTGAACCTGATCATTGCAAAGAAGAGACTGATTCCCCACCAGCACTTCCATTTCCTCATGCCATGACCAAACAAAGGAAAGTCAATCACAATTCTAAAATCTTTGAAACTTTCAAACAGGTAAGGATTAATATACCTTTGCTAGATGCTATTAAACAGGTACCATCTTATGCTAAATTTTTGAAAGATCTATGCATTGCAAAGAGAAAATTGAATGTGAAAAAGAAAACCTTCTTAGCCGAACAAGTAAGTGTCATTCTTCAGAATAATAATGCTTTGAAATATAAAGACCTTGGTTGTCCTACAATTTCTTGCTTTATTGGAGAACATAAAATTGACATAGCTTTACTTGATCTTGGAGCTAGTGTGAATTTACTTCCATATTCAATTTTTTAAAGTCTCAATCTAGGTGAGTTAAAAAACCTACTTCTGTAACTCTTTTACTTGTTGATAGATCTATAAAAATACCTAGAGAAATAGTTGAAGATGTGTTAGTACAAGTTGATAAATTCATCTTTCCTGTGGATTTTATTGTCTTGGATACACAACCTGTTGAAGCATGCAATTCAATTCCTGTTATTTTAGGATGTCCATTTCTTGCAACTTCTAATGCATTGATTAATTGTAGGAATGGAGTGATGAAGTTATCTTTTGGAAACATGACATTAAAAATGAATGTTTTTAACATTTGCAAGCAACTTGGAGATGATAATGATTTACAGGAAGTAGATTTTATTGAAAAAATAATTTACGATCAATTTGAAAATTCTTCCAATAAAACTGAGTTTAATGAATCTGAAGATTTGCAAATGGTTTTTTTCAGGAAGAATCAAAGGCAAATATTTGGAGACCAAAAATTGAGGAATTGCCACCACGATCAATTGGGTCCATACCTTCAAGTGTTCAACCACCAAAACCCGATTTGAAGCCATTGCCATGTAATCTCAAATACTCATTTTTGGGAGAAAATGAAACTTTTCCGGTAATAATTTCTTCCAAACTTAATGTTCATCAAGAAGGTAAGTTATTACAAACTCTTAAAATGCACAAAAATGCATTAGGATGGACCATAGTTGACATAAAAGGAATTAGTCCTTTGATTTGCACACACAAGATTTATTTGGAGGAAAATGCTAAACCCTCTAGAGAAATGCAACGAAGGCTTAATCCTAATATAAAAGAAGTAGTGAGGAATGAAGTCATTAAACTTCTAGATAATGGAATCATTTATCCTATTTTTGATAGCAAATGGGTACCCAAGTTATACCTAAAAAGTCTGGAGTTACTGTGATAGCAAATGAGAAAAATGAGTTAATTCCAACGAAGACTATTACTGGTTGGCGCATGTGCATTGACTATAGAAAACTTAATTCAATGACTAGAAAAGATCACTTTCCTTTACCTTTCATGGATCAAATTCTAGAAAGAGTTGCAGGTCATGAATTTTATTGTTTTCTAGATGGTTATTCAGGTTACAACCAAATTGAAATTGCATTTGAAGATCAAGAGAAAACTACTTTCACATGTCCATTTGGTACATTTGCATACCGAAGGATGCCTTTTGGATTATGTAATGCACCAGCCACGTTTCAAAGATGTATGCTTAGCATATTTAGTGATATGGTTGAACATTTTCTTGAGATTTTTATGGATGATTTTTCTGTTTTTGGTGATTTATTTGATAATTGTTTAACTAATTTGGAAAAGGTTTTGAACAGGTGTGAAGAGAAGAATCTTATGTTGAATTGGGAAAAATGTTATTTTATGGTAACAAACAGCATTGTACTTGGTCACATTGTTTCATCAACAGAAATTGAGGTTGATAAATCTAAAATTGAGTTAATTGCCAACTTGCCAACACCAAAATCTGTTAAAAATGTTAGATCATTTTTAGGTCATGCTGGTTTTTATAGAAGGTTTATCAAAGATTTTAGTATAATATCTAAGCCATTGTGTAACCTTCTGACAAAGGATAATGTTTTTGAATAGACTGAATATTGTGAAGAAGCCTTTGTTAAACTTAAAAACCTGCTTACATCTGCTCCTGTCATTCAACCTCCTGATTGGTCATTACCTTTTGAAATAATGTGTGATGCTAGTGATTATGTCGTGGGTGCTGTTTTAGGACAAAGAAAAGATAAGAAACCCTACGTGATTTACTATGCAAGTAAAACTTTAAATAGTGCTCAAATAAATTACACAACCACTGAAAAGGAATTACTTGTTGTAGTATTTGCATGTGAAAAATTCAGATCTTATCTTGTTGGCTCACCTGTTATTGTTTTTAGCAATCATGCAGCGTTGAAATATCTTCTTTCTAAGAAGGATTCTAAAGCTAGATTGGTGCGGTGGATTTTGTTACTTCAAGAATTCGATATCACAATCAAGGATAAGAAAGGCACCGAAAATGTTGTCGCGGATCATTTGTTAAGATTGACAACTTATTCAAAATCTGACATCACACCAATCGATGACTACTTTCCTGATGAATCTTTACTTTCCATCACTGCAATGCCTTGGTTTGCTAATATTGTTAATTTTCTTGTTTCAGGACATTTGCCAGCGCATTGGGGCACCCAAGACAAAAGAAAGTTCTTGAACGAAGTGAAGAACTTTTATTGGGATGACCCTTATTTATTCAAATATTATCCTGATCAAATATTTCGAAGATGCATTCCCGACAATGAGGTAAGTAATGTCATTAAATTTTATCATTCTGAGGCATGTGGGGGTCATTTTTCGTCAAAAAAGACAGCCGCAAAAATCTTACAATGTGGATTTTATTGGCCCACCATGTTCAAGGACACGCATGCATTCTGCAAATCTTGTGAAAATTGTCAAAAGTTAGGATCTCTTTCAAAACATCACATGATGCCTTTAAGTACTATTCTTGTCATTGAAATCTTTGACTGTTGAGGTATAGATTTTATTGGTCCATTTCCTCCATCATTTGGTTTTGTGTACATATTAGTCGCAGTAGACTATGTTTCAAAATGGATAGAAGCAATTCCAAGTCGTAACAATGATCATAAAACAGTCATTAAGTTTTTGAAAGAAAACATTTTAAGTCGATTTGGAATCCCTCGGACCATGATAAGTGATGGTGGAACATATTTCTGTAACAAGCCATTTGAGTCTTTAATGAAGAAATATGGAATCACACACAAAGTTGCCACCCCTTATCACCCTAGACAAATAGACAAGTAGAACTTGCTAATAGGGAGATCAAACAAATCTTGGAAAAAACAGTGAACCCTAATCGAAAGGACTGGTCTTTAAGACTTAATGATGCACTTTGGGCCTATCGAACTGCTTTTAAAACATCATTAGGTATGTCACCTTATAGGTTGGTTTATGGAAAACCTTGTCATTTGCTTATGGAACTTGAATACAAAGCTTATTGGGCTATTAAAGCTTTCAATTCAAACCTGGATAATGCTAGTCAACTGTGTAAGTTACAAATAAATGAGCTTGAAGAAATAAGAAATAATGCATATGAAAATTCAAAAATTCATAAAGCAAGAATCAAAGACTTTCATGATAAAAGAATCTTGAGAAAAACATTTGATGTTGGTCAAAAAGTTTTGCTTTATAATTCTCGACTCCATTTATTTCCTGGAAAGCTAAGATCAAGATGGAGCGGTCCATTTGTTGTGAAACATGTATATCCTTGTGGGGCCTTTGATATTGAGAATCCAAAGAATGGTAATGTTTTCAAGGTCAATGGACATCGTTTGAAAGCTTACTTTGATAATTTTCCTAGTGAAAATGAATCCATTGGTTTGAATGATCCTGTATATAAAGGTTGATTATTTTGTTTTTCTCATATTTTTGTTTCTTTTTTGTGTGACTTTTGTTTTGCTAGTCTTTCTTCAACCCTGGTCAAATGGCGGATAACGGTACTCCGTGACTCTTAAGTCGGTTCTTTCAGTTTCCCATGATAATTGATATCTCTGTATATATTTGTTCAATTCCTTATTCCTTCTCTTTTCTTTACATCTCTTCTCCACTTCTCTTTAAAAACAAAACAAAAATGGACACCACTCTTGAAAAATTGAAAAAGTATTTTCCTACTCTGCCTTAGAATGCGATTACAAAAATTTATCGTGCTAGGTGTGAAAGATTGAGGTTGTTAATGAACCATGGAATTCCTGAAGATATTCCCTGGATAATTGAAGCAAAGATCCAATTATCAGGTGAGTCTTCCAACTCTTTTATTTCATACATGCCTGGGACAGGTAAAAGCACTTTTGCAAAGAAACATCGTTCAAAACGACTAAAAGTCTGTCACCGATGTGCCAGATGGACTTGTAATACAAAATGTCATTCTTTAGGAATGGTATCTATAAACCGTGAAGATAAAATACAATTCATTAAGGATGGCTTGAGTTAGGAGTCTTTAGATAATCTTCTATTAACTCTTGAGACACATCCTAGTGGAAATGTGCATCGTGCAATTCATGATTTATGGCCTTATTTTCATAAAGAACATGATCGACTTAGTATTGGGAATCTAACTGAAAAAGATCCTGTTTGCCAGTTTTTAAGAAAACTAGATGGGAAGCCTATCCCCGACCCATAGAGGGCGTTTAAGCCGTTCTTGGACGTAAAACCAAGGGAAAGCTATGAGCCACAATCACAACTGCTTGTACATACATATTTGTTTATATATATATATATATATAATAATAATAATAATAATAATAATAATAATAATAATAAATAAATAAATAAATAAATAAATAAAAGAGAGAGAGAGAGAGACTTCAGCTAGCCTACATATAGGTGATATGCTTTGCATTTTTTATTTTTCATCTATAAAATCTTCTCTTCCTTCCCATCATTTCTACTCAACCCATTCATTCAGCATATATAGAAGTGTGTAGAAATGGCGAGTTCCTCTGTTTCTAAAATAAAAACTATTTATTTTTTTGGTGGATCTAGTCTTAGGAAAGAAAAAGAGTTTTTAGAATCAGCAAATCATCTTAGTCGGGTACTAGCTGAGAGAAAGATTCATTTAGTGTATGGGGGAGGCAATCTTGGGTTAATGGGGGGTGTTTCAATAGCTGCATTTGTAGGAGGCAGTCAAGTTTTGGGGGTTGTCCCCAAAGCTTTAGCCGAAGGGGACATCATTGGAAAAACAATTGGGGAGGAATTACAGGTCTCTATAATGTCTGATAGAATGAATACAATGTTTAACCATGTCGATGCCCTCATTTCCTTACAAGGTGGTCTGGGTATATTGGAAGAGATCTTTCATATTTCCTCTTGGGCCCAACTGAACATTCACCATAAACCTATAGGTTTGTTAAATGTTAATGGTTTTTATGATAATTTGTTATCTTTTCTTGATCAAGCTGTGGAACAGGAATTTCTAACATCTTCGACACAACAAATCATAATCTCTGCTGCTACTGCTGAACAATTGATTGACCAACTACAATCTTTCATCCCTATAATTGATCCCTCCATGAGTCAACTCAATTGGTCAAACATGAAACGTCATAAAAAGCTTAAATTGGATTTGAGCCTTAGTTTGTGAAAAATTATGTCTTTTGGTTTTATTAATAGCATAATATTTGTGTTTTGTTGTTCCTTATATTTGTTTTAGTGTGTTTCAGGTTTGTCAATAGTCGTTGTTTCAGGTGATATCTTCTACACTCTATCTTTTTACTTAGAGCATTGAGGACAATGTCTCGTTTTGGTTGGGGGGAGAGGGTAGTAGTTGATATTAAAAAAAAAATTGTTATTAAGTAACTTTATTTTCTATTATTTAAACTATTTGCAAAACTATTGTTACTAGGATGGCAGAGTAACGGAGGAACTTTAGTGACTCTTGAGACGCATCTTAGTAAACATTCTTAACAAGGTCTATTATAATACTTCTTGAAATATTTAGGTTTACAAACTCTTGGATTGTTATCTCTAGATTCTATTTATATGCTCATCTAACAAGTATTTCTACACCTTCATTTTCACACACACACTCGAACATATGATTGTGGGTTGCACATTGAATTATTGCATTATTTGTGTTCTTTTGTTAAAGGTAACAACTAAGGGAAAGGGATAGTATATAATATGCAAAAACAAAACAAAAACAAAAAAAAAAACAAAGTAGATAAGTTTGGTTTCGTATCCTCCTTGACTTAAGAAAATAAGCCCGAAGGGGTGTTTGAACACCTAGTACCCTAAAGTCAACTGACTTGGGAGTTATTGGCCCAGTGCTTGTTACATGGGTTGAGGAGAAAGCTCAAGGGAATCAAACACTGCACTATCTACATATCAGTATTTGCAACTCGAGTTACTAAACTCGTAGGGGTGTCTTAACACCTGATGCCCTAAGACCAACTGGTCTGGGAGTCATTAGTCAAAAGTTCGTTACATGGGTTCAGGATACATTGTGCTATAAATTCTTGCTTTCAAAAAAAAAAAAAGACAACAATCCCAACCCAAGGAAGTTAACCTTAAACACTAGAACAAAATTTTTGTTTTCTTCCATGAAAAGCTCCATAGCTATGTTTTGATTTATTGAGCACCGAAAGAAGGTTTACTAATATCTTGTTTAAGAGGTATTAAGCAGATATATAAATTTAATGAGTTTGATATTTTTAGCAAACCAAGGTATTGAACTAAGAGAAAGTAGAGATTCATCAAGAAAGTAATCATTGATTAGTGTGATGACTGATTAGTACTTAAAAGTGCATTCTCATTAAGGATTTATGTCATCATATTGCACCAAAAGTATCATTAAATTCCCTAATAAAAACATGTTTTATATTAGCAAGTCTAAAAATATAATATACCTTTAATTCATGGTAAATGTTCATCCTAAATGCAGGTTTATCACATAAATAAAAGAATTGATTGATGAGTTTAAGGATTGAAATTGAAAGGATAAAAAGAAGGCCTAACTTAGCAAAGTGTTGCTGGTGCATTCCAAACTCGAACACCGTTCAGTAATTTGATCATATTTGGAGCTGTAGATATCAGATTTAGGTCCATTTTATATCGATGGAAAGGTAGGACATAGACCTACAACTTTCATATGGACTCAAAGACTTAGTTTTGCTGTTTTTAAGCTCAAATCTTAGCAACAACGAAGACGTTAGAAGCTGTCCTGCAGCTCAAACACTATTCAGTTTTTGGCTCATATCTTGAGTTCTAGAAGTCCAAATGAACTCTGGTTTTTTTTTCTGCAAAGCTGAGACAATTGCCCACAACTTCCATAATTCAATTGGCTATAATTATGATGTGAGCAATGACGTTTTGGCCAGCCAACAATATCAAAAATCAGCCCACAATATCAAAAAACCAGCAGCCATTAATGTCAAAAACCAGCCACCAAATCAATGGATGCCCACCAATTCTTCAATCAATCAATAGTTCTGAAACTTAGCCTATAAAAGGAGGCATTGTCCATGTATTTATTCATATTAATTTTCAGATCAAAGTTATCTTCTTGCTTTCTCTCTACATCTTTGTAATGTTCAAGTTTTCTTTTATGCTATAGTAATCTCTTGTTTATGCTCTTTCATTTCCTTTCCTATACTTAGTTAGCTTATATTATGTTTATGTTCTTATATTGTTTATTTATGTTTTTCTCCTTCTTAATGTTTAGCTAAGTTAATTATGTCAAGGTGAAAAGGTTTCTCTAATGGTGTTAGAATAGGTATAATATAAACTCAACATGAGCTTTAAATGTTTATATCCAAGAAAGATTATTATTAACATGTTTTATCTTTCTATCTTACTAATTCTTAATACCTTGCTTATTAAATGGTTAATTTAGATTTGTGTTGTATAATATTTGGTACATCAAATGCTTGATCCTTCATAGTTTTCGGTCGACATCGTTATTATGATAGGAACTTGATTTGTTGTTAACATAAACTAGCAACATGAATGCTTGATGATATTTATAAGTATGGTATTACTTAGATAAGATAATTAATATGATCATGTTAGTAATTTATAATGAGAAATCATCCGATTAGAACCTCCTTTGTGTGTGGTTTCTAGTTGAGTAATAAAAAGAGTTTATAATATATTTATTTGAAATACCATTAGTGAATCCTATAACCTTGACATATGTTTTGTTATTGTTTAATCCTTACATCAATATCACATCCTAAAACTTTCTTTAACTCTTTTTCTGTTATTATTCTCTTCAACTCTTTTTCTTTATTTGTAATTTATATAATTCACCTCCCTGTGGTTCGACCCCGGTCTTGCCGGGTTATTTTACTTTGACACTCCTGCACTTGGGATAAGACATCAACTCTTTGATCGTGTCAATGACGGGTGTCGAATTTGTTGTCACTTTTGATAAAAGATTTGTATCAACATTTTTTATGCCTTTTTCATCCTTGATTTCTTCTTAATTGGTCATGGCATGAGGAAATGGAAGTGTTAGGCAAGAATAAGTCTTTTCTTTGTAATGTTTAGATTCAACCCCTTCCTTACCTTTAGAGATTGACTCATCATTTTTCTCACAAGGTTCAAGAATTGGTTTTTGAATAACCTTACCATTATGAAGAGTGATGATTGATTTAACTTAATCCATATGTTAACTTCCAAAACTACTTGCATTTTATTGTATTGCCCCTTGGGATTTTGTTGTGGTTAAGATGGAAATTTACCTTTCTCTTGAAAACTGAGAGTAGATGTGAATTTTGCAAGAGTATCTTTAAAATATGTTATGCTTTGAGCAAATTGAGTATTGATTGTCTCTTGATTTTCAATAAATACATACAAAGTTTCCTCAAAATTTCTTCTAAGAGGTGGAGCATAAGAAGGTGCATATCCATAAGAATTTTAGAAATTATGGTGTGCTTGAAATTGTGGTAGTGAAGTTTGTGCATTGTCACTCTTCCAACTAAAATTTTGGTGATTTATCCTACCAGAATTGTATGTTTGCGAGTATGGGTTATGATTGTGCCTTTGGAAACTGTTTAAAGCATGAGCTTGTTTATGGAGACATTCCTTAAAAGAAGGCAAGGTTAGACAGTTATTGGTTAAGTGTTCATTTGTTTCACAGATTTGACATGCAATGTCTTGAATAAATTTTAATTGACTACTCTTTTTTAATTCTAGTGCCTCAACTTTTCTAGCTAAAGATGCAAAATTGGCTTGAAAGTTATGATCTTCCCTGAGGTTGTACATACTTTTATTAGATGTATGAGGTTGTATTGTCCTAATTTTGAGCATTTTCAGCTAGCAAGTCTAGGTACTCTATCGCTTCATTACAATCTTTATCTTCAAAGGTTCCATTGCATATCAATTCAACCATTTGTCTATCTTTAGGTGTTAAGCCTTTATAAAAATGTGAAACCAATCTCTATTTTTCAAAACCATGATGAGGGCAAGTATTAAGCAAGTCTCGATATCTATCCCAATATTGGTAAAATGTTTCTCCTAGTTTTTAAGTGAAAGTGGTGATTTGTCTTTTGAAAGAGTTTGTTCTATAAGATGGGAAAAACTTCTTTAAAAATTATTGTTGCATTTCATCCCAAGCATAAATAGATCCAAGTCTCAAATTTTGTAGTCATATTTTAGCTTTAATCTGATGGTCATGCTACAATTTGAATCATTATATGTGTTACAGACTTCCTTAAATTTCCTTAAATGTAAGTATGGATTTTCCAAATCTAAGCCATGAAAAGAAGGTAAAATTTGAATAATGCCTAGCTTAAAATTAAAATAAGATGTATCGGGAGGGAGAACTATACATGATGGTGAACTTGTTCTTGTGAGATTTATGTGGTCTCTAAGTGTTATAAGACGGTTATTCTCATTATTCTCATTATGAAGTGATTGGTTATCTTAGTCGGCCATATTTTTTAAAAATGATGAGGATACCCTACAAAGTCTACCACTTAATGTACGTGACCAAACTCTCATGCACGTAGAGGAATACAATAAAAAGAAAAGGAAAACAAAAGAAGAAGAAACAAGAGAAAATAAACATAGTTGTATACAAGAAAAGCAAAAACTGAAAAGAGAAAATAAAATAAATTCTATAATTTGTACAAAAACTTACCTCTCTAGCAATGGTGCCAAAAACTTGACACGAACAAAAGATTGATATCTTCCCCCAAATGCATGAGTGTCGAAGTAATAAATAACCCTATAAGATTGGGGTTGAACCATAGGGAGGTTAATTGTATAAATTATAGATAATAATAATACATCAATAATAACAACAATAGTAACAATAATAACAATAATAATAGTAATATTAATAATAGTAGTACTAATAATAATAATAATAATAATAAGGAAAAAAAAGAAGTCGATGAGAATTTTGAGATGGAAGATCAATAATAATTAGACAATGATAACAACAAATATCAAAGTTAGAGGATCCACTAATGGTATGTCAAACAAATATAGTATAAACTCTTATTATTCAATTGGAAACCATACATAAAGGAGGTTTCAATTAGATTATAAATTATTAATATGATTACATTAGTTATCTTATTCAATTAATGTTAATACTTATAAATCTCATCAGGCATTTATGCTTATAACTTATGTTAACAACATAACTTATGTTAACAACAAATCAAGTTTCTTTCATAGCTTAGTTGTCGGTTATACTATATAGTATAGGCTATAAAAGTGCCAAGCATTTGTTGTACCAAGTGTTATATAATATTGATTAGTACTTAAAAGTGCATTTTTATCATGGTTTTATATCATCATTTTGCACTTGAAGTATCAATAACTCCTTAACTAAAGTATGTTTTATAATAATATATCTAATAATATAAGATACCTTTAATTTATGGTAAATGTTCATTTTAAATGCAGGCCTATCACATAAATGAAAGGATTGATTGATGACTTTAAGAACTTAAATTGCAAGGGCAAAGAGATGACCAAAATTAGAAAAGAGATGTTGGTGCAATCCAAACCGGAATACTGTTTGGTAATTAGGTCATATCTAGAGCTATAAATCTCAGATTTAGATCTACTTTATATGGACGGAAAGGTAAGACATAGGCCTATAACTTTCATATGGAGCCCAAGATCTAAAAAGGTCATTTTCAAGTCCAAATTGTAGCAAAAACAAAGAAGCTCAAATCTGTCCTCCAGCCCGAGCACTATTTAGTATTTTGGCCATATCTGGAGTTCTAGAAGTCCAAATAAGCTGAATGTTTCACAAGACAGTTGAGATAATTACCTACAACTTTCATGTTTTTGAGTGGCTCTAATTTTGATGTTAGCAATGACGTTTTGGGTAGATAAGAGAAGATAAGGATTGTCACCAAGTCAAGAGTTGGCCACCCACTCATCAATTAGTCATCAAATCAATAGTTCCTAATTTTAGCCTATAAAAGGAGGCATTTGTCATGCATTTAGGCATCTTGATTTCCAGATCAAGATCATGCTCTTCCTTTCTCTCTTTGTATTTTTTGTAATGTTTATGCTTTGCTTTCATTAATATCAAGTGTATGCCTTTCATTTCATTTCTTTTCATTTACTTAGTTAACTCTTATCTTATTTATGTTTTTATTTTGTTTATTTATTTATTTTTCTTTCATTATGTCTAGCTAAGTTTATTATGTCAAGGTGAAAAGGTTACACTAATGGTGTAAGAATAAGTATAATGTAAACTTAATATGGACTTTAATGTTTGATACTCACATGCTTTATATTTGTTATCTTGTTCATTCTTTAATACTTTGCTTGTTAAATGACTATTCTTGATTTATGTTGTATAACACTTGGTACAACAAATGCTTGACACTTTCATAGTTCATACTATATAGTATAACCGACACCTGAGCTATGAAAGGAACTTGATTTGTTGTTAACATAAGTTATAATCATGAATGCTTGACGAGATTTATAAGTACTAACATTAATCGAATAAGATGACTAATGTAATCATGTTAACAATCTATAATCTGATTGGAACCTCCTTTATGTGTGGTTTCCAATTGAATAATAAGAGTTTATATTATACTTGTTTGACATACCATTAATGGAATCTCTAACCTTGATATTTGTTATTATCATTATTTAATCGTTACATTAATATTCCTTTTTCAAAGTTCTCATCATCTTCTTCTTCTCCTCCTTCTTTTTCTTTATTACTACTACTACTACTAGTAGTAGTATTATTGTTGTTGTTGTTGTTGTTGTTGTTGTTGTTGTTGTTATTTATAATTTGTACAATTAACCTCCCTGTGGTTTGATCCCGATCTTGTCGGGTTATTTATTACTTCGACACTCCTGCACTTGAAAAAAGATATCAATCTTTTAGTCGTGCCAAATATAAATCTAGATTAGTCATTTAGTCATTTAACAAGCAAAGTATTAAAGAATGAACAAGATAATAAATACACAACATGTTAGTATCAAACATTAAAGTCCATATTAAGTTTACACTATACTTATTCTTATATCATTGGTGTAACATTATCACCTTGACATAATAAACTTAGCTAAACATAATAAAAAACAAAACCTAAACATTACAAAAATATAAAGAGAGAAAGCAAGAGCATGATCTTAATCTGGAGACCAAAATGCTTAAATGGATGGCAAATGTCTCCTTTTATAGGCCAAAATTAGGAACTATTGATTTGATGACTAATTGATGAGTGAGTGGCCAACTCATGACTTGATAACGTCATGATAACGTTAGAATTGGAACCACTTGAAACATGAAAGTTGTACGAAATTATCTTAGCTTTCAAGGAAAAAAAATGGAGGTTATTTGGACTTCTAGAACTCCAAATATGGGTTACACACTGAACAATGCTCAAGCTATAAGACAGATTTGGAAATTTTTTATTGTGGCTACAATTTGTACTTGAAAATGGTCTTTTTAAAATCTTAGGTATATGAAAGTTGTAGGTCTACGTTTTACCTTTTCATGTATATAAAGTAAACCTAAATCCGAGATCTACAACTCTAAATATGACCCAATTACTGAATAGTGTTTTAGTTCGGACTGCACCAACATCTATTTTCTAAGTTTTGCCATCTCTTTATCCTTTCAATTTCAGTTTTTAAACTAATTAATCAATCTTTTCATTTATCTGATAGGCCTATATTTAAAATGAATATTTACCACAAATTAAAAGTATCTTATATTATTAGATATGTTATTATAAAACATGTTTTAGTTGAGTTATTAATACTTCAAGTGCAAAAAGATAATATAAAATCATGATAAAAATACACTTTTAAGTATTAATCAAAAAATATTTTGATAAACATAATAAAAAGTCACCTTCCTCTACTTTGTAAGATGAACGACGTCAACTAGAGAGAGGAGAAAAACATGACCTTTTTATTCTTTTAAAATCTTATGATTTCTTTCTAAATTAGAGTTGGGATAGGGGTTGTGAATGATTTTTTACAAACAAAACAACAACCCATATATATATATATATATATATATATATATATATATATATATATATATATATATATAGAGAGAGAGAGAGAGAGCTAATAAATTAAAGGTAAGAAGTAAAAGTGACGAGAATATTGCAAATTGAGTATCAACTAAACATAATATCTAAAGGTAATAAGTTCTCCAACCATGAAGACTAGTATTGATTAAAGTTTCTTAGCATTTTATTAAGGAAACTCATAATTCTTAGGGTTGTTAGGCAAAGTTTAAAGGAAAGAAGAATTAGTTCTAAAATTGTTAATTTAGCATGGAAAGATGCATAATAGTGTAGAAATGGGTCAAAATATCAAAGAGAAAAAAAAATATTTCTTTGGATATTTTGTTTTTTTTTTTTGCTATTTTTTTATTTTAAAAAAATAAGAAAAAATAAGTAAAAAATTGAATTGTAACATAAATGATGGAATAAATCAAATATGTAAATTGATTAAATTATATAGATTATTAATGACTAATGGAAACTAGTGCATGATACATTGTGTAATCATAAGTGTAATGAATGGTTTGATAATTGTTTGTATCCTATAATAGAAACAGGGGGAGTTTAACTGTTGGTTAGAGATGCAGGAAAGAGATGTTAGAGAATTTTATTTGATAAAGAAGAAAAAAATTAAATGAAGTCTAAGTATAAAATAAAAAAATTAAAACTTAATTTTTAATAAATAAAATATTAAAGGATAAAATTAAAAAAATTAAAAAACTCACTTGAGTCTTTATAGGTTAGCATGCAAAATTTATAACATGGTTGTAATGTTTGGGTAACCCTATTAAAAATAAATTGAATAAAATTATAAAGTTTAGTTATCAAACAACTTAATATTAAATAACGAGACAACCTATATTATTTTTAAAATTAATGAAAAATTTAATATAAAATAATGAAAAAACAAGGTCCAATATTCAATTTAATAAATGTTAAAGAATAAAATTTTAAGAATATAAACTTAAAAAAATAAAAAGAAAAAGAAAATTTGGGTGAAACTCTTACGCTTGAGTGGGTTAATTCTCAAATTTATAATTCATGAAATCTTAAACCTAAGCTAAAAAAAACAAATTCAATTTTTAATCAATTTAATATTAAAAAATAAAACTAGAAAAGTGATATCAATATATAAAATTTTGCAAAGTATAAAAAAATAGCAATAAAAATAATAAGAATTAAATTTGATATGAAAAAATAGAGGAAAAAATCACAAAAAAAAATCAATTCTAAAATGTATGTCAAATAAAACAAATAAAATAAAAAGAATTCAACCAAATCTGATATATAAAAATAATTAAAGAAAAATATAAATATAAATAAAATTTATAAATTATTTTATATAAATAAAAAAATAAAGATGAAATCTAAAGTTAAAAAATTAAATAGCTGTTTTCAAATTTTAAAGGATAAAGCGTGTGAAAAAAAAAAAAAAAGGCCACCAGTACCAAACACGCCCGCGCTTCTCTCTCTTCCCGTCTCTGGTAAGAATTTCCTCCAAGTAAATTACATATGGTTCCCTTGTACTTCCATGGTGATTAAAAAAACTCTGTCAGCATGGAAGTACAAGGGAACCATATGTAGATTATTTGTTTGAAGATTCAGTAATATGAGTGGTGGCTGATAGAACAAGTGAAAGCAATGCTTGGAATCAGATTTTATTTACCACTAACAATACGACAAAACATTTTATGTATCTGTTAAAGAAGAAGGAATAAAAGCTATATGCTCTGCTTTTTCAAAAGAGTATATACCCAACATCTTACACAAATTCTGTGTTTTTAGTGCTTACTGATCCAAGCAACTAACCAATTCAGTGGAGAAAAATCTCCCTCTTGTTCAACAGCAGCAATGTTGCTGTTAGTAGCTAAGCTGAAACCTGTGCCATGGATTCTGATGCAAGAACATCTCTGGTAATAAAGGAAAAGACAGTAGTGCTAAGACTTTCTTCTGGATCATCTGACCAAGATGAGAGAAAAGAAACCTCCTCTTCTGAGGTGAAATTCCGTTCTTTAGAACAGGACGAAGCACTGAATTCATCTGAACAGGCTTTTGGTATTTTCCTACAAAGGCAGCATATAAAATGCCCACATCATGTTATTAAAAGAAGCAAAAAACTTACGAAAGGACTTTTAACATTAAGAATCTTATTTAGTCATCATATAAAGAAGCAAAGAATATCGAAAAGCAAAGAATCTTATGTATGGACATGATGTTACCAAGGACTGATGACGAGCGAAGAAGTTACTAAAGGGACCACCAGATAAAGCAGTTGTCATGCAAATAACTGAATTACGAGTTATATCGGCCCTGTTCTTTTAGAGGTAACACTCTCAGATCAGTCAACAATCAAACTAGTTCATATATTCCACATAATTTTTCCATTGGAACCGATAATATAATCAAAGAAAACTACTACACATCTGCATGAATCTTACATGCAAATCCATCTTCTTGAGCTTGTTCGTTTCAGAGAACTGCTTCAGGTGCGATAAAATAGCAGAATCAAGAGGTTTATCTAGGGAAATCCTGTCATCCACAAGCCATGGGTCGCCTGCACATGAGATCACATAGGTACTCTACTGGAACTTATTTAAGCCTAAGAATCTGAAATACCATCAAGGGGCTATGTATAGATGAGGTGAGAGAGATATATTATTAATAATCAGATTTGAGAAAACTTTAAGATGAGATACTGAAAAAACATCGAAACAATATAGCTACAGAAAGAAAAAAGGGAAAAAAAATCAACCTTGTGCAAACATGTTAAAGGATTGCAGAGATTAATTTCAAAGCAATGATCTCATCCTAGAGTAATATGGAATGGAGAGTATTGAACACCTAATGACCGTGGTCGTGGAAAAAGAAACAAAATATAATTACACTACAGGCTATAATAAACATCACGGTGACTACTGAATCTGAACATTTAGCATCTCATTGTTACAAAAGCTGCGTTGAGGAGATTCTTGAGGAGGTTTGGAAATATCCACTTATTTTATCATGCTCAAAAATGAACACATGGAGGGTTAGGAGTTCTTTTATTTTATTCTTTTGTAAAGATTTGCAATGAACTTGTGAAGGTGGGAATTCGTACGTTTTTTTTCTTTCTTGGGTTTACTTTTTTTACTTTTGGAAAGAAAGATCTGAATTTAATTAACGACAGGCCAAAGCCCACGGGCTGAACAAACTTTAAGCCTTAGATAGAAGCTCTTATATCCTGAAGCCCGGCAATCTGTTACCGCCATAAAACGCTAGTCCATGAACAAAATCCTAGACCTAGAAGAGCAACCGGTGGCGAGCTTGCTCTTTGCCGCTTAACAAGTTATTAGATTAATTTAGAAATTTTAAATTTATTTTTAAAAAATTATTAATTCAAGTTTTATAAATATTAAAACTATTAAAAATTTATATATTTATTAATTTTAAAGTTAATATAATTAATCAAATTATACACAAGTTAGCTTAAATACCAATATTAATAAATAAAAAATAATTTATTAGATTTTTCTAATAAAATCACCAACGATAATTATATACTCGGTGTAAAATACCCCTTTTCCCAACACATTGTTGCCGCACATTTCCATAATAAATCTAATGTGGTAGTAGCCTTGCTCTCTTGTTATTTTGTCATTTCTGGAACTTTTTGATTCAATCTGAACTAAATGATGCTTTAAATGCAAAAAAATCAAGGTTCTCTTTGCTTTCCCTTTTCTTCTCTTCACTCTCTTTCTTTAAAATCCTAATTTTTAATTTTTTTTCCCTTCAAAATAACCCACCAAAACACTCAATCTCCTTTTTTAATTACTTTAAGCTTTAATCACTTTAATTTAGCCTCTCTTTGATGAATTTAGCAAGAAACGAGAAGAAAAATCAAACAATTCTCATCTCCTCTTTGGAAGCAAACACCACCCATAAGAGGAAAAAAAAAGGGTATTTATAGTTTAAAATTTCTATTATTTACACATCCACTTCATTTATCTCATATATTCTATTTTTTCCCACAAGTTTTCCTTCTGAAATAATTTATACCATATCACTTTTTTCTTTATCCAATTCCACCCCTCTTGTATTATTTAAATTTTTCTAATTTAATCAAACCCATTATTTCAATTAATTAATTTTTAGTTTCACTTAGAAAAAGTTTTAACCGGATTTTTACAATGAAACTCTTCATAAAGGTCAATGTCTTGACCATGTTAGCAATCATATTTACAAAACTCACCTAAATTTCTCATCGCTGGTATCTTAAATAATGTCTTGAGTTTCCTGCTTGAATCATTGTTCCATATAGCTTTTCATGTTTATTTTGATGACTATTTTGCTTTTTTTTTTCACTTCTTCAATATTATTTACTTCATTTCTAGAGGCATGATTTGAAAGTTGAATTGTACTCATATTTTAGGCTTTTAGATTTAGTTGAAGGTGATTTATACTCAATAATTTTCAGTACATTTCACTTAGTAATATTGACAGTAGTTAACAATTGTTCTTTGTTTTTTTTTTAAATAAAAAAACTTTATATATAATTGTCATTTTGGTTATTTGATGGGCTAGTTTGGGTATTGAATTAATTTTTAAAACAATATGAGGTGAAGTTCATGTTCGACATAGTAGGACTTGATTTTTGGAAATCATAAGTGCTTTGATAACCTTTTTTTTTTTCTTTTTGTGACCACCTTTTTCAATATTATTCATTTCCATCTCATTCTTCTTCCGAGTGATAATTTTCCCACCTTTCATGGCTTGTTCAATCTTTTAACTACACTTATTAATTAGTGAAGTGCTTAGTTATAGTACCCATAAGATAAGATGCTTAAAGTAAGAAGTTTTAAAATGGTTAGAAAGTAAATTAATTATTTTTTTCTGTAATAATAGAGGGTTTACTTTAAAAGTTTTGTTATGCTATCTTTGAAGGCAAGATCATCAAGTACACTCGATAAAAATTAAGTATACAGATTATTTAATACTATGATTAAAAACTTGTAGATGGTCATTAGTGTTTTAAATATTGGATACTTGCAATTAATTCTAAACATTTAAACTCTTAAGTTTAAGGCGATGTTAAACCAATGAGCATAGGATCAGACAACTAATCTTAATGAAAAATATAAATAACTTATTATGAATTATAAATAACTCTGATAAATAGTGATGGAGATGAGATCACACATGGGTGATCCATATGCTCCTCCTTATCGACCTTGTGATCCCGGTGAGTACCAGTTTTCTTTCCCTCCTCTAGTATCGCTTGAGTTTTAGATTTATTCCTCCTCCTCCAACGTCATTTTTGTTTTATATTTATTGTATTTGAACGTAAAAACATTTAAATTTATAATAAATATTTAATTTTTATATTATTTTAATTTCATTTTATATATTTGCTTTTAATTATTTTTCTACTTTTATTCAATATATTTTTTTAAATATATTTTAAATTATTATTGGTAGGGTTAATGATAAAATACTTTTGTCAGTATATTTCAAAGAGTTGGAAAAAAAATCACTGCTATTATTAACTTTTCAATAAAATTATAGATAATATTTTATCGGTGATTTATTATATTTACAGATAGAAAATTAAAAACACTGACAAAATTACATACAATATTCCATTTTTATCATACAATATTCCATTAGTTATTTGGTAAACATTTAGAAAGAAATACCAATAAAATAATACATATAATTTTTTTGATGTACTTTATTCGTCTTTAAATTCATTAGTAAATTTATTACCGACAAATAAAAATTATCAATGAAAATCTTATTAATAAATTATTTTTATCTATAATCCCATTAATAAAATGCTTATCAATACAATATAAATATCAACCAAAATTTTCATCAATAAACTATAAAATCGGTAGGGCAATATTTTGCTAACTAAGCATTATGAAGAAAAGTTTTGTCGGTAATAACATACAAAACTTAATCCATCAGTTGATGTAATTCTGTTGCAATCAGCGACGATTTATTTGTATTGGGAATTCTACAAGTGATTATTGGCGGAATTACTTTCTTCACGGATTCTAATGGTAATTACGAATTGGAAATATAAATATATTGATTGTTTTATCATATTAATTCGACTAATAATAGATGTTTTTAACTCGTGATTAATTATTTTTTTTAATCATGATACCCTATAGTACTGTAACTTGCACGCGCCTCCGTCACTGTAAACGCCCCGAAGTCAAAGAATACACACACGCATTTGTCTGTTTTAACTCAATATTTCAACTTGTGGATTTAGTTTTCCATCGCTGGGCGCGCAGTAAATCATCTTTTCATATATATTATGATGTTAATGATATGTGCCAATTACGTACGTTTGACAGCTAGAATAATGTATGTATGGATTCAGGGTCCGTTTGATCTTTACCAAAATATACATCTAATATTTAATATAATGTTATGAAACAATGATAAAAATAAAATAAAAAATATCCTGTCCCTTTTTCATACACAAATACGTATCTATTTAGGTTAGAATCTGAGCTTAAATTTGGCATGGTTGGTAGGTTAGTTGTTCATTAAAGGTCAAAAAAGCACCTACCAAGAATTTATCACATGCTCAAGTATACTCTCTTGTCGGATAATGTTATCTGGCTGGCTTGAAAATGTTGTGATTTCTCTCAAGCTGCATTTTAGTTAAATAACAATTTATCCAAGTTTCATTTTTAATTTATATATATATATATATATATATATATATATATATATATATCTTTGTACAATTCAATTTGAAATTTCTTAGCTTGCATATATATATGTGGAAAGATTTTCAACGGGAAACAGCAGCCCTCCATTCCCGTTCCATGCACCATAGCTAGTTCTTCTAGAAACTAATAGGAAGGAGGGAGAGGAGGAGACTGTTACGTTCGCAAGTTGAATTTCTATAATCTTGCATCAAAAGCTTCGTTCAAAAGTAAATGATCTTACCTAATTAGCAACAAATTGTCTTGACTTCTTATCATAAGGCAAATATATATCACTAGTTAAACTCCACATTAATGGACTATTTAAGATAACTTTTTTGGTACAGCTTTGCAAAGTCCGAGTCAGAGAGAGAATTAACGTAAAACAAAGTAGATAAAGGGTCTAGGGGTTATGTCTTTGGCTTCGCGTCCGTCCACGTTGTATAGGTCGTTGACATGGGTTTCCACCTTATCGAAGGTATAATGGCAGAAGTGTAGTGGGTCCTCTGCAACCATCAATTTCGTGTTCCACGCTCTCTTCAACTAATTCATTTTATATCCATCCACCCTTTGAAATCCTTGGATCCCTCACTCTCGATCATCAACTCTTATGGAAAATTAAGAGCCTAATATTTATCCTATAATTTTTATCATGAAACATTATGATCGGTGCTGCTGTTGATCAAGTGCAAACGAAATATGAGCATTAAGCTGCCATACAATATTTCTTTTCAAGATCACGAATTCATAACTGAAGAAGTTGATAACAACTTAATAAGATACAATAATGAAATCCAAAATAGTATGACCAATAAGATACAATAATGAAAAAAAAAAGAGTATACAATGATCCCTTATGTAGGGGTATTCTTTCTTCATACGTTGGTAACATATGTATGTGTATCTGTTGACGAGTTGTGACAATCTACAGTGGAAGAAACTCATAATTTACAGTCAAATACGTCTTCTTAATTCCTTTGAGTTTTTTCTTTTTAGTTTGTCCATGGCTGCGAAGATGCTTGACTGCAAAAGACATTACATTCATAAATCAATAAAAACTAAGACCTTAAAACCACAGCATTGACACAAGCAAGTTTAAGATTTTAATCAAGTACGTATATATATACACACACCACTTAAGTTATTAATTAATTGTGAAAAGGATGTTTACTTACTCAATTATATCTATCCAATAATTTTCATTTGCCCCATCATCCATAAGATTCCTCCACGCTTCAAATGTGGTTGCAGTGGCATTAGAAGGGTTAGAAATAATATCATTTGGGTTGATTGTGTTTGCTGATGAACATTCAGGTGAGGCTGAAACCAACTGGGGCAGTGTGTTTGAAGTTGGAAAAGCATATGAAGAGACTAATTGGTCACTATTGTGGGTACGTGATTTTGAGTCCTTTGTTGGATTGTGATCACTGAATGGTTGCTGAGGAGCATCTAAATTTAGAAAGTTGGACTGAGCCTGAGCGTTGATACCTTGAGAAGAAAGACCATCCTCGCCGCATTTTAGTACTCCCTCTAACTGAGAGTTCATTCTGAGGTATTCATATAGCTGATGGTCCCGTGATGCATGGAGGTTATTAAGCGCTTCCATGTTTGGAGGAGGACTATTGCCTAGGACTTGCAGTATGTTATGTAGCAATTGGAGTTTGGTGGCATCTACCTGTGCTTTGATTGCGTTCTCCCATGGAATATTCATCAGATTGCTGAAATTTGCAGCAGCAGCAAGCAACTGTGGTAGGTTTGCAATTATGTTAAGGTCAGTTCTTGGCCTGTGGGTGACAGGATCAATCCCCATTTGGAGAAGCTTTTTCTTTAGATGAGTATTCCAAAAGTTCTTGATTTCGTTATCGGTTCTCCCTGGAAGATGTTGTGCTATTGCTGACCACCTGCAAACACAGCACATGTCAAGCTTTTAGGTTCGACGGAGTCCAGGTTGCATTAATGAAGGGGAAACAGTGTTTACTTGGCAAGATAGTATTATAGCTAGTGTATTTAAGACATAACGTAAGCAGAATGGAGCAAGAGAAATTTACTTATTTCCAAGGACTTGATGGCAGTCTATGATAATTTGCTGTTCCTCCTCGGAAAAATTTCCTCTTTTGATATCAGGCCTCAAATAATTAGTCCACCTTAGCCTACAACTCTTTCCACACCTGTTCAACCCAGCAAGCATTGGAAGCGCTCTCCAACTTCCATGGCCATGTTTCTGAATGTAATCAATGAGCTTTTGATCTTCTTCTGGCGTCCAAGGCCCTTTCTTTAGGGCACTTTCATCTTGGAATGGTGATTCCGCCATCATTCCTGAAATAAAATAAGATAAAAGAAGAGAAACCACTTTAATTAGCTTACTAAATAGTTGTTTTAAGTAGTTCGAGTGATTCTTTTCTTTAATATTCGTAATGCATTTCATTGATTGATGATGTACATGGAAGCAAAGCAGAAAGTGAAGCAAGGCAAACCTAGCCGCAGGTGGGGAGAGTCTATCCGTCTATGAAATATTGCTGGAAAAATTAGAGAGAATGCCCTCTATATATATAGAGTGTGGATCACGTCTGGAAACAGACCAGCTTAGGGTGACATAGACATACAAGCCTTTATAATAACTGGAAATTCCACATGCGTCCTTTACTCTCACAAATTAATTTAAGTAAGCGATCGCGTTTTTGTCTATATGTATATAAAGGCGCACACACTAGGGCTTCCGGTTCAATTTATACAAAGGAAAAGTCTAGTCTGCCTTGTGACTTGGGGAATAATGTTTTCTATCTAGCACATAAAAAAAAACTTATTACAGAGAAAAAATAATGAATAAATTTAAAGCACATAAAAGAAGCATGTAAATAAAACTATCAAGAAAGTTAGAGCATAAAGTCATAAATAAACGCACAAAGTAGATTGCAGAAAACATGAGAAAAAATATATCCAAATTGTCATACGGGACAACAAGCCAAAGAACTACATGAGGGATGCTCTCTCCTTGAGTATTAATTCTAAGACATAATTAGTTAATTACCTTTCTTGTTAGAAAGGACAAAGAATCAATTTAAGAGTCAGTTTCTAACTAGAAAAATCCTTAGGATTATGTTAGATTTTTTTTAAAATAACCTAAAATTAATAAGGTTTCGATTCCTATTACAAAGATTAAATAGCAGAAAACTTCATGCAATGTCTGAACATGGAGTTTCCAATGCGCCTATATAGGAAATTTCTCATGCTTGACCATAAACACTGGCTAATTATCAGTTTCTCATGGACAATTTACAGTCACCTACCTTTATTTGAAATGTTCTTTCTTTCTTTTGTCGCTTGCTTGAAAAAATAGCTGCTCCCTGATCTATAGGTAATTTACAGTGATAGCAATGACCTATATATTATGAAAACTATATTAAATGCATAGCTTTTTCAGGGGTATTTTGATGAACATGCTAAAATAAATACGTAGGCTAGCTTGCTTGCTTTCCCCAAGGTTTTGTGCAATACACGCTGAGCGGGGACAAATCAGCATTTAAGTTATACCAATACAGAGGTTAGGTTTCCCACGTAGTACCCATCAAGGAGGTCAAATAGCTAATTTTCTTGAATCACAGGGACAAGAAACCTCAATCCCTTTCTAATTTCGTTTTGATTTCAAAGTTCATTCCAAGCACAAGTGTACACGCAAGTATATGATATATATTCAGTGTTTGGGTGGGACCAAATAAGCCCTAACATTTTAACGACTTAAATGGCAGAGATATTATGATGATATTGATATTATTAGTTTGGATTTTATTATTAGTAGCTCTCCAATTGGTTCACAACTCATAAGCGGGCAATAAGTCTTGATGGTTATAAATAACACCACTAATCATATACCTTACCCTGTGAAGATGATATAATTTAGTTATTAATTATTCTTATATAATCAATTTAAAGTGTATTAGTCTGCAAATACCAATAATTCATTATACGTTTCAAATGGGCTCATTACAAGAACCAAAGTGAAGGGACATTGATAAAAATATTGAATATACAAATTTTAACCAAGGCTGAACTGAAAGAGGTTTTATTACATTTAATCTACCTGCAAGACTCAATCAACCTTTGTTTGGGCCATGATATTTCGACAACAAGATTGTCAATTTTATATTAGTTCTAGCAAGTCTGATTATGTAATGTTTCCATGTGTTTTGGGAAGTCCTAACTAATATTGAATTTCATATTATATATAAGAATATTGATTATTTTTTTTAAATATTATAATTTATTATTTTTATTTTATTGTCTTTTCAAGGGAGGAGAAAACATAGTAGAGAAAACAAAGAAATCCAAGCTAATTTTAAAAAAAAAACATATATGGTACAAGCTTCTTGTTGTGCAAGGATAATAATTAAGCAACTTAATTGTGTTTTCTAATATTACATTAGAGACAACATCCTTTTCCTTAAACAAGAAAATACAAGTTTGTAATCAGAATCATATTCTAATTTAGAAACAAAAGGGCGACAATTCTCCTTTAATTCCTAAAATTAATGAGCAATATTGTAAGCTATAAATAAATCTTGTATCAGACCTAAAATATTTTCTTCTCTTGTTCTTATCTCATGACAAATAAAGATTTAGAACTTATGGTCTTTATTTTTATTTTGTTAACTATAATTAATACTTTGTTTTTAGATAGGATTCAAAGTTAATTTAAGCTTAATTAATACTTTGTTTTTAACTAGGATCCAAGGCTTTTTTTAGATTAAGATATGAGCTTGCTAGTAAAGGTTTTATATTAATTTTTGTATGTAGGTCAATTCAGTCCACGAGAGTTGATCCATTAGGATTAATTTTTCATAATTATTTAAACACATGTAAGCCTAAATTTCAGAAATCATAGTTGAATAATCCTTGTGAACTTTTTATTTTTGACGTGTGAGAGAGCTTTTTGCATTCTTTGGTTCTTAAATAAACTAAATCTGACTTATCGAAGATTACTGGTTTTGTAATGTCATTCGACTTCATTTCAATAGTTTTAGTGTCTTGGGATAGGTTTTCATTATGTCACACTCCTATCAAATCTATTTTGGTTTAATGAGATCATATTTTAATCTTGATTATGGGTTGTATGACCACGTGATCATGAAATTTACATCACAATTGTTTAGTAATTTAATTATATTATAATAATAGTGTTATCATAATCAAAATAATTATATATATAGCATTTATAAAGATATTTTATTTAAATTTTGGTTTTTATAGCATTTTACTTATAAAAAAAAAACTTAGTATCCATTCTTATATTTCTTTTTTTCTATGCTGAAATTTAATTTAGAAAAATTATACCCAGGAACTAATATAAAAAAATAACTAAAAAAGATATATAATATATTTTATTTTCTCAATGCATATTAAATTTAATTATTCTTGATTTCTTAAAGAAATGCTATTGTTTCATTTGATTTTGTAATTTTATCAAGAAAGTAGGCTTAACTAAGAAATAAATAAATAAATTGAAATTATACATAAGTGAACTCCTATAATATTATAAACTTTTAAAGCACTTGAAAGATCTTAATATCGGTTGATCTAGAATAAGGGATGGGTTTTTTGCTTGATTTTTTCTTTACATCTTATTGAAATATTCAATATGCATGTTAATGATATGAGCATTTTATTAATTTACGACAAAAAGATTGCATTAAACATGTGTTAAGAAATTGTGACTTAAAGTATTTAGCTAGAAATATTATATTTAATTTTTTTCAACTAGGTATAAATATTTAGATTTTCCTTCTTCTTTTTTTTAACATAGCATGATGGACGTAGCTAGTGTGTATGTTTAACTGTTTTAGCATATGTCAAGATTTTATTGGTCCAGACATAAATATATAACCATACAAGCAATCCGCATATCATATCCATAGACAAAGAAGGATGGTAGAAAATGGCAACACTTGACTTGTGTGTTTAAGCGTATGGATTATCGTCTGGCATTATGAGTTTTAATTATCAATTAAGGTTCACAAGGAAGAATAGAAAGCGAGAAAGTAAAACTTCTTTGAAAACTTATAGCAAAACATGAAGAATTATGCAAAAATAAGGAGGAGAGAAAACCAAAGAGATTAACCTTAATTTCTAGCAGAATAACAAGTTTCTTTTAATGTTATACTTAATTTGTTCCTCATTACATGTACACTAGTCAGCCGCCGCCTCTGAAACCAACTGATTTAGTCCCAATATCAGAAATGCTTGAGGTATTAATTTTGCTTTTCTAGCAGAAAAGTAGAGTACAGATGAAGCAATTTGCTAACTAATCCTATGTAGCTGTCGTCATTGCATACATTAACAGTTCTAGTTCATCTCCCCTTTACCAAACAAGCCTTTTAATATTTCGGACCTGTTCTTTTGTCCCTTTATGGGCACCATATTCCGATTCATGTCTCTTAATTTCTTGTTTTCTTCTTACAAGTTAAACATTTTTATTTTTAAAAACAAATGATTAATGCTCATGAAATTAACCGAGATTCATTGTTGCTGCCAATGTCAACTCATTTCTTTAAGCTAATGAAAGAATTTACTTAAAACTTAATCTCTAGTGAATTTAAACCCAAATCTATAACCCATATACAATCAACAAATGTCCACATCTAGCATCAGGCTATAGTTAACAGGAGATAATATGACCGCATGTTGCTGCAAATTTATAAAATAAATATATTTAATAATGTTATAATTGTAAATTAATGATTAAATATATGATAGAGTATATATTTCATGATGAAAAAAAATATGTTATTGATTAAAAATTTAGATACTGAATAAAATAATTTGTAGCAATCTATAATATTTTGTGAGGAAATATATAATATTTTCCCTACATGATTTAGCTTTTCTGTTAATAAAAAAAATTACAAAGTTAAATTATTTGTCAACTTAATATAAAAAAAATCAACAAAGATAATTTTAGAAGAAAAAATATTCATGATGAAAAACGTTGTAGCAATTAACAATGTTTTGTAAGAAAAACTACAATGTTTTCCTTAATAAAATTGACAAAGACAATTTAAGAAAAAATCATTAAAAAATATGATATCTCACATCGAAAGCGAGTGTCCAAAGCTAGGGTCTTATATGAGCATGCTCAACTTGACTAGTAAGACATATTTTGGGGTCATACGTGGCTATCAGGAACAAACCCGTGAGAGGGACCTGGGTTGAAGCCTCGGGAACAAACCCGTGAGAGGGACTTGGGTTGAAGCCTCGGGAATGGGTGGACTGAGAGGTCCAAAGTGGAGAATATCTTACTAATGGGGTAGGGTGTTACATTTGGTATTAGAGTCGAGGACGACTCGTCTTAAAATGAGGAGATTGTAATATCCCACATCGAAAGCGAGAATCTAGAGCCAAGACCTTATATGAGCATGCTCACATTGACTAATAAGACGTGTTTTAGGGTCTCGCGTGGCTGTCAAAAACAAACCCGTGAGGGAGACCTGGGTTGAAGCCCAGGGAATGGGTGGACTGAGAGGCCCAAAGTGAACAATATCTTGCTAGTGTTACAAAAAAAAACTATTTAGAGAAATAATGCAGCAATTCATGGTGTTTTGTGAAAAAAATTACAACGCTTTCCCTATATAATTTAGCTTTATTTTAATTATAATGCTTAACCAACTCAATATTCAAAAAACTAAAGTTAATAAAGATAATTTTGGAAAAAAAACATAAAACAAATTATGTGGAAAAACACTGCAGCAATTTAGTGTTTTAAATAAAAAAAAATACAAAGTTAAATTCTCAATCAGCTCAATATTAAAAAAATAAAATCAACAAAATAATTTTAGAAAAAAAATATAACCAAAAAAATAAGAAAAAAAAACTATGTTGAGAACACTATAGTAATTTATAGTGTTTTGTGATAAAAGTTATATTGCTTCTCCATATGATTTAACCTTATTTATAATTACTTGTAATTATAATTCTCAATCAGCTCAATATTAAAAAAAATAAAACTAACAAAGATGATTTTAAAAAAATCATAAGTAAAAAAAACCATGTGAAGAGATATTATAACAATCTACATTATTTTGTAAGGAAAACTACTTTCTCACATGATTAAGCTTTATTACAAAGTTAATTTTAACTAGTTCAATATTAAAAAAATTAACAAAAATAATTTTAAAAAACATATTACAAAAAAAAACACAAAAAAAAACTAGAAAAAAAACCCATGTGCGGAAAAACTTTAGTAATCCATAATGTTTATAAGGAAAGCTACAATATTTTCTCCACATGATTTAGCATTACTTATATTTATTTGTAATTGTAATTCTTAACCAGCTTAATATTTAAAAAATAAAAATGACAGATAATTTTAGAAAAAAATATAAAAAAATCATATAAAAAAATATTATAACAATCCACAATAATTTGTGAGGAAAGCTAGAGTGCTTTCCCCACATATTGTAATTATAATTCTTAATCAGCTCAATATTAAAAAATAAAATCAACAAACATAATTTTAAAAAATAAAACAAAAACAAAATAGCAATCAATAATGTTTTAAAGAAAAAATTACAAAATTAAATTGTTAATTAGCTCAATATTAAAAAATCGATAAATATAATTTTAAAAAATAAAAAATAAAATAGAAAAACCATGTAGGAAAACATCGTAGCAATTCACAGTGTTTTAAAATAAAAAAAAATTAAAAAGCTAAATTTTTAACCAACTCAATATTAAAAAACTAAAATTGACAAAGATAATTTAAAAAAAACACAAAAAAAAAGAGAAAGTACTATAGGAAAGACCAAAAAACAAAAGTACTATAGCAATTTACAGTAACATATGAGGAAAGTTACAGTATTTTCTTCACATATTTTAACTTTATGTATAATAAAATAGAAAAATTAAATAGAAAAACATCATAGCAATCTATAATATTTTTAAAAAAATTACAAAGCTAAATTTTTAATCAACTCAATATTAAAAAAGTAAAATTAACAAAGATAATTTTGAAAAACAAATAAAAAAAGAAAAAGCATTGAAGCAATCCACAATAACATGTGAAGAAAGTTACAATATTTTTCCCACATGTTTTAACTTTATATATAATGTTTTTTTTTCCTGAAACGATTATTTTTAACTATATGGAATAAATGATAACAAAATCAAGTTCAATTAAAAAAAAAATTCTCATCAAACTTGTAAACTGGAATAACTTGGATTACCCTAGCAAATAGATAAATCATTTTAACCCTGTAAAAAGACAAAATAAAAAAAATGAATTACAAAACTTAATTTTTAAATACATCAATATTATAAAAATAAACAAAAACAAATTTTAAAAAATAATTAAAAAGTGAAAAATAATAAAAAAACAGAAAAAAAGGAAGAAAACTACAAAAAAAAAAGTAAAAAAAACAAAATAGTAGAAAAAAAAACAGAAAGGAATGCACAGTAGATTACTATTATAATCCACATTGTATTGGGTGTGGGTGAATAATGAATTCCCTAAGCCGTTTAGTTTATTACTTAATTGTTAGTCATTTTGGAGCTCCATATAAATAAAAAATACAAAAAAATAAAAAAATAAAAGAAAAATAAAAAATATATATAAATGAGAAAAAAATACTAGAAAAAAAATACTTTGAAAGTTTAAAGTGAGAAATAAAGTTCAATCCAAGTAAAAAAAAATATAATATTTTGGTTTGATAATAAACTATAAGATCAAATTAAATAGTTTAACAAATTAATTCAGTATGAATAACCAACCATAAGATTTGCATTAAACAGTAAACTATATATTTCAAATCAAGCACTAAATATAAAAGGTTTGTATTGAATAAAAAACTTTAATTTTTAGTTATATGTATAAATTAAAAAAAAAGGTTTAAATTGAATTGAACGTAATACAAATTAAAAGAAAATATTCAATTACATGATAAAAAAACAAAATATACCATAAAAAGTTATGAAAAAAATATATAAAAAAAGAGTAAAGAATATTTGAAAGATAAATTATAGATAAATATTATAATGAACAAAGCTCTCATCAAATAGATATTCTAAAGCCTTCAACAACTTTTCTTAACTAAAAGGAATTAAAATCAAAATAAAAGTCAATTCCTACATTAGCAATCCTACTTCTCATTAAATCACCTTATCATCCATATAGACTTTTTAAAAAATACCCAATGATATCATAGCATATTAGATTTATTATTCTTTGATAGATGCACTTATGTTTTTGAGACTAGAAGGCAATCTTGAGAATATCTTTTTCATCAATAATATTAGTATTATAATCCAAATAACCTTTTATAAAATTAAAAAAAATACTCATTTCTAACAGAAAAATCAACCAGCATATTGGCTACATGTAATATTTTATATTGAGAGAAGAGCGTCTAGAGCTAGGACATATTAAGGTAGTTGATTCCTAACTTTGTAGGACACCTCTTGGAGTATGTGGGCTATTGAGAATAAAATCGTGATGGGTGGAAATTAGGTTGAGCTAAGCTATAACGGACAATATTCCACAAGGAAGAGGGGATCGAGCTTTACATATGGTATCAGAACCAAGAATGGCTCGTTCTTAAGGTGAGGGGATTATAACATCTCACATTAAGAAAAGAGTGTCCAAAATTAAGATATATTAAGACAATTGATATCTAACATTGTAAGACGCATTTTGAGAGGGGATTACATATGATATCAAAGTCGAGAAAGGCTCGTTCTTAAAGTTGGGAGATTGTAACATCCCACATCGAGAAAAGAGTGTCTAGAGTTATGATATATTAAAACAGTTGATACCTGGCCTTATAAAACGTGTTTTGGAGCATATGGGTTACCAAGAATAAAATCATGAGGTGTGGAAGCTGCATTGGGTTAAGCCATAACAGATAATATTTTAAAAGGAGGAATGGATGGGGCTTTACACTACATATCCTTAGACAAGAAGTTAAAGTTTAGTTTACCAAATCAACACATAACATGAACTTACCATCATCTTCAATCACCAAAACAATGATTGAAAGTCATTTTACATGCCTAGTTGTTCTTATAAATCACTCTTGAAGTAATTTTTTGATCTTTTCTTTAACTTGATTGATTATATTTGAAGTCACTCTTTTTACATGTTATTTAAGAGGTTTAAAACCTACTTTTATATAAATAATGACTGTTCTTTCAATTCTAAAATTGTCAGACCTAAAAGTAAGGAATGTTTGAATTTAGACAACATAAAAGTAAGATATTTTTTATATATATGCTCTATGTTCTAATAAAGTATTATAAATATTGATTGATAGTGTTCTACCATCTTTAAGTTTATCTTCTCTAAATATTCATAGAATTCAATATTTTTATCGCCATTTTTTTAAATAATATGAAAAATATTAAATAGATTAATGTGGTGACATTAAATACCTTTTTTTATGAAGAAACGCATTAAAATAATTTTCAAAAAAAAAAATCATTCACTTTTATAATGCATATAAGTATGTTTGAACACTTGATTGCTCTGTATTTATTTTTTTAGTTGAATTTTTCTAAAGTAAGAGCTCTAAGTCTTATAAAATGATGCATCATTTTGTGCATGCTATAAAGAATTTTGGAAAAAATAAATTTTTATTGGTTATCCAATTAATTTCTTCTATCAAATTAGATAGTTTTAGTATCTTTATAATACTATTTATAATACTACAATGCATGTTTCTTAAAAGATGTTATAACAAAATATTTATTAATTTTAGAAATTTAGTTTAATTGGTTAAATTTTAGATTTATTTTTTAAAAATTAGCAATTTAAATTTTATAAATCTTAAAATTATTAAAAATTTATATAATTATTAATTTTAAAATTTATAAATTTAATTAAAATACAGACATCCAAGCTGAAGATTCATTTTAATAAAAAAAATATTGATAAAACGAAAAGGGTATATTTATTGGGAAGCGTCCATGGGTATTAAATAAGATGGTGGTGCTTGAATTGGAATCGCTAATCAAGTGCAGACCAAACTCTATTTTTTTGTGTTTTCTTTTGGTTTTTCGCATGGAAATAGGGAAAAGACGTCAACAGAATCTCTTGTAGGTCATCATCATATCGTTTCATTAATTTCCATTTGCAAGAAGATTTCCAAAGTGATTGGCTGCAATTATTATTTTGTTCTTACAAAGATATCCTGCCCTTACCTGATAAATAAATGGAATAAAAAAAGGTACACTGAAAAGGAACGACCCTAGTGATTGTAGTCCTGAGTTACAATTATGACATGTTTGTTTATTAAAAAATAATTTTTAAAAAATAATTTTTTAAATTTTTTTATGTTTATTTGTTATTAAAAAAATTGATTAATAAAAAACACTTTTTGATCAATAAAAAATACTTTCCAGTCAACGGAAAACACTTTCCGATCAACGAAAAACACTTTTTGGTCAACGAAAATATTTTTTAGTTAAAAAACATTTGGCTTGATTTTCACGAAAATATTTTCCTTTTAACTGTGTTTATTTTCTGGAAAGTAGTTTCCGTGAAAATACTTTCCAAACTTTCTTGTATTTTTTTTTAGAAAGTGGTTTCTGGAAAATCACTTTCCAAACTTTCTTGTGTTTGTTTAGTGTTAGGAAAGTTAGGAAACGAAAAACACTTTCCAGTCAAAGGAAAATTTGGCTTGATTTTCAGGAAAGTGTTTTCCTGAAAAATTTAGGAGGAAAACACTTTTCGGAAGTTGTGAAAAGTTTAAAAATGTCATTATTTGTTGATTATATCAAATTTGATCCTCAAACTTTTGATTGCTATATATATTTTGTTTTGAATATTTATTTTTCAATTTCATTTCTTAAAATTTAATTTTTATATTTACTTTGGTCCTTATTTTTATAATTGTTATTTGCTTTTCTCCTATTATTTTTTTATTGAAATTTTTTTCTATCAAATTTGGTCCTCATTCTTTTGATTGTTATTTATTTTATTTGAAATATTTTATAAAATATTAATTATTATTATTTTAATTTCTTTATATTTTTTTTTAAGATTTGATCTTTATTGTTTTGATTATTATTTATTTTATTTGAGATAATTTATGAAATTATTTTTTTTCAATTTTATTATTATTCAACTTTTTAATTTGTAAGATTTATTCCTTATTATTTAAATAAACTTGAGAAAAATAAAATATTAATAAATTATTTTTTAGTTTATTTTCCATAACATAATCAAACACTGGAAAATATTTTCCAGTTCATTTTCCATAACATTGCCAAACATCGGAAAATACTTTATTTTTAAGGAATTTATTTTTTCTGAAATTCACTTTTCCAAAATTCAATTTCCTCGAAATTTACTTTCTAAAAAAAAACAACTTTTCTACAAACAAATGAATCTTAATTGGCATTACACTACTGTTCTGAAATTCAGTCATCATTGTTATATATATATATCATTGCTTTTTAAAGTGATTCACTTAATTAATAAAATTCAACCTATAGCTATTAAAATTGAGTTTGTCCATTAGCTTTTGTAAATCTAATACATCTTTGTATGATTAATTTTTTTTTTATGAAAATAAATTGTGATATCAATATAAATATAAATAAATGTGGAAACATAATATTTTTTTTTTATTGGATATGTAGTTGGAATACACCAGGTTGTTTTTGTGTTTTTGCTAAAAGTTAAATTAAAATTTTTTAAAATGTAAAAAAATTAATATATAGATTGTAAATTTATTTTTGTATTATCATTAAATTTAATATAATGGTTCAAACTTGAAAACTTTTAACCCACCTATTTATTTAGCCTGAATTTTTTAAATAAAATAAAATGGGAATTACACTAACATGGCCTTGTTGATTAGGCAAATTCAAAGAAAAACCTCAAAGAAAAAAAGAGTCAAATTAACCCTAATTAAACTACCCCACTTGAGACGTGAGTAATGTATTTCATTAGGTCCAATTAATTTTTTTATTTTGTTATATAATAAAAAATAAAAAAATTATTTTATCATCAGTTCAATATTAAATTATAAAATTAAATAAAAATTATATATTAAAAAATAAAATTAAAAAATATATAAAATTTAAAAAAATAAAAAAACATAAAGAAAATAGAAACCTTTAATATGAAATATAAAAGATAAAATAAAATGCTAAAATGTTTTTATTAATTGATAAAAAAAATACAAAAACTAATTAATCATTAATATAATATTAAAAGATAAAATTATATAAAAATTTAATATCAAATTATACAATTAAAAACAAAAGATTAAAAAAGAACAAAAAATCTTTAAAAAAATAGAAACTCCATATTAAAAAAATAGAATTGATTCAAAAGATAAAAAAATAAATTAATTTTTCAAAAACCCAAATGAAAAATCAAAGGGTCTCGTAACAAGGTTCAGGCGTGTAGGCCTGAGATATGCCCAAGCTAAGAAAATAAATGATAAACAACAAGTTATTTGTCATTTACAAGAAAATAAAGTGCCCTTAGGTATTGAACTCACGAGACAAAGTTAATTTCACAGCGACGGCACAAAACTTATAACTAAATGATTAAAAATAAATAAATCAACTTTGTTCACTATTTATATTAACAGTTAAACTCGACAGTGCCTTTTAGTTATTTTATATATAACTGATTATACTTTTAATTGTTTTAATTATCTGCATTCCCTTCATACTTTATTGGTGAAGAAAACCTAATTACGTTGCAAACTAGTTTAAAACAGGATTTGTGGGTTCATGCTATGCCTTGGAATAGAATATTTTTCTTATTGCTAAAAGAAAAGTTGCTCGAGAGATGCAACCATATCTTAAAAAATAAGACTCAAGGTATAAACTCAAACAATAAAAAAAAATAGGGAATCTAAAAAGAAAAACAATAAATAAAAAGATTCAAGATAATTTGAATCATTTTAAAAATTAATAAAATATCATATAAAATATAGATAAATAAAAACAAAATCTGATTGTTAATGATTAAATTTTTGAATAATAAAATTTAAAAAACATAAGTATAAAAAAAATTTAAACAAAACAAATATGGGTAAACCTTCTAATTTGCGTTAAGGTCTCAAATTCACAATATATTATTAAATTTTAGCCTCAGACTTGATCGATAAATTTAATTATCAACCAATTTAATATTAATTAGCTAAAGTATATCTAGAAAAAAACAGCAAATAAAAAAACCCAAAAAAGCCTCACTTATTTTTTAAATCAGTAAAACAATCCTACAAAAACCAAATAAATAAAAATAGCATAGCCTAATCTTTAATTAAATAAATATTAAGAGATAAAACCTAAAAAATATAACTTATAGAAAGGAAAAAAAGAACAATGTAAACTCGAGAGAATCTCTCAAACTTGTGTTAATCTCTAAAACCCAAAACCTGTAAAATTATAGACCCCACTCAAATAAAAAGTTCAATTCTCAATCAATCTAATGTCAATGATGGAATGGAAAAAAAATATCCATTTAAAAATTTTTCAAAAAACAAAAAAAAAATGGCAATCAAATTTGACGTGAAAAAAAATTAAGGATAAAATTAAAAAAAACTAAAATTTATCTCAAATAAAATAAATAGTAACAAAAAATAAGGACTAAATTCAAAAGATTAAAAAATTAAAAGCAGATGAAATTAAATTTTATTATTTTATAAATTATTTTTAAAACAATTATTCATCAATTTAAAGAATTATCCAAAAAAATTCAATAAAAAATGACAAATAAAAAAAATCAAGATAATTAGGGTTATTTTCAAAAGCAACAAAATTTTTTATAAAAAGCGAATTAATAGAAAGAATATTCAATTTTTAATTGAATAAATGTTAAAGGATGAAAAAAAAAAGCTTAAACAAAGGAAAACAAAAACCAAGTGAATCTGATATGAACCTTCTAAACCTGATCTAATTACTAAACTTATAACTTATAAAATTCTGGTCATGAGTTTAATTTTCAACTAATTTAATTTTGAATAATAAAATTATAAAAAAATATTAATTTTTTTTTAAAAAAACTTGTCAAATAAAAAAAATATCAAAATAATAGAAGTCAAATTTGATAAAAAAACTCAAGGACAATGAAATTATATGTAAACAAAATAAATGAAATAGTAATTAAAATGCTAGGGGCTAATTGTTAACGAAACAATTGAACTAGTCTAAAATTTTTAAAGGGTTGGCTTGGAATTCTAGATAAATAGAAAGAAGGGAACAAATAAGGGGTTATTGGTGTTCAATTGAAGGCATATTTGGTGAATGTACCATCTTAGAGAAGACATACAAACTTTTCAAATATCATAAGAAAAGATGATATTTAGTGACTACACAACTTCATATATATTTCTTGAAAGGTATAAGGGATGTTTTTATATGCGCTTGGCATGCACCAACAAATATTTTTTTCTTAAATATTTATTAAAATACAAAAATATCATTAAGTTAACTTGATGTTAAAAAAAAAAAGAATGATAAAAAGACCTAAACACTCATGGTGAATAGATTTGTTAATTTTAAATGCATGAGTAACTAAGTAACTTCATTTGAATATAAGTAAAGGGAAAAAAAACCCTTGGGTTAAAGCCATCTTTTTTTATTGGTTTAAAAGGTATTTAAGTAATTTAATTGTTCTAAAAAATTAAAATGAGTAACTACCCTCAAACAATTTAAAAATAACATTAAATCATGATAAAAAGGATCATTTTACCTCTAAATCCTAATCCTAGCTCAATGGGTTTTTCAGCCATGGAAAAATTTGACAAACAACTATTCTATTGAATATTATTTATTGGTTTACGCTACATTATAAATTAGATAAAAGCTTTTTTAACATAAAAAAATATTGAGGCATTGTTAATGTTTATTAAGTAGAATTTTGTTTAAAATCATGTAGGGATTAATCTAATATGACCAAGTTGACTTTCCATATTTACAACAACCTAGACGATTAGTAAAATATATTTTGACTCAAAATAAATATTTAAGATGATATTTTTTTATAATTATTAAAAAAATAATATATTGGATTGATTGAGATAAACTCGAGCTAACCTGTCGATCAACATGTTGGATCATGAGATTATAATAAACTCATGGAAAGAAAATAATAATACAAAATATGAAACCTAATTTTCAATAAATTTAATATTAAATGATGAAATTAAAAAAATTAAAAAATAACTTAAGTCAACCTACCAAATTTACATCCCTAATCATGATACCGAGATAACCCATCATAAATTGAAATAAATTATGAAATTTAATTTCTAATCAATGTAGTGTTGAAAGATGAAATAAAATAAAAAAAGAGCATAAAAAACCAATTTGATTCAATCTAAGTTAATCCGTCAAACTAGTACCCTAGAGTTATGAGATGAAAATAACTTCTGAAATAAAATAAATCACGAAATCTATTTAGTAATCAATCAAATATTAAATTAAAAAAATTAAAAAAAATCAATTAAAAAACTTGAATTAATTAAGTTAAGCCAATATATATTATGAGATTAAAATAATTTTATAAAAAATAAATTAGAAAAATATGTAAAATTCAATTCTAAGTAATTTAATGTCAATAATAAAATTAAAACTGAAAAAAAATTAATAAAAAAATAACAAAGAAGAAAAAATACTATTATAATGAATATCTTTTGCGAGGAGGACCTCTTCTCCTTTTATTTTTTATTTTTAATATCACTTATGGGATATAATAAATAGAAATTAGTACAATAAAATTTACCACTAGCATTTGATTATTTCTCCGGTATCAACCCAATTGCTCGACCATTAATGTTCATGGTGGTGTACGAGCGCTTTCCATCCAGAGACTATAAATGATTTGAAGTATCATCCACTTCCTATTTGTGGTGTTGTTGATGAGCGAGCGTCAATTCTTTGTGATAGTCAAAGAGTTATCTGCAGCACATGATTACATACATCATATGCACAGGTAGTCAAAGTGGGGTGGTGGAGCTTCCCGGAGTTTTCCTCCAAACCTTACATCATTGTCTACTATCACAAGTCACAAACCATTTACATATTATGCTTAACTACTCCTCACGAGAAACCAGACCAGAGTTGCATTTTAAAATCAATAAATATTCCTGGAATATCTTTATTTGTATACTTTTCATATTATTCAACTTGATCTCCTTGAACTGGGAGGTTAACTTGTTCGGGTAAACATTAACAAATAAACAAATAAAAGTTGTGATTTTACCGCTACATCATGTCACAAATCATTATTCAACTAATAAGAAAGATTTGTTTATTCTTATAAATTTATATTTTTTTAATTTTATTATTTAATATTTAATTTGTTAAAAATTAAACTTTATAATTTATTAGGATTTGTTTCTCTATTATTAGCTCGATCTCATAACACGTATAATAGGTTTCACGATTAACATATTTTACTCAAGTTTTTTTTTTAATTAATATTTTTTTTAATTTTATTTTTTAATGTTGAATTGATTAGGAGTTAGGTTTCATGATTTGTTTTGACTTTTTTTTTATAAGTTTATCCCCATCTCATGACTCGGGCTACGTGTTTTGCAGATTAATCTATATAAAGTTAAATTGTTTTATTATATTTTATTTTTAATTTTTTTTAATTTTATCATTTAATAATAAGTTTTATTATATTCTGATTTACTTTTTTATGGGGACTATTCTAGTCTCATGATCTGGGTTGCATATTTGATATATTAATCTTAATTGACTTAAGTAATTTTTTATTTATTTTTTATGAAATTATGTCAGTTTTATGACTTAAGTCATGAATTTAATAAGTTAATTCAAGTATTTTTTTTCACTTAATTTTTTTTAGTTTTATTCTTCAACACAAAATTGATTGAGAATTAAGATTCTTAATTTATTTTATATAGAGGTTATTTTTACGATCTCAAGATTTGATTATAAATTTAGTAGGTTAATTCGTATTGACCTGAATCGATATAATATATTTCTTTCAATATTTTTTTTAATATGTTATCTTGAATTTTTATGAGTTAGATTATATTTTTATTGAATATTTAAATTATTTTTTAATTTATTAAATTAATTAGATCATATTAAATTATTTTTCATATAATTAAAATTTTTTTTACTAGAAAAATGTTATCAATGACTATATGTATTTTTAGCATGCTAAAAAAAAAGATTAATCCGAAGCACAACAAACACCACCGCAGAATCTAGTCATTTCTACTCAATTCTTTCCACCCGATTGCCTTAAATTGACAAAATTCATTGCATAGTAAAATATAAAAATAGAAAATTGGTTACTTCTTCCTCGGGTGCTTTAATTTACAGGTTAAGTAACTATTTAATCTACACGTTAAGTAATTAATTGCCAGTTTAAAAATTTATTTGAAAGTATTTTTATTCAGAAATGTATTAATAAATTAATTTTAATATTAATATATTAAAAATAATTTGAAAACATAAAAAAATATTAATTTAATATAAAAAATATAAAAATATTTTTTTAAAAAATATTTTTAAAACATAAAAATAAATAAAATAAAATTTTATTAATTTTTACTTCAAGACAAGTTATTAGTCGTGTAAATGTGAAGTTCATGAATTGATTTCTGTGGTTTTAAATGGGCTTTGTTTGACTTTTTTTTTTATTGCAGGCCATAACTGGAGTAAATGAATATTTCAGGGCCCAATAGATGTGCAATGTTTTCAAATTTCAACTGGTGAAAACGGTCGTCGTATATGTGAATGCATCCATGTAAATTAGTCAAGTCGATGAGGATTATTATAATTATTATATAATTTAATTTTTTCATTTTCAAAATTTCTGCAATTAAACATATTATATTTATTTTCACAAAATACTTCAATAATTCTCGTTTGTTAATACTTGGAGCCCCATTAAACATATCCTAATTTGGTATGGAAATGAAATCTTTAACAGCTGGAAATAAGAGATTTATATTAAAAAACAATATAAGCAAACATGAGTGTGTTGGATGCAAATTAATTTTTAAAAGTATTTTTTAATTAAAAATATATTAAAATAATATATATTTTTATTTTTTTTATTTCTTACATCAACACATTAAAATCATCAAAAAATACATAAAAAAGCATTTTAATACTTTTTTAAATAATAAATAACTTAAAAAATTTTAAAAAATAAATTTGAACACGTCAGGAAATATCAATCTGAACTATATTTTGTATTAGTTGAACTTTATTTACACTTATATATATATATATGGCTATTATTCAAGTAAGACATAATAATTGTGGTAATATATTTGTGAAAGAGACCATGAAAAATAGTCTTTTCGTGTAAGTGTAAATATATGCAGGTAGAGTACGAAGGTGGATAAGTTGTGCTTAAACAAGTGAAAAGTTCACGGACAGATCACATGCAAGCAGAAATATAAACAACTGTGTATATATATATATATATATATATATATATATATATATATATATATATATATATATATATATATATAGTTGTGAGATAATGAACTTTTGAGTATTTTTTTTTGAAAAAAAAATCAATTGAAATTATATTAAAATATTAACAAAGATCAAGATTAGAGAATTTATTGATAGTATTTCAAATAAATATAATATAAATTTTTATTACTCAAATAAATACTACACAAAAAAAAAATTCCAATCAGATTATAAATTATTAACATAAGTACATTAGTTTTTTTATTCGAATAATACGAATACTTGTAAATGTTATTAAGTATTTATTATTATAACTTATATTAGTAACAAATCAAATTCTTTTTATAGTATCGGTGTCGGTTATATCATACGGTTTGTGCTATAAAAGTACTAAACATTTTTTTTACCAAGTGTTGTACAACATAAATCTAGATTAATCATTTAACAAGCAAAGTATTAAGGAGTAAACATGATAACAAATATAAAACATGTTAGTATCAAACATTAAAGTCCATGTTAAGTTTACACTGTATTTATTTTTATACCATTAGCATAACCTTTTCACCTTGATATAATAGACTTAACTAAATATAATGAAAAAAAACATAAATAAATAAGATTAGAACATAAATAAGATAAAAGTTAACTAAGTAAAGAAAAGGAATTGAAAGACATAAACAAGATATTAATGAAAACAAAACTTAAGCATTACAAAAATACAAAGAGAGAAAGTAAAGGCATGATCATGATCTGGAACTAAGATCCCTAAATGCATGCCAAATGCTTACTTTTATAGGCCAAAATTGAGAACTATTAATTTGATGACTAATTGATGAGTGGGTGATCACATCTTGACTTGGTAACAATCTTTATCTTCTTGTCTGAATAAAACGTAATTGATAACGTTAGAATTTGAACTAGACTTTCATATGAAAGTTCTAGGAAATTATCTTAGTTTTTCAGAAAAAAAAATGAGGTCATTTAGACTTCTAGAACTCTATATATAGGCTGAATACTGAACAATGTTTTGGTTGTAGTATAGATTCAGACTTCTTCATTGTTACAACAATTTTGACTTGAAAACAACCTTTTTAAATCTTAGACTCCCATAAAAGTTGTAGGCCTATGTCTTACCTTTACATCCATATAAATTAGACATAAATACGAGATCTACAGCTCCAGATATGACTCAATTCCCGAACAGTGTTCTAATTTGGACTATACCAGTATCTTTTTTCTAAGTTTGGTAATCTCTTTATCCTTTCGGTTTCAGTACATAAACTCATCAATCAATCCTTTTATTTATGTCATAAGCCTACATTTAAGATGAATATTTACCACAAATTAAAGATATCTTAAATTATTAGATATGTTATTATAAAACATGTTTAAGTTAATGAGTTATTTATACTTCAAGTGCAAAATGATGATATAAAACCTTGATAAAATGGACTTTTAAGTACTAATCAGTAGTTTTTCATCATGTACTACTTTTGTCATTTAATTACAGTAGGACCTGAGATGAGTCATGGGGCATTATGTTCCACTATATTTGATGAATTTAGGAACATGGAACTTCCTAGGAACAACGATGTTTGGGACCAAACATATTTCTACTGCTTGTATTGGGTCATATAAGTTTACCCCTTCAATGACTTTGAGTCTGGCTTCTAGCGCCTCTATTTTAGCTTGATCAATGCTATCAGATGACTTAGCCTTGTGGGACTTGTTAGTCGATGCCTCCATAACTGTCGGGGCTAATATAGGTGTCGCTGATTGTACAAATATTGGGTTTTGCTGAGGCTCTTGACCTTATTCACTCATTCTTTTTTTAAGCTACACTATCGCAGGAGCCTGATTAAAGGTGACTGGTAGGGTAGAAGGACATTCACCAGAGGTATTTCTTAGAGTTTGTTTGAGTAAGCTAGTGAGGTAAGCTACACTCGTTTTCAAAGACTCTATCTCTTCTTGAAAATAGGCATCACATTGGGCACGCTCTTCATCTTCCATAATTCTTGCTCGAAGTTAGGTGTTGTGGACTTTTTGAGGACCTATATTTTAACCTTGTATGTATACATGTTATTTACAATGAAATAAGTTATGCACTGTAATTTATATATTGAACTCGTCCTTTAAGGGGTGACATATGATCATACCCCTTGCATGATGAAACAAGAACCTTACTTCTTGTCCAAACTCTATAATGAAAATTTTCTACATGATGATTATTATGTCACCCACAAGTCTTGAGTTCAAGATACTTTAAAAAGGGTTGCCCTTATGCAACTAAAGATAGCACATTCAAGATGCTTCATGAAGGGTTGCCTTTATGCAATTAAAGATGACGCATACAACCTAAGGACATGGTCTATTTTTTATGTGAACATGGGTAGGTTTTCTGCCTAGTTTTAAAAGGGTCTTATATTTGCCTAGTGACAATATTTGTAAAGACAATATAAGGGTATTGCAAGGAATAGTTAAGGCATATATATCCACCATTACCAAGCAGACACTCAGATATGAGTTGAATGTTTCACACATCTGAACTCTAATAAATGGTCCTAGGACAGATCGCTAGTTTCCTGACATGACTAAAAGGTTGATGTCTTCTCCCAAGTGCAGGAGTGTCGAAGTAATAAATAACCCGGCAAGACCGGGGTCGAACCACAAGGAGGTTAATTATACAAATTATAAAAAATAATTATAAAATAACAACAACAACAACAACAATAGTAATAATAATAATAATAATAATAATAATAATAATAATAATAATAATAATAATAATAATAAAGAGAAGAAGAAGAAGATGATGATGATGAGAACTTAGAGATGAAATATTAATGTAAGGATTAAACAATAATAATAACAAATGTCAAGGTTAGAGGTTCCACTAATGGTATATCAAACAAATATAGTATAAACTCTTATTATTGAATTGGAAACCACACACAAAGGAGGTTCCAATCAGATTATATATTGTTAACATGATTACATTAGTCATCTTATTCAATTAATGCTAATACTTGTAAATCTCGTTAAGCATTCATGATTATAACTTATGTTAACAACAAATCAAGTTCCTTTCATAGCTCAGGTGTCGGTTATACCATACATTATGGGCCATGAAAGTGCCAAGCATTTGTTGTACCAAGTGTTATACAACATAAATCAAGATTAGTCATTTAACAAGCAAAGTATTAAAGAGTGAACAAGATAACAAATATAAAATATGTTAGTATCAAATATTAAGGTCCATATTAAGTTTACACTATACTTATTCTTACACCATTAGTGTAACCTTTTCACCTTGACATAACTAACATAGCTAGACATAATGAAAGAAAGCAAAATAGATAAACAAAATAAGAACATAAAAGTTAACTAAGTAAAGGAAAGGAAATGAAAGGTATAAACTTAATATTAATAAAAACAAAGAATAAAAAAATACAAAGAGAGAAAGGAAGAGTATGATCTTGATCTGGAAACCAAGATGCCTAAATGTATGGCAAATGCCTCATTTTATAGGCCAAAATTGGGAACTATTGATTTGATGACTAATTGATAAGTGGGTAGCCAACTTTTGACTTGGTGATAATCCTTATCTTCTCTTGTCTGCCCAAAACGTCATTGATAACGTCAAAATTGGAGCCAGTTGTAACATTAAAGTTGTAGGCAATTGTCTCAGCTTTCTTGTGTAAAACATTCAGCTCATTTGGACTTCTAGAACTCCAGATATGGCCAAAATACCGAACAGTGCTCGGGCTGGAAGACAGATTCGGGCTTCTTTGTTGTTGCTACAATTTGGACTTGATAATGGCCTTTTTAGATCTTGAGCTCCATATAAAAGTTGTAGGCCTATGTCTTACCTTTCCATCCATATAAATTGGACCTAAATCTGAGATCTGTAGCTCCAGATATGATCCAATTACCGAACAGTATTCCGATTTGGATTGCACCGACATCTCTTCTCTAAGTTTGACCATCTCTTTATTCTTGCAATTTAAGTTCTTCAAGTCATCAATCAATCCTTTCATTTATGTGATAGGCCTGCATTAAAAATAGATATTTACCACAAATTATAGATATCTTATATTATTAGATACATTATTATAAAACATATTTTAGGTAAGGAGTTATTGATACTTCAAGTGCAAAATGATGATATAAAACCATGATAAAAATGCACTTTTAAGTACTAATCACACCCCTCAACCAGCTTATTACTAGTCCCTAGTAATCAAAGCGTTACAACAATTTGCAAATTTCACAAAGCAAGGTATTCATCATTTAACTTCCATTAATCTATCCAGATAAACAAACTCTCATTAAATTTATATATCTGCTCAATACCTCTTAACAAGATATTAATAAACCTTTCTTTTGTGCTCAATATATCAACACATAATTATGGGGCTTTTCTTGAAAGAAAACAAAATTTTTGTTCTAATGTTTAAGGTTAACTTCCTTGGGTTGGGATTACTATTTTTGTCTTTTTTTTTTCGTTTTTTTTAAAAAAAATCTATATACATATAATTTAAAAACATCATGCATCTTTAACCCGTGTAACGAGCTTTCAGCTAATGACTCCCAGACCAGTTGGTCTTAGGGCATTAGGTGTTAAGACACCCCTACGAGCTTAGTAACTCGGGTCGCAGATACTGATATGTAGATAGTGCAATGTTTGATTCCCTTAAGCTTTTCTCCTCAACCCATGTAACAAGCGTTGGGCCAATAGCTCCCAAGTCAGTTGACTTTAGGGTATTAGGTGTTAAAACACCCCTTCGGGCTTAATTGCTTAGGTTAGGGAGGCTACGAAACCAAACTTATCTACATTTTTATTATCATCATTTTTTTTCTTCTTTTTTTTTCATGTTTTTCTTTTTTAATTATATACAATCCCTTTCCCTTAATTGTTACCTTTAACAAAAGAACATAAATAATGTAATAATCCAATATGCAACCCACAATCATATGTTAAAGTGTGTGTGTGTAAATTAAGGTTTAAGAATACATGTTAAATAAGTATATGAGCAGAATTAAGCGGTAACAATACGAGAGTTTGTAAACCTGAATATTTCAGGAAGTATTATAATAGACCTTGTTAAGAATGGTTACTAAGATGCGTCTCAAGAGTCACTTTAACAAAAGAACTCCTTTACTCTGCCATCCTAGTAACAACAATTATGCACATGCTTTATGAAATGAAAAACAATTTTTTTTTTATCAACTACTACCCTCTCCCCCTAACCAAAACGAGACATTGTCCTCAATATTCTAAGGTAGAAAGATAGAGTATAGAAGATATCACCTGAAATAATGAACACTAACAAACCTGAAACACACTGAAACAAAAATAAGAAATAACAAAACACAATAATAAAACCAAAAGACACAAGTTTTTACAAACAAAAAAAATTCAAATCGCAGTTGTGATTGTGGCTCACATCTTCCCTTGGTTTTACGTCCAAGAACAGCTTAAACGTCCTCAATGGATCGGGGATAGGCTTCCCATCCAGTTTTCTTAAAAACTGGCAAACATGATCTTTTTAGTCAGATTTCCAAGACTATGCCAAGTATGTTCTTTATGAAAATGGGTTCATAAGTCATGAATTACACGATGCTTATCTCGACTATGATGAGATTTAAGAGTCAATAGAAGATTATCTAAAGACTCTCTGTGTTTTGAAATAAATCCCACCTTCTGACAATTTTCACAGTTTTTGCGGAATGCATCTGACTCCTTGAATATGATGGGCCAGTAAAATCCACTTTGTAAGATTTCTACAATCCTCTTTTTTGATGAGAAATGATCCCCATATGCCTTAGAGTGATAAAATTTAATGAAATTACTTACCTCATTGTCGAGAATGTATTTTTTAAATATTTGATCAGGACAATAATTGAATAAGTAAGGGTCATCCCAACAAAAATTTTGCTCATTGCTCAAAAATTTTCTTGTATCTTCAATACTCCACTGAGCTGGCAAAAATCCTGAAGCAAGAAAATTGATATTTTTAGCAAACCAAGGCATTGAACTAAGAGAAAGTAGAGATTCATCAGGAAAGTAATCATCGATTGGTGTGATGTCGGGTGTCGAATCTGTTGTCACTTTTGATAAAAGATTCGCATCAACCTTTTCGATGCCTTTTTCATCCTCGATTTCTTCCTGATTGGTCATGGCATGAGAAAATGGAAGTGCTGGCGGAGAATCAGTCGTTTCTTTGTAATTTTCAGATTCAACCCTTTCCTTTCCCTTAGAAATTGACTCATCATCTTTCTCATAAGGTTCAAGAGAGGGTTTTTCAATAACCTTACCACTATGTAGAGTAGTGACTGATTTGACTTGATCCATGTGTTGGCTTCTGGAACTACTTGCATTTGCATTGTATTGCCCCTTAGGATTTTGTTGTGGTTGAGATGGAAACTTACCTTTCTCTTGGAAACTGAGAGCAGATGTTAATTTAGCAAGAGTATGTTTCAAATCTGTCATGTTTTGAGCAAGTTGAGTATTGATTGTCTCTTGCTTTTCAATGAATGCATGCAATGTTTCCTCAAGATTTCTTCTAGGCGGTGGAGCATAAGGAGGTGCATATCCATGAGAATTTTGAAAATTGTGGTGTGCTTGAAATGGTGGTTGTGAAGTTTGTGCATTGTTGTTCTCACTCTTCCAACTAAAATTTGGGTGATTTCTCCAACCAGGGTTGTATGTTTGGGAGTATGGGTTGTGGTTCACCCTTTGGAAACTGTTTAAAGCATGGGCTTGTTCATGGAGACATTCTTTAAAAGAAGGCAAGGTTGGACAATCATTGGTTGAGTGTTCATTTGTTTCACAGATTTGACACACAATGTTTTCAACAGATTTTAATTGACCACTCTTTTTCAATTCTAGTGCCTCGACTTTTTTAGCTAAAGATGCAAACTTGGCTTGAAGGTCATGATCTTCCCTAAAGTTGTACATACCTCCACTAGATGTATGAGGTTGAGTTTTACTCGGTGCCTCATAAGTACCCGCGGTGTCCCAATTTTGAGCATTTTCAGCTAACAAGTCTAAGTACTCCATTGCTTCATCAGGGTCTTTATCTTCAAAAGTTCCATTGCACATCAATTCAACCATTTGTCTATCTTTAGGTGTCAACCCTTCATAGAAATGTGAAACCAATCTCCATGTTTCAAAACCATGATGAGGGCAAGTACTAAGCAAGTCTCGATACCTATCCCAACATTGGTAAAATGTTTCTCCTGGTTTTTGAATGAAAGTGGTGATTTGTCTCTTGAAAGAGTTTGTTCTATGAGATGGGAAAAACTTCTTTAAAAACTGTTGTTGCATTTCATCCCAAGCACGAATGGATCCTGGTCTCAAATTTTGTAGCCATGTTTTAGCTTTATCTTTTAATGAAAAAGAAAAAAGCTTTAATCTGATGGTGTTCATGCTACAATTTAAATTATTATATGTGTTGCACACCTCCTCAAATTCTCTTAAATGCAAGTATGGAGTTTCCAATTCCAAACCATGAAAAGAAGGTAAAAGTTGAATAATGCCTGGTTTAAAATTAAAATGAGATGTATCGGGAGGAAAAACTATGCATGATGGTGCACTTGTTCTTGTGGGATTCATGTGGTCTCTAAGTGTTCTAACACGGTTATTCTCATTATTTTCATTATGAAGTGATTGATTATCTTCCTCAGCCATATTTTCTGAAAATGATGAGGATACCCTACAAAGTCTACCACTTGATGTACGTGACCACACTCTCATGCACGTGTAGGAATAAAAAAAAAAAAAGAAGAAAGCAAAAGAAGGAGGAAGAAAACAAAATAAAAAGAAACAAAAGAAAAGAAACAAAGTTATATACAAGAAAGGTGAAAAGAGAAAATAAAATAAATACTATAATTTATACAAGAACTTACCTCCCCGGCAACGGCGCCAAAAACTTGACACGACTAAAAGGTTGATGTCTTCTCCCAAGTGCAGGAGTGTCGAAGTAATAAATAACCCGGCAAGGCCGGGGTCGAACCACAAGGAGGTTAATTGTACAAATTATAAACAACAATTATAAAATAACAATAACAACAACAACAACAACAACAATAATAATAATAATACTAATAATAATAATAATAATAATAATAATAATAATAATAAAGAGAAGAAGAAGAAGATGATGATGATGAGAACTTAGAGATGAAATATTAATGTAAGGATTAAACAATAATAATAACAAATGTCAAGGTTAGATCTTATTATTGAATTGGAAACCACACACAAAGGAGGTTCCAATCAGATTATATATTGTTAACATGATTACATTAGTCATCTTATTCAATTAATGCTAATACTTGTAAATCTCGTCAAGCATTCATGATTATAACTTATGTTAACAACAAATCAAGTTCCTTTCATAGCTCAGGTGTCGGTTATACCATACATTATAGGCCATGAAAGTGCCAAGCATTTGTTGTACCAAGTGTTATACAACATAAATCAAGATTAGTCATTTAACAAGCAAAGTATTAAAGAGTGAACAAGATAACAAATATAAAACATGTTAGTATCAAATATTAAGGTCCATATTAAGTTTACACTATACTTATTCTTACACCATTAGTGTAACCTTTTCACCTTGACATAACTAACTTAGCTAGACATAATGAAAGAAAGCAAAATAGATAAACAAAATAAGAACATAAAAGTTAACTAAGTAAAGGAAAGGAAATGAAAGGCATAAACTTAATATTAATGAAAACAAAGCATAAAAAAATACAAAGAGAGAAAGGAAGAGTATGATCTTGATCTGGAAACCAAGATGCCTAAATGCATGGCAAATGCCTCCTTTTATAGGCCAAAATTGGGAACTATTGATTTGATGACTAATTGATAAGTGGGTGGCCAACTTTTGACTTGGTGACAATCCTTATCTTCTCTTGTCTGCCTAAAACGTCATTGATAAAGTCAAAATTGGAGCCAGTTGTAAACATGAAAGTTGTAGGCAATTGTCTCAGCTTTCTTGTGTAAAACATTCAGCTCATTTGGACTTTTAGAACTCCAGATATGGCCAAAATACCGAACAGTGCTTGGGCTGGAAGACAGATTCGGGCTTCTTTGTTGTTGCTACAATTTGGACTTGATAATGGCCTTTTTAGATCTTGGGCTCCATATGAATGTTGTAGGCCTATGTCTTACCTTTCCATCCATATAAATTGGACCTAAATCTGAGATCTGTAGCTCCAGATATGACCCAATTACCGAACAGTGTTCCGGTTTGGATTGCACCGACATCTCTTCTCTAAGTTTGACCATCTCTTTATCCTTGCAATTTAAGTTCTTCAAGTCATCAATAAATCCTTTCATTTATGTGATAGGCCTGCATTAAAAATAGATATTTACCACAAATTATAGGTATCTTATATTATTAGATACATTATTATAAAACATATTTTAGTTAAGGAGTTATTGATACTTCAAGTGCAAAATGATGATATAAAACCATGATAAAAATGCACTTTTAAGTACTAATGATTTCCCATCTAACTTAAAGGTTGTGTGTGTGCTTTTCAAAAATTAAAGCATATGATGCATGAGGCAATTTTATACAATGTATAAACAAACATGTACATAATTTTAAAGTGTGTAAGCAATAAATAAAAAATATGCATAGTAAAAACATGCAAATCAACAAATAAAACACAATAATCAGACAAAAACAATGTTTAGTATACAAGGTCCCTAGAGGAGTCGCTATAATGTCACACGTGTATGGCGTCGTGGCGATCATCCACCATCCAGGAAAAATAGAAATGATGTATTTCTGGCAAAATATGAAAAGATAAGGAATTCTTGTTTCTTTTATCAGTGGAAAATTTGAATAGAATCGTCATATAATATTCTGGTTATAAGGAATCCTAACTAGTCTCAAAAATCGGGTACAGAGACTGGTTGCATAAAAAAAAGGTATTAGCACCCCAAATATACCCTACCTAAGGTAGGCTGCATTGTTTTGTCTAATAAAATTTAAAATCTTGCTTTGTGGTTTTTAATTATTGGTCTGCCTAAGATTTAAGACAAACTCTCCTCAATAAGGAGGTTTTTATCTTAATACGATAAAACTTAATCGTTCTATTGTCTAAAAAAAAAAATATCCAGAACACGCATTACGTGTAATGTCATACCTTGGATACTAATAGACAAACAAAATAAAATTTTTGTTATTTTTGAAATTTTGATCAATGTTCTCTTGACTTTAATAAACTGGTTACTAAAGCCAAAATGCATGCTAAAACATTGTTTTGTTGAGTATGAAAAACACAATATGATTTTTTTAAAACTTTGAGACACTTGGTCATATGCACAAAAATAGTTTTTCTGTATTTTTAAAAGTTTTGATGAAAACCGAGTATTTTAATACTAGATTCGTATTTTTTTAAAATGAAAAAAAAAACAGACTAAGATTAAACAAAACAATATAAAATAATACACGAGGGAAATTATAAATATTGAAAAATATTTTTTCTTTTAATTTTTTTAAAATGGGCCGGACCTGACCCAAATGCATGGGCTGAGCCAGACATGGTGATTAGTACTCAAAAGCGTATTTTTTTTATCAATGTTTTATGTTATCATTTTTGCACTTGAAATATCAATAACTCCTTAAATTAAGCATGTTTTATCATAATATATCTAATAATATAAGCTACCTTTAATTTATGGTAAATATTTATTTTAAATGCAGGCCTATCACATAAATAAAAGGATTGATTGATGAATTTAAGAATTGAAATTGAAAGGACAAATAGATGGCCAAACTTAAAAAAGAGATGCCGGTGCACTCCATATCGGAACACTGTTTGGTACTTGGGTTATATCTGGAGCTCTAGATCTCAGATTTAGGTCTAGTTTATATGGATGGAAAGGTAAGATATAGGCCTACAACTTTTATTTGAGCCCAAGATTTAAAAAGGTCATTCTCAAGTCTAAATTATAGCAACAACAAAGAAGTTTGAATATATCCTCTAGCCCGAGCACTATTCAGTATTTGACCCATATTTGGAGTTATAAAAGTCTAAATGACCTAAAGTTTTTACACACGAAAGATGAGACAATTTCCTATAACTTTCATGTTTTCAAGTGACTCTAATGTTGATGTTATCAATGACGTTTTAGAAAGACAAGAGAAGATAAGGATTATCACCAAGTCAAGAATTGGCCACCCACTCATCAATTAGCCATCAAATCAATAGTTTCCAATTTTGGCCTATAAAAGTAGGCATTTGCCATGCATTTAGGCATCTTGGTTTCTAGATCAAGATCATGCTTTGCTTTCTCTCTTTGTATTTTTTGTAATGTTTATGGTTATTTATTACTTCGACATTCCTGCACTTGGGAGAAGACATCAATCTTTTAGTTGTGTCAAGTTTTTGGTGTCGTTGTCGGGGAGGTAAGTTCTTGTACAAATTATAGTATTTATTTTATTTTCTCTTTTCACTTTTCTTGTATATAACTTTATTTCTTTTGTTTTATTTGTCTTTATTTTCTTTTCTTCCTCCTTCTTTTGCTTTTTTCTTCTTTTTATTTTATTCCTACACGTGCATGAGAGTGTGGTCACGTACATCAAGTGATAGACTTTTTAGGGTATCCTCATCATTTTCAAAAAATATGGCCAAAAAAGATAATCAATCACTTCATAATGAGAATAACTGTGCTAGAACACTTAGAGACCATATGAATCCCACAAGAACAAATGCACCATCATGCATAGTTTTTCCTCCCGATGCATCTCATTTTAATTTTAAGCCAAACATTATTCAACTTTTACTTTCTTTTCATGGCTTAAAATTGAAAAATCCGTACTTGTATTTAAGGGAATTTGAGGTTTTCAACACATCTAATGACTCAAATTGTAGCGTGAACACCATCATATTAAAGCCTTTTTCTTTTTCATTAATAGATAAAGCTAAAACATGGCTATAAAATTTGAGACTAGGATCTATTCGTGCTTAGGATGAAATACAACAACAGTTTTTAAAGAAGTTTTTCCCATCTCACAAAACAAACTCTTTTAAAAGACAAATCACCACATTCACTCAAAAACCAGGAGAAACATTTTACCAATGTTGGGATAGGTATCGAGACTTGCTTAATACTTGCCCTCATCATGGTTTTGAAACATGGAGATTGGTTTCACATTTTTATGAAGGGTTAACACCTAGAGATAGGCAAATGGTTGAATTGATGTGCAATGGAACTTTTGAAAATAAAGACCCTGATAAAGCAATAGAGTCCTTAGACTTGTTAGCTGAAAATGCTTAAAATTAGGACACTGCAGGTATTTACGAGGCACCGAGTAAAACTCAACCTCATACATCTAACGGAGGTATGTACAACCTTAGGGAAGATCATGACCTCCAACCCACGTTTGCATCTTAAGCTAGAAAAGTTGAGACACTAGAATTGAAAAGGAGTATGCAATTAAAATTTGTTGAAAACACTGTATGTCAAATATGTGAAACAAATGAACACTCAACCAGTAACTGTCCAATCTTGCCTTATTTTAAGGAATGTCTCCATGAACAAGCCCATGCTTTAAACAGTTTTCAAAGGGCCAACCACAACCCATACTCGTAAATACACAACCTTGGTTGGAGAAATCACCCAAATTTTTGTTGGAAGAGTGATAATAACAATGTACAAACTTCACAACCACCGTTTCAAGCATACCACAATTTCCAAAATTCTCATGGATATGCACCTCCTTATGCTCCACCTCCTAGAAGAAATCTTGAGGAAACATTGCATGTATTCATTGAAAAACAAAAACAATCAATACTCAACTTGCTCAAAACATGACAGATTTTAAAGATACTCTTGCAAAATTGACACCTGTCTCAGTTTCCAAGAGAAAGGTAAGTTTCCATCTCAACCACAATAAAATCCCAAAGGGAAATACAATATAAATGCAAGTTGTTCCGGAAGCCAACACATGGATCAAGTCAAATCAGTCACTACTCTTCGCAATGGTAAGGTTTTATTTGATAATTCTCAACTCCATTTATTCTTTAAAGAGCTAAGATCAAGATGGGGCAGTCCATTTATTAAGAAATATGTGTATCCTTATGGGGCCTTTGATATTGAGAATTTAATAAATGACAATGTTTTTAAGAAAAATAGACATCGTTTGAAAGCTTACTTTGATAATTTTCCTAGTGAAAATGAATCAACTAGTTTGAATGATCTTATAGATAAAGGTTGATTATTTTGTTTTTCTCACATTGTTTTTGTGTTTCTTTTTGAGTGATTTTTGCTAGATTCTTTGATCCCGGTCAAATGACGGAAAACGATACTCCGTGACTTAAATCGGTTCTTTTAGTTTCCCATAATAAATAATATCTATGTATATATTTGTGCAATTCTTTGAATCTCTCTTCCAATTCTTATTTGAAAATGAACACTAATCTTGAAAAATTGAAAAAGTATTTTCCCGCTTTGCCTCAGAATATGATTACAAAAATTTACCGTGCTAGATGTGTAAGATTGAGGTTGTTAATGAATCATGGAATTCCTCAAGATATTTGCTAGTTGATTGAAGCAAAGGTTCAATTATTAGGTGAGTCCTCTAAGTCCTTCATTTCACATATGTCTAGAACAAGTAAAAGCACTTTTGTAAAGAAACATTGTGCAAAACGACTGAAAATCTGTCATCGATGTGCTAGATGGACTTGTAATGCACAATGTGGTTATTTAGGAATGGTATCTATAAACCGTAAAGATAAACTACAATTCATTAAGGATGGCCTGAGTAAGGAGTCTTTAGATAATCTTCTATTAACTTTTGAAACGCATCCTAGTGGAGATGTGCATCATGTAATTCATGATCTATGACCACTATTTCATAAAGAACATGCTCAACTTTGTTTTGGAAATCCATCTAAAAAAGACTATGTTTGCTAGTTTTTTTTAAAAACTGGATGGGAAACTTATCCCCGACCCATAGAGGGCGTTTAAGCCGTTCTTGGACGTAAAACCAAGGAAAGATGTGAGTCATAATTACAACTATGATTTGAGTTTTAGTTTGTAAAAACTTGTGTCTTTTGGTTTTATAAATTATTTTCCTATTTTAATCCTTTGATTACTAGGGACTAGTAATAAACTGGTTGGGGGGGTGTAATTAGTACTTAAAAGTGTATTTTTATCAAGGTTTTATATCATCATTTTACACTTGAAGTGTCAATAACTCCTTAACTAAAACATGTTTTATAATAACATATCTAATAATATAAGATAACTTCAATTTATAAAAAATGTTCATCTTAAACGCATGCTTGTCACATAAATAAAAAGATTGATTGATAAATTTAAGTACTGAAATTGAAAGGATAAATAAATGGCCACATTTCAGAAAGAGATGCTGGTGTAGTCTAAACTGGAACACTATTCGGTAATTGGGTCATATCTAGAGTTGTAAATCTTTGATTTCGGTCTACTTTATATGGATAGAAAGGTAAGACATAGGCCTACAACTTTTATGTGAGGTCTAGTTTTAAAAAGACCATTTTCAAGTCTAAATTATAGCAACCTACTCATGAATTAGTCATTAAATCAATAGTTTCCAATTTTGGCCTATAAAAGGAGGTATTTACCATGTATTTAGGCATCTTGGTTTCTAGATCAAGATCATGCTGTTGTTTTTTTTTATCTTTGTATTGCTTATGTTTTGCTTTCATTAATTTTAAGTTTATACCTTTCATTTCCTTTCCTTTACTTAATTAACTTTTAACTTATTTATGCTATTATTTTGTTTATTTATTTTTCTTTTTTCATTATGTTTAGTTAAGTTTATTATGTCAAGGTGAAAAGGTTACAATAATGGTGTAAGAATAAGTATAATCTAAACTCAATATATACCTTAATGTTTGATACTAACATGTTTTGTATTTGTTATCTTGTTCACTCTTTAATATTTTGCTTGTTAAATGACTAATATAGATTTATATTGTATAACACTTGGTACAACAAATACTTGGTACTTTCATAGCCCATACTGTATAGTATAACCGACATTTGTGCTATGAAAGGAACTTGATTTATTGTTAACATAACTTATAATCGTGAATGCCTGGCAACATTTACAAGTATTAACATTAATCGAATAAGATAACTAATATAATCATATTAATAATTTATAATATGATTGGAACCTCCTTTATGTGTGGTTTCCAATTAAATAATAAGAGTTTATACTATACTTGTTTAACATACCATTAGTGGATCCTCTAACCTTGACATTTGTTGTTATCATTGTTTAATCCTTACATTAATTTTTCATCTCAAAGTTCTCATCAACTTCTTTATTATTATTATTATTATTACGGTTACCACTGCTACTATTATTGTTATTGTTGTTATTTGACACGACTAAAAGATTTATATCTTCTTCCAAGTGTAGGAGTATCGAAGTAATAAATAACCTGGAAAAACCAGGGTCGAACCACAAGGAGCTTAATTATAAAAATTATAATAACAATAATACAACAACAATAATAATAACAATAACAACAATAATAATAGTAATAACAATAATAATAATAAAAATAACAACAACAACAACAACAACAACAACAACAATAATAATAATAATAATAATAATAATAATAATAGAAGGAGAAGAAGAAGAAAAAGATGAGAATTTTGAGGTGGAATATTAATGTAAGGATTAAACAATGATAATAACAAATGTTAAGGTTAGAGGTTCCACTAATGGTATTGTTGTAATCCATTTTTGGGTACCCCATAAATAAATAAAAAATTAAAAAAACAAAAAACAAAACAAAACCGTGTTGTTTTGACACTGTTCTTGTTCCCACATGCTGCTAGAGCCCCACGTCTCCTTAAAACAAGAAACAATGACTGCATGCTACTCCCAAAACTTAAAGGTCCATGCCCCCTGCTCTCCATGCGCAGCGACGCCTTCCCCGCTCCCCCTTCACCTATAAATATTGCCCTTAGCAGCTGCAATAGGAGAGTTTTTTTTAGAGGGGGAAGGACAATAGTTAGAATTTTTGAATGAGAAAGAGGGCTGGAAAACTAAAACAGGGGGGAAGTTGTTAAATGAAAGAGAGGGGAATGGGAAAGAAGTAAAGGAAACCAAGAGAAGAAGCAATGCCTTTGTAGAGGGGAAGAGACAACAGCTGCTGTTAGTGAGCTTCCCAGCACTGCCACCGTTAGAACCACCAGGAGACCTCGTTGGCTGCCTCTCCACCACTGCCAGCATCACCCCTAGCTGCCACTACCCTTCTAGTCGCCAACAGAACACTATCAGCAATAAAAGGAGAAGATAAAACAAGGGTAGAGGAGAAAGAGAGGAGAGAAACCAATGCTGAAACAGCAGGGAGGAGGAAGAGCCGCCATGACAACATCACCGCCAAACCGGTCACCAGCATCACTGTCACCGCCAAACCAGACACCAGCATCACTGTCAGCTTCTCAGCCCAGGTAAGTGATGATGCACAGTATTAATTAACTAGTTACTATGTAGGTGCACAATATTAATTAACTAGCTAGTATGCAGACTAATTAATTAACAGGTTACTATGGTCATGTACAGTAACCCTGTTACTATGTGTGTACAGTAACCTGGTTATTGTTGTTCCGGGCTAGAATATTAGCCCAACTCATACGGTTGGGTTGAGTCCAGCCCTGTAGGAAGTAGGCCCGTTTTATTTTTGGGTCGATTTCGGCCTAGTTTCCTTTTGGGTCGGGTCTGGCCCATTCATAGAATCTATGATTTTCTACAAATTTTATTACTGCATTTTGATCAATATCAGTTTGTATTTTTATACTGTAAAGATACATATCCTGTATTAAAATACCCGGTTTTCATTAAGTCATAAAAAAAATATAAAAATAAAAATGTTTTGTTTTCATACATACGACCTAGTCTCTCCAATATATATATATATATATATATATATATATCATCTCATCATATTTTCATAGGACAAAGAAAATTTCAAAAAATATATGTATCAACATGCATTTTGGTTTTAATAACCAATTTCTTCAAGCCACGAGAACTAGGTCAATATTTAAAAAATTCCTAAAAAATTATTTTGTTTTCTTTTAATATCTGAGGTTACAATCTTGTACGTAAGACGTATTCCAAAAATTAAATTCTTATGTTTAGGTTAGAGTTACCTGATAAAATAAGGATCTCCTTATAGAGGAGGACTTTTCTTAAACCATACCAATAACTAGGAAACATGAAAAAAAACTTAGATTTTATCAGAAAATAAAACAATGCAGCTTACCTTAGGTAGGACATATTTGGGGTGCTAATACCTTCCCTTTACGCAACCAGTCCCCGTACCCAATCTCCGAGACCAGTTAAGGTTCCTAGTGACCAAAACACTAGGTGGCGACTCACAATTCATTTTCCACCAATAAAAGACTAGATTTTCTTGTTCCCTTATATTTTCCAAATAGATATTATACATTTCCTGATAAAGTGGAAAACTCATCACGACACCACACACATGCAGTAGAATGGTGACTCCATTAGGGACCTTGTGGACTAAGCATTGTTTTTGTTTGATTTGTATTTGTTGTCGTGTTTTTATTGTTAATATGCCTTTCCATTTGTTATTTGCTTGTGCATTTTAAATATTTTACACATATTGTTAATGCATTGTATAGAATTGTTGCATGCATCTTATAAAATTGTCACATGCATCGCATACTTTGATTTTGAGAAGCACACACAAGCTTTAAGATAGGTGGGGGATTAGTGACACGATGAAAAGATTGATGTCTTCTCCCAAGTGCAGGAGTGTCGAAGTAATAAATAACCCGGCAAGACCGGGGTCGAACCACAGGGAGGTTAATTGTACAAATTATAATAACAATAATACAACAACAATAACAATAACAATAACAACAACAACAATAATAACAGTAGTAGTAGTAGTAGTAGTAGTAGTAGTAGTAGTAGTAGTAGTAGTAGTAGTAGTAGTAGTAGTAGTACTAATAATAATAATAATAATAATAATAATAATACTAGTAGTAGTAGTAGTAGTAGTAGTAGTAATAATAATAATAATAATAAAGAAAGAGAAGAAGAAGATGATGATGAGAACTTGGAGATGGAAAATTAATGTAAGGATTAAACAATAATAGTAACAAATGTCAAGGTTAGAGGTTCCACTAATGGTATATCAAACAAGTATAGTATAAACTCTTGTTATTGAATTGGAAACCACACATAAAGGAGGTTCCAATCAGATTATATATTGTTAACATGATTACATTAGTCATCTTATTCAATTAATGCTAATACTTGTAAATCTCGTCAAGCATTCATGATTATAACTTATGTTAACAACAAATCAAGTTCCTTTCATAGCTCAGGTGTCGGTTATACCATACATTATGGGCTATGAAAGTGCCAAGTATTTGTTGTATCAAGTGTTATACAACATAAATCAAGATTAGTCATTTAACAAGCAAAGTATTAAAGAGTGAACAAGATAACAAATATAAAACATGTTAGTATCAAACATTAAAGTCCATATTAAGTTTACACTATACTTATTCTTACACCATTAGTGTAACCTTTTCACCTTGACATAATTAACTTAGCTAGACATAATGAAAGAAAGAAAAATAGATAAACAAAATAAGAACATAAAAGCTAACTAAGTAAAGGAAAGGAAATGAAAGGCATAAACTTGATATTAATGAAAGCAAAGCATAAATATTACAAAGAATACAAAGAGAGAAAGGAAGAGCATGATCTTGATTTGGAAACCAAGATGCCTAAATGAATGGCAAATGCCTCCTTTTATAGGCCAAAATTAGGAACTATTGATTTGATGACTAATTGATAAGTGGGTGGCCAACTTTTGACTTGGTGACAATCCTTATCTTCTTTATCTGCCCAAAACGTCATTGATAACGTCAAAATTGGAGCCAGCTAAAAACATGAAAGTTGTAGGCAATTGTCTCAGCTTTCTTGTGTAAAAAATTCAGCTCATTTGGACTTCTAGAACTCCAGATATGGCCAAAATACCGAACAATGCTTGGGCTGAAAGACAGATTCGGGCTTCTTTGTTGTTGCTACAATTTGGACTTGATAATGGTCTTTTTAGACCTTGGACTCCATATGAAAGTTGTAGGCCTATGTCGTACCTTTCTATCCATATAAATTGGACCTAAATTTGAGATATATAGCTCCAGATATGACCCAATTACCGAACAGTGTTCCGGTTTGGATTGCACCGACATCTCTTTTCTAAGTTTGGTCATCTCTTTATCCTTGCAATTTAAGTTTTTCAAGTCATCAATCAATCCTTTCATTTATGTGATAGGCCTGCATTAAAAATAGACATTTACCACAAATTATAGGTATCTTATATTATTAGATACATTATTATAAAACATATTTTAGTTAAGGAGTTATTGATACTTCAAGTGCAAAATGATGATATAAAACCATGATAAAAATGCACTTTTAAGTACTAATCACACCCCCCAACCAGCTTATTACTAGTCCTTAGTAATCAAAGCGTTAAAACAATTTGCAAATTTCACAAAGCAAGGTATTCATCATTTAATTTCCATTAATCTATCCAGATAAACAAACTCTCATTAAATTTATATATCTGCTCAATACCACTTAACAAGATATTAATAAACCTTTCTTTTGTGCTCAATGTATCAACACATAATTATGGGAGTTTTCTTGGAAGAAAACAAAATTTTTTTTGTTCTAATGTTTAAGGTTAACTTCCTTGGGTTGGGATTATTATTTTTGTCTTTTAAAAAAAAAATAATCTATATACATATAATTTAAAAACATCATGCATCTTTAACCCATGTAACGAGCTTTCAGCTAATGACTCCCAGACCAGTTGGTCTTAGGACATTAGGTGTTAAGACACCCCAACGAGCTTAGTAACTCAGGTCGCAGATACTGATATGTAGATAGTGTAATGTTTGATTCCCTTAAGCTTTTCTCCTCAACCCATGTAACAAGCGTTGGGCCAATAGCTCCCAAGTCAGTTGACTTTAGGGTATTAGGTGTTAAAAAACCCCTTCGGGCTTAATTGCTTAGGTTAGGGAGGCTACGAAACCAAACTTATCTATATTTTTATTATCATCATTTTTTTCTTTTTTTTTTCTTTTTTTTTCTTTTTTTTTCTTTTTTTTTTAATTATATACAATCCCTTTCCCTTAGTTGTTACCTTTAACAAAAGAACATAAATAATGTAATAATCCAATATGCAACCCACAATCATATGTTAAAGTGTGTGTGTGTAAATTAAGGTTTAAGAATACATGTTAAATAAGTATATGAGCAGAATTAAGCGGTAACAATACGAGAGTTTGTAAACCTGAATATTTCAGGAAGTATTATAATAGACCTTGTTAAGAATGGTTACTAAGATGCGTCTCGAGAGTCACTTTAATAAAAGAACTCCTTTACTCTGCCATCCTAGTAACAACAATTATGCACATGCTTTATGAAATGAAAAATAATTTTTTTTTTTATCAACTACTACCCTCTCCCCCCAACCAAAACGAGACATTGTCCTCAATGTTCTAAGGTAGAAAGATAGAGTATAAAAGATATCACCTGAAATAACGAACACTCACAAAACCTGAAACACACTGAAACAAAAATAAGAAATAACAAAACATAATAATAAAACCAAAAGACACAAAAATTCACAAATGAAGGCTGAAATCCAATCTAAGCTTTTTACGGCTTCCCGTAGATGACCAATTTATGTGACTCATGGAAGGATCAATCACAGGAATGAAAGATTGTAGTTGGTCAATCAATTGTTCAGCAGTAGTAGCAGAGATTATGATTTGTCGTGCAGAAGATGTTAAAAATTCCTGTTCCACAGCATGATCAAGAAAAGACAACAACTTATCATAATAACCATTAACATTTAACAAACCTATGGGTTTATGGTGAATGTGCAATTGAGCCCAAGAGGAAATATGAAAGATCTCTTCCAATGTGCCTAGACCACCTGGTAAAGCAATGAAAGCATCAGCATGGTTAAACATTGCATTCATTCGAGCCGACATTGTGGAGACCTGAAGTTCCTCTCCAATTGTTTTTTCCAATGATGTCCCCTTGTGCCAAAGCTTCAGGGACGACCCCCAAAACTTGACTACCTCCTAAAAATGCAGCTATTGACACACCTCCCATTAACCCAAGACTGCCTCCCCCATACACTAAATGAATCTTTCTCTCAGCTAGCACCTGACCAAGATGATTTGCTGATTCTAAAAACTCCTTTTCTTTCCCAGGACTAGATCCACCAAAAACACAAATATTTCTTATTTGATGACTTGAGGAACTTGCCATTTCTACACACTTCTGTATTTTTTGAATGTATGGCTTGAGTAGAAATGAGAGGAAGGAAAAGAGGGTTTTATAGATGAGAAATTAGAAAGGAAATCATAACACCTATATGTAGGCCAGCTAGAGTCTCACACTCTTTCTCTCTCTTTTTATTTATTTATTTATTTACTTTTAAAAAAACATGTGTATGTACAGGTAGTTGTGATTATGGCTCACATCTTCCCTTGGTTTTACGTCCAAGAACGGCTTAAATGTCCTCTATGGGTCGGGGATAGGCTTCCCATCCAGGTTTCTTAAAAACTGGCAAACAGGGTCTTTTTTAGTCAGATTCCCAAGACTAAGTCGATCATGTTCTTTATGAAATAGTGGCCATAAATCATGACTTGCACGATGCACATCTCCACTAGGATGCGTCTCAAGAGTCAATAGAAGATTATCTAAAGACTCCTTACTCAGGCCATCCTTAATGAATTGTATTTTATCTTCACGGTTTATAGATACCATTCCTAAAGAACGACATTGTGTATTACAAGTCCATCTAGCACATCGATGACAGACATCCAGTTGTTTTGCACGACGCTTCTTTGCAAAAGTGCTTTTACCTGTTCCAGGCATGTGTGAAATAAAGTTAGAGGACTCACCTGATAATCGGACCTTTGCTTCAATTAACTAGCGAATATCTTCAGGAATTCCATGATTCATTAACAATCTCAATCTTGCACATCTAGCACGGTAAATTTTTGTAATCGCATTCTGAGGCAGAGCGGGAAAATACTTTTTCAATTTTTCAAGATTAGTGTCCATTTTCAAATGAGAATTAGAAGAGAGATTCAAAAAATTGCACAAATATATACACAAATATCAGTAATTGTGGGAAACTGAAAGAACCGACTTAAGTCACGGAGTACCGTTGTCCGCCATTTGACCGGGGTGAGAGAAACTAGCAAAAATCACTCAAAAAGAAACACAAAAACAATGTGAGAAAATAAAAATAAAAATAATCAACCTTTATCTACAAGATCATTCCAACCAGTTGATTCATTTTCACTAGGAAAATTATCAAAGTAAGCTTTCAAACGATGTCTATTTTCCTTAAAATCATTGTCATTCATTGAATTCTCAAAATCACAGGCCCCATAGGGATTGCTCCATCTAGGTCTTAGCTCTCTAGGGAATGCATAGAGTCGAGAATTATAAAACAAAACTTTTTGACCAGTATCAATCTTTTGACAATTTTCACAAGTTTTGCAGAATGCATGTGTGTCCTTGAACATGGTGGGCCAATAAAATTCATTTTGAAAGATTTTTGCAGCAGTCTTTTTTGACGAGAAATAACTTCCACATGCTTCAAAATGACAAAGTTTAATGACACTACTTACCTCATTGTCTGGAATGAATCTTTGAAATATTTGATCAGGACAATATTTGAATAAGTTAGGGTCATCACAATAAAAGCTCTTCACTTCGTTCAAAAACTTTTCTTTGTCTTGAATACTCCAATCAGTTGGCAAATCTCCAAAAGAAAGAAAATTGATATTTTTATCATACCAAGGCATTGGACTAAGAGAAAGTAAGGATTCGTTAGGAAAGTAATAATCGATTGGTGTGATGTTAGATGTCGAATCTGTTTTCGCTGTTGACAAAAGATTCGCATCAACATTTTCTGTGCGTTTGTTATCCGTGATTTCTTCCTCAGAATAAATCATTTGCAAATCTTCAGTTTCATCCAATTCATTTTTACTTAAAGTAGATTCAAGTTGATCATAAACTAATTCGTCAATATGATCTACTTCTTGTAAATCATTATCATCTCCAGGTTGCTTGCAAATGTTGAAAATATTCATCTCCAATGTCATGTTTCCAAATGATAGCTTCATCAATCCATTCCTACAATTAATCAATGCGTTAAAAGTTGCAAGAAATGGACGTCCTAAAATAACAGGAAATGCATTACATGCTTCAACAGGTTCTGTGTCCAAGACTATAAAATCCACAGGATAAATGAATTTATCGACTTGTACTAACACATCTTCAATTATTCCTCTAGGCACTTTTACAGATCTATCAGCAAGTAAAAGAGATATAGAAGTTGGTTTTAACTTACCTAGATTGAGACTTTGAAAGACTGAAAATGGAAGTAAATTCACACTAGCACCAAGATCAAGTAAGGCTCTTTCAATTTTATGTTCTCCAATAAAGCAAGAAATTGTAGGACAACCAGGGTCTTTATATTTCAAAGCATTATTGTTTTGAAGAATAGCACTTACTTGTTCGGCTAGAAAGGCCTTCTTTTTCACATTCAGTTTCCTCTTCACAGTGCATAGATCTTTCAAAAATTTAGCATAGGAAGGAACCTGTTTAATAGCATCCAGCAAAGGTATATTGATCCTTACCTGTTTGAAAATTTCAAAAATTTCAGAGTTGTGATTAACTTTCCTTTGTTTAGTCATGGCATGAGGAAATGGAAGTGTTGGCGGTGAATCAGTCGTTTCTTTGCAATTTTCAGATTCATCCCCTTCCTTACCCTCAGAGATTGACTCATCATCTTTCTCATAAGGTTCAAGAGAGGGTTTTTCAATAACCTTACCACTGCGCAGAGTAGTGACTGATTTGACTTGATCCATATGTTGGCTTTCGGAACTACTTACATTTGCATTGTATTGCCCCTTGGGATTTTGTTGTGGTTGAGATGGAAACTTACCTTTCTCTTGGAAACTAAGAGCATATGTTAATTTAGCAAGAGTATCTTTAAAATCTGTCATGTTTTGAGCAAGTTGAGTATTGATTGTCTCTTGCTTTTCAATGAATGCATGCAATGTTTCCTCAAGATTTCTTCTAGAAGGTGGAGCATAAGAAGGTGCATATCCATAAGAATTTTGGAAATTATGGTGTGCTTGAAACGATGGTTGTGAAGTTTGTGCATTGTTGTTCTCACTCTTCCAACTGAAATTTGGGTGATTCCTCCAACCAGGGTTGTATGTTTGGGAGTATGGGTTGTGGTTGGGCCTTTGAAAATTGTTTAAAGCATGGGCTTGTTCATGGACACATTCTTTAAAAGAAGGCAAGGTTGGACAGTTACTGGTTGAGTGTTCATTTGTTTCACAGATTTGACACACAATGTTTTCAACAGATTTTAATTGACCACTCTTTTTCAATTCTAGTGCCTCGACTTTTCTAGCTAAAGATGCAAACTTGGCTTGAAGGTCATGATCTTCCCTAAGGTTATACATACCTCCATTAGATGTATGAGGTTGAGTTTTACTCGGTGCCTCATAAGTACCCGCGGTGTCCCAATTTTGAGCATTTTCAGCTAACAAGTCTAAGTACTCCATTGCTTCATCAGGGTCTTTATCTTCAAAAGTTCCATTGCACATCAATTCAACCATTTGCCTATCTTTAGGTGTTAACCCTTCATAGAAATGTGAAACCAATCTCCATGTTTCAAAACCATGATGAGGGCAAGTACTAAGCAAGTCTCGATACCTATCCCAACATTGATAAAATGTTTCTCCTGGTTTTTGAGTGAAAGTGGTGATTTGTCTCTTGAAAGAGTTTGTTCTATGAGATGGGAAAAACTTCTTTAAAAATTGTTGTTGCATTTCATCCCAAGCACGAATGGATCCTGGTCTTAAATTTTGTAGCCATGTTTTAGCTTTATCTTTTAATGAAAAAGGAAAAAGCTTTAATCTGATGGTGTTCATGCTACAATTTAAGTTATTATATGTGTTGCACACCTCCTCAAATTCCCTTAAATGCAAGTATGGATTATCCAATTCTAAACCATGAAAAGAAGGTAAAAGTTGAATAATACCTGGTTTAAAATTAAAATGAGATGCATCAGGAGGAAAAATTATGCATGATGGTGCACTTGTTCTTGTGGGATTCATGTGGTCTCTAAGTGTTCTAGCACGGTTATTCTCATTATTTTCATTATGAAGTGATTGATTATCTTCTTCGGCTATATTTTCTGAAAATGATGAGGATACCCTACAAAGTTTACCACTTGATGTACGTGACCACACTCTTATGCACGTGTAGGAATAAAATAAAAAAAAAGAAGAAGAAAGCAAAAGAAAGAGGAAGAAAACAAAATAAAAAAACAAAAGAAAAGAAACAAAGTTATATACAAGAAAAGTGAAAAGAGAAAATAAAATAAATACTATAATTTATACAAGAACTTACCTCCCCGGCAACGGCGCCAAAAACTTGACATGACGAAAAGATTGATGTCTTCTCCCAAGTGGAGGAGTGTCGAAGTAATAAATAACCCGGCAAGACCGGGGTCGAACCACAGGGAGGTTAATTGTACAAATTATAATAACAATAATACAACAACAATAATAATAACAATAACAACAACAATAATAATAACAATAATAGTAGTAGTAGTAGTAGTAGTAGTAGTAGTAGTAATAATAATAATAATAATAATAATAATAATAATAATAATAGTAGTAGTAGTAGTAATAATAATAATAATAATAAAGAAAAAGAAGAAGAAGATAATGATGAGAACTTGGAGATGGAAAATTAATGTAAGGATTAAACAATAATAGTAACAAATGTCAAGGTTAGAGGTTCCACTAATGGTATATCAAACAAGTATAGTATAAACTCTTGTTATTGAATTGGAAACCACACACAAAGGAGGTTCCAATCAGATTATATATTGTTAACATGATTACATTAGCCATCTTATTCAATTAATGCTAATACTTGTAAATCTCGTCAAGCATTCATGATTATAACTTATGTTAACAACAAATCAAGTTCCTTTCATAGCTCAGGTGTCGGTTATACCATACATTATGGGCTATGAAAGTGCCAAGCATTTGTTGTACCAAGTGTTATACAACATAAATCAAGATTAGTCATTTAACAAGCAAAGTATTAAAGAGTGAACAAGATAACAAATATAAAACATGTTAGTATCAAACATTAAGGTCCATATTAAGTTTACACTATACTTATTCTTCCACCATTAGTGTAACCTTTTCACCTTGACATAACTAACTTAGCTAGACATAATGAAAGAAAGCAAAATAGATAAACAAAATAAGAACATAAAAGTTAACTAAGTAAAGGAAAGAAAATGAAAGGCATAAACTTGATATTAATGAAAGCAAAGCATAAATATTACAAAGAATACAAAGAGAGAAAGGAAGAGCATGATCTTGATCTGAACACCAAGATGCCTAAATGCATGGCAAATGCCTCCTTTTATAGGCCAAAATTGGGAACTATTGATTTGATGACTAATTGATAAGTGGGTGGCCAACTTTTGACTTGGTGACAATCCTTATCTTCTCTTATCTGCCCAAAACGTCATTGATAACGTCAAAATTGGAGCCAGTTGTAAACATGAAAGTTGTAGGCAATTGTCTCATCTTTCTTGTGTAAAACATTCAGCTCAGTTGGACTTCTAGAACTCCAGATATGGCCAAAATACCGAACAGTGCTCGGGCTGAAAGACAGATTCGGCCTTCTTTGTTGTTGCTACAATTTGGACTTGATAATGGTCTTTTTAGATCTTGGGCTCCATATGAAAGTGTAGGCCTATGTCTTACCTTTCCATCCATATAAATTGGACCTAAATCTGAGATATATAACTCCAGATATGACCCAATTACCGAACAGTGTTCCGGTTTGGATTGCACCGACATCTCTTTTCTAAGTTTGATCATCTCTTTATCCTTGCAATTTAAGTTTTTCAAGTCATCAATCAATCCTTTCATTTATGTGATAGGCCTGCATTAAAAATAGACATTTACCACAAATTATAGGTATCTTATATTATTAGATACATTATTATAAAACATATTTTAGTTAAGGAGTTATTGATACTTCAAGTGCAAAATGATGATATAAAACCATGATAAAAATGCATTTTTAAGTACTAATCAATTAGCGATCTGCCCTATGACTATTGGTCAGGGTTCAGATGCGTGAAACACCCAACTCATATTTGAGTGCCTGCTTGGTAATAGTGGGTATACGTACCTTAACTGTTCCTTACAACGCCCCTATACTGTCTTTACGAAGAACATCACTGGGCAGATATGAGACCCTTTTAAAGACCAGATAGAAAATCTACCCAGTCTCACTTAAATAGAGCTTGTCCTAAGGATATGTATCTTACTTTCATTTGCATCATTATTAATAATGTTAAATTCATCAATCTTGGTTTTAAGCTAAAATCATAGCTAAATACCTATTTTTCCAAGTGTGGGCAAGAATCTCAGTTGACTTAGGGAGCTAAAGGAAAATATCCAAGAATCAATGCTAGTGGGTTGCCTCACATTACCAAGATAAATCATAAGGTAAGTGACTTAGGGAAGTTATTATCTGTTATGGAATATGTTGACGAGACTCATTTTGAAAGGCAATATAGAAAAATTGCATAACTAATAAGGTTACCCGTACAAGCAGCAACAATTAAAGCCGTACTTAATTTTTAGGATCCTAGTTGTTAGTGTTTTACTTTTGAGAACATTAATGACACCTACCTCAGAGAAATACAACAGGATTCTAGACAACAGCCACAAGATCTACCTTAGGCAAAAATTTAAAGACATAGCTTCGGAGGTAGTCAGTTTATTAGGACTGGAAAAAATTAGCCAATGTAGAGTCGTCGAAGGGGTTTTTAAATGGAAGGTCATTAAAGCTCGAATGAAGAAAAAATGTTGAAGAAGGCAAGTTAGGAAATGAATGATATAAGTTGGTGGCCATCGCTATCTTTGGACTAATATTGTTCCCATTTGAAATCAGAGTCACCAGTTTAGAAGCCACAAATGTCTTCATAGAATATGAGTATAATCGGATCAATCCCTTTTCATCCATTTTGGGAGAAACCATGTTATCACTCAACCTCTCCAGGACGCATGGAAAAGGATCCATGAGAGGTTGCATTCCTATGTTGTATTTATATCATATCAAAACACCACGGGACATCTTTAACAACTTCTAGTGGTTTGATCTGTGACCATTAAAAGTTATCATAGATGAGACTTGGAAGAACTGTGATGAGAAAGTATGGATAGATAAATATACAACATTGCCAAGGAGTAACTTTAAATGGAAAGGACCATGAATGAACAACATCATCTGTACAATGAGTTGTGAAAGCAAGATCTAGGTTCCGTTGATCTGTGTAACCTTGATCTGTGAAAGCAAGATCTGCACAATGTCTTCTCCCAAGTGCAGGAGTGTCGAAGTAATAAATAATCTGGCAAGACCGGGGTCAAACCATAGGGAGGTTAATTGTACAAATTATAAATAACAATAATACAACAATAATAAAAATAAAAATAACAACAACAATAATAGTAATGATAATAATAATAATAATAGTAGTAGTAGTAGTAGTAATGATAATAATAATAATAATAAAGAAGAAGAAGAAGAAGAAGAAGAAGATGAGAACTTTGAGATGAAATATTAACATAAAGATTTAACAACGATAACAAATAATGTCAAGGTTAGAGGATCCACTAGTGATATGTCAAACAAGTATAGTATAAACTCTTATTATTTAATTGGAAACCACATATAAAGGAGGTTCCAATCTGATTATAGATTATTAGCATGATTACATTAGCCATTTTATTTGATTAATATTAATACTTGTAAATCTTGTCAAGCATTCATGATTATAACTTATGTTAACAACAAATCAAGTTCCTTTCATAGGTCAGGTGTCGGTTATACCATACATTATGAGCTATGAAAGTGCCAAGCATTTGTTGTACCAAGTGTTATACAACATAAATCAAGATTAGTCATTTAACAAGCAAAGTATTAAAGAGTGAACAAGATAACAAATATAAAACATGTTAGTATCAAACATTAAAGTCCATATTAAGTTTACATTATACTTATTCTTACACCATTAGTGTAACCTTTTCACCTTGACATAATTAACTTAGCTAGACATAATGAAAGAAAGAAAAATAGATAAACAAAATAAGAACATAAAAGTTAACTAAGTAAAGGAAAGGAAATGAAAGGCATAAACTTACTATTAATGAAAGCAAAGCATAAACATTACAAAAAATACAAGATTATAATCATGAATGCTTGACTTGGTGACAATCCTTATCTTCTCTTGTCTGCCCAAAACGTCATTGATAACGTCAAAATTGGAGCCACTCAAAAACATGAAAGTTATAGGCCTATGTCTTACCTTTTCATCCATATAAAGTAGACCTAAATCTGAGATCTATAGCTCCAGATATGACCCAATTACCGAAGAGTGTTCCGATTTGGATTGCACCGACATCTCTTTTGTAAGTTTGGTCATCTCTTTCCCCTTGCAATTTAAGTTCTTAAAGTCATCAATCAATCCTTTTATTTATGTGATAGGCTTGCATTTAAAATGAACATTTACCACATATTAAAGGGATCTTATATTATTAGATATATTATTATAAAACATGTTTTAGTTAAGGAGTTATTCATACTTCAAGTGCAAAATGATGATATAAAACCTTGATAAAAATGCACTTTTAAGTACTAATCACACCCCTCAACCAGCTTATTACTAGTCCCTAGTAATCAAAGCGTTAAAATAGAAAAACAATTTACAAATTCCACAAAGTAAGGTATTCATCATTTAACTTTCATTAATCTATCTAGATAAACAAACTCTCGTTAAATTTACATACGTGCTCAATACCTCTTAACAAGATATTCATAAACCTTTCTTTTGTGCTCAATGTATCAACACATAATTATGGGGCTTTTTTTGTAAGAAAATAAAATTTTTATTCTAATATTTAAGGTTAACTTCCTTAGGTTGGGATTATTATTTTTGTCTTTTTCTTTTTTTTGTTAAATATATATACATATAATTTAAAAACACCATGCATCTTTAACCCATGTAACGAGCTTTCCGCTAATGACTCCAGACTAGTTGGTCTTAAGGCATTAGGTGTTAAGACACCCCTACGAGCTTAGTAACTCGGGTCGCAGATACTGATATGTAGATAGTGCAATGTTTGATTCCCTTAAGCTTTTCTCCTCAACTCATGTACCAAGTGTTGGGCCAATAGCTGCCAAGTTAGTTGACTTTAGGGTATTAGGTGTTAAAACACCCTTCGGGCTTAACTGCTTAGGTTAGGGAGGCTACGAAACCAAACTTATCTATATTTTTATTATTATCATTTTTTTTCTTTTATTTAATTATATACAATCCCTTTCCCTTAGTTGTTACCTTTAACAAAAGAACATAAATAATGTAATAATCCAATATGCAACCCACAATCATATGTTAAAGTGTATGTGTGTAAATTAAGGTTTAAAAATACATGTTAAATAAGTATATGAGTAGAATTAAATGATAACAATGCGAGAGTTTGTAAACCTGAATATTTTGAAGAAATATTATAATAGAACTTGTTAAGAATGATTACTAAGAAGTGTCTCAAGAGTCACTTTAACAAAAGAGCTCCTTTACTCTGCCATCCTAGTAACAACAATTATGCACATGTTTTATGAAATGAAAAATAATTTTTTTTTATCAACTATTACCCTCTCCCTCCAACCAAAACGAGAGATTGTCCTTAATGTTCTAAGATAGAAAGATAAAGTATAGAAGATATCACCTGAAATAACAAACACTAACAAACCTAAAACACACTCAAACAAATATAAGAAACAATAAAACACAATAATAAAACCAAAAGACACAAATATTCATAAATGAAGGCTCAAATCCAATCTAAGCTTTTTATGGCTTTCCTTAGATGACCAATTTATATGACTCATGAAAGGATCAATCCCAGGAATGAAAGATTGTAGTTGGTCAATCAATTGTTCAGTAGTAGAAGTAGAGATTATGATTTGTGGTGCAGAAGATGTTAGAAATTCCTGTTCCACAGCATGATCAAGAAAAGACAACAACTTATCATAATAACCATTAACATTTAACAAACCTATGGGTTTACGGTGAATGTTCAGTTGAGCCCAAGAGGAAATATGAAAGATCTCGTCCAATGTGCCTAAACCACCTGGTCAAGCAATGAAGGCATCAGCATGGTTAAACATTGCATTCATTCGAGCTGACATTGTGGAGACTTAAAGTTCCTCTCCAATTATTTTTCCAATGATGTCCCCTTGTGCCAAAGCTTCAGGGACGACCCCTAAAACTTGACTACCTCCTAAAAATGCAGGTATTGACACACCTCCCATTAACCCAAGACTGCCTCCTCGATACACTAAATGAACCTTTGTCTCAGCTAGCACGTAACCAAGATGATTTGCTGATTTTAAAAACTCTTTTTCTTTCCGAGGACTAGATCCACCGAAAACACAAATATTTGTTATATGATTACCTAAGGAACTTGCCATTTCTACACACTTATGTATTTGTTGAATATATAGATTGAGTAGAAATAAAAGGAAGGAAGAGAGGATTAGAAAGGCAATCATACCACCTATATATAGGCTAGCTAGAGTCTCACACATTCTCTCTCTTTTTTTATTTATTTGCTTTTGAAAAAGCATGTGTATGTACAGGTAGTTGTGATTGTGGCTCATATCTTCCCTTGGTTTTACATCTAATAACGGCTTAAACACCCTCTATGGGTCGGGGATAGGCTTCCCATCCAGTTTTTTTTTTTAAAATGGCAAACAAGGTCTTTTTTAGTCAGATTCCCAAGACTAAGTCGATCATGTTCTTTATGAAATAGTGGCCATAAATCATGAATTACATGATGCACATCTCCACTAGGATGCGTCTCAATAGTCAATAGAAGATTATCTAAAGACTCCTTACTCAGGCCATCCTTAATGAATTGTATATTATCTTCACGGTTTATAAATACCTTTCCTAAAGAACGACATTGTGTATTAGGAGTCCATCTAGCACATCGATGACAGACTTTTAGTCGTTTTGCATGACATTTCTTTGCAAAAGTGTTTTTACCTGTTCCATGCATATATGAAATGAAGGAGTTAGAGGACTCACCTGATAATCAGACCTTTGCTTTAATCAACCAGCGAATATCTTCAGGAATTCCATGATTTATTAACAATCTCAATCTAGCACATCTAGCACGATAAATTTTTGTAATCGCATTCTAAGGCAAAGCGGGAAAATACTTTTTCAATTTTTCAAGATTAGTGTCCATTTTCAAATGAGAATTGGAAGATAGATTCAAAGAATTGCACAAATATATACACAGATATCAGTTATTGTGGAAAATTGAAAGAACCGACTTGAGTTATGGAGTACTGTTATCCGCCATTTGACCGGGGTGAGAGAAACTAGCAAAAATCACTCAAAAAGAAACACAAAAACAATGTTAGAAAAATAAAATAATCAACCTTTATCTACGAGATCATTCAAACGAGTTGATTCATTTTTACTAGGAAAATTATCAAAGTAAGCTTTCAAACTATGTCCATTTTTCTTAAAATCATTGTCATTCATTGAATTCTCAATATCACAGGCCCCATAAGGATTGCTCCATCTTAATCTTAACTCTTTAGGGAATGCATGGAGTTGAGAATTATAAAACAAAACTTTTTGACCAGTATCAACTTTTTGACCATTTTCACAAGTTTTGTAGAATGCATGCATGTCCTTGAACATGGTAGGCCAATAAAATCTATTTTGAAAGATTTTTGCAGTTGTCTTTTTTGATGAGAAATAACTTCCGCATGCTTCAGAATGACAAAGTTTAATGACACTACTTACCTCATTATCAGGAATGAATCTTTGAAATATTTGATCAGGACAATATTTGAATAAGTTAGAGTCATCACAATAAAAATTCTTCACTTCGTTCAAAAAATTTTCTTTATCTTGAGTACTCCAATTAGCTGGCAAATCTCCTAAAGCAAGAAAATTGATATTTTTATCATACCAAGGCATTGGACTAAGAGAAAGTAAGGATTCGTTAGGAAAGTAATCATCGATTGGTGTGATGTCAGATGTCGAATCAGTTGTCACTGTTGATAAAAGATTCGCATAAACATTTTCAGTGCTTGTTTCATCCGTGATTTCTTCCTTATAATAAATCATTTGCAAATCTTCAGATTCATATAACTCATTTTTATTTAAAGTAGATTCAAGTTGATCATAAACTAATTCGTCAATATGATCTACTTCTTATAAATCATTATCATCTCCAGGTTGCTTGCAAATGTTGAAAATATTCATCTCCAATGTCATGTTTCCAAATGATAGCTTTAGCAGTCCATTCCTATAATTAATCAATGCGTTAGAGGTTGCAAGTAACGGACGTCTTAAAATAACAGGAAATGAATTACATGCTTTAACAGGTTCTATGTTCAAGACAATAAAATCCACAGGATAAATGAATTTATCAACTTGTACTAACAAATCTTCAATTATTCCTCGGCACTTTTATAGATCTATCAACAAGTAAAAGAGATATGAAAGTTGGTTTTAACTCACCTAGATTGAGACTTTAAAAAACTGAATATGGAAGTAAATTCACACTAGCACCAAGATCAAGTAAGGCTCTTTCAATTTTATGCTCTCCCATAAAGCAAGAAATTGTAGGACAACCAAGGTCTTTATATTTCAAAGCATTATTGTTCTGAAGAATAGCACTTACTTGTTCGGCTAGAAAGGCTTTCTTTTTCACATTCAGTTTCCTCTTCACAGTGCATAGATCTTTTAAAAATTTAGCATAGGAAGAAACCTGTTTAATAGCATCCAACAAAGGTATATTGATCCTTACCTGTTTGAAAATTTTAAAAATTTCAGAGTTGTGATTGACTTTTCTTTGTGTTGGTCATGGCTTGAGGAAATGGAAATGTTGGCGGAGAATCAGGCTTTTCTTTGCAATATTCAGATTCAACCCCTTCCTTACCTTTAGAGATTGACTCATCATCTTTCTCATAAGGTTCAAGAGAGGGTTTTTCAATAACCTTATCACTACGCAGAGTAGTGACTGATTTGACTTGATCCATGTGTTGGCTTCCGGAACTACTTGCATTTGCATTGTATTGCCCCTTGGGATTTTGTTGTGGTTGAGATGGAAACTTACCTTTCTTTTGGAAACTGAGAGCAGATGTTAATTTTGTAAGAGTATCTTTAAAAGCTGTCATGTTTTGAGCAAGTTGTGTATTGATTGTCTCTTGCTTTTCAATGAATGCATGCAATGTTTCCTCAAGATTTCTTCTAGGAGGTGAAGCATAAGGAGGTGCATATCCATGAGAATTGTGGTGTGCTTGAAATGGTGTTTGTGTACTGTCACTCTTCCAACTGAAATTTGGGTGATTTCTCCAACCAAGATTGTATGTTTGTGAATATGGGTTGTGATTAGACCTTTGAAAACTGTTTAAAGCATGGGCTTAGTGATGGAGACATTCCTTAGAAAAAGGCAAGGTTGGACAGTTATTGATTGAATGTTCATTTGTTTCACATATTTGACACACAATATTTTCAACAGATTTTAATTGACCACTCTTTTTCAATTCTAGTGTCTCGACTTAGCTTGGAGGTCATGATCTTCCCTAAGGTTGTACATACTTCCACTAGATGTATGAGGTTGAGTTTTACTCGGTGCCTCATAAGTACCCGCGGTGTCCCAATTTTGAGCATTTTCAGCTAACAAGTCGAAGTACTCCATTGCTTCATCAGGGTCTTTATCTTCAAAAGTTCCATTGCACATCAATTCAACCATTTGCCTATCTTTAGGTGTTAACCCTTCATAGAAATGTGAAACCAATCTCCATGTTTCAAAACCATGATGAGGGCAAGTACTAAGCAAGTCTCGATACCTATCCCAACATTGATAAAATGTTTCTCCTGGTTTTTGAGTGAAAGTGGTGATTTGTCTCTTGAAAGAGTTTGTTCTATGAGATGGGAAAAACTTCTTTAAAAATTGTTGTTGCATTTCATCCCAAGCACGAATGGATCCTGGTCTTAAATTTTGTAGCCATGTTTTAGCTTTATCTTTTAATGAAAAAGGAAAAAGCTTTAATCTGATGGTGTTCATGCTACAATTTAAATTATTATATATGTTGCAGACCTCCTCAAATTCCCTTAAATGCAAGTATGGATTTTCCCATTCTAAGCCATGAAAAGAAAGTAAAAGTTGAATAATACCTGGCTTAAAATTAAAATGAGATGCATCGGGAGAAAAAACTATGCATGATGGTGCACTTGTTCTTGTGAGATTCATGTGGTCTCTAAGTGTACTGACATGGTTATTCTCATTATTCTCATTATGAAGTGATTGATTATCTTCTTCCGCTATATTTTCTGAAAATGATGAGGATATCCTACAAAGTCTACCACTTGATGTACGTGACCACACTCTCATGCACGTGCAGGAATAAAATAAAAAGAAAAAGAAAACAAAAGAAGAAGAAACAAGAGAAAAGAAATAAAGTTATATACAAGAAAAAGTGAAAAGAGAAAATAAAATAAATATTATAATTTATACAATAACTTACCTCCCCGGCAACAATGCCAAAAACTTGACACGTCTGAAAGATTGATGTCTTCTCCCAAGTACAGGAGTGTCGAAGTAATAAATAACTCGGCAAGATCGGGGTCGAACCACAGGGAGGTTAATTGTACAAATTATAAATAACAATAATACAACAATAATAAAAATAATAACAACAATAATAATAATAGTAATGATAATAATAATAATAGTAGTAGTAGTAGTAGTAGTAATAATGATAATAATAATAATAATAAAGAAAAAGAAGAAGAAGAAGATGAGAACTTTGAGATGGAATATTAACGTAAAGATTTAACAACGATAACAAACAATGTCAAGGTTAGAGGATCCATTAATGGTATGTCAAACAAGTATAATGTAAACTCTTATTATTTAATTGGAAACCACACACAAAGGAGGTTTCAATCTGATTATAGATTGTTAACATGATTACATTAGCCATCTTATTCAATTAATGCTAATACTTGTAAATCTCGTCAAGCATTCATGATTATAACTTATGTTAACAACAAATCAAGTTCCTTTCATAACTCAGGTGGTGGTTATACCATACAGTATGGGCTATGAAAGTACCAAGCATTTGTTATACCAAGTGTTATACAACATAAATCAAGACTAGTCATTTAACAAGCAAAGTCTTAAAGAGTGAACAAGATAACAAATATAAAACATGTTAGTATCAAACATTAAAGTCCATATTGAGTTTACACTATACTTATTCTTACACCATTAGTGTAACCTTTTCACCTTGACATAATAAACTTAGCTAGATATAATGAAAGGATGAAAAAATAAATAAACAAAATAAGAACATGAATAAGATTAAAGTTAACTAAATAAGTGAAAGGAAATGAAAGGCATAAACTTGATATTAATGAAAACAAAGCATAAACATTACAAAAAATACAAATAGAGAAAGGAAGAGCATGATCTTGATCTGGAAACCAAGATGCCTAAATGCATGGCAAATGCCTCCTTTTATAGGCCAAAATTGGGAACTATTGATTTGATGACTAATTGATGAGTGGGTAGCCAACTCTTGACTTGGTGACAATCTTTATCTTTTTTTGTTTGCCCAAAACGTCATTGATAACGTCAAAATTAGAGCCACTCAAAAACATGAAAGTTGTAGGCAATTGTCTCAGCTTTCTTGTGTAAACATTTCATCTCATTTGGACTTTTAGAACTCCAGATATGGCCAAAATACTTGATAGTGCTCGGGCTGGAGGACAACTTCGGACTTCTTTGTTGTTGCAATAATTTGGACTTAAAAATGACCTTTTTAGATCTTAGGCTCCATATACAATTTGTAGGTCTATGTCTTAACTTTCCATCCATATAAAGTAGACCTAAATCTAAGATCTATAGCTCTAGATATGACCTAATTACCGAAGAGTGTTCCGGTTTGGATTGCACCGACATCTCTTTTCTAAGTTTGGTCATCTCTTTCCCTTTGCAATTTAAGTTCTTAAAGTCATCAATCAATCCTTTCATTTATGTGATAGGCCTGCATTTAAAATAAACATTTACCACAAATTAAAGGTATCTTATGTTATTAGATATATTATTATAAAACATGCTTTAGTTAAGGAGTTATTCATACTTCAATTGCAAAATGATGATATAAAACCTTGATAAAAATGCACTTTTAAGTACTAATCAACTTGTAACAAGGCAATTGGATGGAATGTATGACACACAAAGAACTCTAGGTTTAGCTGATTTCATAAGTTTGTTCAAGCACCAACCTCTCTTTAAAGAGATGGAACTTATCCAACAAGATTAAGAAAGACCTCTGATGGTAAAAAGGAAAGAACAAAGCAGTTTTGAAACATCATTCAGCCAGAATTATATGGTTTAGAGGAATAATAAGCTTTCTGAAGTGAGAGATTTCACAACACCAAAACATCCAGAATCAACAATAGAGCAACCAAAAAGGAAAAGGACTTATAATGAAGAAGAGTTAAGAAGCATAGTCTCACATCCAAAGTCTAGCACAATCGGTCCAGATCAAGGACGAAGAGCGAAGAAAGAGCTCATTTATAGTCGCATTATCAGACCGAGTTGGAATTCATAAAAAATAAAGCTGCCCGGCTGACCGATCTACTCGAGCAACTTCTAAAAGCTAAGAACGGGGAGGGAACATTAACACAACAACCTGAAGGAGCACCAACAACTCACATCCCTCAAACATCTCAAAACCAGGGGGCAAACTTAGCCAATGAACAACATGTTATGCCTATCACCCCTATCCAATCAACTCATGCTCCAATTACTATGGACTTAACAATGGAGGGAGTCCCTAGCAATAGGTCTCCCAATTTGATGGACTAAGACAAGTTGTTTGCTTTTGAAGAAAGATTAAGGGCAGTTGAGGGTAATGACAGGTTTGACCCTATGCGAGGCATGAAAATATGTTTGGTTCCAAACATCGTGGTGCCAAAAGATTTTAGGATACTAGAGTTCATTAAGTACACTGGTTTGGAATGCTCTAAACACTCATATTTGATCCTACTACAACAAAATGGCAGAAGTAATCCATGATGATAAATTGCTAATCTATTTCTTTCAAGATAGCCTAGCAGGATCAAGATAGCCTTGCAGGATCTACTTTGAGCTGGTATATGAGGTTAGACAGCATCAGGATCAGGAGCTGGAGAGATTTGGTGGAGGCTTTTCTTAAGCAGTATAAGTTTAACTTGGAAACCACTCTAGATCGAGCAAGTTTAATGTCAATGGAGAAGAGGAGCCAAGAGTCAGTAAGGGTCTATGCACAAAGATAGAGGAATGAGGCGTATTTACCCTAATACATTGAACATAAAACTATGAAGCATCTAGTGGGGAGGATCCATGCAGCTAATTACCTGTACTTTACAGCTAATGAGCTGGATGTTGAAGGTACCAGACATAACAAGTCGTTATACATTACTGTTAGTTATAAAGACTACCTCATAGGAAAAGTACTCATTGACATTGGCTTAGCTGTTAACATGTTGCCAAAACACATTTTAAAAGAAATATCAATTGACGAATCTCATATAAAGTCAACTATGATAATGGCTAGAGCATATGATAGCTCACCTAGGCCAATAATTGAGACTTTAAAAGTAGTTATATACGGGGCCACAAATGTTCTTGGTGACGTTTCAAGTTAGGGATATTCACCTTTTTTATAGTATGTTGTTAGGAAAACATTGGATTCATATAGTGGGGGTGGTAACTTCATCATTACACCAATGCTTGAAGTATATTATAAACAGGATGTTGGTAATTGTCAAAGTCGAGGAGATAATATCCATGCTAAAGAATGTGGATGTACCTTTCATCGAGGCGAAGAAGTGCAATGATAACAATATTCATGCTTTTAAGATTGTGAACACTAACTGGGTGCCTGAGAACACAGTACTAAGAAGGCCAAGGATCTCAGATGCAGCAAGGATGGCAGCTCAATGCTTCTTGGAACACAGGATTCCATTTCAGTATAACCCTATCACTAGGGTACCATAACGAGTTAAGCCGACAAAGATGAAATGTGTTGACCAAAGATTTAAATTGGGGTGTAAACCTAACAATGAGGATCATCGATGTGCTGTTGACCTAAGGAGGGAAAGAAGAATGACTAGAATTGAAGGAAGAGAGCCTGAAGAAAAAAAAACTAGAAATCCCTCCCCTTACAGTGTCATTCCTAAAAATAGTATATGTAATGCAACCCGATAAAGGAGTAGAATGTCTTGATTAAGGCCTATCAAATATGAGCATAAACACCTTCGTAGAAAATATTGTGGATGAAGGTGACATGAAGACAGTAACAGGAAAGAGAGATAACGCGTAACCATAACTAACTCTCCACACACTAGAAGAAGTCTCTGCCAAGACCTTCATGCTTAAGTTGGCTTAGGGTAAGAAGTTTCAAAACTAGGTAACCCAAGAAGCTTCGGAATCCTGAAAGCAGGTCTCCTATAACACCATATACATTTAGCATCAAGAATAAATGGCTAAACTCGATCAAACATATGATAGCCATGAAAAAAAAAAGAATGGGATAAAATCAATATCAGTGAATTCACCAAGCTAGTAAAATAACAGGAACAAACTTGGAAACCCGCCAAAGAAGAACTCGAAACCATTAATGTTGGCGGTGATCAGCTCAAGAATACAAGTACCTTAATCACTTTTGAACAAAGGATGGAAATGATCGCCTTATTAGAAGAATATGCAGATGTCTTTGCTTGGTCTTGTAAAGATATGCCTAGTCTGGATACAAATATTGTAGTACACAAGATACCTTTGGAAGAAGGCTGTAAACCAGTCAAGCAAAAGCTAAAAAAAAAGGCCCACCCAGATATCTAGATTAAGGTCAAGGAAAAACTTGAGAAGCAGTGAGATGTTGGCTTCTTAAAAGTAGTTAGATATTCACAATGGGTATCTAACATTGTTGTGGTGCCCAAGAAGGAGGGGAAGATTAGAGTTTGTGTGGACTTCCAGAATTTGAATAGAGCTAACCCTAAAGGTGATTTTCCACTACCACACATAGATGTTTTGGTGGACAACGCTACCTGAAGTTCCATATATTCCTTTATGGATGGTTTTTCAGGATACAACCAAATAAAAATAGCTCTAGAGGATAAGGCAAAAACAACTTTTGTCACACCTTGGGGGGTATACTGCTGCAAGGTTATGCCATTTGATTTGAAGAATGCAGGAGCAACATATTAAAGAGCAATGGTGACTCTATTCCATGACATGATTCACAAGGAAATTAAAGTGTATGTAGATGATAAGATTGTTAAGTCTAAAAAGAGAGAAGATCATGTTGGGGTTTTGAGGAAGTTATTGAGAGGTTGAGGAAGTATGAATTAAGGCTCAATCCTACAAAATCTTCATTCGGAGTTAAATCAGGTAAGCTATTGGGATTTGTGGTAAGTGATAGAGGTATAGAGGTGGATCTAGATAAAAGAAGGGTCATTCAAGCTATGTCATCCCCTAAGACGGAGAAAGAAGTAAGAGGATTTTTTAGGAAGGTTAAACTATATTGCTTGGTTTATAACTTAGTTAACATCAACATGTGAACCTATATTTTGATTATTAAGGAAAAAGAATCCTAGAACTTGGAATGAGAAGTGTGAGGAGGCATTCAATAAAATCAAATATTAGTTACAAAATCCACCTTTACTGGTTCCTTCAGTATCAAGAAAACCTCTGGTATTATATCTAACAGTAACCAAAGCAGTCATGGGATGTGTATTGGGTCAGCATGATGAAATCAAAAAGAAGGAAAGAGTTATTACCTAAGTAAGAAACTCACAGAATGTGAATCTAGATATACTGAGATAGAAAGGCTCTGTTGTGCACTAGTGTGGGCGACAAAGAGATTACGACATTATATGTTATACTATACCATTTGGTTCATTTCAAAAGTGGATCCTCTAAGGGAAAGATGTAAAAGGAAATGCAATTGGGAACCATCTGACTGATAATGTTGTTGAAGATTACAAATATTTGGATTTTGATTTCCTAATAAAGATATATTATTCATAGAGAATGAAGAGGAGGAGACAAATTAGTGGACCATGTTTTTTTACGGAGCAATAAATGTATATAGTAATGAGGTTGGGGCGGTAATAATCTCTCCTAATAAGAAATAATATCCTGTTTCAGTTAAAATGCATTTCAAGTGCACCAACAATATAGCTGAGTATGAAGCTGGTATCCTCAGTTTAGAAGTTGCATTGGAGCTAAATAAAAAAAAAAAGGGATAGATGTATATGGGAATTCAAATGTTGATTATATGTCAGGTTGAGGGTGATGGCAAACCAAGGAAGAAAAGTTAAGGCCATACCAGGAATACCTATCTATACTAGCAAAGGAATTTAAAGAGAGTAAAATCACCCATCTAGGAAGAGAAAGGAACCATTTTACGGATGTTATGGCCTCGCTAGTGGCTATGACTACCATTGATCTCAAGTATAAGGTACAATCTGTACACATTGATAATAGAAACGATCTAGCTTACTATTGCTTAGATGAAGGAGATATAGGCGAAATGAATCTCTTCTTTATAAAAGCCCGAACTAGGATCACATCCCTACACTAGGGGGCAAATATAGATATCTCATGAAAAGTTTTACGTGTTTGAAACGGGATGAAAGCTCATCGATTTGAAAAAATAAGTTAAAGCATTTGACAAAAGCATGAAAAAAAAGGCAATGACAATTCATACATTTTGAAAAAAAGCTACTTGAAAAAGTCGAAGACTTCTTCTCAAAGATATGATAAGTAAAAAGAGGCAGCACGAAAAACAAATCTAGCATACGACTTCAAAAGCAAGCTCATTTTAAGAGAGAGTTTTATGAAATAAAAGAAGATGATAGGACCTATGTTTCAAAACTAGGATTGTGGAAAAAGAAAGAAGCATTGTATTGATGATAACAAAGAATCGGCTTTGATTATGAAATAACAAGAAGACAAGATGAACCCTACCATTAGAAAAATCTCAAAGAAATAAAAAGATCAACCTTGCAATCGGGAAGCCCCGAGTTTTCAAACCCTGTGTTCGGGAATTATTAGGAATCACCAAGTTTTCCAAACCTTCTCCTGTCATCCCTTCAGGACTTTGCTAAGTAAGCCTTATTTTCACACTTGTCGCATCACATCTTCCAGTTGGGTAGGTCACCCATTACAATAAGACCATTCTTTTCTTTTTTCTTGGGCAGGTCACCCATTACTATGAGACCAATATTTTCTTGAGTAGGTCACCCATTACAATGAGACCAATTCTCTATATTTGTTATCCAGGTAGGTCACCCATGACAATTAGGCCATTCTTCCACTTGGGTAGGTCACCCTTACAATAAGATCATTCTTCCACTTGGGTAGGTCACCCATTACAATAGGACCATTCTTTTCTTTTTTCTTAGGCAGGTCACCCATTACAATGAGACCAACATTTCCGTGGGTAGGTCAACCATTACAATGAGACCAATTCTCCATATTTTTTATCCGGGTAGGTCACCTATGACAATAAGGCCATTCTTCCACTTGGGTAGGTCACCTATTATAAAGAGACCATTCTTTTCTTTTTTTCTAAGTAGGTCACCCATTACAATGAGACCACACTACATATATTATTTTAGTTCCAGTTAAAAGGGATCGCCAGATATGACCTTAAGTGGCTTTGGTTAAAGGAAATGGCCAAATGGGATTTCAAGTTGACCGAGTTACACATATTCTTTGGTTTTGGTTAAAAGGGATCGCTAGATGGGATCTCAGGTGGCTTTGGTTAAAAGGAATCACCAGATAGGATTTCAGGTTAACCGAGTTATATATATTCTTTGGCTTTGGTTAAAAAGGATCGCTAGGTGGGATCTCAAGTGGCTTTGTTTAAAGGGAATCACCAAATGGGATTTCAGGTTAACCAAGTTATACATATGTTTTGGTTTTGGTTAAAAGGGATCGCTAGATGGGATCTCAGGTGGCTTTAGTTAAAGGAAATTGCCAGATGGGATTTCAAGTTGACCGAGTTACATATATTCTTTGATTTTGGTTAAAAGGGATCACTAGATGGGATCTCTGGTGGCTTTGGTTAAAGGGAATTGCCAGATGAGATTTCAGGTTGACCGAGCTATACATATTTCTTTAGTTCCAGTTTAATGAGGTCGCCAGATGGGATCTCAAGTGGCTTTAGTTAAAGGGAATTGCCATATGGGATTTCAAGTTGACCGAGTTACACATATTCTTTGGTTTTGGTTAAAAGGGATCACCAGATGGGATCTGAGGTGGCTTTGGTTAAAGGGAATCACCAGATGGGATTTCAGGTTGACCGAGTTACACATATTCTTTGGTTTTGGTTAAAAGGGATCGCCAGATGGGATTTTAGGTTGACCGAGCTATACACATTTCTTTAGTTCCAGTTTAATAAGGTCGCGAGATGGGATCTCAAGTAGCTTTGATTAAAAGGAATCATCAGATGGAATTTCAAGTTGATCAAGCTACATATATCTTTAGTTCCAGTTGAATGAGGTCGCTAAATGAGATCTTAGGTAGCTTTGCTTAAAGGGAATTGCCAGATGGGATTCTAGATTGACCAAGTTACAAATATAGTTTTTTGATTTTGCTTAAAGGAGGTCGCCATATGGGATCTTATATTTTGGTTTTGGTTAAAGGAGGTCGCTAGAAGGAATCTCAAGTTAACTCAACCGTAACACTGATACTAGCTTTGGCTAAAGGAAAATGCCAGATGGCATTTCAGGTTGGCCAAACTACCAAAATAAATTTTTTAGATAAAAGAGATTGTTAGAGGGGATCTCGAATGGAATTCCATGTTAATCAGATCGAAGTTAGAATTTAGATAATTACCAGATTGGAATCTCAAGATGACTAAGTTTTAATCATAGTTTCGGGCAAGGGTAATTGCTGTAAAAACAAAGTTTTAGATCGATCAAGCCTTGGCAAGATTAGTTTTGTTTACCTTTCTAAAACTTACTCTGCAAAATCCCTGCTTCGTAAGTATTATAAAGAGGAGGCATCTGTTGTAACTCATTTTTGAGTACCCCATAAATAAATAAAAAATTAAAAAAAACAAAACAAAACAGTGTTGCTTTGACACTGTTCCTTTTCCCGCATGCTGTTAGAGCCCTACGCCTCCTTAAAACAAGAAACAATGACTGCATGCTGCTCCTAAAACTTAAAGCCCCACACCCCCTGCTCCCCATGCGCAGCAACACCTTCCCTGCTCCCCCTTATACTGCCCCTAGCAGCTGCAACGAGAGAGTCTTTTTTGGAGGGGGAAAGATAAGAGTTAGAATTTTTGAACGAGAGAAAGGGCTGGAAAACTAAAACAGGGGGGAAGTTGTTAAACAAAAGAGAGGGGAACGGGAAAGAAGTAAAGGAAACCAAGAGAAGAAACAACGCCTTTGCAGAGGGGAAGAGACAACAACTACTGTCATTGAGCTTCCCAGCACTACCACCGTCAGAACCACTGGGAGACCTCGTCGGTTGCCTCTCCACCGCCGCCAGCATCACCCCTAGCTGCCACTGCCCTTTTAGTCGCCAACAGAACACTATCAGCAACAAAAGGAGAAGATAAAACAAGGGTAGAGGAGAAAGAGAGGAGAGAAACCAACGACAAAACAGTAGGGATGAGGAAAAGACGTCACAATAACACCACCGCCAAACCGGTCATTAACATCACTGTCACCGCCAAACCGGACACCAGCATCACTGTCACCGCCAAACCGGACACCAGCATCACTGTCAGCTTCTCAGCCCAGGTAAGTGATGATGCACAACATTAATTAACTGGTTACTATGCAGGTGCACAATATTAATTAACTAGCTACTCTGTAGGCTAATTAACTAATAGGTTACTGTGCTCATGTACAGTAACCTGGTTACTATGCGTGTACAATAACCCCGGTTCTGTACACGTGTACAGTACTGGTTACTGTTGTTCTGGGCTAGAATATTAGCACAGCCCATGCGGCTGGGCTGAGTCTAGCCCTATAGGAAGTAGGCCCGTTTTATTTTTGGGTTGATTTCGGCTAAGTTTCCTTTTTGGGTCAGGTCTGGCCCTTTCAAAGAATTTTCTTTAAAGAATTATTTCAAAGAATCTGTGAATATATATATAAATCATCTCATCATATTTTCATAAAACAAAGAAAATTTCAAAAAATATATGTATCAGCATGCATTTTGGCTTTAATAACCAGTTTATTCAAGCCATGAGAACTAGGCTAATATTTCAAAAATTTTAAAAAACCTATTTTATTTTCTTTTAATATCTAGGGTTACGATCTTATACGTAAGACATATTCCATAAATTAAATTCTTGTGTTTAGGTTAGATTTACCCAATAAAATAAGGATCTCCTTACCGAGGAGGACTTTTCTTAAACCATACAATAATTAGGAAACATGAAAAAAAACTTAGCTTTTATCAAACAATAAAACAATGCAGCTTACCTTAGGTAGGGCGTATTTGGGGTGCTAATACCTTCCCTTTACGCAACCAGTCCCCATAACCAATCTCTGAAACTAGTTAGGGTTCCTAGTGACAAAAATAATAGGTGGCGACTCGCAATCCATTTTCCACCAATAAAAGACTAGATTTTCTTGTCCCTCTATATTTGCCAAATAGATATTATACATTTCCTGATAAAGTGGAAAACTCATCGCGACGCCACACACGTGCGGCAGGTATGTCAAACAAGTATAGTATAAACTCTTATTATTCAATTGGAAACCACACACAAAGGAGGTTCCAATCAGATTATAGACTGTTAATATGATTACATTACTCATCTTATTTGATTAATGTTAATACTTGTAAATCTCATTAAACATTCATGATTATAACTTATGTTAACAATAAATCAAGTTTCTTTCATAGCTCAGGTGTCGGTTATACCATACAGTATGAACTATGAAAGTGTTAAGCATTTGTTGTACCAAGTGTTATACAACATAAATCAAGATTAGTCATTTAACAAGTGAAGTATTAAAGAGTGAACAAGATAACAAATACAAAACATGTTAGTATCAAACATTAAAGTCCATATTAAGTTTACACTATACTTATTCTTACACCATTAGTGTGATATTTTCACCTTACATAATAAACTTAGCTAAACATAATAAAAGAAAGAAAAATAAATAAACAAAATAAGATAAGAGTTAACTAAGTAAAGGAAATGAAATGAAATGCATAAACTTGATATTAATGAAAGCAAAACATAAACATTACAAAAAAATAAAAAGAGAGAAAGCAAAAGCCTGATTTTGATACCCCCACGCTTAGCTCTTTCTCGTCCTCGAGAAAGGATAAATAAAATTAAATTGAAAATAACCATGATCAATCTCTTAATCTCCCATCAATGTCCAAGAGTACAGGCATTATAAATAAGAATATAATAAAAAAGAATAAAATAAATAAATTTTTATGAATTTGTTTACATGCAAACTTCAAAATTCAATCAATCATCGGTATTTAAATGAAATCTATGCCATGCCAAAGTGATAGGTCCTCTCATTGATATACACTCCAACACTCATGTGTTTAGGGTTTATGTGTCTAAATCTCTCAAATTCAATCAAAGAGTATGTTCTACCATAAGCTTGCTTTTCAATCTCATCTCCATTATTAATATATTACAAACAATGCATGAATCAAAAGGTCTTATTTTCCGGTTGTAATTGAGCTAAGTTTAAGGTGAGGTAAAAGAGAGTAAAAGAAAAGGTTCAAATCAAAGAAAGTAGAGCATTCCGAAAAATGATATTTCAAACAAGATATTCCATCAAAGCTCATAAATTTTTCATCTTTAATCACCAATGCTTAACTGCTTTTGTTTTTAAGTATAAAATCTTAAGAACATAAAGGAACATTTTTTCTTCTTCTTTTTTTCTTTTTTGTTTTTTTTGTAATTTTGCCCATCTTTTCATCAAGCATCACTTCTTCTGTCTTTTCACATAATTTCCAACCATAATTCCATGAAATATCATAAGTATATGCTCTATTAATTCTTGGCTAGGGGAAAAGGAAAACATATATAAAGTTAAGGCTTATACATGGATAAAGAAAAGATAAATAAGCTCAAAAGGGGCTCACTAAGGATAATATGCTTTAGGTTGGCTTTTTGGTTCAAGTGATTGAAATTCCTAATACCTTTATCATCTTCATGTATATTTGTAATGGAATATAATCTCAATAAGATATGAAGCAAGTTCTAGAGATACATATCATTGAAAGAATGCACACTCAAAGAATACAATGTTGAAGGCTCAAAAACTTGCAGTGGTATAACACTATAAAATCAACACGGCATATTCTCAAAGTCAATCCTTAAATCAATTAAACCTTAAAATTTGCATGCATACTCCTTCATTTGATTTATATCTTCATCTAACTCAATTAATTCTCATACATAATACTCATATGCTCAAAAATCAATGGGAGTTAAAAAGATCAAACATAATTTTTTTTTTTAAAGAACAACAAAGAAAACTAAAATAAGAAAACCAAAATTCTTCCAATAAATACCCCCACACTTAAAACACAACATTGTCCTCAATGTTGAAATAAAAGCAAAGGAATATAAGAGAATGACATAAAATAAATTAAAATACGAAAAGATAAAAGATAAGGAAAAAGAAAGCAAATCTGATTTATTTTTTTTTTTGTGCTAGGTTGCCTCCTAGTAAGCGCTTTTGTTTTATGTCATTGGCTTGACATGTGGCATGCTCATTCTTCATAGATTGGTTCAGCTAACTCTATAGAAGCGGTGAGTTCTGCCGTCCAACCTTCATAGAAAGGGTTCAAACGATGTCCATTGACCTTGAGTACTTTGTTGGTTTCTAAACTTGTAATTTCAACTGCACCATAAGGAAAAATATTAGAAACAACAAAAGGTCCAATCCAACGAGAGTGCAATTTTCCAGGAAAAAGTTTTAAACACGAATGATAAAGAAGGATTTTGTCTCCAACATGAAATTCCTTTCTTGTAAGCATTCTGTCATAAAGATTCTTAGTCTTTTCTTTGTAAATCCTTGCATTCTCATAAGCATCATTTTGTTTTTCTCTCAACGTGGTGGCAGTCCTTTTAGGTATCAAAAGGATAGACGCCACCCATTCACTGTCTGTGATGGGGGGAATGACTCCTGCATCATGAAGGATAATTTGCGAAGCTTGTAAAGCCAATGTTGATTCATGCACATTTTGGGGAACACATATATGCCTCTCCATCTCTTCTATCTTGGTAAGATCATAGCCATAGCTCAAAGCTATGCTTAATCCATCTTCACAATCAAAATCACAAACTTGCTGCACACACTTATCAATTTGGTCATAGCATGTGATAGAATAAACATTGCTATAAGGATATTTCATTGCATCATGAAAATTGAATTCAATTTTTTCATCTCTTACCTCCATAGACAAGGTATCCTTACCACAATCAATCTTTGTGTTGACAGTTTTCAAGAATGGTCTTCCAAACAATATAGGAGTGCTGGTTGATGAATAACAAGAATCATGTTCCATATCAAGAATATAAAAGTCACATGGAATAACCAAAGTATCAATCTTGACTAGGACATCCTCTATCACACCAAGTGGGTAAACCAAACTACGATCCGCAAGCTGTATTACAATGCTAGTTTTATGCAAAGGCTCAAGACTAAGAGAATCATAAACATGTTTGGGCATAACACTAATGGATGCACCTAAATCACACAAGGCCCTCTTGAAACTAGCATTACCAATAACACATGGGATAGTAAACGCACCTGGGTCCTTTTTCTTCAAAGGCATATTCTTTTGAACAACAGCAGACACAACTTCACCCATACTTACCATTTCATGACCTTTCAATTTGAAAGCTCTCTTGGTAGTACACAACTCCTTCAAAAATTTGGCATACTTGGGAATTTGCTTGATAACATCAAGCAAAGGAATGTTGAGTTCTACTTTCTTGAAAACCTCTAAAATCTCTCTTTCTTTGTCCTCTTTCTTTGACGTAGAAGAACTCACAGGAAAGGGTGAAATTGCTTTAAAACTGGAATTCATTGAGTGAGGAGTTACCTTTGGAGTGTTGGTCGTTGTTTTAGTTTGTGGAGAAGGATGATGTTCCTTCTTTGTACTCAATTCAGTTTCTATCTCTTTTTCTTCCTCCATCTCAATTTGTTTTGACCTTTTCTCTTCAAGTTCTTTCCCACTTCTCAGCATGATCGCACTAACATTCTCTTTTGGGTTCAATGCTTGGGAAGGCAATTTTCCATTCATTTGTGCCTCCAATTTCCCTACACTTGAAGCTACTTGCCCCATTTGCTTCTCCAAGTTGTGAATACTTGACCTTGTTTCCTGTTGAAAAGACATGACATTTTGTTGCAAGGTAACAGTATTAGAAGCCAAAGTTTTCATCATCTCACGAAGATCATCATTGGATGACGACCCCGTAACATTGGAGTTTGTGAATGGAGGGGGTTGTCTTGCTTGATAATTCTGTTGGGGCTGAAATCCATGGGGATGGAATTGTCGGCCTTGATTGCCTTGTTGGGATGGGTTGCCATAGCGTAAGTTGGGATGATCTCTCCATCCGGGATTGTACGTGTTGGAAAAGGGATCATATTTACACTGGGGCTGTCCGTTGAATGCTCCATCAATTGCATGAGCTTGTTCAATATAATCTTCTTGCATTGTTGGGCACATATCCGAAGCATGTCCTTGTAAGGAGCATATGCTACAAACTTTCACCTGCTGCACATTTCCACAAGCCAAAAAATGCACAAGAGAAGTAAGATCATTAACTTTATTCTCAATGTTAGAAATACTTACCTCATTTACTCGTTTGTTGGAGAAGTCTCCACGAGTGCCAAACTGTTTTGAGTTGGCTGCCATGTTTGAGATCAATTGGCGTGCAGCCTCGGGTGTCTTATCCACCAATGCGCCTCCACTTGCAGCATCAATGATACTACGGTCAGTAGGCATTAATCCTTCATAGAAATATTGAATGAGCAACTGATCGGGTATTTGATGATGAGGACATTGAATGCACAGTTGCTCAAATCTTTCCCAATACTCGGAGAGTGTCTCTCCATGAGATTGTCGAATCCCACATATTTCTTTTCTTATGTTGGCAACTCGAGATGCTGGGAAATACTTCTCAAGGAAAATCTTCTTCATGGCATTCCAAGTTCCAATAGATCCTAGGAGAATAGAGAAAAGCCATGCCTTTGCTGCCCCTTTTAAAGAGAAAGGGAAAGCTTTCAACTTAACCTGTTCTTCATCAATTCCATTCGGTTTCATGCCAACGCAAACCATATGGAACTCCTTGAGATGAGTATGTGGATCTTCTCCTGTAAGACCATTAAATGTTGGTAACAAATGTATAAAACCAGATTTGAGCTCAAAGTTTACATTATTGTCAATGTTTATGCATAGTGGCTGATTTTCCACATTAGGAGCAGCAAGCTCCTTGAGTGTTTGTTGTCGTGCAATAGCCATGGTGTTGAGGCGAGCTTCCTTTCTTAACCTGCGTAAAGTGCTTTCTATTTCAAAATCAACCTGCACTTGAATTTGATTAGTAGAACGGGTCACAGGCATCAATTGCTAAGAAAATTCAAAAGAAAGAAACCACACAAGAGACGAAAAATAATGCAAATTATATGAAAATCCAACGCTAGGAAACTAAAATTGCCTAAAAACCTTAGATAACAGAGGAATTTGGCCTCGAAATGGTAAGGTTAGTGCCACTAGTCTTGTTCAAAACGTCATTTCCCTTCAGGAAACAAAAGGTCGAACCTTAATTCCACAAACAAATCTGTTTTGAACAGTACCGCCGCAAGCAAAAAACTTTTTTTGTTTTTTTTTTCTGAATAATAATAAATAATAATCACAGCAAATAAAAATAACAGTACAAGCACAAAAATTAACTAAAATTACTTCCCCGGCAACGGCGCCAAAATTTGTTGCGATGTCGCGGTCGCACAAATTAATTACCCTTACACTTAAATCACACTAGATAGTATAGAGCAAGCAAGGGATCGATCCCACGAGGAAGATTTAGTTCAGATTTTTATGTTATACGTTATGCAATTGGGGGGTTTTGATTTGTGATAATCTAAAATATGGAAGAAATTAAACTAGTGAACACGATCAATTAAAACTGAAATTTATCAAGAAAACAAACCTTGGTCACAAGCACACATCCACCTACAGAAATCAGAACTGATCCTTAAAACAAAACTCCAGTTTATATTCTGAATTTTTATCTTTTCTTAACTTTGGTTAATTAACGGATCCGCCGTATAACTAGCCCTAACCAACAAATAATCACAGTGTCCGCACTAATGATTTAATCTAATGGAAGCCTTAAGATCTAGATAAACTCATTAATCTTAACAACCAAGTTGTCTGCTTGTGTTGCTTTGATCGAATGTTTTCCCTAAGTTTAATAACGTAGTTCCGCCACAATTATCAAGCTTAGTTGCTTCACAAGTTTATATACCCTAACTCCGGTTCTGATATCAAACTTAGCAATAGATTGTTCACAATAATAACTTAGAGTCCGCTCTAGCAATTATCAACAACAATCATAGAAAACATGCATAGGAAAACAATCATACTCATTCATAATACAAACTGAAAATAAATGAAGAATAAATCTCATAGTTCTTGAAATCTGAAAGTTTTTACGTCCTTGCAACCAAGAAAAGAGCTTAGCCTTGCATATCTATTAAACAACTACTCCTAAAGATAAAAGAAAGCATTATTTCTAGTATGTAGAGAGGAGAGTTTGTGTTTCTTCACTTCTAGTTGCTACCACCTTTCTTTGATTCTATTGCACTCCCTCCTCTTCTTTCTTGGCTTTCTTGGTGTCTATTGATTGTGCATCAAAAGTGTCATTAAGTCTCTTGTTTTACATATGTATTTATTGTTTTTATTTGGTTATTTTTATAATAATTGATGTGTTTTTTAGTAATGAAGTTTGTTTTAATGTTTCGATAGGTTTTTGGAGCTTAAATGAATTAATTCAGAAAATTCAACGTCGGAATTCAGAACAAAGAATTGAAGAGACATTTAGTTGAAGATTGAAGCAAATCTTGGTTCAAATAAGTGCTCCAAATTTGTCCCAAAAATCAATTCTATTCCAATTCTAGAAAAGAATATCATATGATTTATTTCAAGCCCAAACTTGCCTTATGTTGTGTGCAAACTTCAACCATTAAACACTCAAGGTTTCAATGTCAATCTTAGCCCAAATAATAAGTACATTTGTATACTTATTTGATGCTCAAATTCAGCCCAAAATCAGCCCAAAATCAACCCCAAATCAACCCAAACACAATCCATGATCTTACATGTCCACACAACAAATAATAATTGATTTATTTTGGGTAATCCATTGATCCAAGAAGGCAAGCACATGGATGGAAAGCTGGAGGGGATATTTTAACATTATTTTGGGTCAGAAAGAAGAAGGAGACACCTCATAAATGAGGAAGAAAAACGTGCACCAAAGTAGTTGTAAAGCTGTCTTGATTTGATTTTTCAGAACACCTTTCGGTGTTTTGCCCATAACTTTTGACTCAGGTGTCCAAATGAGCTGTTCTTTAATGATCTGGCAAGGTGACAGAATTGCCTATAAATACGTCTCTAATAGACTTCTCCAAAAAAAGCTTCTAAGAGGGTCAAATTGCTGTCCAAAGTTAGAGTCAGATTTGTGTCCGAATTTTTTCTGAAATTGTATTGTGTTCTTCTTTATAGATTTCGGTTCTTTAGTTTGTTAAACTTATTTTTTCAGTTGGATTCAAGTTCTTTCATGTTTATTGAAGTGTTCTTATATATAATCATGGTTGGCTAAACTCTTTCTTGGATCCAAATCAAGGATAATGGTGATTGAGGTGAGTTCTTTAGGATATGAATGAATCTTAATGTTTATCTTCTTATTTTCTTCATGAATGATTTATTATTGTAAAGAAATTTTAGAAATCATTTAGGTAATGTTATAATCTTGAATTTTTATGCACAAACTTTAGTTTTGGTATAGAGATTGCTTGATTCAATGTCTTACTTAATATGAAAGTACTTGTTCATTCTTAAGCAATAATCAATCTTCATCTTTCTAATCTTCATTGTAATATCTTCCGATCTAATATCACCATCGTTGAGATTAGGTTGAGTTATCTTATATATATGTTGAAGAAATCACCAATACATCACCATTAAAATTGATTTGGACCAAGACTTACTTTTCTTGTCATTTAAAATCTATTTACATTTTTTTTTATCTTTGAAAACAAATCCATCAATTATTTTCAACCAAGTTATTGTTAATTTAATTTCTCTTGAGTTTTTTTTTTTGTTACTTAGCTTAATTTCCAGATCTAGCTCTCTGTGGATATGACCTCGATCTTACCGAGTTAATTGCTACATCGCACACTCGTGCACTTGCGAGTTAAAACAAGCCGATCATAAAAAGCGGTCAAGCATCTATATATAGGCTTCAATGGCAGCTCCTCTTGCTTCTTTATCAATAATGGTGGCTGCCAAACATGCCAAACTTTGACATTAGTAGTCACCACAAACAACCCACCATTGTAGCCTCCTTCTTTGACAATGGCAGCATTCCAACTTGCAGCTAGTTTGTGGTTGGTGATTTGAGGTTGGTGGATTGAGGTTGGTGGCTACTTTTCTTGACCTTCTAGATTGATTTACTAAAGGGGATAAATTGCTGAAATTATAACTTGTATGATAGTTTAGAAGCTTCGAAACATAATTTGGACTCATTTCTTCACGAAACCTGATTGTTGGCAGAATTCAGTTGTCATCTTTGAAAAATCATATCGCCCTCATCTGACATCGTTTTTGGCTGAAAATTGGAGCGTTTCTAAACCTTTGAGTCAGGAATCCAAAATAATTGAGTTTGCATCAATTGGACTTCTATAGCTCCAGATATGGAATTTTGAATGGACAAAGGTCAACAGTGGTAGAATACGAGATTTGACTTTGAAGGATGTGATTTCCATGATCTTCCTCTTCTTATTTTTCTTGCATTACATTTCCAAAAAGGTATGGATGTTAGCTTTTTAGAGCCACTAGAATCACTTCATTTTGATCTCTAGAACTCACGCTCTGTACAAAGCATCGACTGAACATCAAATCTGCCAATTATCTCCAATTTACTCCTTTTTGCATTTTTCATCCAAAAGTGCCTTCAAAACATAAAACAAAGAATATCAAGGCATTTTACATATAAAACATGGACAAAACATTAGGTAAATGTGGGTGAAACTATCAAATAATATGGTTACATCAAAAGCAAAACATAAACATTACAAAAAAATACAAAGAGAGAAAGCAAAAGCCTGATTTTGATCTGAAAACCAAGATGCCTAAATGCATGGCAAATTCCTCCTTTTACTGGCCAAAATTGAAAACTATTGATTTGATGACTAATTGATGAGTGGGTGACCAGCTCTTGACTTGATGACAATCCTTATCTTCTTTTATCTACCCAAAATGTCATTGCTAACGTCCAAATTGGAACCACTTGAAACATGGAAAGTTGTAGGAAATTATCTCAGCTTTCTTGTATAAAAACTTTAGATCATTTAGACTTCTACAACTCCAGATATGGTTCAAACACTAAATAATGCTCGGGCTGGATGACAGATTCAGACCTCTTTATTGTTCCTCTAATTTGGACTTGAAAATGACCTTTTTAGATCTTGGGCTCCATATGAAAATTATAGGACTATGTCTTACCTTTCCATTCATATAAAGTAGACCTAAATATGAGATCTACAGCTTCAGATATGACCCAATTACCAAACAGTGTTCCAGTTTGGACTGCACCGGTATCTCTTTTCTAAGTTTGGTCATCTCTTTATCCTTTTAATTTTAGTTCTTAAATTCATCAATCAATCCTTTCATTTATATGATATGCCTGCATTTAAAATAAATATTTACCATAAATTAAAGGTATCTTATATTATTGGATACATTATTATAAAACATGTTTTAGTTAAGGAGTTATTGATACTTTAAGTGCAAAATGATGACATAAAACCTTGATAAAAAATACACTTTTAAGTACTAATCATTATTATTGTTGTTGCTGTTGTTTTTGTTGTATTATTATTATCTATAATTTATACAATTAACCGCCCAGTGGTTCAAGTCCGGTCTTATCGGGTTATTTATTACTTTGACACTTTTGCACTTGGGAGAAGATATCAATCTTTTAGTTGTGTCAATATCCTACAAAGTCTATCACTTAATATATGTGAACAAACTCTCATGCCTATCACATAAATAAAAGGATTGATTGATGACTTTAAGAACTTAAATTGCAAGGGCAAATAGATGACCAAAATTAGAAAAGAGATATCGGTGCAATTCAAACTGGAACACTATTCAGTAATTGGGTCATATTTAGAGCTATAGATCTCAGATTTAGGTCTACTTTATATGGATGGAAAGGTAGGATATAGGCCTACAACTTTCATATAGAGCCCAAGATCTAAAAAGGCCATTTTCAAGTTCAAATTGTTGCAACAACAAAAAGCCCGAATCTGTCCTCCAGCCCGAGCACTGTTCAGTATTTTGGTCATATCTTGAGTTCTAGAAGTCCAAATGAGCTTAAGTTTTTATAATTTGTACATCACACCAGTCCATGATTACTTTCCTAACAAATCCTTACTTTCTCTTAGTCCAATGCCTTGGTATGATAAAAATATCAATTTTCTTGCTTTAGGAGATTTGCCAACTGATTGGAGTACCCATGATAAAGAAAATTTTTTGAATAAAGTGAAGAAATTTTATTGTGATGACCCTAACTTATTCAAATATTTCAAAGATTCATTCCTGATAATGAGGTAAGTAATGTAATTAAACTTTGTCATTCTAAAGCATGTGGAAGTAATTTCTCGTCAAAAAAAACAGCTATAAAAATCTTTCAAAATAGATTTTATTGGCCCACCATGTTTAAGGACACGCATGCATTCTACAAAACTTGTGAAAATTGTCAAAAAGGTGATATTGGTCAAAAAGTTTTGTTTTATAATTCTTAACTCTATTCATTCCCTAGAGAGCTAAGATCAAGATGGAGCAATCCTTATGGGGTCTGTGATATTGAGAATTCAATGAATGACAATGATTTTAAGGAAAATGGACATCGTTTGAAAGCTTACTATAATAAGTTTCCTAGTGAAAATAAATCAACTGGTTTGAATGATCTTGTAGAAAAAGTTTGATTATTTTATTTTTCTCACATTGTTTTTGTGTTTCTTTTTAAGTGATTTTTGCTAGTTTCTCTCACCTCGGTCAAATGGCGGACAACGGTATTCCGTGACTTAAGTCGGTTCTTTTAGTTTCCCACAATAATTGATATTTGTGTATATATTTGTGCAATTCTTTGAATCTCTCTTCCAATTCTCATTTGAAAATGGACACTAATCTTGAAAAATTGAAAAAGTATTTTCCCGCTCTACCTTAGAATGCGATTACAAAACTTTATCGTGCTAGATGTGCAAGATTGAGATTGTTAATGAATCATGGAATTCCTGAATATATTCACTGGTTGATTGAAGCAAAGGTCTGATTATTAGATGAGTCCTCCAACTCCTTCTTTTCACACATGCCTGGAATAGGTAAAAACACTTTTGCAAAGAAGCATCATGCAAAATGACTAAAAGTCTGTCATCGATATGCTAGATGGACTTGTAATACACAATGTCACTCTTTAAGAATGGTATCTATAAATCGTGAACATAAAATGCAATTCATTAAGGATGGCCTGAGTAAGGAGTCTTTAGATAATCTTCTATTGACTCTTGAGACGCATCGTAGTGGAGATGTGCATCATGCAATTCATGATTTATGGCCCCATTTTCATAAAGAACATGATCAACTTAGTCTTGGGAATTTGACTAAAAAAGACCTTGTTTGCCAGTTTTTAAGAAAACTGAATGGGAAGCTTATCCCCGACCCATAGAGGGCGTTTAAGTCGTTCTTGGACGTAAAACTAAGGGAAGATGTGAACCACAATCACAACTACCTATACATACACATGTTTTTTCAAAAGTAAATAAATAAAAAAAGAGAGTAAGAGAGTAAGAGACTCCAGCTAGCCTCCATATAGGTAGTATGATTACCTTTCTAATTTCTCATTGATAAAATGCTCTCTTCCTTCCTCTCATTTCTACTCAACCCATATATTCAACAAATACATAAGTGAGTAGAAATGACAAGTTCCTCAAGTCATCAGATAAGAAATATTTGTGTTTTCGGTGGATCTAGTCCTCGGAAAGAAAATGAGTTTTTAGAATTAGCAAATCATCTTGGTCACGTGCTAGTTGAGACAAAGATTCATTTAGTGTATAGGGGAGGCAGTCTTAGGTTAATGGGAGGTGTTTCAATAGCTGCATTTTTAAGAGGTAGTCAAGTTTTGTGAGTCGTCCCCGAAGCTTAAGTACAAGGGGACATCATTGAAAAAACAATTGGAGAGGAACTTCAAGTCAATGTCAGCTCGAATGAATGCAATGTTTAACCATGTTGATGCCTTCATTACTTTACGACGTGGTCTAGGCACATTGGAAGAGATCTTTCATATTTTCTCTTGGGCTGAATTGCACATTCACCATAAACTCATAGGTTTGTTAAATGTTATTGGTTATTATGATAATTTGTTATCTTTTCTTGATCATACTGTGGAACAGGAATTTATAACATCTTCTGCACCACAAATCATAATCTTTGCTGCTACTACTGAACAATTCATTGACCAACTATAATCCTACATTCCTATAATTGATCCCTCCATGAGTTGCATAAATTGGTCAACTAAGTAAAGCCGTAAAAAGCTTCAATTGGATTTGAGCCTTCATTTGTGAATTTTTGTGTCTTTTGATTTTATTATTGTGTTTTGTTATTTCTTATTTTTGTTTCAGTGTGTTTCAGGTTTGTTAGTGTTTGTTATTTCAGATGATATTTTCTATACTCTACCTTTCTACCTTAGAACATTGGGGACAATATCTCATTTTGGTAGGGGGGAGAGGGTAGTAGTTGAAAAATTATTTTTCATTTCATAAAGCATGTGCATAATTGTTGTTACTAGGATGGTAGAGTAAATGAGCTCTTTTGTTAAAGTGACTCTTGAGACGCATCTTAGTAACCATTCTTAACAATGTCTTTTATAATACTTCTTGAAATATTCAGGTTTACAAACTCTCGCATTGTTATCACTTAATTCTGCTCATATACTTATTTAACATGTATTCTTAAACCTTAATTTACACATACACACACTTTAACATATGATTGTGGGTTGCATATTGGATTATTACATTATTTATGTTCTTTTGTTAAAGGTAACAACTAAGGGAAAGGGATTGTATATAATTAAAAAAAGAAAAAAAATGACAATAATAAAAATATAGATAAGTTTGGTTTCATAGCCTCCCTAACCTAAACAATTAAGCCCAAAGGGGTGTTTTAACACCTAATACCCTAAAGTCAACTGACTTGGGAACTATTAGCCTAACGCTTGTTACATGGGTTGAGGAGAAAAGCTTAAGGGAATGAAACATTGCACTATCTACATATCAATATCTGCGACCCGAGTTGCTAAGCTCGTAGGGGTGTCTTAACACCTAATGCCCTAAGACCACCTGATTTGGGAGTCATTAGCTGAAAGCTCGTTACATTGGTTAAAGATGCATGATGTTTTTAAATTATATGGATATATAGTTAAAAAAAGAAAGAAAAAAAAAGAAGACAAAAATAATAATCCCAACCCAAGGAAGTTAACTTTAAACATTAGAACAAAAATTTTGTTTTCTTCCAAGAAAAGCCCCATAATTATGTGTTGCTACATTGAGCACAAAAGAAGGGTTTATTAATATTTTGTTAAGAGGTATTGAGCAGATATATAAATTTAATGAGAGTTTATTTATCTGGATAGATTAATAGAAGTTAAATGATGAATACCTTGTTTTGTGGAATTTGCAAATTGTTTTAATGCTTTGATTACTAGGGACTAGTAATAAGCTGGTTGGGGGGTGTGATTAGTACTTAAAAATGCATTTTTATCATGGTTAGATATCATGATTTTGCACTTGAAATATCAATAACTCCTTAACTAACCATGTCACATCAAGATACTAACTGATTAGTACACTATTCGATGTCAACGACTAGGTAGCCTCACTAGGCGTAACACGATGCCCCTTAACCCCATCCTTGTTTTGGAAATATTTGATTGTTGGGGGATTGATTTCATGGGACTTTTCCAAGTTTATTTGGTTACCAATTCATCCTTGTAGCTATTGATTATGTGTCTAAATGGGTGGAGGCCATTGCATCTCGAACCAATGACCATCGAGTTGTGGTCAAATTCTTGAAAGAAAATATTTTCTCTCATTTTGGCATGCCCCGGGCTATGATTAGTGATGGGGGAAAACATTTTTGTAACAAACCCATTGAGATTTTGATTAGAAAATATGGTGTAATTCACAAGGTCAGTACCCTCTATCATCCACAAACTAGTGACCAAGCTAAGTTGGCAAATAGGAAGATTAAGAACATTTTAAAGAAAACAGTCAATCCAAACTGTAAAGATTGGTCCCGATGACTAGTTGATGCTTTATGGGCATATCGCATTGCTTATAAGACCTCTTTAAGAATGTCTCTTTATAGGCTAGTTTATGGAAAGCCTTGTCATCTCCCTGTTAAGATTGAGCACCGTGCATATTGGGTCATTCAGCATTTCAATGACAATGAAAACGAGGTTAGCAAAAATAGAAAGCTTCAATTGAATGAATCACACGACTAAAAGATTGATGTCTTCTCCCAAGGGCAGGAGTGTCGAAGCAATAAATAACCCGACAAGACCGGGGTCGAACCACAGGAAGGTTAATTATACAAATTATAAATAATAATAATACAACAACAATAATAATAACAACAATAATAATGACAACAATAATAATGATAATGATAATAGTAGTAGTAATACTAATAATAATAATAGAGAAAAAGAAGAAGAAGATGATGAGAACTTTGAGATGAAATATTAATGTAAGCATTAAACAATGATAATAACAAATGTCAAGGTTAGAGGTTCCATTAATGGTATATCAAAAAAGTATAGTATAAACTCTTATTATTGAATTGGAAACCACACACAAAGGAGGTTCCAATCAGATTATATATTGTTAACATGATTACATTAGTCATCTTATTCAATTAATGCTAATACTTGTAAATCTCGTCAAGAATTCATGATTATAACTTATGTTAACAACAAATCAAGTTCCTTTCATAGCTCAGGTGTCGGTTATACCATACATTATGGGCTATGAAAGTGCCAAGCATTTGTTGTACCAAGTGTTATACAACATAAATCAAGATTAGTCATTTAACAAGCAAAGTATTAAAGAGTGAACAAGATAACAAATATAAAACATGTTAGTATCAAACATTAAAGTCCATATTGAGTTTACACTATACTTATTCTTACACCATTAGTGTAACCTTTTCACCTTGACATAATTAACTTAGCTAGACATAACGAAAGGAAGAAAAATAGATAAACAAAATAAGAACATAAATAAGATAAACTTGATATTAATGAAAACAAAGCATAAACATTACAAAAAATACAAAGAGAGAAAGCAAGAGCATGATCTTGATCTAAAACCAAGATACCTAAATGCATGGTAAATGCCTCTTTTTATAGGCCGAAATTGGGAACTATTGATTTGATGACTAATTGATGGGTGGGTGGCCAACTCTTGACTTGGTGACAATCTTTATCTTCTCTTATCTGCCCAAAACATCATTAATAACGTCAAAATTGGATCCAATTGAAAACATGAAAGTTGGAGGAACTTGTCTCAGTTTTCTTGTGTAAAACATTCAGCTCATTTGGACTTCTAAAACTCTAGATATGGCCAAAATACTGAACAGTGCTCGAGCTGAAGGACAGATTCGGGCTTCTTTGTTGTTGCTACAATTATCGAATAGTGTTCCTGTTTGAATTGCACCAACATCTCTTTGGCCAAACATCTCTTTTCTAATTTTGGTCATCTCTTTGCCCTTGCAATTTATGTTCTTAAAGTCATCAATCAATCCTTTCATTTATGTGATTGGCCTGCATTTAAAATGAACATTCACCATAAATTAAAGGTATCTTATATTATTAGATATATTATTATAAAACATGCTTTAGTTAAGGAGTTATTGATACTTCAAGTGAAAAATGATGATATAAAACCATGATAAAAATGCACTTTTAAGTACTAATCACACCCCCTAACCAGCTTATTACTAGTCCCTAGTAATCAAAGTGTTAAAATAGAAAAACAATTTGCAGATTCCACAAAGCAAGGTATTCATCATTTAACTTCTATTAATATATCCAGATAAACAAACTCTCATTAAATTTATATATTTGCTCAATACCTCTTAAGAATATATTAATAAACCTTTCTTTTATACTCAATGTATCAACATATAATTATGGAGCTTTTTTTGGAAGAAAACAAAATTTTTATTCTAATGTTTAAGGTTAACTTCCTTGGGTTGGGATTACTATTTGCTTCGTTTTTTTTCTTTTTTTTTTTTAAATATATATACATATAATTGAAAAACATCATGCATCTTTAACCCATGTAATGAGCTTTCAGCTAATGACTCCCAGACCAGTTGGTCTTAGGGCATTAAGTGTTAAGACACCCCTACGAGCTTAGTAACTCGGGTCACAGATATTGATATGTAGATAGTGCAATGTTTGATTCCCTTAAGCTTTTCTCCTCAACCCATGTAACAAGTGTTGGGCCAATAGTTCCCAAGTCAGTTGACTTTAGGGTATTAGGTGTTAAAACAACCCTTCGAGCTTAATTGCTTAGGTTAGCGAGGCTACAAAACCAAACTTATCTACATTTTTATTATCATCATTTTTTTTTCTTTTTTTTTCTTTTTTTTAATTATATACTATCCCTTTTCCTTAGGTGTTACCTTTAACAAAAGAACATAAATAATGTAATAATCCAATATACAACGCACAATCATATGTTAAAATGTGTGTGTGTGTAAATTAAGGCTTAAGAATACATGTTAAATAAGTATATGAGCAGAATTAAGTGATAACAATGCGAGAGTTTGTAAACCTGAATATTTCAAGAAGTATTATAATAGACCTTGTTACGAATGGTTACTAAGATGTGTCTCAAGAGTCACTTTAACAAAAGAGCTCATTTACTCTCCCATCCTAGTAACAACAATTATCCACATGCTTTATGAAATGAAAAACAATTTTTTTTTCAACTACTACCCTCTCCCCCCAACCAAAACGAGACGTTGTCCTCAATGTTCTAAGGTAGGAAGATAGAGTATAGAAGATATCACCTGAAATAACGAACACTGACAAACCTGAACACACTTAAACAAAAATAAAAAATAACAAAACACAATAATAAAACCAAAAGACACAAAAATTCACAAATGAACGCTCAAATCCAATCTAAGCTTTTTACAGCTTTTCTTAGTTGACCAATTTATATGACTCATGGAAGGATCAATTACAGGAATGAAGAATTGTAGTTGGTCAATCAATTGTTCAGCAGTAGTAACAGAGATTATGATTTGTCGTGCAGAAGATGTTAGAAATTCCTATTCCACAGCATGATCAAGAAAAGACAACAACTTATCATAATAACCATTAACATTTAACAAACCTATGGGTTTATGGTGAATGTCCAGTTGGGCCCAAGAGGAAATATGAAAGATCTCTTCCAATATGCCTAGACCACCGGGTAAAGCAATGAAGGCATCAGCATGGTTAAACATTGCATTCATTCGAGTTGACATTGTGGAGACCTAAAGTTCCTCTCCAATTGTTTTTCCAATGATGTCCCCTTGTGCTAAAGCTTCAGGGACAACCCCCAAAACTTGACTATCTCCTAAAAATACAGCTATTGACACACCTCCCTTTAACCCAAGACTGCCTCCCCCATACACTAAATGAATCTTTCTCTCAGCTAGCACTTGACCAAGATGATTTGCTGATTCTAAAAACTCCTTGTCTTTCCCAGGATTAAATGCACCGAAAACATAAATATTTCTTATATGATGACTTGAGGAACTTGCCATTTCTACATACTTCTGTATTTGCTGAATGTATGGGTTGAGTAGAAATGAAAAGAAGGAAGAGAGGGTTTTATAGATGAGAAATTAGAAAGGCAATCATAACACCATATGTAGGCCAGCTAGAGTCTCACACACTCTCTCTCTCTTTTTATTTATTTATTTATTTACTTTTTAAAAAGTATGTGTATGTACAGGTAGTTGTGATTATGGCTCATATCTTCCCTTGGTTTTACATCCAAGAACGACTTAAACGCCCTTTATGGGTCGGGGATAGGCTTCCCATCCAGTTTTCTTAAAAACTAGCAAACAAGGTCTTTTTTAGTCAGATTCCCAAGACTATGCCAAGCATGTTCTTTATGAAAATGGGTTTATAAGTCATGAAATGCATGATACTTATCTTGACTATGATGAGACTTGAAATAAATCCCACCTTTTGACAATTTTCACAGGTTTTGCAAGATGCATGTGATTCCTTGAATATGGTGGGCCAGTAAAATCCGTTTTGTAAGATTTCTACAGTCCTTTTTTTTAATGAGAATGATCTCCACGTGCCTTAGAGTGACAAAATTTAATGAAATTACTTACCTCATTGTCGGGAATGCATCTTTGCATCTTTGAAATATTTGATCAGGACAATAATTGAATAAGTAAGGGTCATCACAATAAAAGTTCTTCACTTCGTTCAAAAAATTTTCTTTGTCTTGGGTACTCCAATCAGTTGGCAAATCTCCTAAAGCAAGAAAATTGATATTTTTATCATACCAAGGCATTCAACTAAGAGAAAGTAAGGATTCGTTAAGAATGTAATCATCGATTGGTGTGATGTCAGATGTTGAATTTGTTGTCACTGTTGACAAAAGATTCGCATCAACATTTTCAATGCTTTTTTCATCCATGATTTCTTTCTCAGAATAAATCATTTGCAAATCTTTAGATTCATCCAATTCATTTTTACTTAAAGTAGATTCAAGTTGATCATAAACTAATTCGTCAATATGATCTACTTCTTGTAAATCATTATCATCTCCAGGTTGCTTCCAAATGTTGAAAATATTCATCTCCAATGTCATGTTTCAAAATGATAGCTTCATCAGTCCATTCCTACAATTAATAAATATGTTAGAGGTTGCAAGAAACAGACGTCCTAAAATAATAGGAAATGAATTACATGCTTCAACAGGTTTTGTGTCCAAGACAATAAAATCCACAGGATAAATGAATTTATTGACATGTACTAACACATTTTTAATTATTCCTCTAGGCACTTTTACAGATCTATCGGCAAGTAAAAGAGATATAGAAGTTGGTTTTAAGTCACCTAGATTGAGACTTTGAAAAACTGAATATGGTAGTAAATTCACACTAGCACTAAGATCAAGTAAGGCTCTTTCAAATTTTTGTTCTCCAATAAAGCAACAAATTGTAGGACAACCAGGGTCTTTATATTTCTTTTTCACATTCAGTTTCCTCTTCATAGTGCATAGATCTTTCAAAAATTTAGCATAGGAAGGAACCTGTTTAATAGAATCCAGAAAAGGTATATTCATTCTTACCTGTTTGAAAATTTCAAAAATTTCATAGTTGATTAGTACTTAAAAGTGCATTCTCATTAAGGATTTATGTCATCATATTGCACCTAAAGTATCATTAAATTCCCTAACAAAAGCATGTTTTATATTAGCAAGTCTAAAAATATAATATACCTTTAATTCATGGTAAATGTTCATCCTAAATGCAGGTCTATCACATAAATAAAAGGATTGATTGATGAGTTTAAGGATTGAAATTGAAAGGATAAAAAGAAGGCCAAACTTAGCAAAGTGTTGTTGGTGCATTCCAAACTCGAACACCGTTCAGTAATTTGATCATATCTAGAGCTGTAGATATCAGATTTAGGTCCATTTTATATCGATGGAAAGGTAAGACATAAACCTACAACTTTCATATGAAGTCAAAGACTCATTTCTGCCGTTTTCAAGCCCAAATCTTAGCAACAACGAAGACATCGGAAGCTGTCCTGCAGCTCAAGCACTATTCGGTTTTTGGCTCATTTCTTGAGTTCTAAAAGTCCAAATGAGCTTTGGTTTTTTTTTTATGAAAAGCTGAAACAATTGCCCACAGCTTCCACAATTCAGTTGGCTATAATTCTGATGTGAGCAATGACGTTTTGGCCAGCCCACAATATCAAAAAAACAGCAGCCATTAATGTCAAAAACCAGCCACCAAATCAATGGATGCCCACCAATTCTTCAATCAATCAATAGTTCTGAAACTTAGCCTATAAAAGGAGGCATTGTCCATGTATTTAGTCATATTAATTTTCAGATCAAAGTTATCTTCTTGCTTTCTCTCTACATCTTTGTAATGTTTAAGTTTTCTTTTATGCTATAGTAATCTCTTGTTTATGTTCTTTCATTTCCTTTTCTATACTTAGTTAGCTTATATTATGTTTATGTTCTTATATTGTTTATTTGTGTTTTTCTCCTTCTTAATGTTTAGCTAAGTTAATTATGTCAAGGTGAAAAGGTTTCTCTAATGGTGTTAGAATAGGTATAATATAAACTCAACATGAGCTTTAAATGTTTATATCCAAGAAAGATTGTTATTAACATGTTTTATCTTACTAATTCTTAATACCTTGCTTATTAAATGTTTAATTTAGATTTGTGTTGTATAATATTTGGTACATCAAATGCTTGATCTTTCATAGTTTTCGGCCGAAATCGTTATTATGATAGAAACTTGATTTGTTGTTAATATAAACTAGCAACATGAATGCTTGATGATATTTATAAGTATGGTATTACTTATATAAGATAATTAATATGATCATGTTAGTAATTTATAATGAGCTAATAACGAGAAATCATCCGATTAGAACCTCCTTTGTGTGTGGTTTCTAGTTGAGTAATAAAAAGAGTTTATATTATATTTATTTGAAATACCATTAGTGAATCCTATAACCTTGACATATGTTTTGTTATTGTTTAATCCTTACATCAATATCACATCCCAAAACTTTCTTCAACTCTTTTTCTGTTATTATTCTCTTCAACTCTTTTTCTTTATTTGTAATTCATATAATTCACCTCCCTGTGGTTCGACCCCGGTCTTGCCGGGTTATTTTACTTTGACACTCCTGCACTTGGGATAAGACATCAACTCTTTGATCGTGTCAATAGTTGTGATTGACTTTCCTTTGTTTGATCATGGCTTGAGGAAATGGAAGTGCTGGCGGAGAATCAGTTGTTTCTTTGTAATTTTCACATTCAAACCCTTCCTTACCCTCACAGATTCACTCATCATCTTTCTCATAAGGTTTAAGAGAGGGTTTTTCAATAACCTTACCACTGCGCAGAGTAGTGACTGATTTGACTTGATCCATGTCTTGGCTTCCGGAACTACTTGTATTTGCATTGTATTGCCCCTTGGGATTTTTTGTGGTTCAGATGAAAACTTACCTTTCTCTTGGAAACTGAGAACAGATCTTAATTGATTGTCATGTTTTGAGCAAGTTGAGTATTGATTGTCTCTTACTTTTCAATGAATGCATGCAATATTTCCTCAAGATTTCTTCTAGGAGATAGAGCATAAGGAGGTACATATCTATTAGAATTTTGGAATTTGTGGTGTGCTTGAAACGGTGGTTGTGAAGTTTGTGCATTGTTATTAACACTCTTACAACTGAAATTTGGGTGATTTCTCTAACCAGGGTTGTATGTTTAGGAGTATAGGTTGTGGTTGGCCCTTTGGAAACTATTTAAATCATGGGCTTGTTCGTGGAGACATTCCTTAAAAGAAGGCAAGGTTGGACAATTATTGGTTGAGTGTTCATTTATTTCACATATTTGACACACAATGTTTTCAATAGATTTTAATTGACCACTCTTTTTCAATTATAGTGCCTCGACTTTTCTAGTTGAAGATGCAAACTTGGCTTGAAGGTCATGATCTTCCCTAAGGTTGCACATACCTCCACTAGATGTATGAGGTTGAGTTTTACTCCGTGCCTCATAAGTACCCGCAGTGTCCCAATTTTGAACATTTTCAGCTAACAAGTCTAAGTACTTCATTGCTTCATCAAGGTCTTTATCTTCAAAAGTTCCATTGCACATCAATTTAACCATTTGCCTATCTCTAGGTGTTAACCCTTTATAGAAATGTGAAACCAAACTCCATGTTTCAAAACCATGATGAGGGCAAGTACAAAGCAAGTCTCGATACCTATCCCAACATTGGTAAAATGTTTCCCCTGATTTTTGAGTGAAAGTGGTGATTTGTCTTTTGAATGAGTTTGTTCTATGAGATGGGAAAAACTTCTTTAAAAATTATTATTGCATTTCATCCCAAGCACGAATGGATCCTGGTCTTAAATTTTGTAGCCATGTTTTAGCTTTATCTTTTAATGAAAAAGGAAAAAGCTTTAATCTGATGGTGTTCATACTACAATTTAAATTATTATATGTGTTGCAGACCTCCTCAAATTCCCTTAAATGCAAGTATTAGAACACTTAGAAAACATGGTTGAAGAAGATAACCAATCAATTCATAATGAGAATAATGAGAATAATCGTGTTAGAACACTTAGAGATCATATGAATCCAACGCACCATCATGTATTGTTTTTCCTCCTGATGCATCTCATTTTAATTTTAAGCTAGGTATTATTCAACTTTTACCCACTTTTCATGGCTTAGAATTAGAAAATCCATACTTGCATTTAAGAGAATTTGAAGAAGTTTGTAACACTTATAATGACTTAAATTGTAGCATGAACACCATCAGATTAAAGCTTTTTCCTTTTTCACTAAAAGATAAAGCTAAAACATGGCTACAAAATATTAGGTCAGGATCCATTCATGCTTGGGATGAAATGCAACAACATTTTTTAAAGAAATTTTTCCCTTCTCATAGAACAAACTCTTTCAAAAGACAAATCACCACTTTTACTCAAAAATCAGGAGAAACATTTTATAAATGTTGGGATAGATATAAAGACTTGCTTAATACCTGTCCTCATCATGGTTTTGAAACATGGAGATTGGTTTCGTAATTTTATGAAGGGTTAACACCTAAAGATAGGCAAATGGTGGAATTGATGTGCAATGAAACTTTTGAAAATAAAGACCCTGATGAAGCAATGGAGTACCTAGAGTTGCTAGCTGAAAATGCTCAAAATTGGGACACCACAGGTACTTGTGAGGCACCAGGTAAAACTCAACCTCATACATCTAATGGAGGCATGTATAGCCTTAGGGAAGATCATGACCTCCAAGCCAAATTTGCATCTTTAGCTAGAAAAGTTGAGGTACTAGAATTAAAAAAGAGTGGTCAATTAAAATCTGTTCAAGAAATTATGTGTCAAATTTGTGAAACCGATGAACACTCAACCAATGATTGTCCCACGTTGCCTTCTTTTAAGGAATGTCTCCATGAACAAGCCAATGCTTTAAATAATTTTCAAGGACCAAGTCATAACCCGTACTCACAAATGTACAACCCTGGTTGGAGAAATCACCCAAATTTCAGTTGGAAGAGTGGTAACAATAATGCACAAACTTCACAGCCACCATTTCAAACACAACATAATTTTCAAAATTCTCATGGATATGCACCTCCTTATATTCCCCCTCCTAGAAGAAATCTTGAGGAAACATTACATGCATTCATTGAAAAGCAAGAGACAATCAACACTCAAAATGCTCAAACCATGGCTGATTTGAAAGATACTCTTGCAAAGTTCACATCTGCTCTCAGTTTTCAGGAGAAAGGTAAGTTTCCATCTCAACCCCAGTAAAATCCCAAGGGGCAATACAATTCAAGTACAAGTAATTCCGGAAGCCAACATCTGGATCAAGTCAGATCAGTCACTACTCTCCGTAGTGGTAAGGTTATTAAAAAACCCATTCTTGAACCTTATGAGAAAGAAGGTGAGTTAGTCTCTAAGGGTAAGGAAATGGTTGAACCTGATCATTGCAAAAAAGAGACTGATTCCCCACCAGCACTTCCATTTCCTCATGCCATGACCAAACAAAGGAAAGTCAATCACAATTCTGAAATCTTTGAAACTTTCAAACAGGTAAGGATTAATATACCTTTGCTAGATGCTATTAAACAGGTACCATCTTATGCTAAATTTTTGAAAGATCTATGCACTGTAAAGAGAAAATTGAATGTGAAAAAGAAAGCCTTCTTAGCCGAACAAGTAAGTGCCATTCTTCAGAATAATAATGCTTTGAAATATAAAGACCCTGGTTGTCCTACAATTTCTTGCTTTATTGGAGAACATAAAATTGACAGAGCTTTACTTGATCTTGGAGCTAGTGTGAATTTACTTCCATATTCAGTTTTTCAAAGTCTCAATCTAGGTGAGTTAAAACCTACTTTTGTTACTCTTTTACTTGCTGATAGATCTATAAAAATGCCTAGAGGAATAGTTAAAGATGTGTTAGTACAAGTTGATACATTCATCTTTCCTGTGGATTTTATTGTCTTGGATACACAACCTGTTGAAGCATGCAATTCAATTCCTGTTATTTTAGGACGTCCATTTCTTGCAACTTCTAATGCATTGATTAATTGTAGGAATGGAGTGATGAAGTTATCTTTTGGAAACATGACATTAAAAATGAATGTTTTTAACATTTGCAAGCAACCTGGAGATGATAATGATTTACAGGAAGTAGATTTTATTGAAAAAATAATTTACGATCAATTTGAAAATTCTTCCAATGAAACTGAGTTTAATGAATCTGAAGATTTGCAAATGGTTTGTTTTCAGGAAGAATCAAAGGCAAATATTTGGAGACCAAAAATTGAGGAATTGCCACCACGATCAATTGGGTCCATACCTTCAAGTGTTCAACCACCAAAACCCGATTTGAAGCCATTGCCATGTAATCTCAAATACTCATTTTTGGGAGAAAATGAAACTTTTTCGGTAATAATTTCTTCCAAACTTAATGTTCATCAAGAAGGTAAGTTATTACAAACTCTTAAAATGCACAAAAATGCATTAGGATGGACCATAGCTGACATAAAAGGAATTAGTCCTTTGATTTGCACACACAAGATTTATTTGGAGGAAAATGCTAAACCCTCTAGAGAAATGCAACGTAGGCTTAATCCTAATATGAAAGAAGTAGTGAGGAATGAAGTCATTAAACTTCTAGATAATGGAATCATTTATCCTATTTCTGATAGCAAAAGGGTAAGTCCTACCCAAGTTGTACCTAAAAAGTCTGGAGTTACTGTGATGACAAATGAGAAAAATGAGTTAATTCCAACAAGGACTATTACTGGTTGGCGCATGTGCATTGACTATAGGAAACTTAATTCAATGACTAGAAAAGATCACTTTCCTTTACCTTTCATGGATCAAATTCTAGAAAGAGTTGCAGGTCATGAATTTTATTGTTTTCTATATGGTTATTCAGGTTACAACCAAATTGAAATTGCATTTGAAGATCAAGAGAAAACTACTTTCACATGTCCATTTGGTACATTTGCATACCGAAGGATGCCTTTTGGATTATGTAATGCACCAGCCATGTTTCAAAGATGCATGCTTAGCATATTTAGTGATATGGTTGAACGTTTTCTTGAGATATTTATGGATGATTTTTCTGTTTTTGGTGATTCATTTGATAATTGTTTAACTAATTTGAAAAAGGTTTTGAACAGGTGTGAGGAGAAGAATCTTGTGTTGAATTGGGAAAAATGTCATTTTATGGTAACAAACGGCATTGTACTTGGTCACATTGTTTCATCAACAGGAATTGAGGTTGATAAATCTAAAATTGAGTTAATTGCCAACTTGCCAACACCAAAATCTGTTAAAAATGTTAGATCATTTTTAGGACATGCTGGTTTTTATAGAAGGTTTATCAAAGATTTTAGTATAATATCTAAGCCATTGTGTAACCTTCTAACAAAGGATAATGTTTTTGAATGGACTGAATATTGTGAAGAAGCCTTTGTTAAACTTAAAAACTTGCTTACGTGTGCTCCTATCATTCAACCTCCTGATTGGTCATTACCTTTTGAAATAATGTGTGATGCTAGTGATTATGCCGTGGGTGCTGTTTTAGGACAAAGAAAAGATAAGAAACCCTATGTCATTTATATGCAAGTAAAACTTTAAATAGTGCTCAAATAAATTACACAACCACTGAAAAATAATTACTTGCTGTAGTATTTGCATGTGAAAAATTCAGATCTTATCTTGTTGGCTCACCTGTTATTGTTTTTAGCGATCATGCAGCGTTGAAATATCTTCTTTCTAAGAAGGATTCCAAACCTAGATTGGTGCGGTGGATTTTGTTACTTCAAGAATTTGATATCACAATCAAGGATAAGAAAGGCACCGAAAATGTTGTCGCGGATCATTTGTCAAGATTGGCAACTGATTCGAAATCTGACATCACACCAATCGATGACTACTTTCCTAATGAATCTTTACTTTCTGTCACTACAATGCCTTGGTTTGCTAATATTGTTAATTTTCTTGCTTCAGGACATTTGCCAGCGCATTGGGGCACCCAAGACAAAAGAAAGTTCTTGAACGAAGTGAAGAACTTTTATTGAGATGACCTTTATTTATTCAAATATTATCCTGATCAAATATTTCGAAGATGCATTCCCGACAATGAGGTAAGTAATGTCATTAAATTTTGTCATTCTGAGGCATGTGGGGGTCATTTTTTGTCAAAAAAGACAGCTGCAAAAATCTTACAATGTGGATTTTATTGGCCCACCGTGTTCAAGGACACGCATGCATTCTGCAAATCTTGTGAAAATTGTCAAAAGTTAGGATCTTTTTCAAAACGTCACATGATGCCTTTAAGTACTATTCTTGTTATTGAAATCTTTGACTGTTGGGGTATAGATTTTATGGGTCCATTTCCTTCATCATTTGGTTTTGTGTACATATTAGTCGCAGTAGACTATGTTTCAAAATGGATAGAAGCAATTCCAAGTCATAACAACGATCATAAAACAGTCATTAAGTTTTTGAAAGAAAACATTTTGAGTCGATTTGGAATCCCTCGGGCCATGATAAGTGATGGTGGAACACATTTCTGTAACAATCCATTTGAGTCTTTAATGAAAAAATATGGAATCACACACAAAGTTGCCACCCCTTATCACCCCCAGACAAATGGACAAGTAGAACTTGCTAATAGGGAGATCAAACAAATCTTGGAAAAAACAGTGAACCCTAATCGAAAGGACTGGTCTTTAAGACTTAATGATGCACTTTGGGCCTATCGAACTGCTTTTAAAACATCATTAGGTATGTCGCCTTATAGGTTGGTTTATGGAAAACCTTGTCATTTGCCTGTGGAACTTGAATACAAAGCTTATTGGGCTATTAAAGCTTTCAATTCAAACCTGGATGATGCGAGTCAGTTGCGTAAGTTACAAATAAATGAGCTTGAAGAAATAAGAAATGATGCATATGAGAATTCAAAAATTCATAAAGCAAGAATCAAAGACTTTCATGATAAAAGAATCTTGAGAAAAACATTTGATGTTGGTCAAAAAGTTTTGCTTTATAATTCTCGACTCCATTTATTTCCTAGAAAGTTAAGATCAAGATGGAGCGGTCCATTTGTTGTGAAACATGTATATCCTTATGGGGCCTTTGATATTGAGAATCCAAAGAATGGTAATGTTTTCAAGGTCAATGGACATTGATCCAAAGAAGGTCAATGTTTTCAAGGTCAATGGGCACTTGTTCTTGTGGGATTCATGTGGTCTCTAAGTGTTCTAACACGGTTATTCTCATTATTCTCATTATGAAGTGATTGATTATCTTCTTCGGCCATATTTTCTGAAAATGATGAGAATACCCTACAAAGTCTACCACTTGATGTACGTGACCACACTCTCATGCACGTGAAGGAATAGAATACAAGGAAAAAGAAATCAAAAAAGAAGAAGAAACAAGAGAAAAGGAAATAAAGTTATATACAAGAAAAGTGGAAAGAGAAAATAAAATAACTATTATAATTTATACAAAACTTACCTACAAATAAAAAAATTGACACGACTAAAATATTGATGTCTTCTTCCAAGTGCAGGAGTGTCAAAGTAATAAATAATCCGGCAAGACCAGGGTCGAACCACAGGCAGGTTAATTGTACAAATTATAAATAACAATAATACAACAACAATAACGATAACAATAATAACAATAACAATAACAATAACAATAATAATGATAATAGTAGTAGTAATACTAATAACAATAATAATAATAATAATAAAGAAAAAGAAGATGAGAACTTTGAGACGGAATATTAACGTAAAGATTTAACAACGATAACAATAAATGTCAAGGTTAGAGGATCCATTAATGCTATGTCAAACAAGTATAGTATAAACTTTTATTAATCAATTGGAAACCACACATAAAGGAGATTCCAATCAGATTATAGATTTTTAACATGATTACATTAATCATTTTATTCAATTAATGCTAATACTTGTAAATTTCATCAAGCATTCATCATTATAACTTATGTTCACAACAAAGCAAGTTCTTTTCATAGTTCAGGTGTCGGTTATACCATACAGTATGGGCTATGAAAGTGCCAAGCATTTGTTGTACCAAGTGTTATATAACATAAATCAAGATTAGTCATTTAACAAGCAAAGTATTAAAGAGTGAACAAGATAACAAATACAAAACATGTTAGTATCAAACATTAAAGTCCATATTCAGTTTACACTATACTTATTCTTACACCATTAGTGTAACCTTTTCACCTTGACATATTAACTTAGCTAGACATAATGAAAGAAAGAAAAATAAATAAACAAAATAAGAACATAAATAAGATAAAAGTTAACTAAGTAAATGAAAGGTATAAACTTGATATTAATGAAAGCAAAGCATAAACATTACAAAAAATACAAAGAGAGAAAGCAAGAGCATGATCTTGATTTGGAAACCAAGATACCTAAATACATGACAAAAGCCTCCTTTTATAGACCAAAATTAGGAACTATTGATTTGATGAATAATTGATGAGTGGGTGGCCAACTCTTGACTTGGTGACAATCCTTATCTTCTCTTGTCTTCCCAAAACATTATTGATAACGTCAAAATTGGATCCACTAAAAAACATGAAAGTTGGAGGAAATTGTCTCAACTTTCTTGTGTAAAATATTTAGCTCATTTGGACCTTTAGAACTCCAGATATGGCCAAAATACTGAACAATGCTCGGGCTGGAGGACAGATTCAGGCTTCTTTGTTGTTGCTATAATTTAGACTTGAAAATTGTCTTTTTAGATCTTGGGCTCTATATGAAAGTTGTAGGCCTATATCTTACCTTTCTATTATATAAAGTAGACCTAAATCTGAGATCTATAGCTCCAGATATGATCTAATTGTCGAATAGTGTTCCGGTTTCGATTGCACTGACATCTCTTTTCTAATTTTGGTCATCTCTTTGCCCTTACAATTTAAGTTCTTAAAGTCATCAATCAATCTTTTCATTTATGTGATAGGCTGCATTTAAAATGAATATTTACCATAAATTGAAGGTATCTTATATTATTAGATATATTATTATAAAACATGCTTTAGTTGAGTTATTGATACTTTAAGTGCAAAATGATGATATAAAACCATGATAAAAATGCCCTTTTAAGTACTAATCAATGAATTAAAGGAGTTGAGAAATGATGCATTTGAAAATGCAAAAATTTCTAAATATAAGATGAAAACTTTGTATGATAAACATATTTTTAGAAAATCCTTTCATGTTGGTCAAAAGGTTCTCTTGTATAATTCACGATTACATCTCTTTCCTGGGAAGTTGAGGACAAAATGGATTGGTCCATTTATGATTAAATCCATCTCTGAGCATGGTGCATTTAAGGTAGAAAATCACAAGAATGGAAATATTTTCAAAGTAAATGGTCATCGATTGAAACCTTATCTTGAAAATGTTGTGGTTGAAGTTGAGACATTGGTTGTTGAAGATCCAATACCATTGTAGTATCAGAAGTAATGAGTTTTTATTTTTATTTTATTTTTATCTTTCATTTTTATTTTATCTTTCATTTTTATTCTTTTTTCTTCCATCTCTTATATTTTCTTGTTCATGCATTCAAGACAATGTATTATTTTAAGTTGGGGGGTGTGAGGTTCTTTATTTAAAAAAAACATCAATGTTTTATTTTAGTTGTGATATGCAGGTTAAAAAAAAATCAAGCAAGAAGTCAGCTCATGCCCAATTCAATCAGACATTCATCCTTGAAAATAGAAGGGGAGTAACAATTTTCTAATCTTTATACTTTTCTTCTCTTTCTCTTTTACATTGAGGATAATGTAAAACTTAATTTTAGATATTTCATTATGTTGAATGCTTGAGATAACCATGCTTGTTAAAAAAAAAAAACTTGCATTCATACGTGAATGAGACTTGTTTAGGATCATCATTATATTTTTGGATTCATTATTATGTTGAACATTGTGTGTTTTAATTTGGGATAGATAATATCTTATAAATCAAGATATAGCATACTTTTTTTAAGATTACTGAAGTACATCTTTCCTTGTAAAAGTTGTGTGAGTTGTGTGATTATGCATGAAAGATGAGTATGATGCTTTACTTGTGATTATCCATTTTGATCCAGTCCTAAACAAGGTTTAAGTAAATAGAGTAATAATTATTACACAAATAAATAAATAAATGTGTACAAAGTTCTATCTAATCCAATGTTTTGAGTTTCTTAGTAACTAGGGGTATTCATCACAAATGTTTATCTTTACGTCAAACGGCAACTTAAAATATCAGTATGCAAAGCACTTTAAGTTTGTGACTTTGTGAGTAACCGGGTGCATTCATCATAAATGTTTGTATTCGCGTCAAAAGGGAAGTGACTACTTAAAGACAAAGAATAAATCATATCTTCAAAATATATATATATATATATATATATATATATATATATATTTCTCTAGTTTGCTACCTTGTTTGTGTTGATGAGAAGGGAAGATTACAAGTTAAGTTTTCATATGAATCAATTATGTTGGTTGCACGATAAATATGACTGAATTTGAAAATTTTGTATGGATGTTTGATTTAGAGAATGTGAGTATGCTTATTTTTCTTTATTTGTTATTATGTATACTAAGTTAAAGATACCAATGTTTGTCTGATAGGTCCTTCAAGTGTGATGAATCAAGCCTAATTATGATTGTTATTATTCTTTTTATTTCAAAGGTTTTATATTTTGTTTTGCTTGAGGACTAGCAAAATCTAAGTTGGGGGGTGTGATTGTGTATCAAAAGTGTCATTAAGTCTCTTATTTTATATCTGTATTTATTGTTTTTATTTGGTTTTTTTTATAATAATTGATGTGTTTTTTAGTAATGAAGTTTGTTTTAATGTTTCGATAGGTTTTTGGAGTTTAAATGAATTAATTCAGGAAATTCAATGTCAGAATTCAAAACAAAGAATTGAAGAGATATTTAGTTGAAGATTAAAGCAAATCTTGGTTCAAATAAGTGCTCCAAATTTGTCCCAAAAATCAATTCTATTCCAATTCTAGAAAAGAATATTATAGATCTATTTCAAGCCCAAACTTGCCTTATGTTGTGCGCAAACTTCAACCATTAAACACTCAAGGTTTCAATGTCAATCTTAGCCCAAATAATAGGTATATTTGTATACTTATTTGATACTTAAATTCAGCCCCAAATCAACCTTCAAATCAGCCTAAAAACAATCCATGATCTTACATGTCCACACAACAACAATTGATTTATTTTGGGTAATCCATTGATCCAAGAAGGCAAGCACATGGATAGAAAGTTGGAGGGGAAATTTTTACATTATTTTGGGTCAAAAAGAAGAAAGAGATAACTCATAAATGAAAAAGAAAAACATGCACCAAAATGGTTGCAAAGCTGTCCTGATTTGATATTTCAGAACACCTTTCAGAACACCTTTCTGTGTTGTGCCCATGCCTTTTGACTCAGGTGTCCAAATGAGCTGTTCTTTAATGATATGGAAAGGTGACAGAATTTCTTATAACTATGTCTCTAATAGACATCTCAAGGGGAGGCTTTTAAAAGGGTCAAATTCCTGTCCAAAGTTAGAGTCAGATTTGTGTCTGAATTTTTTCTGAAATTATCTTGTGTTCTTCTTTATAGATTTCGATTCTTTAGTTTGTAAAACTTATTATTTCAGTTTGATTCAAGTTATTTCATGTTTATTGAAGTATTTTTATATATAATCATGGTTGGCTAATTTCTTTCTTGGATCCAAATCAAGGATGATGGTGATTGAGGTGAGTTCTCTAGGATATGAATGAATCTTAATGTTTATCTTCTCATTTTCTTCATGAATGATTTATTATTGCAAAGAAATTTTAGAAATAATTTAGGTAATGTTATAATCTTGAATTTTTATGCACAAACTTTAGTTTTGGTATAGATATTGCTTGATTCAATGTCTTACTTAATATGAAAGTACTTGTTCATTCTTAAGCAATAATCAATCTTCATCTTTCTAAACTTCATTGTAATATCTTCCGATCTAATATCACCATTGTTGATATTAGGTTGAACTATCTTATATATGTTGAAGAAATCACCAATACATCACCATTAAAATTGATTTGGATCAAGACTTACTTTTTCTTGTCATTTAAAATCTATTTACACTTTTTCATCTTTGAAAACAAATCCATCAATTATTTTCAACCAAGTTATTTAATTTAATTTCTCTTGATTTTTTTTTGTTACCTAGCTTAATTTTCAGATCTAGCTCTATGTGGATATAACCTCGATCTTACCGAGTTAATTGCTACATCGCACACTCGTGCACTTGCGAGTTAAAACAAGCCGATCATAAAAAATAGTCAATCAATTATTATTATTGTTGTTGTTGTTGTTGTTATTCTTATTATTGTTGTTATTGTTATTGTTATTGTTATTGTTATTGTTATTGTTATTGTTATTGTTGTTGTATTATTGTTATTTATATTTGTACAATTAACCTCCATGTGGTTCAACCCCGGTCTTGCCGAGTTATTTATTACTTCGACACTCCTACACTTGGAAGAAGACATCAATCTTTTAGTCGTGTCACACCAAACCTTTAAATATTATCAGGAATTCATGATACTAATTATTTTAACAATAAATCAAGTTTCTTCCATAGCACAAGTGTAGGTTATACCATATGGATGACTATAAAAGTGTCAAGCATTTGTTGTACCAAGTGTTATACAACACAAATCTAGGTTAACCATTTAATAAGCAAGATATTAATAATTAGTAATATAAAAAGATAAAACATGTTAATAACAAACTTTCTTAAATATAAATAGTGAAGTACATATTGAGTTTATATTATACTTGTTCTTACACCATTAATGTAATCTTTTCATCTTGACATAATAAACGTAACTAAATATAATGAAAGAGAGAAACATAAATAAATATGATAAGAACATAAATATGATATAAGTTAACTAAGTAAAGAAAAGGAAATGAAAGGTATAAACAAGATATTAATAAAAGCAAAACTTAGGTATTATAAAAATATATAAAAAAAAGAACATGATCTTGATCTAAAAACCAAGATGCCTAAATGCATAGCTAATGCCTCATTTGATATGCCAATATTTGAAACTATTGATTTCATGACTAATTATTGAGTGGGTGGCCAACTCTTGACTTTGTGCCAATCCTTATCTTCTTGTCTATCAAAAACATCATTTCTAACATCAAAATTTAATAGATTATTGCATGAAAATTCTAGAAAATTATCTCAGCTTTCCAACAAAAAATAATTCGGTGCATTTGGACTTCTAGAACTCAAGATATGAGCTGAACACTAAATAGTGTCTAGGCTGCAGGACAGATTCATACTTCTATGTTGTTGCCACAATTTGAACTTGAAAACAACCTTTTTGAATCTCAGATTCTCATGAAAATTTTAGGCATGTGTCTTACCTTTCCATTCATATAGAGCAAACCTAAATTCAAGTTATACAGCTCTAATTATGATCTAATAACCGAATGGTATTCCAGTTTGAGCTAAGGAGTTACTAATACTTCAAGTGCAAAATGATAATATAAAATCTTGATAAAAATGTATTTTTAAATACTAATCAATAGGTCGAAGCAATCTAGTCGTATGTTGTTTAATCATCTTAATGAATACCTCCTACAAAAAGGGTTTGAAAATAATGAGATTTGCCTATACATTTTTATTAAAAAAAACCGCATCTGGATTTGCTATTGCTAATATGTTGATGATTTAAATCTTGTTAGTACTCCTGAAAAACTCATAAAAACTACAAACTATTTGAAAATGAATCTGAGATGAAAGATTTTGAAAAGACAAAAAAAAATAATCTTGGTTTACAAATTGAATAACTTTCAAATGGAATATTTGTCCATCAATCGACATATACAAAAAAGGTCCTGAAGCACTTTCACATGGACAATGCTCATCCTTTAAGTACATATATGGTTGTTCGATCACTTGATGCCTAAAAAGACCCTTTTTGACTGTTAGAAGAGAATGAAGAAATTCTTGGTCCAGAAATATTATATCTTAATGCTATTGAAGTACTCATGTATTTTCTAGATTGTACAAGACCAGATATAGTTTTTGTAGTCAATTTATTGGCAGAATACATTTCCACTCCTACAAAAACAAATGTTGAAACGGGGTTAAACATATACCTTGCTATATTCATGGAACAACTAAAATGGAGTTATTTTATAGTGCGTTAAATTCACATAAGGAGATCACAAACAAGTTATCTATTTATCTACGGATGTGCTGCAATTACTTAGAGATGTGTCAAACAAACATTAGTAGCTACTTCATCAAATCATTTAGAAATTATTGCAATCCATAAAAGAAGTCGATAATGTATATGGCTAAGGTCAATTATCCAGCACATCAAAGAAAAATATGGATTGTCAACCACTAAAAATAGTCTCATAATATTGTTTGAAGATAATATTGCCTTCATCACTCAACTTAGAAGAGGTTACATTAAAAGAGAAAAAACCAAAGCATATCTCACCAAAGTTCTTTTATATGCGCGACCTTCAACAAAAAGGAAAAATTGATATCAAGCAAATTAGGTCAAGTGATAATTTAACATATTTATTTATACGTCTTTACTAGCCTTAACTTTCAAAAAACATGTTCATGATATTGGAATGTGTCATCTTAAAGATTTATCACAAGAGATGTACTTTTGAGGTGAAGTTAATGCAAATTGTATTGTTTTTTCTTCGTTTAGGTTTTTCCCTTTGGGTTTTACTTTGCAAGGTTTTAATAAGATAATTTGATATTTTTGTGAATATTAAAAGTATTCAAATATAGATCTTGAAGTATCCATATTAAATCTTCTATTGAATTCTATAGTATTGATATTTTTGTGAATATTAAAGTATTCAAATATGAATCTTGAAGTATCCATATTAAATCTTCTATTGAATTCTATAGTATTCAGAAATCACATAAAAATATTATACTTCTTTTCCTTTTTTAGGTTTTTTCTCATTGGGTTTTCCTTTATAAGGTTTTAATTAGATATATTTTTAATACATGACCACTAAAGAGGGAGTGTCATAAAATCTATAATTACATATATTGAATGTCATTAGAATTTTTTAGACTTTATGAGTTTTGGGTTTAGTGTCTTGGTTTTACATGACACTTGAATTTCCTAGTATCCTTTAATGTTCTCATTTATTCTCCTATAAATAGACTACAAGAGTATTATAAAGATTTAAAATATAAATAAGAAATTGTATGTATTTCTCTTTTAGGTTTTATTTTGAATATGCATGTTCGTACTTGTTCTTTTTTTTTTAACATGGTGCTAGATATTTAAAATTTATGGTCGGATCAATTTTTCATAAAACAATATCTCAAATCAATGATAGTAAATATTATGATCTCTCCAAATTAATGAAACAAAGTTTTTAAAAAAAAAACATTATCTATGGACATTAATGGGGTATAATTAAAGAAAATGTCCTTATTACTAGGAGAGAAACTTTTATTTGGAAGTACTTATTGAAGTGGATATAATTTTTATCCCACTACAATTTGAGTGTTGATCGTCTCTTACTTTTCAATGAATGCATACAAAGTTTCCTCAAAATTTCTTGTAAGAGGTGGAGCATAAGGAGGTGCATATTCATGATAATTTTGAAAATTATGGTGTGCTTGAAACTGTGGTTGTAAAGTTTGTGCATTATCACTCTTCCAACTGAATTTTGGTGATTTCTCCAACCAGCGTTATATGTTTGTGAGTATGGGTTGTGGTTGGCCCTTTAGAAACTATTTAAAGCATGGGCTTGTTCATGGAGACATTCCTTAAAAGAAGACAAGGTTGGACAATTATTGGTTGAGTGTTCATTTGTTTCATATATTTGACACACAATGTTTTCAACAAATTTTAATTGACCACTCTTTTTCAATTCTAGTGCCTCGACTTTTCTATCTAAAGATGCAAACTTGGCTTGAATGTCATGATCTTCCCTAAGGTCATAATTACGCCCGGTGTCCCAATTTTGAGCATTTTCAGCTAACAAGTCTAAGTACTTCATTGCTTCATTAAGGTCTTTATCTTCAAAAGTTTCATTGCACATCAATTCAACCATTTGCTTATCTCTAGGTGTTAACCCTTCATAGAAATGTGAAACCAATCTCCATGTTTCAAAACCATGATGAGGGCAAGTACTAAGCAAGTCTCGATACTTATCTCAACATTGATAAAATGTTTCTCCTGATTTTTGAGTGAAAGTGGTGATTTGTCTCTTGAAAGAGTTTGTTCTATGAGATGGGAAAAACTTCTTCAAAAACTGTTGTTGCATTTCATCCCAAACACGAATGGTTCCTGGTCTTAAATTTTGTAGCCATGTTCTAGCTTTATCTTTTAATGAAAAAGGAAAAGGCTTTAATCTGATAGTTGACACGACTAAAAGGTCAACAAGTAAAGCATCACACTTGACACGACTAAAAGATTGATGTCTTCTTCCAAGTGCAGGAGTGTTGAAGTAATAAATAACCTGGCAAGACCGGGGTCGATAACAACAACAACAATAGTAGTAGTAATAATAATAATAATAATAATAATAATAATAATAATAATAATAATAATAATAATAATAATAATATTAGTAGTAGTAGTAGTAGTAGTAGTAGTAGTAGTAGTAGTAGTAATAATAATAATAATAATAATAATAATAATAATAATAATAATAATAATAATATTAGTAGTAGTAGTAGTAGTAGTAGTAGTAGTAGTAGTAGTAATAATAATAATAATAATAATAATAATAATAATAATAATAAAGAAAGAGAAGAAGAAGAAGATGATGATGATGAGAACTTAGAGATGAAATATTAATGTAAGGATTAAACAATAATAATAACAAATGTCAAGGTTAGAGGTTCCACTAATGGTATATCAAATAAGTATAGTATAAACTCTTATTATTGAATTGGAAACCACACACAAAGGAGGTTCCAATCAGATTATATATTGTTAACATGATTACATTAGTCATCTTATTCAATTAATGCTAATACTTGTAAATCTCGTCAAGCATTCATGATTATAACTTATGTTAACAACAAATCAAGTTCCTTTCATAGCTCAGGTGTCGGTTATACCATACATTATGGGCTATGAAAGTGCCAAGCATTTGTTGTACCAAGTGTTATACAACATAAATCTAGATTAGTCATTTAACAAGCAAAGTATTAAAGAGTGAACAAGATAACAAATATAAAACATGTTAGTATCAAACATTAAAGTCCATATTAAGTTTACATTATACTTATTCTCACACCATTAGTGTAACCTTTTCACCTTGACATAATTAACTTAGCTAGACATAATGAAAGAAAGCAAAATAGATAAACAAAATAAGAACATAAAAGGTAACTAAGTAAAGGAAAGGAAATGAAAGACATAAACTTGATATTAATGAAAGCAAAGCATAAATATTACAAAGAATACAAAGAGAGAAAGAAAGAGCATGATCTTGATCTGAAAATCTAGATGCCTAAATGCATGACAAATGCCTCCTTTTATAGGCCAAAATTGAGAACTATTGATTTGATGACTAATTGATAAGTGGGTGGCCAACTTTTGACTTGGTGACAATCTTTATCTTCTCTTGTCTGCCCAAAACGTCATTGATAACGTCACAATTGGAGCCAGTTGTAAACATGAAAGTTGTAGGCAATTGTCTCAGGTTTCTTGTATAAAAACTTCAGCTCATTTGGACTTCTAGAAATCCATATATGGCCAAAATACCGAACAGTGTTTGGGCTGGAAGACAGATTCGGGCTTCTTTGTTGTTGCTACAATTTGGACTTGATAATGGCCTTTTTAGATCTTGGGCTCCATATCAAATTTGTCGGCCTATGTCTTACCTTTCCATCCATATAAATTGGACCTAAATCTGAGATATATAGCTCCAGATATGACCCAATTACCGAACAGTGTTCCGGTTTGGATCGCACCGACATATCTTTTCTAAGTTTGGCCATCTCTTTACCCTTGCAATTTAAGTTCTTCAAGTCATCAATCAATCCTTTCATTTATGTGATAGGCCTGCATTAAAAATAGACATTTACCACAAATTATAGGTATCTTATATTATTACATACATTATTATAAAACATATTTTAGTTAAGGAGTTATTGATACTTCAAGTGCAAAATGATGATATAAAACCATGATAAAAATGCACTTTTAAGTACTAATCACACCCCCCAACCAGCTTATTACTAGTCCTTAGTAATCAAAGCGTTAAAACAATTTGCAAATTTCACAAAGCAAGGTATTCATCATTTAACTTCCATTAATCTATCCAAATAAACAAACTCTCATTAAATTTATATATCTGCTCAATACCCCTTAACAAGATATTAATAAACCTTTCTTTTGTGCTCAATGTATCAACACATAATTATGGGGCTTTTCTTGAAAGAAAACAAAATTTTTATTCTAATGTTTAAGGTTAACTTCCTTGGGTTGGGATTACTATTTTTTTTTAACTCTATATACATATAATTTAAAAACATCATGCATCTTTAACCCATGTAACGAGCTTTCAGCTAATGACTCCCAGACCAGTTGGTCTTAGGGCATTAGGTATTAAGACACCCCTACGAGCTTAGTAACTCGGGTCGCAGATACTGATATGTAGATAGTGCAATGTTTGATTCCCTTAAGCTTTTCTCCTCAACCCATGTAACAAGCATTGGGCCAATAGCTCCCAAGTCAGTTGACTTTAGGGTATTAGGTGTTAAAACACCCCTTCGGGCTTAATTGCTTAGGTTAGGGAGGCTACGAAACCAAACTTATCTACATTTTTATTATCATCATTTTTTTTATTTTTTTCTTTTTTTTTTATTTTTTTTTATGTTTTGCTTTATTTTTTAATTATATACAATTCCTTTCCCTTAGTTGCTACCTTTAACAAAAGAACATAAATAATGTAATAATCCAATATGCAACCCACAATCATATGTTAAAGTGTGTGTGTGTAAATTAAGGTTTAAGAATACATGTTAAATAAGTATATGAGCAGAATTAAGTGGTAACAATACGAGAGTTTGTAAACCTGAATATTTCAGGAAGTATTATAATAGACCTTGTTAAGAATGCTTACTAAGATGCGTCTCAAGAGTCACTTTAACAAAAGAACTCCTTTACTCTGCCATCCTAGTAACAACAATTATGCATATGCTTTATGAAATGAAAAACAATTTTTTTTTATCAACTACTACCCTCTCCCCCCAACCAAAACGAGACATTGTCCTCAATATTCTAAGGTAGAAAGATAGAGTATAGAAGATATCACCTGAAATAACGAACACTGACAAAACCTGAAACACACTAAAACAAAATTAAGAAATAACAAAACACAATAATAAAACCAAAAGACACAAAAATTCACAAATGAAGGCTCAAATCCAATCTAAGCTTTTTACGGCATCCCGTAGATGACCAATTTATGCGACTCATGGAAGGATCAATCACAGGAATGAAAGATTGTAGTTGGTCAATCAATTGTTCAACAGTAGTAGCAGAGATTATGATTTGTCGTGCAGAAGATGTTAGAAATTCCTGTTCCACAGCATGATCAAGAAAAGACAACAACTTATCATAATAACCATTAACATTTAACAAACCTATGGGTTTATGGTGAATGTGCAATTGAGCCCAAGAGAAAATATGAAAGATCTCTTCCAATGTGCCTAGACCACCTGGTAAAGCAATGAAGGCATCAGCATGATTAAACATTGCATTCATTCGAGCCGACATTGTGGAGACCTGAAGTTCCTCTCCAATTGTTTTTCCAATGATGTCCCCTTGTGCCAAAGCTTTAGGGACGACCCCTAAAACTTGACTACCTCCTAAAAATGCAGCTATTGACACACCTCCCATTAACCCAAGACTGTCTCCCCCATACACTAAATGAATCTTTCTCTCAGCTAGCACCTGACCAAGATGATTTGTTGATTCTAAAAACTCCTTTTCTTTTCCAGGACTAGATCCACCGAAAACACAAATATTTCTTATTTGATGACTTGAGGAACTTGCTATTTCTACACACTTCTGTATTTGTTGAATGTATGGGTTGAGTAGAAATGAAAGGAAGGAAAAAAGGGTTTTATAGATGAGAAATTAGAAAGGCAATCATAACACCTATATTTAGGCCAGCTGGAGTCTCACACACTCCCTCTATCTTTTTATTTATTTATTTATTTACTTTTGAAAAAAGCATGTGTATGTACAGGTAGTTGTGATTGTGGCTCACATCTTCCCTTGGTTTTACGTCCAAGAACGGCTTAAACGCCCTCTATGGGTCGGGGATAGGCTTCCCATCCAGTTTTCTTAAAAACTGGCAAACAGGGTCTTTTTTAGTCAGATTCCCAAGACTAAGTCGATCATGTTCTTTATGAAATAGTGGCCATAAATCATGAATTACATAATGCACATCTCCACTAGGATGCGTCTCAAGAGTCAATAGAAGATTATCTAAAGACTCCTTACTCAGGCCATCCTTAATGAATTGTATTTTATCTTCACGGTTTATAGATACCATTCCTAAAGAACGACATTGTGTATTACAAGTCCATCTAGCACATCGATGACAGACTTCTAGTCGTTTTGCACGACGCTTCTTTGCAAAAGTGCTTTTACCTGTTCCAGGCATGTGTGAAATAAAGAAATTAGAGGACTCACCTGATAATCGGACCTTTGCTTCAATCAACCAGCGAATATCTTCAGGAATTCCATGATTCATTAATAATCTCAATCTTGCACATATAGCACGGTAAATTTTTATAATCGCATTCTGAGGCAGAGCGGGAAAATACTTTTTCAATTTTTTAAGATTAGTGTCCATTTTCAAATGAGAATTAGAAGAGAGATTCAAAGAATTGCACAAATATATACGCAAATATCAGTTATTGTGGGAAACTGAAAGAACCAACTTAAGTCACGGAGTACCGTTGTCCGCCATTTGACCGGGGTGAGAGAAACTAGCAAAAATCACTAAAAAAGAAACACAAAAAAATGTGAGAAAAATAAAATAATCAACCTTTATCTACAAGATCATTCAAACCAACTGATTCATTTTCACTAGGAAAATTATCAAAGTAAGCTTTCAAACGATGTCCATTTTCCTTAAAATCATTGTCATTCATTGAATTCTCAATATCACAGGCCCCATAAGGATTGCTCCATCTTGGTCTTAGCTCTCTAAGGAATGCATAGAGTTGAGAATTATAAAACAAAACTTTTTGACTAGTATCAATCTTTTGACAATTTTCACAAGTTTTGCAGAATGCATGCGTGTCCTTGAACATGGTGGGCCAATAAAATCCATTTTGAAAGATTTTTGCAGCTGTCTTTTTTGATGAGAAATAACTTCTGCATGCTTCAGAATGACAAAGTTTAATGACATTACTTACCTCATTGTCGGGAATGAATCTTTGAAATATTTGATTAGGTCAATATTTGAATAAGTTAGGGTCATCACAACAAAAGCTCTTCACTTCGTTCAAAAACTTTTCTTTGTCTTGGGTACTCCAATCAGCTGGCAAATCTCCTAAAGCAAGAAAATTAATATTTTTATCATACCAAGGCATTGAACTAAGAGAAAGTAAGGATTTGTTAGGAAAGTAATCATCGATTGGTGTGATGTCAGATGTCAAATCTGTTGTCACTGTTGACAAAAGATTCGCATTAACATTTTCGGTGCTTGTTTCATCCGCGATTTCTTCCTCAGAATAAATCATTTGCAAATCTTCAGTTTCATCCAATTCATTTTTACTTAAAGTAGATTCAAGTTGATCATAAACTAATTCCTCAATATGATCTACTTCTTGTAAATCATTATCATCTCCATGTTGCTTGCAAATGTTGAAAATATTCATCTCCAATGTCATGTTTCCAAATGATAGCTTCATCAGTCCATTCCTACAATTAATCAATGCGTTAGAGGTTGCAAGAAATGAACGTCCTAAAATTACAGCAAATGAATTACATGCTTCAACAGGTTCTGTGTCCAAGACAATAAAATCCACAGGATAAATGAATTTATCGACTTGTACTAACACATCTTCAATTATTCCTCTAGGCACTTTTACAGATCTATCGGCAAGTAAAAGAGATATAGAAGTTGGTTTTAACTCACCTAGATTGAGACTTTTAAAAACTGAATATGGAAGTAAATTCACACTAGCACCAAGATCAAGTAAGGCTCTTTCAATTTTATGCTCTCCAATAAAGCAAGAAATTGTAGGACAACCAGGATCTTTATATTTCAAAGCATTATTGTTTTGAAGAATAGCACTTACTTGTTCGGCTAGAAAGGCTTTCTTTTTCACATTCAGTTTTCTCTTCACAGTGCAGACATCTTTCAAAAATTTAGCATAGGAAGGAACCTGTTTAATAGCATCCAGCAAAGGTATATTGATCCTTACCTGTTTGAAAGTTTCAAAGATTTCAGAGTTGTGATTAACTTTCCTTTGTTTGGTCATAGCTTGAGGAAATGGAAGTGCTGGCAGAGAATCAATCATTTCTTTGTAATTTTCAGATTCATCCCCTTCCTTACCCTCAGAGATTGACTCATCATCTTTCTCATAAGGTTCAAGAGAAGGTTTTTCAATAACCTTACCGCTGCGCAGAGTAGTGACTGATTTGACTTGATCCATGTGTTGGCTTCTGGAACTACTTGCATTTGCATTGTATTGCCCTTTGGGATTTTGTTGTGTTTGAGATGGAAACTTACCTTTCTCTTGGAAACTAAGAGCAGATGTTAATTTAGCAAGAGTATCTTTAAAATCTGTCATATTTTGAACAAGTTCAGTATTGATTGTCTCTTGCTTTTCAATGAATGCATGCAATGTTTTCTCAAGATTTCTTCTACGAGGTGGAGCATAAGGAGGTGCATATCCATGAGAATTTTGGAAATTATGGTGTGCTTGAAACGGTGGTTGTGAAGTTTGTGCATTGTTGTTCTCACTCTTCCAACTAAAATTTGGGTGATTTCTCCAACCAGGGTTGTATGTTTGGGAGTATGGGTTGTAGTTGGCCTTTTGAAAACTGTTTAAAGCATGGGCTTGTTCATGGAGACATTCTTTAAAAGAAGGCAAGGTTGGACAATCGTTTGTTGAGTGTTCATTTGTTTCACAGATTTGACACACAATGTTTTCAACAGATTTTAATTGACCACTCTTTTTCAATTCTAGTGCCTCAACTTTTCTAGCTAAAGATGCAAATTTGGCTTGAAGGTCATGATCTTCCCTAAGGTTGTACATACCTCCACTAGATGTATGAGGTTGAGTTTTACTCGGTGCCTCATATGTACCCGCAGTGTCCCAATTTTGAGCATTTTCAGCTAACAAGTCTAAGTACTCCATTGCTTCATCAGGGTCTTTATCTTCAAAAGTTCCATTGCACATCAATTCAACCATTTGCCTATCTTTAGGTGTTAACCTTTCATAGAAATGTGAAACCAATCTCCATATTTCAAAACCATGATTGGGGGCAAGTACTAAGCAAATCTCGATACCTATCCCAACATTTGTAAAATGTTTCTCCTGGTTTTTGAGTGAAAGTGGTGATTTGTCTTTTGAAAGAGTTTGTTCTATGAGATGGGAAAAACTTCTTTAAAAACTGTTGTTGCATTTCATCTCAAGCACGAATGGATCCTGGTCTCAAATTTTGTAGCCATGTTTTAGCTTTATCTTTTAATGAAAAAGGAAAAAGCTTTAATCTGATGGTGTTCATGCTACAATTTAAATTATTATATGTGTTGCACACCTCCTCAAATTCTCTTAAATGCAAGAATGGAGTTTCCAATTCCAAATCTGTTGTCACTTTTGATAAAAGATTCGCATCAACCTTTTCGATGCCTTTTTCATCCTCGATTTCTTCCTGATTGGTCATGGCATGAGAAAATGGAAGTGCTGGCGGAGAATCAGTCGTTTCTTTGTAATTTTCAGATTCAACCCCTTCCTTTCCCTTAGAAATTGACTCATCATCTTTCTCATAAGGTTCAAGAGAGGGTTTTTCAATAACCTTACCACTACGTAGAGTAGTGACTGATTTGACTTGATCCATGTGTTGGCTTCTGGAACTACTTGCATTTGCATTGTATTGCCCCTTAGGATTTTGTTGTGGTTGAGATGGAAACTTACCTTTCTCTTGGAAACTGAGAGCAGATGTTAATTTAGCAAGAGTATGTTTCAAATCTGTCATGTTTTGAGCAAGTTGAGTATTGATTGTCTCTTGCTTTTCAATGAATGCATGCAATGTTTCCTCAAGATTTCTTCTAGGCGGTGGAGCATAAGGAGGTGCATATCCATGAGAATTTTGAAAATTGTGGTGTGCTTGAAATGGTGGTTGTGAAGTTTGTGCATTGTTCTTCTCACTCTTCCAACTAAAATTTGGGTGATTTCTCCAACCAGGGTTGTATGTTTGGGAGTATGGGTTGTGGTTCACCCTTTGGAAACTGTTTAAAGCATGAGCTTGTTCATGGAGACATTCTTTAAAAGAAGGCAAGGTTGGACAATCATTGGTTGAGTGTTCATTTGTTTCACAGATTTGACACACAATGTTTTCAACAGATTTTAATTGACCACTCTTTTTCAATTCTAGTGCCTCGACTTTTTTAGCTAAAGATGCAAACTTGGCTTGAAGGTCATGATCTTCCCTAAAGTTGTACATACCTCCACTAGATGTATGAGGTTGAGTTTTACTCGGTGCCTCATAAGTACCCGCGGTGTCCCAATTTTGAGCATTTTCAGCTAACAAGTCTAAGTACTCCATTGCTTCATCAGGGTCTTTATCTTCAAAAGTTCCATTGCACATCAATTCAACCATTTGTCTATCTTTAGGTGTCAACCCTTCATAGAAATGTGAAACCAATCTCCATGTTTCAAAACCATGATGAGGGCAAGTACTAAGCAAGTCTCGATACCTATCCCAACATTGGTAAAATGTTTCTCCTGGTTTTTGAATGAAAGTGGTGATTTGTCTCTTGAAAGAGTTTGTTCTATGAGATGGGAAAAACTTCTTTAAAAACTGTTGTTGCATTTCATCCCAAGCACGAATGGATCCTGGTCTCAAATTTTATAGCCATGTTTTAGCTTTATCTTTTAATGAAAAAGGAAAAAGCTTTAATCTGATGGTGTTCATGCTACAATTTAAATTATTATATGTGTTGCACACCTCCTCAAATTCTCTTAAATGCAAGTATGGAGTTTCCAATTCCAAACCATGAAAAGAAGGTAAAAGTTGAATAATGCCTGGTTTAAAATTAAAATGAGATGCATCGGGAGGAAAAACTATGCATGATGGTGCACTTGTTCTTGTGGGATTCATGTGGTCTCTAAGTGTTCTAGCACGGTTATTCTCATTATTTTCATTATGAAGTGATTGATTATCTTCTTCAGCCATATTTTCTGGAAATGATGAGGATACCCTACAAAGTCTACCACTTGATGTACGTGACCACACTCTCATGCACGTGTAGGAATAAAATAAAAAAGAAGAAGAAAGCAAAAGAAAGAGGAAGAAAACAAAATAAAAAGAAACAAAAGAAAAGAAACAAAGTTATATATAAGAAAAGTGAAAGGAGAAAATAAAATAACTACTATAATTTATACAAGAACTTACCTCCCCGGCAACGGCGCCAAAAACTTGACACGACTAAAAGGTTGATGTCTTCTCCCAAGTGCAGGAGTGTCGAAGTAATAAATAACCCGGCAAGACCGGGGTCGAACCACAGGGAGGTTAATTGTACAAATTATAAACAACAATTATAAAACAACAATAACAACAACAATAGTAATAATAATAATAATAATAATATTAGTAGTAGTAGTAGTAGTAGTAGTAGTAGTAATAATAATAATAATAATAATAATAATAATAATAATAATAATAATAAAGAAAGAGAAGAAGAAGAAGATGATGATGATGAGAACTTAGGGATGAAATATTAATGTAAGGATTAAACAATAATAATAACAAATGTCAAGGTTAGAGGTTCCACTAATGGTATATCAAACAAGTATAGTATAAACTCTTATTATTGAATTGCAAACCACACACAAAGGAGGTTCCAATCATATTATATATTGTTAACATGATTACATTAGTCATCTTATTCAATTAATGCTAATACTTGTAAATCTCGTCAAGCATTCATGATTATAACTTATGTTAACAACAAATCAAGTTCCTTTCATAGCTCAGGTGTCGGTTATACCATACATTATGGGCTATGAAAGTGCCAAGCATTTGTTGTACCAAGTGTTATACAACATAAATCAAGATTAGTCATTTAACAAGCAAAGTATTAAAGAGTGAACAAGATAACAAATATAAAACATGTTAGTATCAAACATTAAAGTCCATATTAAGTTTACATTATACTTATTCTCACACCATTAGTGTAACCTTTTCACCTTGATATAATTAACTTAGCTAGACATAATGAAAGTTGTAGGCAATTGTCTCAAGTTTCTTTTGTAAAAAAGTCAGCTCATTTGGACTTCTAGAACTCCATATATGGCCAAAATACCGAACAGTGCTCGGGCTGGAAGACAGATTCGGGCTTCTTTGTTATTGCTACAATTTGGACTTGATAATGGCCTTTTTAGATCTTGGGCTCTATATGAAAGTTGTAGGCCTATGTCTTACCTTTCCATCCATATAAATTGGACCTAAATCTGAGATATATAGCTCCAGATATGATCCAATTACCAAACAGTGTTCCAGTTTGGATCGCACCGACATCTCTTTTCTAAGTTTGGCCATCTCTTTACCCTTGCAATTTAAGTTCTTCAAGTCATCAATCAATCCTTTCATTTATGTGATAGGCCTGCATTAAAAATAGACATTTACCACAAATTATAGGTATCTTACATTATTAGATACATTATTATAAAACATATTTTAGTTAAGGAGTTATTGATACTTCAAGTGCAAAATGATGATATAAAACCATGATAAAAATGCACTTTTAAGTACTAATCAATGGTGTTAATACTACAATTTGAATTATTATATGTGTTCCAGACCTCCTCAAATTCCCTTAAATGCAAGTATGGATTTTCTATTTCTAAGCCATGAAAAGAAGGTAAAAGTTGAATAATGTCTGGCATAAAATTAAAATGAAATGCATCGAGAGGAAAAACTATACATGATGCTGCACTTGTTCTTGTGGGATTTATGTGGTCTCTATGTGTTCTAGCATGGTTATTCTCATTATTCTCATTATGAAGTGATTGATTATCTTCTTCGGCTATATTTTCTGAAAATGATTAGGATACCCTACAAAGTCTACCACTTGATGTACGTGACAATACTCTCATGCACATGTAGGAATAGAATAAAAAGAAAAGGAAAACAAAAGAAGAAGAAACAAAGTTATATACAAGAAAAGTGAAAAGAGAAAATAAAATAACTATTATAATTTATACAAAACTTGCCTCCCCAGCAACGACGCCAAAAACTTGACACAACCAAAAGATTGATGTCTTCTCCAAAGTGTAGGAGTGTCGAAGTAATAAATAACCCGGCAAGACCGGGGTCGAACCAGAGGGAGGTTAATTGTACAAATTATAAATAACAATAATACAACAACAACCACAATAATAATAATAATAATAATAATAATAATAATAATAATAAAAGAAGGAGAAGAAGAAGAAGATGATGAGAACTTTGAGAAGGAATATTAATGTAACGATTAAACAATGATAATAACAAATGTCAAGGTTAGAGATTCCACCAATGGTATGTCAAACAAGTATAATATAAACTCTTATTATTCAATTGGAAACTACACATAAATGATGTTCCAATCAGATTATAGATTGTTAACATGATTACATTAGTCATCTTATTCGATTAATGCTAATACTTGTAAATCTCGTCAAGCATTCATGATTATAACTTATGTTAACAACAAATCAAGTTCCTTTCATAGCTCAGGTGTCGGTTATACCATATAGTATGAACTATAAAAGTGTCAAGCATTTGTTGTACCAAGTGTTATATAACATAAATCAAGATTAGTCATTTAACAAGCAAAGTATTAAAGAGTGAACAAGATAACAAATACAAAACATGTTAGTATTAAACATTAAAGTCCATATTGAGTTTACACTATACTTATTCTTACACTATTAGTGTAACCTTTTCACCTTGACATAATTAACTTAGCTAGACATAATGAAAGAAAGAAAAATGGATAAACAAAATAAGAACAAAAATAAAATAAAAGATAATTAAGTAAAGGAAAGGAAATGAAAGGTATAAACTTGATATTAATGAAAGCAAAGCATAAACATTACAAAAAATACAAAGAGAGAAAAGAAGAGCATGATCTTGATCTGGACACCAAGATGCCTAAATACATGGCAAATGCCTCCTTTTATAGGCCAAAATTGAGAGCTATTGATTTGATGACTAATTGATGAGTGGGTGGCCAACTCTTGACTTGGTGACAATTATTATCTTTTCTTGTCTGCCCAAAACATCATTGATAACGTCAAAATTGGATCCATTCGAAAACATGAAAGTTAGAGGAAATTGTCTCAGTTTTCTTGTGTAAAACATTCAGCTCATTTGGACTTCTAAAACTCTAGATATAGCCAAAATACTGAACAGTGCTCGGACTGAAGGACAGATTCGGACTTGAAAATGACCTTTTTAGATCTTGGGCTCCATATGAAATTTGTAGGCCTATGTCTTACCTTTCCATCCATATAAAGTAGACCTAAATCTAAGATTTATAGCTTCAGATATGACCCAATTATCGAATAATATTCCTATTTGGATTGCACCAACATTTCTTTTCTAATTTTGGTCATCTCTTTGCCCTTGCAATTTAAGTTCTTAAAGTCATCAATCAATCCTTTCATTTATGTGATAGGCCTGCATTTAAAATGAACATTTATCATAAATTAAAGATATCTTATATTATTAGATATATTATTATAAAACATGCTTTAGTTAAGGAGTTATTGATACTTCAAGTGCAAAATGATGATATATAACCATGATAAAAATGCACTTTTAAATACTAATCATTCATCAAATCAAATCAATCTAAGATCTTACATAGAAAGTTTTCGAGCACATGTAAATACTCTTCATCAAATCAAGTTAGTATCTTACACAATCAAAGCTTTCAGACTCATGTAAATATTTTTCCATTTAAAATCAGATCTAGATATGATCGTTAATTAAAGGATTCATGCATGTGAAAAGCACCTCAAGAAAGTTACCACTTTTAATTGTAGTCCAATTCGTTATTTTAATTTTGATATTAATTTTAGTATATTTTTAATACATGAAATTATATGTATAAATATAGTTTTTCTGTAAAACTTTGGGTGTTTTTTAAGCTTAATTTTAGCTTTTTAATTATCCACTTTATAAACTCCAAGAAAGTTTTTTTCTTTCTTTCTTTATGGGATAGAGTTCATTTAAAAAATTTTAGTTTTTGAATTTAAAATTAATTTTTTTCATCTATAATTTATTTAAAATATATTAATATTTCAAATTAAAATATTTATATCTAAACATTAAATAACAACAAATTTTCCAACACATATTTATTTTTGATTGATCGAAACCCTCGAGTTGTCCATTACACTTGGAAGGTAAATATAAACAAAGGAACAGTTGAGAATACATACCAAGAGAACGATTTAATTAAAGATTGAACGTCGCATTTCATCTTCTACAAGGTATAAATTGTGAAAATCTATGCATTTAAATTGATTCGACCTCTGGCTCTAAGTACAATGCTGGCTTGCTCGCTTGATAAAAGTAGGGTCCAGCATGATTTTGTTTTAGGGTGCCACACAGAAGGGATCAAAAACTATCTACCCCTTGATCCACGGCCATTGAACCCCCCACCGCTATTCGGATCAACACGTACTTTTCCGGTGTAGCCATCGAATGCTCCGTCTCCAAAAATGCCCCTGCAAGCTGATGCAGCCTCGATAGTTTAATTGGCATTATTACTGTTGTCCATATAAGGGTTAGTAACAGCTTCAGCCAACGCCCTTGAAAAGGCAACAACCAAGGCAGCCGCACCCAAATTGCCATTTGGAGGGTTCAATGCTATAGATAGTGGCCCTTTGTCTGGCTTCTGGAACGGCCAGGCACAGGACCCTACATTTTCAAATTAATTAATATTCACTACTAAATCATTCAATATTCACAACAAGTTAATTTATTGAAGGAATTCAAAAGATACTATACGTACTTTGTCATTTTTTTATGTTTTCAAAACAATAAACTTGAGATCTTACAAAATAATTGACACGTGTCGGGTAAATTTTCTGTATCAAGTTCATATTATTGGTTGGTTTAACAAAATTTATCTATTTTCTATAATTTAAAATTATATTGATCGAATATATGGTATCAGCATTTCCAATTATTTTATTTTCTATTTTTAAATTGCCATGTAGTGATTCGGGGGGGGGGGGGGGGGGGGGGGGGGGGCACATTAAATAAAATTACCTCCGTCGGTCACCTTCTGCAAAAGTTGCTGAATAAAATCGCTGGTAATAACTTTCCCTACTGAATATTTTGGGTCAGTCACTTGGTCCACAACTTTTACGCTGATAGGGCAACTTCCCTTCCCGGCGGCCTCTTGGTAGCTCTCAACAATATTCCCACCATGATAAGACTTGAGGTTGAAAGCGGGCCCCCGCATTGTAACGTAAGGATTCAGCAAAGGCTCTCATAGCATTTTTTGGGCACGTCCGAATTCACCGTACCAAATAAGAGTGAGGTTTAGGTTTGCTGTCAAAGAGGGCCCCCATGGGAGGTCATGGGAGTGTAATCGGTGCCAAGACACGCAGGTAAGAGGAGGAGCAAGCAGAGAGAAAGATCGAGGGGGCGACTTGGGAGAGACGACGCTATTGCCAGATTTTCCGCCTATCTAGTCCGTTGGTCACCATTTATCACGCGTTGATAGTGTGAATTGTTGTTTTATAGTTTAAAAAATTTATTTTATAAAAAATATTTTTAGTTGTGGATTTAATATTTATATATATTTGGTTAAAATTGTAATTGAAATTAAATTATAATAAATAATAATTTAATATATTTAGTTAATAATATTTTTTAAATTAAAGTTATAAAATAATTTTAAAAAATATATATTAATATTGATAGTTTTTAATTTAAATATTATAGATTTAACTATTGTTATTATATCATCAAATAAATAATACTTTTTATAAAATATTTTTCATTATTCCATTAAATTATCTACAATTCCATCATATATGAAATATATATGACAAAAACTACAGTTTTTTTTTTATTTCTTAAGAATACAATGATATTGAGATATAATATAATCGGGAGTAAAATTAAAATTACAATTAAATTCTGTAAATACTATTTTATCAAGCGATTTCTATCTAATTTATGTAATATTATTGAATAATGTTAAATACTAATTTTTCAAATAAAACACAACTAAAAAATAAAAAATAATTTTTATTTTTTATTTTAATAATCATACCTAGTTCAATATCTAATTTGACCCAAACCAATCCAACTAAACCAAAATAGTATAATATATTATGTTGTTCATACTAATTGCACAGTGAAATTACCATAAATAATATTATATATGTATGAAGCAGTCATTAATTATTTTTGTCATTAATTATTTTTTCCCTTGTGTTTTAAATATAAAAATATCATGAAATTTATAAATAATAAATTATATTTTTTATTAAATAAATTAAACAACCTCATTATTAAATGTACTCTAATGTACTCTAAAACTGTTAACGTACTCCAAAACTGCAGGCAGTTAGGTTACAACCAGACAGCGTTTCTTCCGTAAACTGTTGAAGAATAATTTCACGTAGACTATTGCCTCGGTCCTAGGAATTTTTGACGCAGAGAAAAGGCTTTTTATTCATTTAAGTTTTGGATGGGTAGGGATAGGAGAGACAACTTCCTGTCGTCCAGAGAACTGTGAGAAATTTATCACAGCCACCAACCATTCTTACCCTTCATTCTTACAGGAAAAAAAAATCTAGGAAACAAACTGATCTACTGCAATACATGATGGAGATGCAAAATTACTTGTTACATCCATTCATTAAGTTAGCAAGGTAATCAAAATCATAAGTTGATATAATACTTGCAACACTGATTACAAACAGTCAACCACCAGAGGCATTGACGTCCCAGCACATATCCTGCAATGGAAAAATTAGTGAATCATACATGGAACATGTATATTGACCAATGACTTCTCGCAGCAAAACAATGAAAGAAGTAAAAACAGATCAAGTCCTTAATGAAGAAGCCAACAATTGCAACAGCCTACAAGAGGAGTGGAAAATAAAAATAGAAACTCCAAGGCGCGGGGAAGGGGAGAACATTGCATATAAATCAATTTATTTCCTCGTTTTTTCTTTCAATCCCAGTTTATCATGCAACAAAGTGAACACAGATTACACACATTCATAACCAGTGCATTCAGTTGGGAGGTTTCTCTTGGCTTGCATTGATATAAGAAAATTGGTTTCTTTACATTTGGGCAATTTTGGTGACTCCTCTTCATTTTTCCTTAGCCTCGCAGCTACGGTCTTGAGACTGCTTGTCATGCAGCTCACTGCAGCTACAAGAAGCTCTCTGCACACAAATTAAACAGTTTGCTCATCATCATGTAATCTGGATATTTTCCTGGCCATATCACACAGGACATGAAGATACAAGGGCATCATGGAATCTGGCATCATTACATGCTTACGATGCACATGGCCAAAGAAGTAAATATGGAATGCAATGCAATTTATAGTTCAATACCTCTAGTTTTTTGTTTTACAAGAGTTCTGTATGATCATCAGTATGCAGAAAGAAAAACCACGCTTCACTAGTAAATTTATTTCACTGTACTGTTGTTTTGTCTTAAAAGACGTATTCACAATTTTTCCTTTTCGAGTTATACTTGAGAGAAGTGAAATAGCAAATTTTATTTCCTGTCACTATGGTGCCTTCTTTTATTTATATGGTGATCATTAAATTAACAGTGAAAAAGCAAAACAGCAATCCATGGATGAAAAAACAATATACAAGATATTCATGCAAAAAGAAAAGGAAATACAAGGACATAAGAAATTAGAATCATGTAACCAGACAGAGTGAAACAAACAATATTACTTCATCTTCGAAAATTTATGAGCAGGTGAAACAACCTCAACTACCAAGGTGAGTTAAAGAATATAACCCAATCATGTTCTGCAAAGGGTGCCCAAGATGGAAGATTTGTAGACAGTCCTACCTTTTAAATAATTTATGATTCCCTCAAAACAGCACATACCACCAAAAAAGAGGCAATTTTCTTACAGAAAAACACAAATACAAATTATGAAATAAAAGGATATCTATCATAAATGATGAAAACTAATTTATACTTACAATGGTGAGCAAGGAGAACAACCACCATTTACATGGTAAACAAACAAGAATGCATCATAATGCTGGCCATTGATTAGATAAAAGCCTTGCAACCTTCGTATACACTTGAATGACATTTTTTTGTACAAATGAATAGCAGGAATGTTGTAAGAGATCACATGCAGGTAAACTGCATGACATGTTGGAATACTTGAAGCATATTTGACGACCTGACGAATAAGAGACCTTGCTGCAAATCAAACAACCAAGTAATCAATTATAAAGCAAGACAAATTTCAGCAGGCATTTCAAAGTAAAGTCCTTTGTGCTGCAGATCCTACCTATTCCAAGATTTCTGTAAGTTTCTACTACTCCAAGTGTCAGGATGTAAACTAGTGTTTGATCTGGTTTCAAGGGGTTGTATATGAGCAAATCTCCTATCTACAAAACAGGTGTAGGTTCACATGAATTAGTAGAAAGAGAGACATAATTTGTGGAATAAAATAATGATTTCAAAATTACACATATTGGATAATGAAAAACAAACAAAGCTTGAATGAAGAATCCAGCTGCATCCTATATCTGATGAATGTGATGGGTTGCAATTAACTTGTTAGAAAACATTTATAGCCCAATCTCACTCAGATGCAACATTAAAATAACCTGGACATTTAAATAAGGAAATTTGTTTGCCCATATTTTTCACAGGAGTTGCGTAGAGATGTGAGCTTCGGTTATCCGGTCATAACTGGCTCAATGGTTCTTGGGAATATCTTTTATTTGTTGCTGCATCACACAGGGGTATGCCTAATATTCCAGTGTGAGGCACAGATACAAGTAATGCCCCTTGGAAAAGTAGAAAACTCACCTCAGTTTCTTTTGCCAGCACAATCCGTGCCGTAACAAATCCAATAAGTTCATCACTGTGACCATTAGGTCGACTGCGGTCAACTGCGGCCCAGGAAACAATATCACGTGCATGAACAACACTTTGGAAAAACTCTTCCTCGTACCTGAAAGGAGTAAAGCATTTCCATACAGAAGCAAGAAAAGCATGTTACAAATTATAACAAAGAGAAAAATCAGAAGAAAAAGAAAAGGAGCATTAGATGAAGCATTCAACCTGATAGGGAATATATCAGCATGTAATCGCTCTAATACCTCCAAATCAGAAGGTTGTATAGGTCTGTAGCATATGGTTGGACGATGAGAAATTTTTCGGTTCACCATTGATGGCTTTTCTGTTAATCCCCTACAAAGATATGGTAAATTTGTAGAACTTGCAGCTGGACTTCTTCCATTTATACCACATTAGTCATGTCTCTGTATATCAGGTGCTTGAACACAGAAAATTATACTGTCCTCAGTTTGTTACAGTAGAAAAAACAAAGAAAGCACTACAACGCAGGAGCACAGAAAAGAAACAAAAATCAGGAGATGACAAAGCATAAAAGAATAGATATTGTTTTCTTTTCTTTTGTTATCTTTTTACCCTATCAAAGGCACATAAACCCCAGATCCATTAGAATCATGCTAGCCCATGAAAAGCTGGATCATGAGTAGGTTACCAAAACACAAGCTTGTTCATCCTCAAAAACATGGGGGGATGAACCATGAACGTGTGCCTTCCACGCATCTTAAGCTCAATCACTTTGCCACTTGATGAACCCGCAGGGTTAAAGAAAAAATAAAAAGAACATGGACCCCCCACTGATCATGTTTTGCATCCCATGTGTAGCCAACTTCGTATAACTTTCATAATTAACATCTTGCCTTGAGATAATAAATTCTTAGAATTTATGCTGTGTGCATTGGCAGTAAGGATTACACAGTCTTAATACAAAAATGCTTTCCTCGAGAATAGAGATTCTTCAAATTTGTTGCTGCGTTCCCATGTGCAAGTCATCGTGGTACAAATCATGTAATTCATAAGAAAATTCAGAGACAAAAGGATTACAATTGATTGCTAAGACATTACTAATCGACTCCCATACCCCCCCCCCCCAACAAATCAAAACCACTATGGCGTGCAATAACACTAGGAGAGGGGATAGGCTACGTACAGATAATTAAGAGAATAGAAATAGAAGAGATTGCACCAATTCACCACAAACCCACATCTTGAAAATAACAACAGAATATTATTCAATTCAATTCTTAAGCAACAAAACCAGGGTTGAGAGAGAGACGGAGAGAGGAAGTCACGTTATTTCCCAATCCCAAAGAAAGACAGTCTCAAGAAATCAACCATGCATAACCATTAACAAATTCAAACGAATATTAATAAACAAAGCGAGGTTGAAGTGAGAAGTTCGATAACAAAAGGTTGTCAAATTTGGAAGAAAAAACAAAGACCCAGATGAGATCTAATGTTGAAAAACAGAATAAAAGGACTACCTAGCTGATTTTGCAGGGCTGCTTCGGAGGCTGATAATATTATCTTGAAAGCATAAAGAACGTGTACAGAGATGAGAAGGAAGGAAGTTGAGGACCTGAGAAAGGAATCAGAGACTTTGTTCTCTTTTGCCTTGCTTTTGATGGGGCAAAAAAAGGTTCTTCGTTTAATTACTGTTGATCCTTCCTTTCTATCACCAAAATGTCACTTTTTTTCGTGATTTTTTTATACATTAAAAAAATAAAGTTGTGTAACAAGGAAAAAAAAAACTGTGTAAATATGGTGTCTAACTTTTTTATTATTTTTATGTCTCAATTTTAATTTTATCTATTTAAGTTATTATTATTATTATTTTAATATCTATTAATTAATACTTAAAAGTGTATTTTTATCATGATTTTATATCATCATTTTGCACTTGAAATATCAATAACTCCTTAAATAAAATATGTTTTATAATAATGTATCTAATAATATAAAATACCTATAATTTGTGGTAAATGTTTATTTTTAATGCAGCCCTATCACATAAATAAAAGGATTGATTGATGACTTCAATAACTTAAATTGCAAGATAAAGAGATGGCCAAACTTAGCAAAGAGATGTCGGTGCGATCCAAACCGGAACACTGTTCGGTAATTGGGTCATATCTGGAGCTATATATCTCAGATTTAGGTTCAATTTATATGGATGGAAAGGTAAGACATAGGCCTACAACTTTCATATGGAGCCCAAGATCTAAAAAGGTCATTATCAAGTCCAAATTGTAGCAACAACAAAGAAGCCCGAATCTGTCTTCCAGCCCGAGTACTGTTCAGTATTTTGGCCATATCTGGAGTTCTAGACGTCCAAATGAGCTGAATGTTTTATGCAAGAAAGCTGAGACAATTGCCTACAACTTTCATGTTTGCAACTGACTCCAATTTTGACATTATCAATGACGTTTTGGGCAGACAAGAGAAGATAAGGATTGTCACCAAGTCAAAAGTTGGTCACCCACTTATCAATTAGTCATCAAATCAATAGTTCCCAATTTTGGCCTATAAAAGGAGGCATTTGCCGTGCATTTAGGCATCTTGGTATCTAGATCAAGATCATGCTCTTCCTTTCTCTCTTTGTATTTTTTGTAATGTTTATGCTTTGCTTTCATTAATAGTAAGTTTATGCCTTTCATTTCCTTTCCTTTACTTAGTTAACTTTTATGTTCTTATTTTGTTTATCTATTTTTCTTTCTTTCATTATGTCTAGCTAAGTTAGTTATATCAAGGTGAAAAGGTTACACTAATGGTGTAAGAATAAGTATAATGTAAACTTAATATGGACTTTAATGTTTGATACTAACATGTTTTATATTTGTTATCTTGTGCACTCTTTAATACTTTGCTTGTTAAATGACTAATCTTGATTTATGTTGTATAACACTTGGTACAACAAATGCTTGGCACTTTCATAGCCCATAATGTATGGTATAACCGACACCTGAGCTATGAAAGGAACTTGATTTGTTGTTAACATAAGTTATAATCATGAATGCTTGACGAGATTTACAAGTATTAGCATTAATTGAATAAGATGACTGACACGACTAAAAGATTGATGTCTTCTCCCAAGTGCAGGAGTGTCGAAGTAATAAATAACCCGGCAAGACCGGGGTCGAACCACAGGGAGGTTAATTGTACAAATTATAAACAACAATTATAAAACAACAATAACAACAACAACAATAGTAATAATAACAATAATAATAATAATAATAATAATAATAATAATAATAATAATAATAATAATAATATTAGTAGTAGTAGTAGTAGTAGTAGTAGTAGTAATAATAATAATAAAGAAAGAGAAGAAGAAGAAGATGATGATAACTTGGAGATGGAAAATTAATATAAGGATTAAACAATAATAATAACAAATGTCAAGGTTAGAGGTTCCACTAATGGTATATCAAACAAGTATAGTATAAACTCTTATTATTGAATTGGAAACCAAACACAAAGGAGGTTCCAATCAGATTATATATTGTTAACATGATTACATTAGTCATCTTATTCAATTAATGCTAATACTTGTAAATCTCGTCAAGCATTCATGATTATAACTTATGTTAACAACAAATCAAGTTCCTTTCATAGCTCAGGTGTCGGTTATACCATACATTATGGGCTATGAAAGTGTCAAGCATTTGTTGTACCAAGTGTTATACAACATAAATCAAGATTAGTCATTTAACAAGCAAAGTATTAAAGAGTGAACAAGATAACAAATATAAAACATGTTAGTATCAAACATTAAAGTCCATATTAAGTTTACATTATACTTATTCTCACACCATTAGTGTAACCTTTTCACCTTGACATAATTAACTTAGCTAGACATAATGAAAGAAAGCAAAATAGATAAACAAAATAAGAACATAAAAGTTAACTAAGTAAAGAAAAGTAAATGAAAGGCATAAACTTGATATTAATGAAAGTAAAGCATAAACATTACAAAAAATACAAAGAGAGAAAGGAAGAGCATGATCTTGATCTGAAAACTAAGATGCCTAAATGAATGGCAAATGCCTCCTTTTATAGGCCAAAATTGGGAACTGTTGATTTGATGACTAATTGATAAGTGGGTGGCCAACTTTTGACTTGGTGACAATCCTTATCTTCTCTTGTCTGCCCAAAACGTCATTGATAACGTCAAAATTAGAGCCAGCTGAAAACATGAAAGTTGTAGGCAATTGTCTCAGCTTTCTTGTGTAAACAATTCAGCTCATTTGGACTTCTAGAACTCCATATATGGCCAAAATACCGAACAGTGCTCGGGCTGGAAGACAAATTCGGGCTTCTTTGTTGTTGTTACAATTTTGACTTGATAATGGCCTTTTTAGATCTTGGGCTCCATATGAAAGTTGTAGGCCTATGTCTTACCTTTCCATCCATATAAATTGGACCTAAATCTGAGATCTATAGCTCCAGATATGACCCAATTACCGAACAGTGTTCCGGTTTGGATTGCACCGACATCTCTTTTCTAAGTTTGACCATCTCTTTGCCCTTACAATTTAAGTTCTTAAAGTCATCAATCAATCCTTTCATTTATGTGATAGGCCTGCATTTAAAATGAACATTTACCACAAATTAAAGGTATCTTATATTATTACATATATTATTATAAAACATGCTTTAGTTAAGGAGTTATTGATACTTCAAGTGCAAAATGATGATATAAAACCATGACAAAAATGCACTTTTAAGTACTAATCAATGACTAATGTAATCATGTTAACAATATATAATCTGATTGGAAGCTCCTTTGTGTGTGGTTTCCAATTCAATAATAAGAGTTTATACTATACTTGTTTGATATACCATTAGTGGAACCTCTAACCTTGACATTTGTTATTATTATTGTTTAATCCTTAATTAATTTTCCATCTCCAAGTTCTCATCATCTTCTTCTTCTTTTCTTTCTTTATTATTATTATTATTATTATTACTACTACTACTATTACTACTACTACTAATAACACAACAACAATAATAGTAATAACGATAACAATAACATTAATAATAATAATAATAATAATAATAATAATACTAGTAGTACTAATAATAATAATAATAATAATAATAATAATAATAGTAGTACTAATAATAATAATAATAATAATAATAATAATAGTAGTAGTACTAATAATAATAATAATAATAATAAATAAAGAGAAGGAGAAGAAGAAGATGATAAGAACTTTAAGATGGAATATTAATGTAAAGATTAAACAATGATAAGAACAAATGTCAAGGTTAGAGGTTCCACTAATGGTATATCAAACAAGTATAGTATAAACTCTTATTATTGAATTAGAAACCACACACAAAGGAGGTTCCAATCATATTATATATTGTTAACATGATTACATTAGTCATCTTATTCGATTAATGCTAATACTTGTAAATCTCGTCAAGCATTCATGATTATAACTTATGTTAACAACAAATCAAGTTCATTTCATAGCTCAGGTGTCGGTTATACCATACATTATGGGCTATGAAAGTGCCAAGCATTTGTTGTACCAAGTGTTATACAACATAAATCAAGATTAATCATTTAACAAGCAAAGTATTAAAGAGTGAACAAGATAACAAATATAAAACATGTTAGTATCAAACAATAAAGTCCATATTAAGTTTACATTATACTTAATCTTACACCATTAGTGTAACCTTTTCACCTTGACATAATTAACTTAGCTAGACATAATGAAAGAAAGAAAAATAGATAAACAAAATAAGAACATAAAAGCTAACTAAGTAAAGGAAAGGAAATGAAAAGCATAAACTTGATATTAATGAAAGCAAAGCATAAATATTACAAAAAATACAAAGAGAAAAAGGAAGAACATGATCTTGATCTGGACACCAAGATGCCTAAATGCATGGCATGCCTCCTTTTATAGGCCAAAATTGGAAACTATTGATTTGATGACTAATTGATAAGTGGGTGGCCAACTTTTGACTTGGTGACAATCCTTATCTTCTCTTGTCTGCCCCAAAAGTCATTGATAACGTCAAAATTGAAGCCAGTTGTAACATGAAAGTTGTAGGAAATTATCTCAGCTTTCTTGTGTAAAAAATTCAGCTCATTTGGACTTCTAGAACTCCAGATATGGCTAAAATACCGAACAGTGCTCGGGCTGGAAGACAGATTCGGGCTTCTTTGTTGTTGTTACAATTTGGACTTTATAATGACCTTTTTAGATCTTGGGCTCCATATGAAAGTTCTAGGCCTATGTCTTACCTTTCCATCCATATAAATTGGACCTAAATCTGAGATCTGTAGCTCCAGATATGACCCAATTACCGAACAGTATTCCGGTTTGGATTGCACCGACATCTCTTCTCTAAGTTTGACCATCTCTTTATCCTTGCAATTTAAGTTCTTCAAGTCATCAATCAATCCTTTCATTTATGTGATAGGCCTGCATTAAAAATAGACATTTACCATAAATTATAGGTATCTTATATTATTAGATACATTATTATAAAACATGTTTTAGTTAAGGAGTTATTGATACTTCAAGTGCAAAATGATGATATAAAACCATGAAAAAAATGCACTTTTAAGTACTAATCAGTGGTCACGTACATCAAGTGGTAGACTTTGTAGGATATCCTCATCATTTTCAGAAAATATAGCCGAAGAAGATAATCAGTCACTTCATAATGAAAATAATGAGAATAACCGTGCTGAACACTTAGAGACCACATGAATCCCACAAGAACAAGTGCACCATCATGCATAGTTTTTCCTCCCGATGCATCTCATTTTAATTTTAAACCAGGTATTATTCAACTTTTACCTTTTTTTCATGGTTTGGAATTGGAAAATCCATACTTGCATTTAACGGATTTTGAGGAGGTTTGCAACACATATAATAATTTAAATTGTAGCATGAACACCATCAGATTAAAGCTTTTTCCTTTTTCATTAAAAGATAAAGCTAAAACATGGCTACAAAATTTGAGACCAGGATCCATTCGTGTTTGGGATGAAATGCAACAACAGTTTTTAAAGAAGTTTTTCCCATCTCATAGAATAAACTCTTTCAAGAGACAAATCACCACTTTCACTCAAAAAACACGAGAAACATTTTACCAATGTTGGGATAGGTATCGAGACTTGCTTAGTACTTGCCCTCATCATGGTTTTGAAACATGGAGATTGGTTTCACATTTCTATGAAGGGTTAACACCTAAAGATAGGCAAATGGTTGAATTGATGTGCAATGGAACTTTTGAAGATAAAGACCATGATGAAGCAATGGAGTACTTAGACTTGTTAGCTGAAAATGCTCAAAATTGGGACACCGCGGGTACTTATGAGGCACCGAGTAAAACTCAACTTCATACATCTAGTGGAGGTATGTACAACCTTAGAGAAGATCATGACCTTCAAGCCAAGTTTGCATCTTTATCTAGAAAAGTCGAGGCACTAGAATTGAAAAAGAGTGGTCAATTAAAATCTGTTGAAAGCATTGTGTGTCAAATCTGTGAAACAAATGAACACTCAACCAACGATTGTCCAACCTTGCCTTCTTTTAAGGAATGTCTCCATGAACAAGCCCATGCTTTAAACAGTTTCCAAAGGTCAACCACAACCCATACTCCCAAACATACAACCCTGGTTGGAGAAATCACCCAAATTTTAATTGGAAGAGTGAGAACAACAATGCACAAACTTCACAATCACCATTTCAAGCACACCACAATTTCCAAAATTCTCATGGATATGCACCTCCTTATGCTCCACCTCCTAGAAGAAATCTTGAGGAAACATTGCATGCATTCATTGAAAAGCAAGAAACAATCAATACTCAACTTGCTCAAAACATGACAGATTTTAAAGATACTCTTGCTAAATTAACATCTGCTCTCAGTTTTCAAGAGAAAGGTAAGTTTCCATCTCAACCGTAACAAAATCCCAAGGGGCAATACAATGCAAATGCAAGTAGTTCCGGAAGCCAACATATGGATCAAGGCAAATCAGTCACTACTCTGCGCAGTGGTAAGGTTATTGAAAAACCCTCTCTTGAACCTTATGAGAAAGATGATGAGTCAATCTCTGAGGGTAAGGAAGGGGATGAATCTAAAAATTGCAAAGAAACAACTGATTCACCGCCAGCACTTCCATTTCCTCAAGCCATGACTAAACAAAGGAAAGTCAATCACAACTCTGAAATTTTTGAAATTTTCAAATAGGTAAGAATCAATATACCTTTGCTAGATGCTATTAAACAGGTTCCTTCCTATGCTAAATTTTTGAAAGATCTATGCACTGTGAAGAGGAAATTGAATGTGAAAAAGAAAGCCTTTCTAGCCGAACAAGTAAGTGTTATTCTTCAAAACAATAATGCTTTGAAATATAAAGACCCTGGTTGTCCTACAATTTCTTGCTTTATTGGAGAACATAAAATTGAAAAAGCTTTACTTGATCTTGGTGCTAGTGTGAATTTACTTCCATATTCAGTTTTTCAGAGTCTCAATCTAGGTGAGTTAAAACCAACTTCTATATCTCTTTTACTTACCGATAGATCTGTAAAAGTGCCTAGAAGAATAATTGAAGATGTGTTAGTACAAGTCGATAAATTCATTTATCCTGTGGATTTTATTATCTTGGAGACAGAACCTGTTGAAGCATGTAATTCATTTCTTGTTATTTTAGGACGTCCATTTCTTGCAACTTCTAACGCATTGATTAATTGTAGGAATAGACTGATGAAGCTATCATTTGGAAACATGACATTGGAGATGAATATTTTCAACATTTGCAAGCAACCTGAAGATGATAATGATTTACAAGAAGTAGATCATATTGACGAATTAGTTTATGATCAACTTGAATCTACTTTAAGTAAAAATGAATTGGATGAAACTAAAGATTTGCAAATGATTTATTCTGAGGAAGAAATCACGGATGAAACAAGCACCGAAAATGTTGATGCGAATCTTTTGTCAACAGTGACAACAGATTCGACATCTAACATCACACCAATCGATGATTACTTTCCTAACGAATCCTTACTTTCTCTTAGTCCAATGCCTTGGTATAATACAAATATCAATTTTTTTGCCTTAGAAGATTTGCCAGTTGATTGGAGTACTCAAGACAAAGAAAAGTTTTTGAACGAAGTGAAGAGCTTTTATTGTGATGACCCTAACTTATTCAAATATTGTCCTAATCAAATATTTCAAAGATTCATTCCCGACAATGAGGTAAGTAGTGTCATTAAACTTTGTCATTTTGAAGCATGTGGAAGTTATTTCTCGTCAAGAAAGACTGCTGCAAAAATCTTTCAAAATGGATTTTATTGGCCCACCATGTTCAAGGACACGCATGCATTCTACAAAACTTGTGAAAATTGTCAAAAAATTGATACTGGTTAAAAAGTTTTGTTTTATAATTCTCAACTCTATGCATTCCCTAGAGAGCTAAGACCAAGATAGAGCAATCCTTATGGGGCTTGTGATATTGAGAATTCAATGAATGACAATGTTTTTAAGGAAAACGGACATCGTTTGAAAAGTTACTTTGATAATTTTCCTAGTGAAAATGAATCAACTGGTTGGAATGATCTTGTAGATAAAGGTTGATTTTTTTTTCTCACATTGTTTTTGTGTTTCTTTTTGAGTGATTTTTCCTAGTTTCTCTCACCCCAGTCAAATGGCAGATAACGGTACTCCGTGACTTAAGTCAGTTCTTTCAATTTCCCACAATTACTGATATCTGTGTATATATCTGTGCAATTTTTTGAAGCTCTTGACACGACGAAAAGATTGATGTCTTCTCCCAAGTGCAGGAGTGTCGAAGTAATAAATAACCCGGCAAGACCGGGGTCGAACCACAGGGAGGTTAATTGTACAAATTATAAATGACAATAGTACAACAACAATAACAATAACAACAACAACAACAATGACAATAATAACAACAATGACAATAACAATAATAACTATAACTATAACTATAATAATAATAATAATAATAATAATAATAATAATAATAATACTAATAATAGTAGTAGTAGTAGTAGTAGTAGTAGTAGTAGTAGTAGTAAGAATAATAATAATAATAATAATAATAAAGAAAGAGAAGAAGAAGATGATGATGAGAACTTGGAGATGGAAAATTAATGTAAGGATTAAACAATAATAATAACAAATGTCAAGGTTAGAGGTTCCACTAATGGTATATCAAACAAGTATAGTATAAACTCTTATTATTGAATTGGAAACCACACACAAAGGAGGTTCCAATCAGATTATATATTGTTAACATGATTACATTAGTCATCTTATTCAATTAATGCTAATACTTGTAAATCTCGTCAAGCATTCATGATTATAACTTATGTTAACAACAAATCAAGTTCCTTTCATAGCTCAGGTGTCGGTTATACCATACATTATGGGCTATGAAAGTGCCAAGCATTTGTTGTACCAAGTGTTAGACAACATAAATCAAGATTAGTCATTTAACAAGCAAAGTATTAAAGAGTGAACAAGATAACAAATATAAAACATGTTAGTATCAAACATTAAGGTCCATATTAAGTTTACACTATACTTATTCTTCCACCATTAGTGTAACCTTTTCACCTTGACATAACTAACTTAGCTAGACATAATGAAAGAAAGCAAAATAGATAAACAAAATAAGAACATAAAAGTTAACTAAGTAAAGGAAAGAAAATGAAAGGCATAAACTTGATATTAATGAAAGCAAAGCATAAATATTACAAAGAATACAAAGAGAGAAAGGAAGAGCATGATCTTGATCTGAACACCAAGATGCCTAAATGCATGGCAAATGCCTCCTTTTATAGGCCAAAATTGGGAACTATTGATTTGATGACTAATTGATAAGTGGGTGGCCAACTTTTGACTTGGTGACAATCCTTATCTTCTCTTGTCTGCCCAAAACGTCATTGATAACGTCAAAATTGGAGCCAGTTGTAAACATGAAAGTTGTAGGCAATTGTCTCATCTTTCTTGTGTAAAAAATTCAGCTCATTTGGACTTCTAGAACTCCAGATATCGCCAAAATACCGAACAGTGCTCGGGCTGGAAGACAGATTTGGACTTCTTTGTTGTTGCTACAATTTGGACTTGATAATGGCCTTTTTAGATCTTGGGCTCCATATAAAAGTTGTAGGCCTATGTCTTACCTTTCCATCCATATAAATTGGACCTAAATCTGAGATCTGTAGCTCCAGATATGACCCAATTACCAAATAGTGTTCCGGTTTGGATTGCACCGACATCTCTTTTCTAAGTTTGACCATCTCTTTGCCTTTGCAATTTAAGTTCTTAAAGTCATCAATCAATATTTTCATTTATGTGATAGGCCTGCATTTAAAATGAACATTTACCATAAATTAAAGGTATCTTATATTATTAGATATATTATTATAAAACATGCTTTAGTTAAGGAGTTATTGATACTTCAAGTGCAAAATGATGATATAAAACCATGATAAAAATGCACTTTTAAGTACTAATCACACCCCTCAACCAGCTTATTACTAGTCCCTAGTAATCAAAGCGTTAAAACAATTTGCAAATTTCACAAAGCAAGGTATTCATCATTTAACTTTCATTAATCTATCCAGATAAACAAACTCTCATTAAATTTATATATCTACTCAATACCTCTTAACAAGATATTATTAAACCTTTCTTTTGTGCTCAATATATCAACACATAATTATGGGGCTTTTCTTGGAAGAAAACAAAATTTTTGTTCTAATGTTTAAGGTTAACTTCCTTGGGTTGGGATTACTATTTTTGTCTTTTTTTTTCGTTTTTTTTTTTAAATCTATATACATATAATTTAAAAACAGCATGCATCTTTAACCCATGTAATGAGCTTTCAGCTAATGACTCCCAGACCAGTTGGTCTTAGGGCATTAGGTGTTAAGACACCCCTACGAGCTTAGTAACTCGGGTCGCAGATACTGATATGTAGATAGTGCAATGTTTGATTCCCTTAAGCTTTTCTCCTCAACCCATGTAACAAGCATTGGGCCAATAGCTCCCAAGTCAGTTGACTTTAGGGTATTAGGTGTTAAAACACCCCTTCGGGCTTAATTGCTTAGGTTAGGGAGGCTACGAAACCAAACTTATCTACATTTTTATTATCATCATTTTTTTTTCTTTTTTCTTTTTTTTTTTTAATTATATACAATCCCTTTCCCTTAGTTGTTACCTTTAACAAAAGAACATAAATAATGTAATAATCCAATATGCAACCCACAATCATATGTTAAAGTGTGTGTGTAAATTAAGGTTTAAGAATACATGTTAAATAAGTATATGAGCAGAATTAAGCGGTAACAATACGAGAGTTTGTAAACCTGAATATTTCAGGAAGTATTATAATAGACCTTGTTAAGAATGGTTACTAAGATGCGTCTCAAGAATCACTTTAACAAAAGAACTCCTTTACTCTGCCATCCTAGTAACAACAATTATGCATATGCTTTATGAAATGAAAAACAATTTTTTTTTTATCAACTACTACCCTCTCCCCCCAACCAAAACGAGACATTGTCCTCAATGTTCTAAGGTAGAAAGATAGAGTATAGAAGATATCACCTGAAATAATGAACATTAACAAACCTGAAACACACTGAAACAAAAATAAAAAATGACAAAACACAAATATTATGCTATTAATAAAAAGAAAAGACACAAATTTTTACAAGCTAAGACTCAAATCGCAGTTGTGATTGTGGCTCACATCTTTCCTTGGTTTTACGTCCAAGAACGGCTTAAACGCCCTCTATGGGTCGGGGATAGGCTTCCCATCCAGTTTTCTTAAAAACTGGCAAACAGGGTCTTTTTTTAGTCAGATTCCCAAGACTATGCCAAGCATGTTCTTTATAAAAATGGGTTCCTAAGTTATGAATTGCACGATGCTTATCTTGACTATGATAAGACTTAAGAGTCAATAGAAGATTATCTAAAGACTCTCTGTGTTTTGAAATAAATCCCACCTTTTGATAATTTTCACAGTTTTTGCAAAATGCATGTGACTCCTTGAATATGGTTGGCTAGGAAAATTCACTTTGTAAGATTTCTACAATCCTCTTTTTTAAAGAGAAATGATCCCCACATGCCTTAGAGTGACAAAATTTAATGAAATTACTTACCTCATTGTCGAAAATGCATTTTTGAAATATTTGATCAGGACAATAATTGAATAAGTAAGGGTCATCCCAACAAAAATTTTGCTCGTTGCTCAAAAATTTTCTTTTGTCTTCAATACTCCAGTGAGCTAGGAAAAATCCTGAAGCAAGAAAATTGATATTTTTAGCAAACCAAGGCATTGAAATAAAAGAAAGTAAAGATTTATCAGGAAAGTAATCATCGATTGGTGTGATGTCGGGTGTCGAATCTATTGTCACTTCTGATAAAAGATCTGCATCAACCTTTTCGGTGCCTTTTTCATCCTCGATTTCTTCCTGATTGGTCATGGCATAAGAAAATGAAAGTGCTGGCGGAGAATCAGTCGTTTCTTGGCAATTTTCAGATTCAACCCCTTCCTTACCCTTAGAGATTGACTCATCATCTTTCTCATAAGGTTCAAGAATTAGTTTGTGAATAACCTTACCACTACAAAGAGTGATGACTGATTTGACTTGATCCATGTGTTGACTTCCAGGACTACTTGCATTTGCATCATATTGCCCCTTAAGATTTTGTATGGTTGAGATGGAAACTTACCTTGCTCTTGAAAACTGAGAGCAGATATGAATTTTGTAAGAGTTTCTTTAAAATCTGTTATGCTTTGAGTAAGTTGAGTATTGATTGTCTCTTGCTTTTCAATGAATGCATACAAAGTTTCCTCAAAATTACTTCTAAGAGGTGGAGCATAAGAAGGTGCATATCCATAAGAATTTTGGAAATTATGGTGTGCTTGAAACTGTGGTGGTGAAGTTTGTGCATTGTCACTCTTCCAACTGAAATTTCGGTGATTTCTCCAACCAGGGTTGTATGTTTGGGAGTATGGGTTGTGGTTGGGCCTTTGGAAACTGTTTAAAGCATGGGCTTGTTCATGGAGACATTCCTTAAAAGAAGGCAAGGTTGGACAATCATTGGTTGAGTGTTCATTTGTTTCACAGATTTGACACACAATGTTTTCAACAGATTTTAATTGACCACTCTTTTTCAATTCTAGTGCCTCGACTTTTCTAGCTAAAGATGCAAAGTTGGCTTGAAGGTCATGATCTTCCCTAAGGTTGTACATACCTCCACTAGATGTATGAGGTTGAGTTTTACTCGGTGCCTCATATGTACCCGCAGTGTCCTAATTTTGAGCATTTTCAGCTAACAAGTCTAAGTACTCCATTGCTTCATCAGGGTCTTTATCTTCAAAAGTTCCATTGCACATCAATTCAACCATTTGCCTATCTTTAGGTGTTAACCCTTCATAGAAATGTGAAACCAATCTCCATGTATCAAAACCATGATGGGGGCAAGTACTAAGCAAGTCTCGATACCTATCCCAACATTTGTAAAATGTTTCTCCTGGTTTTTGAGTGAAAGTGGTGATTTGTCTCTTGAAAGAGTTTGTTCTATGAGATGAGAAAAACTTCTTTAAAAATTGTTATTTCATTTCATCCCAAGCACAAATAGATCCTGGTCTCAAATTTTGTAGCCATGTTTTAGCTTTATCTTTTAATGAAAAAGGAAAAAGCTTTAATCTGATGGTGTTCATGCTACAATTTAAATTATTATATGTGTTGCAGACCTCCTCAAATTCCCTTAAATGCAAGTATGGATTTTCCAATTCCAAGCCATGAAAAGAAGGTAAAAGTTGAATAATACCTGGTTTAAAATTAAAATGAGATGCATCAGGAGGAAAAACTATGCATGATGGTGCACTTGTTCTTGTGGGATTTATGTGGTCTCTAAGTGTTCTAGCACGGTTATTCTCATTATTCTCATTTTGAAGTGATTGATTATCTTCTTCGGCCATATTTTCTGAAGATGATGAGGATATCCTACAAAGTCTACCACTTGATGTACGTGACCACACTCTCATGCACGTGTAGGAATAAAATAAAAAAAAAAGAAGAAGAAAGCAAAAGAAGGAGGAAGAAAACAAAATAAGGAGAAACAAAATAAAAGAGATAAAGTTATATACAAGAAAAGTGAAAAGAGAAAATAAAATAAATATTATAATTTATACAAAACTTACCTCCCCGGCAACGGCGCCAAAAACTTGACACGACGAAAAGATTGATGTCTTCTCCCAAGTGCAGGAGTGTCGAAGTAATAAATAACCCGGCAAGACCGGGGACAGGGAGGTTAATTGTACAAATTATAAACAACAATTATAAAACAACAATAATAACAACAACAACAACAATAATAATAATAATAATAATAATAATAATAATAATAATAATAATAAAAGAGAAGAAGAAGAAGATGATGATGATGAGAACTTAGAGATGAAATATTAAAGTAAGGATTAAACAATAATAATAACAAATGTCAAGGTTAGAGGTTCCACTAATGGTATATCAAACAAGTATAGTATAAACTCTTATTATTGAATTGGAAACCACACACAAAGGAGGTTCCAATCAGATTATATATTGTTAACATGATTACATTAGTCATCTTATTCAATTAATGCTAATACTTGTAAATCTCGTCAAGCATTCATGATTATAACTTATGTTAACAACAAATCAAGTTCCTTTCATAGCTCAGGTGTCGGTTATACCATACATTATGGGCTATGAAAGTGCCAAGCATTTGTTGTACCAAGTGTTAGACAACATAAATCAAGATTAGTCATTTAACAAGCAAAGTATTAAAGAGTGAACAAGATAACAAATATAAAACATGTTAGTATCAAACATTAAGGTCCATATTAAGTTTACACTATACTTATTCTTCCACCATTAGTGTAACCTTTTCACCTTGACATAACTAACTTAGCTAGACATAATGAAAGAAAGCAAAATAGATAAACAAAATAAGAACATAAAAGTTAACTAAGTAAAGGAAAGAAAATGAAAGGCATAAACTTGATATTAATGAAAGCAAAGCATAAATATTACAAAGAATACAAAGAGAGAAAGGAAGAGCATGATCTTGATCTGAACACCAAGATGCCTAAATGCATGGCAAATGCCTCCTTTTATAGGCCAAAATTGGGAACTATTGATTTGATGACTAATTGATAAGTGGGTGGCCAACTTTTGACTTGGTGACAATCCTTATCTTCTCTTGTCTGCCCAAAACGTCATTGATAACGTCAAAATTGGAGCCAGTTGTAAACATGAAAGTTGTAGGCAATTGTCTCATCTTTCTTGTGTAAAAATTCAGCTCATTTGGACTTCTAGAACTCCAGATATCGCCAAAATACCGAACAGTGCTCGGGCTGGAAGACAGATTTGGACTTCTTTGTTGTTGCTACAATTTGGACTTGATAATGGCCTTTTTAGATCTTGGGCTCCATATAAAAGTTGTAGGCCTATGTCTTACCTTTCCATCCATATAAATTGGACCTAAATCTGAGATCTGTAGCTCCAGATATGACCCAATTACCAAATAGTGTTCCGGTTTGGATTGCACCGACATCTCTTTTCTAAGTTTGACCATCTCTTTGCCTTTGCAATTTAAGTTCTTAAAGTCATCAATCAATATTTTCATTTATGTGATAGGCCTGCATTTAAAATGAACATTTACCATAAATTAAAGGTATCTTATATTATTAGATATATTATTATAAAACATGCTTTAGTTAAGGAGTTATTGATACTTCAAGTGCAAAATGATGATATAAAACCATGATAAAAATGCACTTTTAAGTACTAATCACACCCCTCAACCAGCTTATTACTAGTCCCTAGTAATCAAAGCGTTAAAACAATTTGCAAATTTCACAAAGCAAGGTATTCATCATTTAACTTTCATTAATCTATCCAGATAAACAAACTCTCATTAAATTTATATATCTACTCAATACCTCTTAACAAGATATTATTAAACCTTTCTTTTGTGCTCAATATATCAACACATAATTATGGGGCTTTTCTTGGAAGAAAACAAAATTTTTGTTCTAATGTTTAAGGTTAACTTCCTTGGGTTGGGATTACTATTTTTGTCTTTTTTTTTCGTTTTTTTTTTTAAATCTATATACATATAATTTAAAAACAGCATGCATCTTTAACCCATGTAATGAGCTTTCAGCTAATGACTCCCAGACCAGTTGGTCTTAGGGCATTAGGTGTTAAGACACCCCTACGAGCTTAGTAACTCGGGTCGCAGATACTGATATGTAGATAGTGCAATGTTTGATTCCCTTAAGCTTTTCTCCTCAACCCATGTAACAAGCATTGGGCCAATAGCTCCCAAGTCAGTTGACTTTAGGGTATTAGGTGTTAAAACACCCCTTCGGGCTTAATTGCTTAGGTTAGGGAGGCTACGAAACCAAACTTATCTACATTTTTATTATCATCATTTTTTTTTCTTTTTTCTTTTTTTTTTTTAATTATATACAATCCCTTTCCCTTAGTTGTTACCTTTAACAAAAGAACATAAATAATGTAATAATCCAATATGCAACCCACAATCATATGTTAAAGTGTGTGTGTAAATTAAGGTTTAAGAATACATGTTAAATAAGTATATGAGCAGAATTAAGCGGTAACAATACGAGAGTTTGTAAACCTGAATATTTCAGGAAGTATTATAATAGACCTTGTTAAGAATGGTTACTAAGATGCGTCTCAAGAATCACTTTAACAAAAGAACTCCTTTACTCTGCCATCCTAGTAACAACAATTATGCATATGCTTTATGAAATGAAAAACAATTTTTTTTTTATCAACTACTACCCTCTCCCCCCAACCAAAACGAGACATTGTCCTCAATGTTCTAAGGTAGAAAGATAGAGTATAGAAGATATCACCTGAAATAATGAACATTAACAAACCTGAAACACACTGAAACAAAAATAAAAAATGACAAAACACAAATATTATGCTATTAATAAAAAGAAAAGACACAAATTTTTACAAGCTAAGACTCAAATCGCAGTTGTGATTGTGGCTCACATCTTTCCTTGGTTTTACGTCCAAGAACGGCTTAAACGCCCTCTATGGGTCGGGGATAGGCTTCCCATCCAGTTTTCTTAAAAACTGGCAAACAGGGTCTTTTTTTAGTCAGATTCCCAAGACTATGCCAAGCATGTTCTTTATAAAAATGGGTTCCTAAGTTATGAATTGCACGATGCTTATCTTGACTATGATAAGACTTAAGAGTCAATAGAAGATTATCTAAAGACTCTCTGTGTTTTGAAATAAATCCCACCTTTTGATAATTTTCACAGTTTTTGCAAAATGCATGTGACTCCTTGAATATGGTTGGCTAGGAAAATTCACTTTGTAAGATTTCTACAATCCTCTTTTTTAAAGAGAAATGATCCCCACATGCCTTAGAGTGACAAAATTTAATGAAATTACTTACCTCATTGTCGAAAATGCATTTTTGAAATATTTGATCAGGACAATAATTGAATAAGTAAGGGTCATCCCAACAAAAATTTTGCTCGTTGCTCAAAAATTTTCTTTTGTCTTCAATACTCCAGTGAGCTAGGAAAAATCCTGAAGCAAGAAAATTGATATTTTTAGCAAACCAAGGCATTGAAATAAAAGAAAGTAAAGATTTATCAGGAAAGTAATCATCGATTGGTGTGATGTCGGGTGTCGAATCTATTGTCACTTCTGATAAAAGATCTGCATCAACCTTTTCGGTGCCTTTTTCATCCTCGATTTCTTCCTGATTGGTCATGGCATAAGAAAATGAAAGTGCTGGCGGAGAATCAGTCGTTTCTTGGCAATTTTCAGATTCAACCCCTTCCTTACCCTTAGAGATTGACTCATCATCTTTCTCATAAGGTTCAAGAATTAGTTTGTGAATAACCTTACCACTACAAAGAGTGATGACTGATTTGACTTGATCCATGTGTTGACTTCCAGGACTACTTGCATTTGCATCATATTGCCCCTTAAGATTTTGTATGGTTGAGATGGAAACTTACCTTGCTCTTGAAAACTGAGAGCAGATATGAATTTTGTAAGAGTTTCTTTAAAATCTGTTATGCTTTGAGTAAGTTGAGTATTGATTGTCTCTTGCTTTTCAATGAATGCATACAAAGTTTCCTCAAAATTACTTCTAAGAGGTGGAGCATAAGAAGGTGCATATCCATAAGAATTTTGGAAATTATGGTGTGCTTGAAACTGTGGTGGTGAAGTTTGTGCATTGTCACTCTTCCAACTGAAATTTCGGTGATTTCTCCAACCAGGGTTGTATGTTTGGGAGTATGGGTTGTGGTTGGGCCTTTGGAAACTGTTTAAAGCATGGGCTTGTTCATGGAGACATTCCTTAAAAGAAGGCAAGGTTGGACAATCATTGGTTGAGTGTTCATTTGTTTCACAGATTTGACACACAATGTTTTCAACAGATTTTAATTGACCACTCTTTTTCAATTCTAGTGCCTCGACTTTTCTAGCTAAAGATGCAAAGTTGGCTTGAAGGTCATGATCTTCCCTAAGGTTGTACATACCTCCACTAGATGTATGAGGTTGAGTTTTACTCGGTGCCTCATATGTACCCGCAGTGTCCTAATTTTGAGCATTTTCAGCTAACAAGTCTAAGTACTCCATTGCTTCATCAGGGTCTTTATCTTCAAAAGTTCCATTGCACATCAATTCAACCATTTGCCTATCTTTAGGTGTTAACCCTTCATAGAAATGTGAAACCAATCTCCATGTATCAAAACCATGATGGGGGCAAGTACTAAGCAAGTCTCGATACCTATCCCAACATTTGTAAAATGTTTCTCCTGGTTTTTGAGTGAAAGTGGTGATTTGTCTCTTGAAAGAGTTTGTTCTATGAGATGAGAAAAACTTCTTTAAAAATTGTTATTTCATTTCATCCCAAGCACAAATAGATCCTGGTCTCAAATTTTGTAGCCATGTTTTAGCTTTATCTTTTAATGAAAAAGGAAAAAGCTTTAATCTGATGGTGTTCATGCTACAATTTAAATTATTATATGTGTTGCAGACCTCCTCAAATTCCCTTAAATGCAAGTATGGATTTTCCAATTCCAAGCCATGAAAAGAAGGTAAAAGTTGAATAATACCTGGTTTAAAATTAAAATGAGATGCATCAGGAGGAAAAACTATGCATGATGGTGCACTTGTTCTTGTGGGATTTATGTGGTCTCTAAGTGTTCTAGCACGGTTATTCTCATTATTCTCATTTTGAAGTGATTGATTATCTTCTTCGGCCATATTTTCTGAAGATGATGAGGATATCCTACAAAGTCTACCACTTGATGTACGTGACCACACTCTCATGCACGTGTAGGAATAAAATAAAAAAAAAAGAAGAAGAAAGCAAAAGAAGGAGGAAGAAAACAAAATAAGGAGAAACAAAATAAAAGAGATAAAGTTATATACAAGAAAAGTGAAAAGAGAAAATAAAATAAATATTATAATTTATACAAAACTTACCTCCCCGGCAACGGCGCCAAAAACTTGACACGACGAAAAGATTGATGTCTTCTCCCAAGTGCAGGAGTGTCGAAGTAATAAATAACCCGGCAAGACCGGGGACAGGGAGGTTAATTGTACAAATTATAAACAACAATTATAAAACAACAATAATAACAACAACAACAACAATAATAATAATAATAATAATAATAATAATAATAATAATAATAATAAAAGAGAAGAAGAAGAAGATGATGATGATGAGAACTTAGAGATGAAATATTAAAGTAAGGATTAAACAATAATAATAACAAATGTCAAGGTTAGAGGTTCCACTAATGGTATATCAAACAAGTATAGTATAAACTCTTATTATTGAATTGGAAACCACACACAAAGGAGGTTCCAATCAGATTATATATTGTTAACATGATTACATTAGTCATCTTATTCAATTAATGCTAATACTTGTAAATCTCGTCAAGCATTCATGATTATAACTTATGTTAACAACAAATCAAGTTCCTTTCATAGCTCAGGTGTCGGTTATACCATACATTATGGGCTATGAAAGTGCCAAGCATTTGTTGTACCAAGTGTTAGACAACATAAATCAAGATTAGTCATTTAACAAGCAAAGTATTAAAGAGTGAACAAGATAACAAATATAAAACATGTTAGTATCAAACATTAAGGTCCATATTAAGTTTACACTATACTTATTCTTCCACCATTAGTGTAACCTTTTCACCTTGACATAACTAACTTAGCTAGACATAATGAAAGAAAGCAAAATAGATAAACAAAATAAGAACATAAAAGTTAACTAAGTAAAGGAAAGAAAATGAAAGGCATAAACTTGATATTAATGAAAGCAAAGCATAAATATTACAAAGAATACAAAGAGAGAAAGGAAGAGCATGATCTTGATCTGAACACCAAGATGCCTAAATGCATGGCAAATGCCTCCTTTTATAGGCCAAAATTGGGAACTATTGATTTGATGACTAATTGATAAGTGGGTGGCCAACTTTTGACTTGGTGACAATCCTTATCTTCTCTTGTCTGCCCAAAACGTCATTGATAACGTCAAAATTGGAGCCAGTTGTAAACATGAAAGTTGTAGGCAATTGTCTCATCTTTCTTGTGTAAAAATTCAGCTCATTTGGACTTCTAGAACTCCAGATATCGCCAAAATACCGAACAGTGCTCGGGCTGGAAGACAGATTTGGACTTCTTTGTTGTTGCTACAATTTGGACTTGATAATGGCCTTTTTAGATCTTGGGCTCCATATAAAAGTTGTAGGCCTATGTCTTACCTTTCCATCCATATAAATTGGACCTAAATCTGAGATCTGTAGCTCCAGATATGACCCAATTACCAAATAGTGTTCCGGTTTGGATTGCACCGACATCTCTTTTCTAAGTTTGACCATCTCTTTGCCTTTGCAATTTAAGTTCTTAAAGTCATCAATCAATATTTTCATTTATGTGATAGGCCTGCATTTAAAATGAACATTTACCATAAATTAAAGGTATCTTATATTATTAGATATATTATTATAAAACATGCTTTAGTTAAGGAGTTATTGATACTTCAAGTGCAAAATGATGATATAAAACCATGATAAAAATGCACTTTTAAGTACTAATCACACCCCTCAACCAGCTTATTACTAGTCCCTAGTAATCAAAGCGTTAAAACAATTTGCAAATTTCACAAAGCAAGGTATTCATCATTTAACTTTCATTAATCTATCCAGATAAACAAACTCTCATTAAATTTATATATCTACTCAATACCTCTTAACAAGATATTATTAAACCTTTCTTTTGTGCTCAATATATCAACACATAATTATGGGGCTTTTCTTGGAAGAAAACAAAATTTTTGTTCTAATGTTTAAGGTTAACTTCCTTGGGTTGGGATTACTATTTTTGTCTTTTTTTTTCGTTTTTTTTTTTAAATCTATATACATATAATTTAAAAACAGCATGCATCTTTAACCCATGTAATGAGCTTTCAGCTAATGACTCCCAGACCAGTTGGTCTTAGGGCATTAGGTGTTAAGACACCCCTACGAGCTTAGTAACTCGGGTCGCAGATACTGATATGTAGATAGTGCAATGTTTGATTCCCTTAAGCTTTTCTCCTCAACCCATGTAACAAGCATTGGGCCAATAGCTCCCAAGTCAGTTGACTTTAGGGTATTAGGTGTTAAAACACCCCTTCGGGCTTAATTGCTTAGGTTAGGGAGGCTACGAAACCAAACTTATCTACATTTTTATTATCATCATTTTTTTTTCTTTTTTCTTTTTTTTTTTTAATTATATACAATCCCTTTCCCTTAGTTGTTACCTTTAACAAAAGAACATAAATAATGTAATAATCCAATATGCAACCCACAATCATATGTTAAAGTGTGTGTGTAAATTAAGGTTTAAGAATACATGTTAAATAAGTATATGAGCAGAATTAAGCGGTAACAATACGAGAGTTTGTAAACCTGAATATTTCAGGAAGTATTATAATAGACCTTGTTAAGAATGGTTACTAAGATGCGTCTCAAGAATCACTTTAACAAAAGAACTCCTTTACTCTGCCATCCTAGTAACAACAATTATGCATATGCTTTATGAAATGAAAAACAATTTTTTTTTTATCAACTACTACCCTCTCCCCCCAACCAAAACGAGACATTGTCCTCAATGTTCTAAGGTAGAAAGATAGAGTATAGAAGATATCACCTGAAATAATGAACATTAACAAACCTGAAACACACTGAAACAAAAATAAAAAATGACAAAACACAAATATTATGCTATTAATAAAAAGAAAAGACACAAATTTTTACAAGCTAAGACTCAAATCGCAGTTGTGATTGTGGCTCACATCTTTCCTTGGTTTTACGTCCAAGAACGGCTTAAACGCCCTCTATGGGTCGGGGATAGGCTTCCCATCCAGTTTTCTTAAAAACTGGCAAACAGGGTCTTTTTTTAGTCAGATTCCCAAGACTATGCCAAGCATGTTCTTTATAAAAATGGGTTCCTAAGTTATGAATTGCACGATGCTTATCTTGACTATGATAAGACTTAAGAGTCAATAGAAGATTATCTAAAGACTCTCTGTGTTTTGAAATAAATCCCACCTTTTGATAATTTTCACAGTTTTTGCAAAATGCATGTGACTCCTTGAATATGGTTGGCTAGGAAAATTCACTTTGTAAGATTTCTACAATCCTCTTTTTTAAAGAGAAATGATCCCCACATGCCTTAGAGTGACAAAATTTAATGAAATTACTTACCTCATTGTCGAAAATGCATTTTTGAAATATTTGATCAGGACAATAATTGAATAAGTAAGGGTCATCCCAACAAAAATTTTGCTCGTTGCTCAAAAATTTTCTTTTGTCTTCAATACTCCAGTGAGCTAGGAAAAATCCTGAAGCAAGAAAATTGATATTTTTAGCAAACCAAGGCATTGAAATAAAAGAAAGTAAAGATTTATCAGGAAAGTAATCATCGATTGGTGTGATGTCGGGTGTCGAATCTATTGTCACTTCTGATAAAAGATCTGCATCAACCTTTTCGGTGCCTTTTTCATCCTCGATTTCTTCCTGATTGGTCATGGCATAAGAAAATGAAAGTGCTGGCGGAGAATCAGTCGTTTCTTGGCAATTTTCAGATTCAACCCCTTCCTTACCCTTAGAGATTGACTCATCATCTTTCTCATAAGGTTCAAGAATTAGTTTGTGAATAACCTTACCACTACAAAGAGTGATGACTGATTTGACTTGATCCATGTGTTGACTTCCAGGACTACTTGCATTTGCATCATATTGCCCCTTAAGATTTTGTATGGTTGAGATGGAAACTTACCTTGCTCTTGAAAACTGAGAGCAGATATGAATTTTGTAAGAGTTTCTTTAAAATCTGTTATGCTTTGAGTAAGTTGAGTATTGATTGTCTCTTGCTTTTCAATGAATGCATACAAAGTTTCCTCAAAATTACTTCTAAGAGGTGGAGCATAAGAAGGTGCATATCCATAAGAATTTTGGAAATTATGGTGTGCTTGAAACTGTGGTGGTGAAGTTTGTGCATTGTCACTCTTCCAACTGAAATTTCGGTGATTTCTCCAACCAGGGTTGTATGTTTGGGAGTATGGGTTGTGGTTGGGCCTTTGGAAACTGTTTAAAGCATGGGCTTGTTCATGGAGACATTCCTTAAAAGAAGGCAAGGTTGGACAATCATTGGTTGAGTGTTCATTTGTTTCACAGATTTGACACACAATGTTTTCAACAGATTTTAATTGACCACTCTTTTTCAATTCTAGTGCCTCGACTTTTCTAGCTAAAGATGCAAAGTTGGCTTGAAGGTCATGATCTTCCCTAAGGTTGTACATACCTCCACTAGATGTATGAGGTTGAGTTTTACTCGGTGCCTCATATGTACCCGCAGTGTCCTAATTTTGAGCATTTTCAGCTAACAAGTCTAAGTACTCCATTGCTTCATCAGGGTCTTTATCTTCAAAAGTTCCATTGCACATCAATTCAACCATTTGCCTATCTTTAGGTGTTAACCCTTCATAGAAATGTGAAACCAATCTCCATGTATCAAAACCATGATGGGGGCAAGTACTAAGCAAGTCTCGATACCTATCCCAACATTTGTAAAATGTTTCTCCTGGTTTTTGAGTGAAAGTGGTGATTTGTCTCTTGAAAGAGTTTGTTCTATGAGATGAGAAAAACTTCTTTAAAAATTGTTATTGCATTTCATCCCAAGCACAAATAGATCCTGGTCTCAAATTTTGTAGCCATGTTTTAGCTTTATCTTTTAATGAAAAAGGAAAAAGCTTTAATCTGATGGTGTTCATGCTACAATTTAAATTATTATATGTGTTGCAGACCTCCTCAAATTCCCTTAAATGCAAGTATGGATTTTCCAATTCCAAGCCATGAAAAGAAGGTAAAAGTTGAATAATACCTGGTTTAAAATTAAAATGAGATGCATCAGGAGGAAAAACTATGCATGATGGTGCACTTGTTCTTGTGGGATTTATGTGGTCTCTAAGTGTTCTAGCACGGTTATTCTCATTATTCTCATTTTGAAGTGATTGATTATCTTCTTCGGCCATATTTTCTGAAAATGATGAGGATATCCTACAAAGTCTACCACTTGATGTACGTGACCACACTCTCATGCACGTGTAGGAATAAAATAAAAAAAAAAAGAAGAAGAAAGCAAAAGAAGGAGGAAGAAAACAAAATAAGGAGAAACAAAATAAAAGAGATAAAGTTATATACAAGAAAAGTGAAAAGAGAAAATAAAATAAATATTATAATTTATACAAAACTTACCTCCCCGGCAACGGCGCCAAAAACTTGACACGACGAAAAGATTGATGTCTTCTCCCAAGTGCAGGAGTGTCGAAGTAATAAATAACCCGGCAAGACCGGGGTCGAACCACAGGGAGGTTAATTGTACAAATTATAAACAACAATTATAAAACAACAATAATAACAACAACAACAACAACAATAATAATAATAATAATAATAATAATAATAATAATAATAATAATAATAATAATAATAATAATAAAAGAGAAGAAGAAGAAGATGATGATGATGAGAACTTAGAGATGAAATATTAAAGTAAGGATTAAACAATAATAATAACAAATGTCAAGGTTAGAGGTTCCACTAATGGTATATCAAACAAGTATAGTATAAACTCTTATTATTGAATTGGAAACCACACACAAAGGAGGTTCCAATCAGATTATATATTGTTAACATGATTACATTAGTCATCTTATTCAATTAATGCTAATACTTGTAAATCTCGTCAAGCATTCATGATTATAACTTATGTTAACAACAAATCAAGTTCCTTTCATAGCTCAGGTGTCGGTTATACCATACATTATGGGCTATGAAAGTGCCAAGCATTTGTTGTACCAAGTGTTATACAACATAAATCAAGATTAGTCATTTAACAAGCAAAGTATTAAAGAGTGAACAAGATAACAAATATAAAACATGTTAGTATCAAACATTAAGGTCCATATTAAGTTTACACTATACTTATTCTTCCACCATTAGTGTAACCTTTTCACCTTGACATAACTAACTTAGCTAGACATAATGAAAGAAAGCAAAATAGATAAACAAAATAAGAACATAAAAGTTAACTAAGTAAAGGAAAGAAAATGAAAGGCATAAACTTGATATTAATGAAAGCAAAGCATAAATATTACAAAGAATACAAAGAGAGAAAGGAAGAGCATGATCTTGATCTGAACACCAAAATGCCTAAATGCATGGCAAATGCCTCCTTTTATAGGCCAAAATTAGGAACTATTGATTTAATGACTAATTGATAAGTGGGTGGCCAACTTTTGACTTGGTGACAATCCTTATCTTCTCTTGTCTGGCCAAAACGTCATTGATAACGTCAAAATTTATCAAGTCCATCCTTAATGAATTGCACGATGCTTATCTTGACTATGATGAGACTTAAGAGTCAATAGAAGATTATCTAAAGACTCCTTACCCAGGCCATCCTTAATGAATTGTATTTTATCTTCACGATTTATAGACACCATTCTTAAAGAACGGCATTGTACATTGCAAGTCCATCTAGCACATCGATGACAGACTTCTAATCGTTTTGCACGACGCTTCTTTGTAAAAGTGCTTTTACCTGTTCCAGACATGTGTGAAATAAAGAAATTAGAGGACTCACCTGATAATCGGACCTTTGCTTCAATCAACCAGCGAATGTCTTCAGGAATTCCATGATTCATTAACAATCTCAATCTTGCACATCTAGCACGGTAAATTTTTGTAATCACATTCTGAGGCAGAGGGGGAAAATAATTTTTCAATTTTTCAAGATTAGTGTCCATTTTCAAATGAGAATTGGAAGAGAGCTGATTAGTACTTAAAAGTGCATTTTTATCATGGTTTTATATCATCATTTTGCACTTGAAGTATCAATAACTCCTTAACTAAAGCATGTTTTATAATAATATATCTAATAATATAAGATACCTTTAATTTATGGTAAATGTTCATTTTAAATGCAGGCCTATCACATAAATGAAAATATTGATTGATGACTTTAAGAACTTAAATTGCAAGGGCAAAGAGATGGTCAAACTTAGAAAAGAGATGTCGGTGCAATCCAAACCGGAACACTGTTCGGTACTTGGGTCATATCAGGAGCTACAGATCTCAGATTTAAGTCCAATTTATATGGATGGAAAGGTAAGACATAGGCCTACAACTTTCATATGGAGCCCAAGATCTAAAAAGGCCATTATCAAGTCCAAATTGTAGCAACAACAAAGAAGCCCAAATCTGTCTTCCAGCCCGAGCACTGTTCGGTATTTTGGCCATATCTGGAGTTCTAGAAGTCCAAATGAGCTGAATGTTTTACACAAGAAAGATGAGACAATTGCCTACAACTTTCATGTTTACAACTGGCTCCAATTTTGACGTTATCAATGACGTTTTGGGCAGACAAGAGAAGATAAGGATTGTCACCAAGTCAAAAGTTGGCCACCCACTTATCAATTAGTCATCAAATCAATAGTTCCCAATTTTGGCCTATAAAAGGAGGCATTTGCCATGCATTTAGGCATCTTGGTGTTCAGATCAAGATTATGCTCTTCCTTTCTCTCTTTGTATTCTTTGTAATATTTATGCTTTGCTTTCATTAATATCAAGTTTATGCCTTTCATTTTCTTTCCTTTACTTAGTTAACTTTTATGTTCTTATTTTGTTTATCTATTTTGCTTTCTTTCATTATGTCTAGCTAAGTTAGTTATGTCAAGGTGAAAAGGTTACACTAATGGTGGAAGAATAAGTATAGTGTAAACTTAATATGGACCTTAATGTTTGATACTAACATGTTTTATATTTGTTATCTTGTTCACTCTTTAATACTTTGCTTGTTAAATGACTAATCTTGATTTATGTTGTATAACACTTGGTACAACAAATGCTTGGCACTTTCATAGCCCATAATGTATGGTATAACCGACACCTGAGCTATGAAAGGAACTTGATTTGTTGTTAACATAAGTTATAATCATGAATGCTTGACGAGATTTACAAGTATTAGCATTAATTGAATAAGATGACTAATGTAATCATGTTAACAATATATAATCTGATTGGAACCTCCTTTGTGTGTGGTTTCTAATTCAATAATAAGAGTTTATACTATACTTGTTTGATATACCATTAGTGGAACCTCTAACCTTGACATTTGTTATTATTATTGTTTAATCCTTACATTAATTTTCCATCTCCAAGTTCTCATCATCTTCTTCTTCTTTTCTTTCTTTATTATTATTATTATTATTATTATTATTATTACTACTACTATTACTACTACTACTATTATTATTATTATAGTTGTTGTTGTTGTTGTTATTGTTGTTGTTATTATTGCTCTTATTGTTGCTTATAATTGTTGTCTATAATTTGTACAATTAACCTCCCTATGGTTCGACCCCGGTCTTACCGAGTTATTTATTACTTCGACACTCTTGCACTTGGGAGAAGACATCAACCTTTTAGTCGTGTCACCTATCAGTAATTCAATTCATCAAATGATAATATCAATTCAATAAAACCAAATATTCATTATTTATTATTTTATTCTCTATAACCCATTATTTTATAATAAAAAAAATAGATACAGATAGAAGAGAAATTATATATGAAGACACTTTTATTAATTTTTATGGATAAAGTGTTTTGTATTTTATTTTATTTTTGTGTACACTATTTTTAAAAAATAAATCATTAGAATTATCAATCTTATATCAATTAAGTAAATATTAAGCTTGAATTTTATTTTATTTTATTTTTCACAAAACTCAAATTTAATTATCAAATTCAATATGTTAATAGTGTCATTATGCTTCAACATTCAAGTAAAGACTCTCCAAATCCAAAATAGTTGAGTTGCAAATAAAAAGGGTTATCAAAACCTCTATCCTCACATGGAAGAGATAATTAATGCATAATTAATGCATAAAGTTGACGATGGAAAATTGGATAGAAATCAAACTTTATTATTAAATTTAATATTTTATTATCTTTTTTTATTTAAGTGTATATTTGTGATTTAACTTATTAGATATTGATGTGTCACTAATCATGTGACATGTAAAAAGTAGGTCATTAATAAAAATATTGTAAAAAATACTTTAAATTTAAATTAATTAATTAGAAAAAAAGAGGAAAAAGGATGGCATAAATTGAAGTTAAAGTGTGTGGATATTAAAAAATCACGTCTTAAAAATAAAATAAAATTAATATTATTGTCAATCTACATATAATAACAAAATCTATCAACGGACTTTTCTTTTCTTTTTCTTTTCCTTTTTGTTTTTTATGTTTCCTTTTCTTTTTTAATTTTTTTATAATTTTGATAAATTTTATTTTAAGGCTCATTTATTACTGTGTATCACAAAATAACATATCTATGAATGCCTAAGAAATTGAATTAATAGTAAACACTCAATATATATATATATATATATATATATATATATATATATATATATATATATATATATATATATATATTTCAAACAAGTAAAATTGATTACAAGATACTAAAATGAAAAAACAAATATTAGGCAACAAATATATATTTTTATCTTTCATAATTGTTTTTTATTATGATACATGTCTAACAAATTAAATAAACCATATAAATTAAATAAAAAATAAAAAATTGGCAACCCAAATAGATAAAATTAAAGGTAATATACTTAAAGAAAATAAAAGGTTGAAAATAAAATTATATAGCTTTCTCAAGAGAGAAAATGATATATTAAAAAGAAAAATAAATATTTTTTTGATGTCATGTTAAGATAATAATTTAAATTTATTATTATTAAGTTGATAATTATTCTTTTTTATTATTATTATTATTACAGCTGTAAAGGTAACTTCAATTCAACTTTTTCACATCATAATTAAATCATTCCTAATAAAATCAAAGTTAAAGTGTTGTATGGTATCACAATACTTTTTGTTTGTTATTTTTTTTTCTAGAAGAGAAAAAAAAATGGTTGTACCATTACATTTAGTATTTTCTATAAAAGATTATGAAAATTAAAATGAATTCCTAAAAACAAGATAATTTTTTGTTTTATAATTTTTTATTTTTATAATATTATATTACAAACATTACTATTATGTCCCATTATCACCTCACATCACTAACATGACTCTATTATTATTTTTACAATCATTATTATTATTATTATTATAGTCACAACAACCACCATTTTAATTATCAATTCCTCATCATTACCATCTTCTTTAATATTTTTCATATTACTAATTCCAACAACACCATTTTTATAATCTTCACAAACATTTATTATAATATTATATAGATTGAGTTCTATATATATTATAAGTTATAATTCTATAAAAATTATCTATAACAAATAAGCATTTTATAATTTGAATTCTAGTTTAATTAATACTTTTTATTTGCACCTCCTCTCTTAGCAGTTTAATTGTCAATCAATTACATGAATCCTTATCTTCTTAATTAATGATTAATTATATACTAGTTTATTTAAAAAACCAAAGCAAACAAGTACTATTATTAATCAAATAACAAATGATTATTTATTTTCAGTATAAATAGTGTTTTTTTATTTTACTAAGAATAAATGAAGGAATATCAACTTGTTTTCTTATTAAATCGCCTAATAAGTCATTCATTAATGTGTGAAAAATCAAGCATTGTTCTTTCAAAATATTGACCATGTGTTAGCTTGTTGATATCTTAGCTAGCTAAGTAATTTCAAAACTAAACATTATTTGGCTTTAGAATGATACTTAAGATTATAAGAATTGTCATGCTAAGTCTTTGTTTATCAATTAATATTAGACTTTTCAGCTTCTTCAAAAAAATCCTTCATTTATTTCTAAAAAAATCAAGGATTCTTAGAAAACCTAAGTTTTCTTCTTAAAAAAATAGCATTTTTAGTAGTTTTTTATCATTAAAAACCTTTTCTAAGTACTTGTTTTCAGAACATCATTGATCGTATCTCTAATATTAATTAGACAATTATAAACAATGTATAGAGATACGATTACAAAATGTCTAAGGTGTACCTAGAAGAAATTATCACTAAATGGGCTTGTCTTTTTATTGTGAACATTAAAAGAGAAAGACTTTCACTTTAACCTTAATATTTGGAAGAATTCAATTAAAACATAACTTAACATTGTCTTTTTTTTTTATTACATCAACTAACTCAACTAAATGCAATAACATTTTAGTGATGCGTGGAAATGCTAAATAATTTTTTACATCATTTAATTGCTGAGGATAATACCAAGCTAGATAAAAAGATATCAATTGTTTTCTCTCTTTCTTTTCTTATTAAATTTTGATAACATCTTTATCTTTATCTATGAGATATAAATTGTAACTCCTTCTGATGGGGTCATGTTAAAAAATCTTTATTTAGATGTTAATAAATTATGTGCTATTAACAAGTCCTTCCTAGTCAATTTAAAAACTTATTAACAAACACCTATAAGTATGGTATTCTTTTAAAATCAGAGGATATAAAGAAACTTTCTAATCTAATATGAGCATGCTACTTTTTTCATATACTAGATACCTAGATACATAATATATTTTGGAAGCCTATAAAGTTAATAGAAGGTCACATTATGACTTTAAATTTATGCAACACTACCCTCTACTTTTATCAATTTGAAGTTATTAGAAAAAGCCATTAGAGGTAGTCAATCATTTTACATGAGTATCAATAAAAAGTGCATTGATTTTAAACTTGGAAATAGGATTTCATGATAACATACATTGCAATATAGCATAAGTTTTTGATTGATTGAAAAATACATGTACTATAATTTATATAGGGCATTTCAAGACCCAATAATTTTATACAATTAAGAAATTAACAAAAAAATTCATGTAATCATAAGCAGCTTCTAAGATGTTTTATTCAAAATAAATTATACTAAAATGAGCCAAAAGCAAAAATAAAAGCAAGAGCCTTACAATGCATTGAATAAAAGTATATTATTTGTAATAGGTAGTTAAGGAAAGTATAAGAAACCCTTTCAATTGGATTAAATACATTTCATGTCATCCAACTATATCTTAGTGTTGTAAATCAAAAGCATAAGCTTGTAATGGTTTGAAAAATTAACTAAATAACAAATTGCTTTTAGACATTGTTCTATGACATATTTAGAAAAACTAAACAAATAAAAAAAATAAAAAAATTATCATCTAAAATTAAAGGTAACTAGGACACATATCATCCAGACTTAAAGGTAATTAGGACACCAAAAACTGATTTCACATATATTCTAAGGTAAGATGCTAATTATATAAAAAACAAAAGATAAAAATCATTTTAATATATCTCATCTAAAACAAGTTGTTTTATGTTTTTTCAACCATATTAAGGGTTACTATTTTATGTTAAGTGATCTAACAAGTTATATGTAATTATTATTAGGGTGGAAACTAGTCAATCTTAATCATAAAATGAGTTTATGTCAACATAATAATAGCTAATTTCACATTTTTAACAATAATGGATATAGGACCTCAACGATGATGAATAATTAAATTAGAACAAAATAAATGCAAAAATCATGCCCATTAATACTTGATGGGTCTATGAGGGATTGAATTGACCAAACTTAATTTTTTTCTCATTCAAAAAGGGGGAGGAAAAAAAGCATGTTTTCACTTGATATTATGGTTATTTTTACTGTAATGATTTAAAAAAATATATATTTAAAACAATATGTGTTTGATTAAAATTGTTGTAAGATAAATTTTTACATATAAAATAAATGAAAAAGCATTCTTTATGAGTGAAGAACATGTTATTTTACCTTACATAAAACCAAAGTTTGAAAAACACTTATACACTAGGCCTAGTACAAAACATAAAAGTCATTAGGTTTATCAAGTAATTTTTTTATTTGTGGTTGGATAAAAAGTAGAAACTACTATGATACCAAATTGTCTTGAAGAGTGTTTTATCCACGTACACCTATTTTTTTTCATTTGTTTTGTATACAAAAATCCATCTCATAATAGTTTTAATTAAATAAATATTTTATTAAATCATAATTATTATTTTTTTAACTTTAATCATAAAATACACTACAAAGTCAAGCATACACGCAACAACTAATTCAGGTGTGGCTTCATGTTGTCTCAATGATGGTGGTTAAATATATGGTTCAATTAAGCTATAATTTAACTCAAATAGTTGAAGATATAGTTGTTGCTGTTCATTTAGAAAGTTTTTTGTGACGACAGAAAGGGAGGATAAATATTTATTATTTATTTGACGGTGCTTTGTTTTAATGAGTAATTAGCTAGTTGATGTTTGTTTGATATTGTGATTTTTAAAAGTTATTTTTAATTAAGAATATATTGAAATGTTTTTTTTATATATAAACATATAAAAAATTATTAAAAAATCATTTATATATATCAATTTAATATTATTAAATAAAAAATAACTTAAAAAATATTTTTAAAACATAAATTATCAGCGTAACAGAAGAGCAATTAGATGCTAGATACTAGAGGCAAGACATATGTTATTGAATTGGCCATGTCACCATGAAGAAAGCAAATGGCTGATGAAAGTTTGACTTTATTGAATACTTTGCAGAATTTCATAAGAATATAGTTTTTTTTTTTAACTTATCTTTTTTTTTTATTCTATGGTAAGAGGGAGATCTTGCTTCTTCTTCTTCTTTGGAAAGAGAATGTTTTATTTAAAAAAAAAAAACAATTATAACCCCTCAAATGTCATTTGAGAAAGAAATGTACATACAAGCCATTTAACCACTTATATATATATATATATATATATATATATATATATATATATATATATATATATTGCTCTTTGCGAGGTAATGGCAGTTGAGACATGCTGTCTAATAAAGATCAATTGAAGACAAGATTACATAATTTTATAGTTCCATATGGATAAATTTACAGTTTTACAGTTGAAATTGTATTTCATAATTTTTATTTTATATTTAAAATTAATTTTTTAAAATTATTTTAATGTACAGATATTATAAATAATTTTACAAAATTATTATTTTTATATATTTTAAAATAAAAATAATTAAAAAAAACTATTATTGTTTTCTATGTTTCTTGAAATTAACAGTATAGTACCCAGGTCTACTAAGTATAAGTATCCGGGTCTAAGATCTAATTATGTATCCGCAAAAGTAGAAAAATAAAGCTTCGATTTGTGTTGTTCTGAACGGGTACAACTGTAGATTTGCATAGTAAGGATTTTGTTTGGAAATGTGTTCATTCCTTTTATTTTAAAATATATTAAAATAATATTTTTTTATTTTTTAAAAATTATTTTTAACATCAGCTCATCATAAAAAATATATTAATCTAAAATAAAAAAAATAATTAAAAATACTTTATAAAAGCCATGTAAAAAAAAATACTTTCATAATAATATTTTTTTATTTAAATTTACTGTCGTAAATGAGAGCACCTTCTAATTTATTTGTGCTCATTTTTTATAATTTAAATTCCATTTTGGAATTCTCAATAAATATTCCAAACATAAAAATTAACTTATCCTTGGAAGAGGAATCAATTCCAAAATTCCAGACAGCCAATTAAAGAAAAGCACGGTTCTAGGGAATTCCTACCATGCTTGTAAAAAAGAATAAAAAGAGAATTCTCCTGGCTACGCAAAGTGGACAACAATCAGAGCATTGGCGAGGATGAAACACTTCTATGTTCTGATGCTGATTCCAAGAGGACTATTGCATCTACAGGAATTCAAGTTAGCATTTCTAACCGCAGCAAAGGAATAAGAACTTCCGGGGGTGGTGCAAAGTCACATTATTATGCATCATTGAAATTATTGCAAACAATAACCTGAAGCCATTCATGATTCACCTGTACATGGAAATCTAGGATCCAAAGAGCAACTTATTGAACCCACCAGAGAAAAAAGTAGAAACTGAACTACATCAGATGCTTTAATGCCGCATACCATGTAGGCAGAGGTTGTGTGCGACCATGTTTCCAGAGAAATTGTAGTTTCAACACAACTTGAAGAAGCAATAGTGGGAAATGATAAATCACAGAGAATCAAGGATGGGGACAACAGTAAAAACAGCTTTCCCTTGCAGCTAGCAGAAATTTCAAACGTGGTAATTTTAAACGTGGCAAATGGAACACAATCTTTGCTGCAGAAGGATGCACTAAAAGGTGTTGCAGACAACCAAGTTTCTGTACACCGCAATTTCAACATGATCGAGGCTGAAAAACATGTAGAATGACGAGAAGATAACGTGCAGAGAAGCAGAGATGGAGAAAACCGTGCACTATGATGCAGTTAGGTGGCGAAAGGAAGCCGTTTTGGCCGAAAACCCCACCTCAAAAACAAAACATATAAATGTTTTAGAAACAACTACATCAAACATAATAATTATAACATGAATAGTCAACATTAAACTTAGGAACAAAAAGGTTGCAGTTTAAGTTTTAAAAGTATGGAAGAGACCTACATATTTCAGTAAGCTGTAGACAGCAAGCCAACATAAAACAGTGTCCAAGCACCTGTTTTGCAGTTGAAACACTTCGATGATGCCACCCGAAACCAAGTTTCTAACAAACCTCATTGTCATGAGACGAACATAACTTAAACATAACCTTCCACGCTCAAATGGTCCTATTAGAACTAAAGTATAACAGATTATTTTCTTCAATAGCCTGCTGGTTCTCTGTTTGGCTTCCAGCCTTAGTCGCTGCAAGGAGAAACAAGCAAATAAGTCTGTCCTCATCTTATTAAACATTGAAGAAAATAAATAATCAGCTGTTCTGTAAATTACATGTGTTTTTTTCTTTTGAGAAGGATGAGCAATGTTTCTAATACTCAGCAGTTCAGACCAACTAGCACTCACATGCAACAGATGAAATTTGTACTTCAGAATTTTGTAATGCTCTGATAATTGTTTTCTTTTGTTTTTCCAAGTAGTCAAAGTGTCAGCTCACAGTACCATTGACCCAACACACTGTACCATAGGACTAGCTGGATAGTATATAGCAGAATAACAACTAAATTATTTTTTCCCAAATATGCATAAGCACAACATACCCAATAGCATAAGGTGAATCACGGCAGCCATGACGATATGGAGGGGACCTGCTATAGCTGCGACCTCGGCGAGGTGAGAGGCTCCGGCGTCTTGGAGATCTTCTCCCACGGGGGCTATAACTCCTGCCAAAGACAGTAAAAATAGCAACAATAAATAATCTAGCATGTCAACTGTGAGCACATTCTCCTAATCAGCAAACACAAGATAGCCAGGATAAAAAATCACATTGAATCTCATTACTGGTCAATGCTGTTGCCCAGCTCCTATTGCACAGCATATTCATTTTGATTCCTTTATTATAGCTAAAGCAGCTAACAGAGACTCGAAAGTCATCTGTTAAAAAAATATTGATTCTATCACCTCTCATCTGGAAAAATTATCTTGCAATTTCAAGGCTTCCAGTAGCAGTTGCAGTTATCCTTCCATTTCCATTCCTTTTTGAAAATAGTAGTTGCCCGGCCCAGAACCAGTTTCGGTCCTATATATATGGTAGGGGAAAAGAAGCACGCCATGGAATATGATAATAAAGTATATGGCAGGCCATACAATCATCATAAGGAAACGTAAAAGTCAATTAATAGAGAGAGTTTTTAATTTCATAATGCTTTGACATTGTTCTTCCTCATGCAAAATCATAAGGTTATTCTGTATGGAAAAAATAAAATAAAATAAAATAAAAACCCAACAAGATCATGTTTCTAATTCAAGCCTATTACTTGACTTGTAAGCATTGTGTTTGTGACCATGCAAATGTAAACAAAGAAGGAAAATAAGAGAGCAAACCAGAAAAATTCTAGCAATTGTTCTATCCAGAAAATAAATATAACCCCAATGAGGGGTAAACACATTAGACGCACCTGCGCCCATACCCATAACTTGGACTTCCATGGCGGCGAGGACTGGGGCTGCGACGACGACTACTTCCCAAGCCTCGTGAGCCAATGCGCAGGCGATACTCTCGTGCAAAATGACCAGGTTCACCACACTCATAACATTTTGAGTCCTCACCTCCACCACGACCATGTCCATCGCCACTACGGCCTCCACCACCCTTAGAATTATGAGAAAGCTCCACACGCCAGCCATTCTTTCCTGTAAAATGAGCCAGAATGTTAGCAGAACTCTCTAAAAAATAATACAGCTTGCAACCCTATAGTTCTCTAAAACAACTTAATTTCCATGTTCAGTAATACAGTTCACTAAACATGTGCAGAAAATAATGGAAGTTATAGCAGCCAACACTGAGGATAAGAAGAGCCAACAAATAGCATAAGAAATATAAATCATAAATAAAAAGCAGGAATCATATCAAACAAGAGATGGCAAACATCATAATAAATTAAAATTTTCATTAAAGAAAAGGGGCCTGTATTCGTAACAAATGACAGGAAACAAAAATATACAAACCATCCAATGCACGAATTGCATCTATAGCATCCCTGCGATCATCAAACTCAACAAATGCATATCCTGGTGGCCTTCGAGCAACCCAGACACTGCATGAATTTTTATTTAGAATTTAGAATTGGAAAAATCTTGTTGTCAATGAAAAATGCAACAACAAACAAGCAAAGAGACATATCCCAACTTCCACCCCTGCCACCAGTCCTTAAGCCTTTGTTCTAAGGAGTTTTCATATCAGTACCTTTTTAGTTCAAAAATTAAAACCCTTGTCTTTCTCAGGCAACGACAAAAAATGATTACTGACTTAAAACCAAATGGCAATTCGCAAAGATTATCTTCAGCAAAGAATACTGATGCCTGGTCTAGTTTATAAAATATGAAAAAATCGGCATGCACCCACTGAAAAAAAGAAAAGGAGATTGAATTACACAAAAATGCTTTAGAACTTACGGATTAGTACATTGTAAATGCATATTAGCAACTTATGGTCTTATGCTGGATCTGAAGTATCAACAGAGTTTTACATGTTCAAATCCCCTAAAATGACATCCTAGCATGAATTTATCAAACCTGTCATGTATCCATATCATGCCATATCAAGTATGGATACTTCACACTTCCCTGTACCTATGAAATACTTCCCCTGGGCACACAAAATTCAGTTCCATACACTCACATACTCTTGTGATACACAGATAACACCTCATAACTTCTATTCAGATCACTATATACAGTCCAAATGACACCTCATAACTACTATTCAGATCACTATATACAATCCAAACACAGAGTTAAATGCAAGACTTGAAATCTTAAAAGTTATCAAACAATGAAAATAATAGATATGGTTAGTATAAATAAAAATAATATTGATGTCGACATCATTTGTAGATGACCATGCATTTAATTCAAGTGTCAAGAATACCTTAAATAAACTATAAATTAAACCAACTAAAAACTTAGGATGGCTCCATTAATCGATCTGATGTAAAATGCTATTAAGAAATTGGCTGACTGGACTTGCTTGTTTAGTGTGAAAATGTTCTCATCTAAAGAACCCAGTTTGTTGACATTTTACAACTGGCTCTTACAGGGGTAGTATGTAAGATAAAAATTAAGAATAAAGGAAGAATGAACAATCATTTAAAGAAAGAAAGTATCACGGAGAAAAAATATGAAGAGAAGAGAAAAGGAAGCCAAGGAACACAGAAGGAGAGATGCAGAGAGAATAGAGGATTTCATGAACACTTCAAACACCCTGTAGCATGGTTTCCTGTTAGGTTAAATAGCACAAGCTAGTAACAGCATCCAACCCACCTAATGACGTTAGCTAGTGTTGTGGGTTGTAAGTGCCTGCCTCAACTGAGGAATTTGGTCAATTAAAGTTAAATGTAAGTTGAGTAGAAGCCAGTAAAGCAATAGTTACTGTTCTTTTTATCTTTTCAAGTCCAAATAAAATAAGCACTTTTCAAATATATATTTTATGTACCTAATGACATTAGCTAGTGTTGACGGGTCTATGTGCCAGCCTCAACTAAGAGGACTTTGGTCAATTAAAGTTAAATGCACATTCAGTAGAAGCCTGCAGAGAAGTCTTGCAACCGTTCTTTCTATCTTTTCAAGTCCAAATAAGCACTATTCTAATAATTCATGTACAAATAGAGTTTCCACTGTCAGTTTGTAAACTACTACATTAGGATGACTAATATTAATCCTATAGACCTCTCCTTGACCAAAGCCAGAGCGGTGCAGCCTTTAGGTTGCAAAGTTTTATAAACTAAAATTCTATTATTCACAACGGGGCTAATTCAATTCAAAGCAATTCTAAACTACTGTTAACAGTAATTGAAATGGAAAATAACAAATGGACCTGAGGCTGCAAACTTTAATTCATTAAGTACATAGCAACATGGAAATAAGAGTATGAGCTTACATCCATGGCATTAGGTTTATGTACATGGATTGGAACCTTGCATTAATTGCTTTGAACATCTTGATTGCACACAGACATGAACCAAATAAGAAAATAAAGCAACTCTACAACCTACTAGTTGCTTATATGTTCCAAAGCTACTGTCTGTAAGATTCAACCTACAAGATTACAGTCTTACATTTCAGGATACCAGAACCTTGAAAGAATTGCATTGGGTGCAGCTGCAATTTGCAGTTGTGTTGATTGTTCTATTGTTAATGCATAACTTCCCACTATCCACTAATCTATCAATTTAGAGTTAACGCCCGCTACATGGAAAATAATCCTAACTAACAAAATGAAACACCGGCATTTTGGAATAGGTAGTAGGATATTTAAATTTCTAGAAATATTTCCTTGAAAATTATAGAAACTTACGAGTCAACAGCTAGCAACCCACTTCACATACTAGCCAAAACTTTAAAGTCTATTCATCTCTTCAAAAATCTATTTTTTCTCCAAATAGTAAGATCATTGAAATTCTATGGACAACTTTCATCATCCTAAAGTGCCCAACTCTCAGAATTTAACAATTGAAACTCTCCATGATAAGTTAGATAAGGCTTAAAAAAGGGTAGCAATGTAAAAATAGAAATAAAAAATGACCTCAGTGAGAGTCCAAGCACCTAAAGATTTAAACACCTTGCCATCAGGCATTTCAGGCACCAAAGTAGCCCATTGCTCAGCTTAGGGGCCCAAGAGAGTGCCTTGGCAACTTGTGATAATACTAGCAGCTACATATCCATATGCAGATTCATGACGCACAAATATACTTCTCAATTTTAAAATAATTGCAGCAAGTTTAGAAAATGAGAAGAATTAAACGCTAACAATAATAAAAGTGACCAACATGGAAGAAAAAACAAATATCCAGCATGCCTAAAACACTCAAATCAGCCAAAACAATGCAAGCTGCCAAAGATATTACCTGCGAAGAACACCATACATCCGGAATTCATCTTCGAGATCCCTCTCGGAGACACGCGGATCCAAATTCCCAACATAAACGCGAGACATTATTGTAACCAAAACAATCACCAATCTAAAGAACAACAAGCACATTTGTGGTTAAATAGCAAATTGTAGCTCAAAAAGAAATTCCAAGTTGCTTATCTATGATCATTTGAGCAACCAACAGAAAAATCACTTGTTTTATACCAACAGGAAAACGTTGAAGTCCAAGGCATCGTGGATTTTAATACATAAATGGGTTCTTCTTTGGAAGATCTCTTTTATGGATTTATAAGCCACGTGGCGGCTAACAGCACTATCATTTTGTAGTTTTACGATTTTATGCTGTGTTCCATGCTGAAATCATGGCAGTTCAAATCTTCGCGTAACTCATAATTCCCAAATTGAGAGGGGGAGGAGGGACCAAGTCATCTTATGAGTTATTGTGATATCAAACATGCAATTCCCACAGAAAGAAACAAACCAACACATATAATTCTCTTTAAACTAGATTATAATCATAGTTCTTCATAGAATCTTGATTCATATGAGAAAGTAGAAAAAAATACTATTAATACAGCAAAATAGTCATACAAAGCTACGTTCCAGTGAGATTTACGAAAGAACCAAATGAAATCTAATGTTGAAAAACAAAATAAAAGGGATTACCTGCGTGGTTCTGCAGGCAGTTTTGGATTCTGATTATTACTATGTTGAAAGCAAGAACGTGCTAGAGCCTAGAGAGAAGAGGAATTCGCAAGAATCTTTTAGCAAGGCCAGTAAGTAGACATATATTTGTAATGGGCTTTAGGCCAGTATGTCTGGATCGGCTCTTTCGCCTGAGGCCTGTTAGACCTGATTATTTACTGTCGGGTTTTGCACATTTGCATTTCCCATGACAGGCAATGTTATCGAGGACTTAGACTTTGAGACAACTTTAGGGTAAGGAAAAACTTTGAAAGGCCGACTAAGTTCAGAAAATAAAATAAAATAAATTGAAAAAATTATTAAATTTATTGAAGTATTTTAAAAAATATTCGATTTAGTTTGATTTTAATTTTACAAACTTAAAATTAAAAAATAAAATCAAATAAAAAAATCAAACAAAAAAAATTAAACTAAACCAAAATTAAACCTATTAAAAAATCTAACAATATATAAAAAATAATATAATTTTAGATTTTAATATAAAATAATTAAACCGAAACATACAAATTAAACCTTATAGAATCAAAATTTATTGGTTGAATTTTAATTTTTAATATAAAATAATTAAATCATACTAAAATAATTAATTTTAATTAATTCTAATTTGATTTTAATTTTATGTTTTATATTTTATAAAATTTTAATTTAATTATTTTTATAAATAAAAACAGAACTGAAAATAATCCTGCAAAACTCGTGTGAAATTTTTAGTAGAAATGCCGGCTGACCAATCCCGTAATCGAGATCTGCGTTAGATAACAATTTGAAAATACTGCGTGAAACAAGAAGATTTTGCATTTCCTTGTGTGGATCTTGAATCGAGTGTTTATTTTTTGGTTACAGCATGTCCTTTTAATGATTTTAATATTTTAATATTAAAAATAGAAAAACAAAAAAAATATTATTTTAATATATATTTATAATAAAAAAAACATTTTAAAAAATATTACTCCATACCAAACAAACATCCGAGTTATCATGCAGTTGCAGGTACTCCGACCTCCACCCCCTGATGAGATAAAAGTTGTTGTCTTTCCAACGCAATATCATTGGCATTGATGGTTAGAGCTAAGTGAAGAAATAATAATAATTATAATAATAAAAATTACTATTTTTACCACCCATTTATTTTTGTATTTTTAAAGTATTTTTAAAAGAATTTATTTTTTTTATTTACATCAAATTAATATATTTTTAGTATTTTCAAATTATTTTAATATGTTAAATATTAAAAATAATTTTAAAAAAATAAAAAAATCATTAACATGTTAAATTTTTAAAAAACAATTATAATTAACACTACCAAACAAGAAAAATTATAACCATAAAGTATAAGATTAAAAAAATATTAATATAAGATGGCATATATTTCAAGAATGAAAGAGAATGAGTTAAAAAAAAAGTGAATAATTACTCTTCCTTTTTTTCTCTCTTACTTATTTTAAAAATTACACTTATTTATCTTAATAATTTCTTTAAAATATTGACATTTTTTTTAAATCACAATTTTCACTTGCAAACATTAAATGAAGAATGTTATTTTTAAAAAGAGACTTAGCAGTGCTAATTTACCATTTATTTTTAAAGGTGCTAATTCTTCATATATATAAAAAAATAATCACTCTTGGTTACCATCTACCAATACAAAAGCAGAAATACTATGATGAGAGGACGCAAATGCTCCTTTTTTTCTTTTTTCTTCCTTTTTTTTTAATTGTTGCTCTTGATAATTACAATAATGTACACATAACTCGCTCTTCGCCACTCAAACAACAGCCCCGATCAAGAATCGATGCTTAAGCACAGCTTCTGCGATTGGTCTCTTCCGGAAATCTGGATTTAGCATTGCCTGCACACCGGAAAGAGACAGAATTATTGCAGACCAAATGTTGGGCATTATAGCTTTATATATATATATATATATATATATATATATATATATAAACCATCTTAAATTATAGCGCTTGTACATATCAAGAAAGAAAATCATAATTAACCATAGACGACTAAAGTAGTTTATTTTAAACTCTGATTCAACCTGAAGTAATTGCCATCCAGCCCGGTCACCAAGATCCAGAAACTTCACAGCTTCTTCCAAACGATCATCTGCTAAACAATATCTGTGTGCCAGAAAGGGCAAAGACAGAGGAGGAAAAACCAAGTGTGTTAGCATTTGGACACCTCAAGATCCATGACAAGCTTGAGCTTAGTTCCTAATCCATTGGAAACTGTCTACTTCTTGGCCAAATAATGGTCGTTGTGCTTGGTTTGATATGCCAAAAACATAATCAAACTGTTAAATTTAAATAATACTGTTTCAATCTTGAATATTACACGAGAAATTAATTCAATCGACATTTAAATTTGTTCTTTTATTAAAATTTAAGCAATCAATTAAATATTACATAAAAATATGCAGTGCATGGTTAAATAATACACTGTAGAAAACAAGTGTTTAAAAAGCGTTTAAACAAACAACCAGCTGCGGGAATCTTAGTATTCAAGTATGTGTGAAAAACACACAAGTTAACTTCATGAATTTTGGATATAATGTAGAGTTTCGTTTTTACTTTGCATTTTATCTTCGTCATGTTCTACGGGAAGCAGTCTTTGAGGTTCTGCTCAGAGCCAAACTGAGAATTATTTGTTGTTCCCTTTGGCATACAAATTACTTTTTCACTTGGATTTCATCCTGTATTTGAAAAATCATAGTGTAGAAGATAGATCCCCAATAAGAAAGAATCTGCTAAAATGTGCCTGTAGCTCTTGTAGAATCTAAATGTTCAAGTATCATCTGCATCATGATCTACGCATGGACTCAACTAGATAAGAAGCAGCCAAGTTCTGATGCATAAGACCATAACTTAACTCCTGAAGTCAAAGCTCAGTCAAACCAAGTGTGCTTATAAATGTATCTGATTCTTACCTTTTAAACTCCTATAATCTCAAATTCATCTTATGCATGCACTGGCTAATGGACTTCAAGCAAGTCAAAATAAGGTACAAAAATCATCTTACTCTCTCATAGCTTCAAGATCAAGTCGGAAAGTGTTCTCTAAAAGCCTCTGCAAGTTCATGCATAAATTATTAGTGTCAGGAAAACACATTCTGAAGAATATGAAGTTGTATAAAGGCATTATGTGCTCAGGATTTTGGGTGCTCTGGACTTGCTTATATCACGTAGATGAAGAGAAACGCCTCCCTACAAATGATATAATAATTAATCAGAGGGAGTCATATTTCTGCTTACTTGCAAAGAAAGAGAATCCACAATGCCTGCTTCACAAAATGGAACAAAAGCCAAGTATGCAAGAAGAAGACCAGCTTCATATCTATGTAGGACCAGAAAAGAAATTGGTCAAAGGAGCTAAAGAGCTGAAAATACTAATGATAGAACTATCAAGTTCTGAAACAGTACATGTCATCTGCAATTCCAAAGGCTCGTTTCTCCATAGGTGTGGAGGCTCCAGCAGCAATTGCCCTTCTCCAAAGTCCTTCTGATAATGTCCCAAGGTCATCTTCAAAATTTGAAATCCTGATAAGTCATGTTTGGAAGTGAAAATGCGCTAATGTGTTCAAACCTGTGAAACTATACTGCAATATCTAGAAGCCTTTTACAGTCACAAGTAAGAGATCTCCTTAAAAGCATTAAGATTCATGGATGGCACATACAAGAATCTACAATGATATTAAGTTCCTTCTCTCTTAAGTGTACATCATTTGGTCTGCCTTCCATTCACCAAGAAAATCCCTAAATGTTTTTTTGCGAATTTCTATTCCTGAAAGTAAGAAAACCTTTAACACCTCCGTAACTTGGTTTGCCATCTGGGTAAACATCTGGGAGATAGTTGGGGAAAACCAGATCCTCATTGAATTGGGGATATTGTATGATGAGATTGATGATTAACTCCATCCCTTTCTGCAAGAGTCTGCAGATAGATTGTCTGAAGGCCAGTGTGCATCTATGTGAATAATAATATTAATAATAAGAAATCTGAGTGCGACGGAACAACTGGTTGATTATCAGTTGACTGTTAAATTCCTTCCTTCACGAAGCACTAGATTTAAATGATTAGCTTGTTACATTCTCACTAATCACAAAATATTATAGCGGTGAAAAAAGGGTGAGAAATTGAGCGTATCCATGTTACTAAAATAAAAGGAACCATTGAACTACATGCTATCATACAGGTCAACACGTATACATGTTACAGCTTACACAAGATTTACAATCACAGAACAAAGAACATAGCAACTGCGATTAATTCCTTCTCTCACTCTCTCTCTCTCTCTCTCTGTTTTATTTTTTTTTGACATGTTTGAATTCATTCAGTTGTGGTTCACTAAACCACGTTTGTTTCAAAGAGCTTGCCCACAATGTTGTTGCATGTAGAGGAATCACTTATATGATCTGTTTCTAAATATCAAGGACAATGAGTTTTGTCTACAGATAACATTTCAAGTTGAAACAAACCCCTGCTGAGAAGTAATTGCAAGATAAGGAATTTTAAGAGCACCTCATATCAACAGAAAAGGCTAGATCTCGAAGTCGAGGAACTAAATAAGGAGCCTCTCTCTCTGCTATAGTGCTGCCATTATTCAAGTAAAACATTGTGTAAAATATCAGTAAGCAGACAAATATGACAGTAACAGTTAAAACAGGAAACATGAAAATCTATGATCATACTTGAGAACAACAGAAGATGGTCCAAGACTCTGGTGCAATCTGTCATGGGAATGCATGAAGGCTAGACCAGTAATAGCCCCTTGAAGTAGCTTGATAACAAAATATCTTCTGCGCTTTATTTTTTGTTCTCGTTCAAAATGATTCCAGGAGTTTTCCTTCGTCGAAATGCTTTTTGAAATTTTTTCGCTAGTAACTTTTGCATAGTCTGCTGCACTATATTTCCCGCCATCACGAAAAGCCAGCCACTGTATACATTAATTTCATCAATTTTTGATCGTATAAGGAAATGCCCGAAACAACCATGACTAGTTTTTCTTATTTGACCTGGTATAACAAACCTGTTCTCCAGTTTTTGTCTCAAATCCTCCAACAAGCATCAGGAGATTCTGACATGCACCTTTTGAACTGCTCTGTGAAAGATGTACATGAAAAGACCTTCCATGGTGTATATAAAAAAGAAATTAACATGTCGCTAATATTTGAAAAGCCTTCAATATCCAACCTGAAGTACAGCATGGGCATTGAGATCATTTGCAGCCATCATATCAGCTTCTATGCCACCAGCTCGCTGTCCAGGATATACCTTCATAACCAGCAATCTCGGTGTGAAAAGAAAAAAACTTTGCAATGTGACGGGTCAACAACATCCATTCAAGTTCCACAAGGAGAAAAAGGAAGATCAAAGATAACAGGGAAGAGAGAAATGTCAAATTCAAGATGGCACAGTCCCTATAATTTTCAACTGCTCTCGATTCAGGGGGACATTTAGTAAATGTTGTTGTTAAATTCCTTAATAAATTAGGATTTGAAAAGAAAAGAAAATATAGGTTCAGCTACACTCTTCTCCTTTAATCATTAATTAACTCGTGAAATGGGAATAACATATTCAGCCCCTGGCAAAATATTATAATACACTGCTAGATCCTTACCACAACCGAGTGAATGACAATAAATATTAGAAGATGTGCATTGATTTAAGTCGGAAAGCATATATTACTCGGTATATGATTCACTTGCTAGTATTTAAAGACAAATCACCTTGAAAACAACGGGAGTGCCTCTAAGTGAACCCTGCGCTATTCTTCCTTCGTAAAGCCTGAAAAATAACTGCCATGAATATATATAATAGTTACTACAAATCAGAGCAACATGCAAACCCTTAGTTATAATTGTGATTAAATAAATTAAAATAAAATAAAGGCGCACCTGATCTTCACGCTGCCTTCTCCTACATCTTGAAGTTTCAGCTGTCCACCTGAATATTCAAAATCCATTCCTCCTGCCGAATAGCTGAAAACAAATGCAATTCCATTTAAAACTGATTAATTGTATTAAGGAAAAAAAAGAAAAAAGAGAGCATAACTATACATATGTACACCTCGTAATGTTCATGAAGCCGTAGCTGCCAATGAGTCTCCCAACTTCGAATGACTCAGGGCTTGTAATCAGACTACTCGCTACACAGAGTCGTCGACTCGTCTTCGTTCGGAAGGTCCGTCTTCTTACTGTGAAGCAGAGATGAGAGGAGAGCATGGGATTGCGAGAAAACAGCATCGATGAATAAGAAGTAGAGAAGCAATCCGGCGAAACCAGAATCATCCTTCTCTTTCTTTCTCTCTTTTCTCTATCTTTCGCTAATGGAAACCAATGGCTCCATGGCAGTATTCGACCTGCTGGATAGATAGGCCTATTTTTATCCAATCATGTCGCTCCACGTCATCATAATTAAATAGCTTTTTGGAAGGGATAATTTCGTTTTCGAAAGACAAATCAAGAGGGATATTTTTATGACACCAGTTTTCATGTTTTTCTTCTTCTTAAGTTTATATATCTTATTATCTTTTCCGATACAAGTCTAACAACACATTTGATTTTTTTTTATTCTATAATTTTTTTCAAATATATTTTTTTCTAAAATTTTTATAAAAAGATTAAGATTTATTATCATGTTTTTATTCTTGTTAATTTCTACAATTCATATAATTTTTTTATTTTTATTTTTTCTTTGAAATGCTTTACAATAAATTTTATTATATAACTCTTTCCGCAAACATTTTGTTCCTAAAATATATTTTTGACATTTTTTTTCAAAATCAATATTTATTATTGCATATTTATATTCTTGTTACTTTCTATAATTCTTGAGTAATTTTTTTTAAATATTGCAATTACGAGGAATTACATTTTTTTTTCTTTTTTTACTTTTACAGTCAATGTTATTTGGATATAATCAAGATTTATATTAATATTAATATAAGAAAAAGTAAATTGCAATTATTTACAAGTGAGAGAAACTTGGACATTCAAAATATTATCAAGCAAGTTTTACAAAAAAAAAAAAAACTAAACTAAAACAAATAATTAAAATAGTTTTTTTAAATATATATAAAGAGAGTATTATGGTAGTACAATTAAATATGAGTAGTTCTTCCTTTTTTTAATCATGACTATTATTTTTTATTGAGCGTACGAGGGTTCATATTTAAATTTACTTGATTTAAATCGAATTATATTATTATAGTTTTTAAACTTAGCTTGGTGATTAGTTCGATTTAAATCCCGAGTTTCAAGTTTTGACCAGATCATTTAGGTTATTTTTTTCAAATTAAAAGGATACATTTTAATTAAAAAAAATCAACAAATTATAACTGGATTTTTAACCTAATCTTACCGAGTCAACTAGGTTATAACGGATGTTTCCTTTTCTGATTTTCTCATGATTTTATGAATTTAAAAGTTAAATTGCTCAAGATTTTACGATAAGCTTGGAGTCAATTCTAATGCATTAACTATGTTTTTTTATTATAACTTAAAGAAAAACAACTCTAGCATCCATAAAAAACTACGCTGGAATACCAGCTGACATGATTAAAAGATTGATGTCTTCTTTCAAGTGTAGGAGTGTCGAAGTAATAAATAATCCGACAAAACTAGGATCGAACTACAAGAAGGTTAGTTATATAAATTATAGATAACACTAACACAACAACAACAACAACAACAACAACAACAACAACAATAAAGGAGAAGAAGAAGAAGAAAAAGAAGAAGTTGATGAGAACTTTGAGATGAAAGATTAATGTAAGGATTAAATCATGATAATAACAAATGTCAAGGTTAGAGGATTTACTAATGGTATGTCAAACAAGTATGGTATAAACTCTTATTATTCAATTGAAAACCACACACAAAGGAGGTTCTAATCAGATTATAAATTGTTAACATGATTACATTAGTTATCCTATTCGATTAATGTTAACTTGTAAATGTTGACAGACATTCATAATTATAACTCATATTAACAACAAATCAAGTTCCTTTCATAGCACAGGTGTCAGTTATACCATACAGTTTGTGCTATGAAAGTGCCAAACATTTGATGTACCAAGTGTTATACAACACAAATCTAGATTAGTAATTTAACAAGTAAAGTATTAAAGAGTGAACAAGATAACAAATATAAAATATGTTAGTATCAAACATTAAAGTCCATGTTAGTGTATCTTTTCACCTTAATATAATAAACCTAACTAAACATAATGAAAGAAAGAAACATAAATAAACAAAATAAGAATATAAATAAGATAAAAGTTAACTAAGTAAAGGGAAAAAAATAAAAGGCATAAACTTGATATTAGTGAAAACAAAACTTAAACAATACAAAGATACAAAGAGAGAAAGCAAAAACATGATTTTGATCTAGAGACCAAGAAGTCTAAATGCATGACAAATGCCTCCTTTTATAGGCCAAAATTGAAAACTATTGATTTGATGACTAATTAATGAGTGGGTGGTCAATTTTTGATTTGGTGACAATCTTTATCTTTTTTTTTCTACCTAAAATGTTATTGATAACATCAGAATTGGAACCACTTGAAATTGTCTTAGCTTTCCAGGAATAAAAAAATAGAGATCATTTGGACTTTTAGAATTCTAAATATAGGCCAAACACTAAACAGTATTCGGGCTACAGGACAGTTTCAGACTTTTTCATTGTTGCTATAATTTGGACTTGAAAATGGTCTTTTTTAAAACTAGACCTCCATATGAAGGTTGAGGCCTTTGTCTTACCTTTCCATCTATATAAAATATACCTAAATATAAGATCTGCAATTTCAGATATGATCTAATTACCAAACAGTGTTCCGGTTTGAATTGCACTAACATCTCTTGTCTAAGTTTGTCCATCTCTTTCTCTTGTCAATTTTAGTTCTTGAACTCATCAATCAATCCTTTCATTTATATGATAAGCCTGCATTTAAAATAAACATTTATCATAAATTAAAGGTAGCATTTAAAATGAACATTTATCATAAATTAAATGTATCTTATATTATTAGATATGTTATTAGAAAGCATGCATTAGTTAAGAAGTTATTGATACTTCAAGTGCAAAATGATGATATAAAACCTTGATAAAAATACACTTTTAAGTACTAATTACACCCCTCGAATCAGCTTATTACTATTCCCTAGTAATCTAAGTGTTAAAATAGAAAAATAATTTGTAAATTCCACAAAGTAAGGTATTCATCATTTAACTTCTATTAATCTATTCGGATAAACAAACTCTCATTAAATTTATATATCTACTCAATACCTCTTAAACAAGATATTAACAAACCTTTCTTTTGTGCTCAATATATCAACACATAGTTATAAAACTTTTCTTGAAAGAAAATAAATTTTTTGTTCTAATGTTTAAGGTTAACTTCCTTGGGTTTGTTATTTATTTATTTTTTTCTCTTTTTTTCTTATTTTTTAATATATATACATATAAATTAAAACACCATACATCTTTAACCCATGTAACGATCTTTCGGTTAATGACTCTTAGACCAGTTGGTTTGAAGGCATTAAGTGTTGAGACATCTCTAGGAACTTAGTAACTCGGGTTGCAGATACTGATACATAGATAGTGCAATATTTGATTTCGTTAAGCTTTTCTCCTCAACCTATGTAACAAGCATTGGGCCAATAGCTTCCAAGTTAGTGGACTTTATGGTATTAGGTGTTAAAACATTCCTTTGGGCTTAATTGCTTAGGTTAGTGAGACTACCAAATCAAACTTATCTATATTTTTATTATCATCATATTTTTTTTTTCAAATTATTAGTAACTCGGGTTGCAGATACTGATACATAGATAGTGCAATATTTAATTTCGTTAAGCTTTTCTCCTCAACCCATGTAACAAGCATTGAGCCAATAGCTTCCAAGTTAGTGGACTTTATGGTATTAGGTGTTAAAACATTCCTTCGGGCTTAATTGCTTAGGTTAGTGAGACTACCAAATCAAACTTATCTATATTTTTATTATCATCATATTTTTTCTTTTTTTCTTCAAATTATATATTATCCCTTTCCTTTAGTTGTTACCTTTAACAAAAGAACATAAATAATATAATAATCTAATGTGCAACTCACAATTATGTGTTAAAATGTGTATGTAAAAGTTAAGGTTTAAGAATACATGTTAAATGAGTATATGAGAAAAATTAAATAACAACAATGTGAGAGTTTGTAAACTTGAATATTTCAAGAGGTATTTTGATAGACCTTATTATGAATATTGCAAATAACCATTGAAAATGTTAACAAAAAATGTTAACCTTGATAAAAATATCGGATGTTGAATCTATTGCTAATTTTGACAAATGATCTGCGACATCATTTTTGATATCTTTTTTATTCTTGATTTTATCCTGTTTGAAAGTTTGAAAGATTTCACAATCATGATTAACTTCCATTTGTTTAGTCATGACATAAGGAAATTGAAGTACTGGTGTGAAATTAGTCTTTTCCTTGCAATATTCAGATTCAACCCCTTCCTTAACCTTAGAGATTGACTCATCATCTTTCTCACATTGTTCAAGAGTGAGTTTTTCAATAGTCTTACTACTACGAAGAGTGATGACTGATTTGACTTGATCCATGTGTTGACTTCTAGAACTACTTTCATTTGCATTGTATTGCCTCTTAGGATTTTGCTGTGGTTGAGATGGAAACTTACCATTCTCTTGAAAACTAAGATCAGATGTAAATTTTGCAAGAGTATCTTGAAAATCTATTATGCTTTGAGCAAGTTGAGTGTTAATTGTCTCTTGCTTTTTAATAAATGCATACAAAGTTTCCTCAAAATTTCTTCTAGAAGGTGGAGCATAAAGAGGTGCATATCTATGAGAATTTTAGAATTTATGATGTACTTGAAACAATGGTTGTGAAGTTTGTGCATTATTGTTATTACTCTTTCAACTGAAATTTGAGTGATTTCTCCAACCAGGGTTGTATGTTTGCAAGTATGAATTATAATTGGGCCTTTGAAAACTATTTAAAACATGAGCTTGTTCATGGAGACATTCTTTAAAAGAAGACAAAGTTGGACAATTATTGGTTGAATGTTTATTGATTTTACAGATTTGACACATAATGTCTTGAACATATTTCAATTGACCATTCTTTTTTAATTTTAGTGCCTCGACTTTTCTAGCTAAAGATTCAAACTTGGCTTGGAGGTCATGATCATCCCTAAGTTTATACATACCTCCACTAGATGTATGAGGTTGAGTTTTACTTGGTGCCTCATAAGTACCCGCGGTGTCCCAATTTTGAGCAATTTCAGTTAACAAGTCTAAGTACTCCATTGCTTCATCAGGATCTTTATCTTCAAAAGTTCCATTGCACATCAATTCAATCATTTGCCTATCTCTAGGTGTTAACACTTCATAAAAATATAAAACTAATCTCCAGATTTCAAAATCATAATGAGGGTAAGTGATTAGTACTTAAAAGTGCATTTTTATCATGGTTTTATATCATCATTTTGCACTTGAAGTATCAATAACTCCTTAACTAAAATATGTTTTATAATAATGTATCTAATAATATAAGATACCTATAATTTGTGGTAAATGTCTATTTTTAATGCAGGTCTATCACATAAATGAAAGGATTGATTGATGACTTGAAGAACTTAAATTGCATGGATAAAGAGATGGTCAAACTTAGAGAAGAGATGTCGGTGCAATCCAAACCAGAACACTGTTCGGTAATTGGGCCATATCTGGAGCTACAGATCTCAGATTTAGGTCCAATTTATATAGATGGAAAGGTAAGACATAGGCCTACAACTTTCATATGGAGCCCAAGATCTAAAAAGGCCATTATCAAGTCCAAATTGTAGCAACAACAAAGAAGCCCGAATTTGTCTTCCAGCCCGACCACTGTTCGGTATTTTGGCCATATCTGGAGTTCTAGAAGTCTAAATGAGCTGAATTGTTTACACAAGAAAGCTGAGACAATTGCCTACAACTTTCATGTTTGCACCTGGCTCCAGTTTTGACGTTATCAATGATGTTTTGGGCAGACAAGAGAAGATAAGGATTGTCACCAAGTCAAAAGTTGGCCACCCACTTATCAATTAGTCATCAAATCAATAGTTCCTAATTTTGGCCTATAAAAGGAGGCATTTGCCATGCATTTAGGCATCTTGGTTTCCAGATCAAGATCATGCTCTTCCTTTCTCTCTTTGTATTTTTTATAATGTTTATGCTTTGCTTTCATTAATATTAAGTTTATGTCTTTCATTTCTTTTCTTTTACTTAGTTAACTTTTATGTTCTTATTTTGTTTCTCTATTTTGCTTTCTTTCATTATGTCTAGCTAAGTTAGTTATGTCAAGGTGAAAAGGTTACACTAATGGTGTAAGAATAAGTATAATGTAAACTTAATATGGACTTTAATGTTTGATACTAACATGTTTTATATTTGTTATCTTGTTCACTCTTTAATACTTTGCTTGTTAAATGACTAATCTTGATTTATGTTGTATAACACTTGGTACAACAAATGCTTGGCACTTTCGTAGCCCTTAATGTATGGTATAACCGACACCTGAGATATGAAAGGAACTTGATTTGTTGTTAACATAAGTTATAATCATGAATGCTTGACGAGATTTACAAGTATTAGCATTAATTGAATAAGATGACTAATGTAATCATGTTAACAATATATAATCTGATTGGAACCTCCTTTGTGTGTGGTTTCCAATTCAATCATAAGAGTTTATACTATACTTGTTTGATATACCATTAGTGGAACCTCTAACCTTGACATTTGTTATTATTATTGCTTAATCCTTACATTAATATTTCATCTCTAAGTTCTCATCATCATCATCATCTTCTTCTTCTCTTTCTTTATTATTATTATTATTATTATTATTATTATTATTATTATTAGTACTACTACTACTACTACTATTATTATTATTATTATTATTATTATTATTATTATTATTATTATTATTATTATTAGTACTACTACTACTACTACTACTACTATTATTATTATTATTATTATTATTATTATTATTATTATTATTATTATTACTATTGTTGTTCTTGTTATTGTTGTTTTGTAATTGTTGTTTATAATTTGTACAATTAACCTCCCTGTGGTTCGACCCCGGTCTTGCCGGGTTATTTATTACTTCGACACTCCTGCACTTGGGAGAAGACATCAATCTTTTCGTCGTGTCAAGTTTTTGGCGCCGTTGCCGGGGAGGTAAGTCCTTGTATAAATTATAATATTTATTTTATTTTCTCTTTTCACTTTTCTTATATATAACTTTGTCTCTTTTATTTTGTTTCTCCTTATTTTGTTTTCTTCCTTCTTCTTTTGTTTTCTTCTTCCTTTTATTTTATTCCTACACGTGCACGAGAGTGTGGTCACGTACATCAAGTGGTAGACTTTGTAGGGTATCCTCATCATTTTCAGAAAATATGGCCGAAGAAGATAATCAATCACTTCATAATGAGAATAATGAGAATAATCGTGCTAGAACACTTAGAGACCACATGAATCCCACAAGAACAAGTGCACCATCATGCATAGTTTTTCCTCCTGATGCATCTCATTTTAATTTTAAACCAGGCATTATTCAACTTTTACCATCTTTTCATGGTTTGGAATTGGAAAATCCATACTTGCATTTAAGGGAATTTGAGGAGGTGTGCAACACATATAATAACTTAAATTGTAGCATGAACACCATTAGATTAAAGCTTTTTCCTTTTTCATTAAAAGATAAAGCTAAAACATGGCTACAAAATTTGAGACCAGGATCCATTCGTGCTTGGGATGAAATGCAACAACAATTTTTAAAGAAGTTTTTCTCATCTCATAGAACAAACTCTTTCAAGAGACAAATCACCACTTTCACTCAAAAACCAGGAGAAACATTTTATAAATGTTGGGATAGGTATCGAGACTTGCTTAGTACTTGCCCTCATCATGGTTTAGAAACATGGAGATTGGTTTCACATTTCTATGAAGGGTTAACACCTAAAGATAGGCAAATGATTGAATTGATGTGCAATGGAACTTTTGAAGATAAAGACCCTGATGAAGCAATGGAGTACTTAGACTTGTTAGCTGAAAATGCTCAAAATTGGGACACTGCGGGTACTTATGAGGCACCGAGTTAAACTCAACTTCATACATCTAGTGGAGGTATGTACAACCTTAGGGAAGATCATGACCTCCAAGCCAAATTTGCATCTTTAGCTAGAAAAGTCGAGGCACTAGAATTGAAAAAGAGTGGTCAATTAAAATCTGTTGAAAACATTGTGTGTCAAATCTATGAAACAAATGAACACTCAACCAACGATTGTCCAACCTTGCCTTCTTTTAAAGAATGTCTCCATGAACAAGCTCATGCTTTAAACAGTTTTCAAAGGGCCAACCACAACCCATACTCCCAAACATACAACCCTGGTTGGAGGAATCACCCAAATTTTAGTTGGAAGAGTGAGAACAACAATGCACAAACTTCACAACCACCGTTTCAAGCACACCATAATTTCCAAAATTCTCATGGATATGCACCTTCTTATGCTCCACCTTCTAGAAGAAATCTTGAGGAAACATTGCATGCATTCATTGAAAAGCAAGAGACAATCAATATTCAACTTGCTCAAAACATGACAGATTTTAAAGATACTCTTGCTAAATTAACATCTGCTCTCAGTTTCCAAGAGAAAGGTAAGTTTCCATCTCAAACACAACAAAATCCCAAAGGGCAATACAATGCAAATGCAAGTAGTTCCGGAAGCCAACACATGGATCAAGTCAAATCAGTCACTACTCTGCGCAGTGGTAAGGTTATTGAAAAACCCTCTCTTGAACCTTATGAGAAAGATGATGAATCAATCTCTGAGGGTAAGGAAGGGGATGAATCTGAAAATTGCAAAGAAACGACTGATTCACCGCCAGCACTTCCATTTCCTCAAGCCATGACCAAACAAAGGAAAGTCAATCACAATTCTGAAATTTATGAAATTTTCAAACAGGTAAGGATCAATATACCTTTGCTGGATGCAATTAAACAGGTGATTAGTACTTAAAAGTGCATTTTTGTCATGGTTTTATATCATCATTTTGCACTTGAAGTATCAATAACTCCTTAACTAAAATATGTTTTATAATAATGTATCTAATAATATAAGATACCTATAATTTGTGGTAAATGTCTATTTTTAATGCAGGTCTATCACATAAATGAAAGGATTGATTGATGACTTGAAGAACTTAAATTGCAAGGATAAAGAGATGGCCAAACTTAGAAAAGAGATGTCGGTGCAATCCAAACCGAAACACTGTTCGGTAATTGGGCCATATCTGGAGCTACAGATCTCAGATTTAGGTCCAATTTATATGGATGGAAAGGTAAGACATAGGCCTACAACTTTCATATGGAGCCCAAGATCTAAAAAGGCCATTATCAAGTCCAAATTGTAGCAACAACAAAGAAGCCCGAATCTGTCTTCCAGCCCGAGCACTGTTCGGTATTTTGGCCATATCTGGAGTTCTAGAAGTCCAAATGAGCTGAATTTTTTACACAAGAAAGCTGAGACAATTGCCTACAACTTTCATGTTTGCACCTGGCTCCAGTTTTGACGTTATCAATGACGTTTTGGGCAGACAAGAGAAGATAAGGATTGTCACCAAGTCAAAAGTTGGCCACCCACTTATCAATTAGTCATCAAATCAATAGTTCCCAATTTTGGCCTATAAAAGGAGGCATTTGCCATGCATTTAGGCATCTTGGTTTCCAGATCAAGATCATGCTCTTCCTTTCTCTCTTTGTATTTTTTGTAATGTTTATGCTTTGCTTTCATTAATATTAAGTTTATGCCTTTCATTTCCTTTCCTTTACTTAGTTAACTTTTATGTTCTTATTTTGTTTATCTATTTTGCTTTCTTTCATTATGTCTAGCTAAGTTAATTATGTCAAGGTGAAAAGGTTACACTAATGGTGTAAGAATAAGTATAATGTAAACTTAATATGGACTTTAATGTTTGATACTAACATATTTTATATTTGTTATCTTGTTCACTCTTTAATACTTTGCTTGTTAAATGACTAATCTTGATTTATGTTGTATAACACTTGGTACAACAAATGCTTGGCACTTTCATAGCCCATAATGTATGGTATAACCGACACCTGAGCTATGAAAGGAACTTGATTTGTTGTTAACATAAGTTATAATCATGAATGCTTGACGAGATTTACAAGTATTAGCATTAATTGAATAAGATGACTAATGTAATCATGTTAACAATTTATAATCTCATTGGAACCTCCTTTATGTGTGGTTTCCAATTGAATAATAAGAGTTTATATTATACTTGTTTGACATACCATTAGTGGAATCTCTAACCTTGACATTTGTTATTATCATTGTTTAATCGTTACATTAATATTTCATCTCAAACTTCTCATCATCTTCTTCTTCTTCTTCTCCTTCTTTTTCTTTATTATTATTATTATTATTATTATTATTAGTATTATTATTATTATTGCTATTACTATTATTATTGTTATTGTTATTATTATTGTTGTTGTTGTATTATTGTTATTTATAATTTGTACAATTAACCTCCCTGTGGTTCGACCCCGGTCTTGCCGGGTTATTTATTACTTCGACACTCCTGCACTTGGGAGAAGACATCAATCTTTTAGTCGTGTCAAGTTTTTGGCGCCGTTGCCGGGGAGGTAAGTTCTTGTATAAATTATAGTATTTATTTTATTTTCTCTTTTCACTTTTCTTGTATATAACTTTGTTTCTTTTCTTTTGTTTCTTTTTATTTTGTTTTCTTCCTCCTTCTTTTGCTTTCTTCTTCTTTTTATTTTATTTTATTTACTACACGTGCATGAGAGTGTGGTCACGTACATCAAGTGGTAGACTTTGTAGGGTATCCTCATCATTTTCAGAAAATATGGCCGAAGAAGATAATCAATCACTTCATAATGAAAATAATGAGAATAACCGTGCTAGAACACTTAGAGACCACATGAATCCCACAAGAACAAGTGCACTATCATGCATAGTTTTTCCTCCTGATGCATCTCATTTTAATTTTAAACCAGGCATTATTCAACTTTTACCTTCTTTTCATGGCTTAGAATTGGAAAATCCATACTTGCATTTAAGGGAATTTGAGGAGGTGTGCAACACATATAATAACTTAAATTGTAGCATGAACACCATCAGATTAAAGCTTTTTCCTTTTTCATTAAAAGATAAAGCTAAAACATGGCTACAAAATTTAAGACCTGGATCCATTCGTGCTTGGGATGAAATGCAAAAAACAGTTTTTAAAGAAGTTTTTCCCATCTCATAGAACAAACTCTTTCAAGAGACAAATCACCACTTTCACTCAAAAACCAGGAGAAACATTTTACAAATGTTGGGATAGGTATCGAGACTTGCTTAGTACTTGCCCTCATCATGGTTTTGAAACATGGAGATTGGTTTCACATTTCTATGAAGGGTTAACACCTAAAGATAGGCAAATGGTTGAATTGATATGCAATGGAACTTTTAAAGATAAAGACCCTGATGAAGCAATGGAGTACTTAGACTTGTTAGCTGAAAATGCTCAAAATTGGGACACTGCGGGTACATATGAGGCACCGAGTAAAACTCAACTTCATACATCTAGTGGAGGTATGTACAACCTTAGGGAAGATCATGACCTTCAAGCTAAATTTGCATCTTTAGCTAGAAAAGTTGAGGCACTAGAATTGAAAAAGAGTAGTCAATTAAAATCTGTTGAAAACATTGTGTGTCAAATCTGTGAAACAAATGAACACTCAACCAACGATTGTCCAACCTTGCCTTCTTTTAAAGAATGTCTCCATGAACAAGCCCATGCTTTAAACAGTTTTCAAAGGGCCAACCACAACCCATACTCCCAAACATACAACCCTGGTTGGAGAAATCACCCAAATTTCAGTTGGAAGAGTGAGAACAACAATGCACAAACTTCACAACCACCATTTCAAGCAGACCATAATTTCCAAAATTCTCATGGATATGGACCTTCTTATGCTCCACCTCCTAGAAGAAATCTTGAGGAAACATTGCATGCATTCATTGAAAAGCAAGAGACAATCAATACTCAACTTGCTCAAAACATGACAGATTTTAAAGATACTCTTGCTAAATTAACATCTGCTCTCAGTTTCCAAGAGAAAGGTAAGTTTCCATCTCAAACACAACAAAATCCCAAAGGGCAATACAATACAAATGCAAGTAGTTCCGGAAGCCAACACATGGATCAAGTCAAATCAGTCACTACTCTGCGCAGTGGTAAGGTTATTGAAAAACCCTCTTTTGAACCTTATGAGAAAGATGATGAGTCAATCTCTGAGGGTAAGGAAGGGGATGAATCTGAAAATTACAAAGAAACGACTGATTCACCGCCAGTACTTCCATTTCCTCATGCCATGACTAAACAAAGGAAAGTTAATCACAACTCTGAAATCTTTGAAACTTTCAAACAGGTAAGGATCAATATACCTTTGTTGGATGCTATTAAACAGGTTCCTTCCTATGCTAAATTTTTAAAAGATCTATGCACTGTGAAGAGGAAACTGAATGTGAAAAAGAAAGCCTTTCTAGCCGAACAAGTAAGTGCTATTCTTCAAAACAATAATGCTTTGAAATATAAAGACCCTGGTTGTCCTACAATTTCTTGCTTTATTGGAAAGCATAAAATTGAAAGAGCCTTACTTGATCTTGGAGCTAGTGTGAATTTACTTCCATATTCAGTTTTTCAAAGTCTCAGTCTAGGTGAGTTAAAACCAACTTCTATATCTCTTTTACTTGCCGATAGATCTATAAAAGTGCCTAGAGGAATAATTGAAGATGTGTTAGTACAAGTCGATAAATTCATTTATCCTGTGGATTTTATTGTCTTGGACACAGAACCTGTTGAAGCATGTAATTCATTTCCTGTTATTTTAGGACGTCCATTTCTTGCAACTTCTAATGCATTGATTAATTGTAGGAATGGACTGATGAAGCTATCATTTGGAAACATGACATTGGAGATGAATATTTTCAACATTTGCAAGCAACCTGGAGATGATAATGATTTACAAGAAGTAGATCATATTGACGAATTAGTTTATGATCAACTTGAATCTACTTTAAGTAAAAATGAATTGGATGAATCTGAAGATTTGCAAATAATTTATTCTGAGGAAGAAATCACGGATATCAAACGCACAGAAAATGTTGATGCGAATCTTTTGTCAACAGTGACAACAGATTCGACATCTAACATCACACCAATCGATGATTACTTTCCTAACGAATCCTTACTTTCTCTTAGTCCAATGCCTTGGTATGATAAAAATATCAATTTTCTTACTTTAGGAGATTTGCCAGCTGATTGGAGTACCCAAGATAAAGAAAAGTTTTTGAACGAAGTGAAGAGCTTTTACTGTGATGACCCTAACTTATTCAAATATTGTCCTAATCAAATATTTCAAAGATTCATTCCCGACAATGAGGTAAGTAGTGTCAGTAAACTTTGTCATTCTGAAGCATGTGGAAGTTATTTCTCGTCAAAAAAGACAATTGCAAAAATCTTTCAAAGTGGATTTTATTGGCCCACCATGTTCAAGGACACACATGCATTCTGCAAAACTTGTGAAAATTGTCAAAAGATTGATACTGGTCAAAAAGTTTTGTTTTATAATTCTCAACTCTATGCAGTCCCTAGAGAGCTAAGACCAAGATGGAGCAATCCTTATGGGGCCTGTGATATTGAGAATTCAATGAATGACAATGATTTTAAGGAAAATAGACATCGTTTGAAAGCTTACTTTGATAATTTTCCTAGTAAAAATGAATCAACTGGTTGGAATGATCTTGTAGATAAAGGTTGATTATTTTTTTTTTTCTCACATTGTTTTTGTGTTTCTTTTTTAGTGATTTTTGATAGTTTTTCTCACCCCGGTCAAATGGCGGATAACGGTACTCCGTGACTTAAGTCGGTTCTTTCAGTTTCCCATAATTACTGATATTTGTGTATATATTTGTGCAATTCTTTGAATCTCTCTTCCAATTCTCATTTGATAATGGACACTAATCTTGAAAAATTGAAAAAGTATTTTCCCGCTCTGCCTCAGAATGCGATTACAAAAATTTACCGTGCTAGATGTGCAAGATTGAGATTGTTAATGAATCATGGAATTCCTGAAGATATTCGTTGGTTGATTGAAGCAAAGGTCCGATTATCAGGTGAGTCCTCTAACTTCTTCATTTCACACATGCCTGGAACATGTAAAAGCACTTTTGCAAAGAAGCGTCGTGCAAAACGATTAGAAGTTTGTCATCGATGTGCTAGATGGACTTGTAATACACAATGTCGTTCTTTAGGAATGGTATCTATAAACCGTGAAGATAAAATACAATTCATTAAGGATGGCCTGAGTAAGGAGTCTTTAGATAATCTTCTATTGACTCTTGAGACGCATCCTAGTGGAGATGTGCATCGTGCAATTCATGACTTATGAACCCATTTTCATAAAGAACATACTTGACTTAGTCTTGGGAATTTGACTAAAAAAGACCATGTTTGCCAGTTTTTAAGAAAACTGGATGGGAAGCCTATCCCCGACCCATTGAGGGCGTTTAAGCTGTTCTTGGACGTAAAACCAAGGGAAGATGTGAGCCACATTCACAACTGCGATTTGAATTTTTTTTTGTTTGTAAAAACTTGTGTCTTTTGGTTTTATTATTGTGTTTTGTCATTTCTTATTTTTGTTTCAGTGTGTTTCAGGTTTGTTAATGTTCATTATTTCAGGTGATATCTTCTATACTCTATCTTTCTACCTTAGAACATTGAGGACAATGTCTCGTTTTGGTTGGGGGGAGAGGGTAGTAGTTGATAAAAAAAAAAATTGTTTTTCATTTCATAAAGCATGTGCATAATTGTTGTTGCTAGGATGGCAGAGTAAAGGAGTTCTTTTGTTAAAGTGACTCTTGAGACGCATCTTAGTAACCATTCTTAACAAGGTCTATTATAATACTTCCTGAAATATTCAGGTTTACAAACTCTCGTATTGTTACCACTTAATTCTGCTCATATACTTATTTAACATGTATTTTTAAACCTTAATTTACACACACACACTTTAACATATGATTGTGGGTTGCATATTGGATTATTACATTATTTATGTTCTTTTGTTAAAGGTAACAACTAAGGGAAAGGGATTGTATATAATTAAAAAAAAAAACATGAAAAAAAAAAGAAAAAAAAATAAAAAATGATGATAATAAAAATGTAGATAAGTTTGATTTCGTAGCCTCCCTAACCTAAGCAATTAAGCCCGAAGGGGTGTTTTAACACCTAATACCCTAAAGTCAACTGACTTGGGAGGTATTGGCCCAACGCTTGTTACATGGGTTGAGGAGAAAAGCTTAAAGAAATCAAACATTGCACTATCTACATATCAGTATCTGCGACCCGAGTTACTAAGCTCGTAGGGGTGTCTTAACACCTAATGCCCTAAGACCAATTGGTCTGGGAGTCATTAGCTGAAAGCTCGTTACATGGGTTAAAGATACATGATGTTTTTAAAGTATATGTATATAGAGTTAAAAAAAAAAAAAAAAGACAAAAATAGTAATCCCAACCCAAGGAAGTTAACCTTAAACATTAGAACAAAAATTTTGTTTTCTTCTAAGAAAAGCCCCATAATTATGTGTTGATACATTGAGCACAAAAGAAAGGTTTATTAATATCTTGTTAAGTGGTATTGAGCAGATATATAAATTTAATGAGAGTTTGTTTATCTGGATAGATTAATGGAAGTTAAATGATGAATACCTTGCTTTGTGAAATTTGCAAATTGTTTTAACGCTTTGATTACTAGGGACTAGTAATAAGCTGGTTGGGGGGTGTGATTAGTACTTAAAAGTGCATTTTTGTCATGGTTTTATATCATCATTTTGCACTTGAAGTATCAATAACTCCTTAACTAAAATATGTTTTATAATAATGTATCTAATAATATAAGATACCTATAATTTGTGGTAAATGTCTATTTTTAATGCAGGTCTATCACATAAATGAAAGGATTGATTGATGACTTGAAGAACTTAAATTGCAAGGATAAAGAGATGGCCAAACTTAGAAAAGAGATGTCGGTGCAATCCAAACCGAAACACTGTTCGGTAATTGGGCCATATCTGGAGCTACAGATCTCAGATTTAGGTCCAATTTATATGGATGGAAAGGTAAGACATAGGCCTACAACTTTCATATGGAGCCCAAGATCTAAAAAGGCCATTATCAAGTCCAAATTGTAGCAACAACAAAGAAGCCCGAATCTGTCTTCCAGCCCGAGCACTGTTCGGTATTTTGGCCATATCTGGAGTTCTAGAAGTCCAAATGAGCTGAATGTTTTACACAAGAAAGCTGAGACAATTGCCTACAACTTTCATGTTTGCACCTGGCTCCAGTTTTGACGTTATCAATGACGTTTTGGGCAGACAAGAGAAGATAAGGATTGTCACCAAGTCAAAAGTTGGCCACCCACTTATCAATTAGTCATCAAATCAATAGTTCCCAATTTTGGCCTATAAAAGGAGGCATTTGCCATGCATTTAGGCATCTTGGTTTCCAGATCAAGATCATGCTCTTCCTTTCTCTCTTTGTATTTTTTGTAATGTTTATGCTTTGCTTTCATTAATATTAAGTTTATGCCTTTCATTTCCTTTCCTTTACTTAGTTAACTTTTATGTTCTTATTTTGTTTATCTATTTTGCTTTCTTTCATTATGTCTAGCTAAGTTAATTATGTCAAGGTGAAAAGGTTACACTAATGGTGTAAGAATAAGTATAATGTAAACTTAATATGGACTTTAATGTTTGATACTAACATATTTTATATTTGTTATCTTGTTCACTCTTTAATACTTTGCTTGTTAAATGACTAATCTTGATTTATGTTGTATAACACTTGGTACAACAAATGCTTGGCACTTTCATAGCCCATAATGTATGGTATAACCGACACCTGAGCTATGAAAGGAACTTGATTTGTTGTTAACATAAGTTATAATCATGAATGCTTGACGAGATTTACAAGTATTAGCATTAATTGAATAAGATGACTAATGTAATCATGTTAACAATTTATAATCTCATTGGAACCTCCTTTATGTGTGGTTTCCAATTGAATAATAAGAGTTTATATTATACTTGTTTGACATACCATTAGTGGAATCTCTAACCTTGACATTTGTTATTATCATTGTTTAATCGTTACATTAATATTTCATCTCAAACTTCTCATCATCTTCTTCTTCTTCTTCTCCTTCTTTTTCTTTATTATTATTATTATTATTATTATTATTATTATTATTATTAGTATTATTATTATTATTGCTATTACTATTATTATTGTTATTGTTATTATTATTGTTGTTGTTGTATTATTGTTATTTATAATTTGTACAATTAACCTCCCTGTGGTTCGACCCCGGTCTTGCCGGGTTATTTATTACTTCGACACTCCTGCACTTGGGAGAAGACATCAATCTTTTAGTCGTGTCAACAGGTTCCTTCCTATGCTAAATTTTTGAAAGATCTATGCACTGTGAAGAGGAAACTGAATGTGAAAAAGAAAGCCTTTCTAGCCGAACAAGTAAGTGCTATTCTTCAAAACAATAATGCTTTGAAATATAAAGACCCTGGTTGTCCTACAATTTCCTGCTTTATTGGAGAGCATAAAATTGAAAGAGCCTTACTTGATCTTGGAGCTAGTGTGAATTTACTTCCATATTCAGTTTTTCAAAGTCTCAATCTAGGTGAGTTAAAACCAACTTCTATATCTCTTTTACTTGCCGATAGATCTATAAAAGTGCCTAGAGGAATAATTGAAGATGTGTTAGTACAAGTCGATAAATTCATTTATCCTGTGGATTTTATTGTCTTGGACACAAAACCTGTTGAAGCATGTAATTCATTTCCTGTTATTTTAGGACGTCCGTTTCTTGCAACCTCTAACGCATTGATTAATTGTAGGAATGGACTGATGAAGCTATCATTTGGAAACATGACATTGAAGATGAATATTTTCAACATTTGCAAGCAACCTGGAGATGATAATGATTTACAAGAAGTAGATCATATTGATGAATTAGTTTATGATCAACTTGAATCTACTTTAAGTAAAAATGAATTGGATGAAACTGAAGATTTGCAAATGGTTTATTCTGAGGAAGAAATCACGAATGAAACAAGCACCGAAAATGTTGATGCGAATCTTTTGTCAACAGTGACAACAAATTCGATACCTAACATCACACCAATGGATGATTACTTTCCTAACGAATCCTTACTTTCTCTTAGTCCAATGCCTTGGTATAATAAAAATATCAATTTTCTTGCCTTAGAAGATTTGCTAGCTGATTGGAGTACGCAAGACAAAGAAAAGTTTTTGAACGAAGTGAAGAGCTTTTACTGTGATGACCCTAACTTATTCAAATATTGTCCTGATCAAATATTTCAAAGATTCATTCCCGACAATGAGGTAAGTTGTGTCATTAAACTTTGTCATTTTGAAGCATGTGGAAGTTATTTCTCGTCAAAAAAGACTGCTGCAAAAATCTTTCAAAATGGATTTTATTGGCCCACCATGTTCAAGGACACACATGCATTCTGCAAAACTTGTGAAAATTGTCAAAAAATTGACACTGGTCAAAAAGTTTTGTTTTATGATTCTCAACTTTATGCATTCCCGAAAGAGCTAAGATTAAGATGAAGCAATCCTTATAGGGCCTGTGATATTCAGAATTCAATGAATGACAATGATTTTAAGGAAAATGAACATCGTTTGAAAGCTTACTTTGATAATTTTCCTTGTGAAAATGAATCAGCTGGTTTGAATGATCTTGTAGATAAAGGTTGATTATTTTTTTTCTCACATTTTTTTATGTTTCTTTTTGAGTGACTTTTGCTAGTTTCTCTCACCCCGGTTAAATGGCGGATAACGGTACTCCGTGACTTAAGTCGGTTCTTTCAGTTTCCCACAATTACTGATATCTGTGTATATATCTGTGCAATTCTTTGAATCTCTCTTCCAATTCTCATTTGAAAATGGACACTAATCTTGAAAAATTAAAAAAGTATTTTCCCGCTCTGCCTCAGAATACGATTACAAAAATTTACCGTGCTAGATGTGCAAGATTGAGATTATTAATGAATCATGGAATTCCTGAAGATATTCGTTGGTTGATTGAAGCAAAGGTCCGATTATCAGGTGAGTCCTCTAACTTCTTCATTTCACACATGCCTGGAACAGGTAAAAGCACTTTTGCAAAAAAGCGTCGTGCAAAACGACTGGATGTCTGTCATCGATGTGCTAGATGGACTTGTAATACACAATGTCGTTCTTTAGGAATGGTATCTATAAACCGTGAAGATAAAATACAATTCATTAAGGATGGCCTGAGTAAGGAGTCTTTAGATAATCTTCTATTGACTCTTGAGACGCATCCTAGTGGAGATGTGTATCGTGCAATTCATGATTTATGGCCACTATTTCATAAAGAACATGATCGACTTAGTCTTGGGAATCTGACTAAAAAAGACCCTGTTTGCCAATTTTTAAGAAAACTGGATGGGAAGCCTATCCCCGACCCATAGAGGGCGTTTAAGCCGTTCTTGGACGTAAAACCAAGGGAAGATGTGAGCCACAATCACAACTACCTGTACATACACATGTTTTTTTCAAAAGTAAATAAATAAATAAATAAAAAGAGAGAGAGAGTGTGTGAGACTCTAGCTGGCCTACATATAGATGTTATGATTGCCTTTTTACTTTCTCATCTATAAAACCCTATTTTCCTTCCTTTCATTTCTACTCAACCCATACATTCAACAAATACAGAAGTGTGTAGAAATGGCAAGTTCCTCAAGTCATCAAATAAGAAATATTTGTGTTTTCGGTGGATCTAGTCCTGGGAAAGAAAAGGAGTTTTTAGAATCAGCAAATCATCTTGGTCAGGTGCTAGCTGAGAGAAAGATTCATTTAGTATATGGGGGAGGCAGTCTTGGGTTAATGGGAGGTGTGTCAATAGCTGCATTTTTAGGAGGTAGTCAAGTTTTAGGAGTCGTCCCTGAAGCTTTGGCACAAGGGGACATCATTGGAAAAACAATTGGAGAGGAACTTCAGGTCTCCACAATGTCGGCTCAAATGAATGCAATGTTTAGCAGGTGGTCTAGGCACATTGGAAGAGATCTTTCATATTTCCTCTTGGGCTCAACTGCACATTCACCATAAACCCATAGGTTTGTTAAATGTTAATGGTTATTATGATAAGTTGTTGTCTTTTCTTGATCATGCTGTGGAACAGGAATTTCTAACATCTTCTGCACGACAAATCATAATCTCTACTACTACTGCTGAACAATTGATTGACCAACTACAATCTTTCATTCCTGTGATTGATCCTTCCATGAGTCGCATAAATTGGTCATCTACGGGAAGCCGTAAAAAGATTAGATTGGATTTGAGCCTTCATTTGTGAATTTTTTGTGTCTTTTGGTTTTATTATTGTGTTTTGTTATTTCTTATTTTTGTTTTAGTGTGTTTCAGGTTTTGTCAGTGTTCGTTATTTCAGGTGATATCTTTTATACTCTATCTTTCTACCTTAGAACATTGAGGACAATGTCTCGTTTTGGTTGGGGGGAGAGGGTAGTAGTTGATAAAAAAAAAAAATTGTTTTTCATTTCATAAAGCATGTGCATAATTGTTGTTACTAGGATGGCAGAGTAAAGGAGTTCTTTTGTTAAAGTGACTCTTGAGATGCATCTTAGTAACCATTCTTAACAAGGTCTATTATAATACTTCCTGAAATATTCAGGTTTACAAACTCTCGTATTGTTACCACTTAATTCTGCTCATATACTTATTTAACATGTATTTTTAAACCTTAATTTACACATACACACTTTAACATATGATTGTGGGTTGCATATTGGATTATTACATTATTTATGTTCTTTTGTTAAAGGTAACAACTAAGGGAAAGGGATTGTATATAATTAAAAAAAAAAGAAAAACATGAAAAAAAAAAGAAAAAAAGAAAAACAAAATGATGATAATAAAAATGTAGATAAGTTTGGTTTCGTAGCCTCCCTAACCTAAGCAATTAAGCCCGAAGGGGTGTTTTAACACCTAATACCCTAAAGTCAACTGACTTGGGAGCTATTGGCCCAACGCTTGTTACATGGGTTGAGGAGAAAAGCTTAAGGGAATCAAACATTGCACTATCTACATATCAGTATCTGCGACCCGAGTTACTAAGCTCGTAGGGGTGTCTTAACACCTAATGCCCTAAGACCAACTAGTCTGGGAGTCATTAGCTGAAAGCTCGTTACATGGGTTAAAGATGCATGATGTTTTTAAAGTATATGTATATAGAGTTAAAAAAAAAAAAAGACAAAAATAGTAATCCCAACCCAAGGAAGTTAACCTTAAACATTAGAACAAAAATTTTGTTTTCTTCCAAGAAAAGCCCCATAATTATGTGTTGATACATTGAGCACAAAAGAAAGGTTTATTAATATCTTGTTAAGTGGTATTGAGCAGATATATAAATTTAATAAGAGTTTGTTTATCTGGATAGATTAATGGAAGTTAAATGATGAATACCTTGCTTTGTGAAATTTGCAAATTGTTTTAACGCTTTAATTACTAGGGACTAGTAATAAGCTGGTTGAGGGGTGTGATTAGTACTTAAAAATGCATTTTTATCATGGTTTTATATCATCATTTTGCACTTGAAGTATCAATAACTCCTTAACTAAAATATGTTTTATAATAATGTATCTAATAATATAAGATACCTATAATTTGTGGTAAATGTCTATTTTTAATGCAGGTCTATCACATAAATGAAAGGATTGATTGATGACTTGAAGAACTTAAATTGCATGGATAAAGAGATGGTCAAACTTAGAGAAGAGATGTCGGTGCAATCCAAACCGGAACACTGTTCGGTAATTGGGCCATATCTGGAGCTACTAACATGTTTTATATTCGTTATCTTGTTCACTCTTTAATACTTTGCTTGTTAAATGACTAATCTTGATTTATGTTGTATAACACTTGGTACAACAAATGCTTGGCACTTTCATAGCCCATAATGTATGGTATAACCGACACCTGAGCTATGAAAGGAACTTGATTTGTTGTTAACATAAGTTATAATCATGAATGCTTGACGAGATTTACAAGTATTAGCATTAATTGAATAAGATGACTAATGTAATCATGTTAACAATATATAATCTGATTGGAACCTCCTTTGTGTGTGGTTTCCAATTCAATCATAAGAGTTTATACTATACTTGTTTGATATACCATTAGTGGAACCTCTAACCTTGACATTTGTTATTATTATTGCTTAATCCTTACATTAATATTTCATCTCTAAGTTCTCATCATCATCATCATCTTCTTCTTCTCTTTCTTTATTATTATTATTATTATTATTATTATTATTATTATTATTATTAGTACTACTACTACTACTACTACTACTACTACTATTATTATTATTATTATTATTATTATTATTATTATTATTATTATTATTACTATTGTTGTTCTTGTTATTGTTGTTTTGTAATTGTTGTTTATAATTTGTACAATTAACCTCCCTGTGGTTCGACCCCGGTCTTGCCGGGTTATTTATTACTTTGACACTCCTGCACTTGGGAGAAGACATCAATCTTTTCGTCGTGTCAGTAAGTATTAAGCAAATCTCGGTATCTATCCCAACATTGGTAAAATGTTTCTCCTGGTTTTTGAGTAAAATTGGTGATTTGTCTTTTGAAAGAGTTTGTTCTATGAGATGGGAAAAACTTCTTTAAAAATTATTGTTACATTTCATCCTAAGCATGAATAGATCCAGGTGACACGACCAAAAGATTGATGTCTTCTCCTAAGTGCAGGAGTATCGAAGTAATAAATAACCCAGCAAGATCGAGGTCGATCCATATGGAGGTTAATTGTACAAATTATAAACAATAACAATAGTAACAACAACAAAAATAATAATAGTAGCAATAATAATAGTTGTAGTAGTAATAGTAGTAGTAATAATAATTTTTTTATTTTTTTATTTGCTTCAAATTAATATTTGTTTAGTGTTTCCAGATCACTTTGATGCATTGATATCAAAAATAATTTTTTAAAAATAAAAAAAATATCATTTTGATGCATTTCCAAGTAAAAAAGCAATGTTGAAAAATTACTTGAGCAATCTTGTCCAAATTAGGCTAAAGTCACTATGATACCTCTTATTTAGGTATATCTATAATGTGAGTTTAGTACTTGCAAAAATTCTTATTAGAGTGCTTCTTATTATAAAATATCACAAATATTTCCCTTAAAATGTATGGGCTTATTAAGTTCCAAATCTATTTTATTGTACTTTGTTGTGAATATGATTAAGTTGATTGGCCATAATATGCATAGTATTATTGAGTTTAGAATGAGCTACCATTAGACTACTAATATAACACCTCATAATCTTTGTAAGAACATGTAATTTTATACAACATTTTGAGCCTTGATCTTAGTTAAAATAGTGTATCTTTTTTTATAACACATCTAATATAAAACTTATGTCCATTCAATTACATTCGATGCATTTAGAATTCTAATGAAATTCTAGTAAAGTCTTCTCTATTTCGATTTCAAAACAGTTCCTCACTTTTTTTAGAATACATGTTTATCAACCCCAAGAGATTACAAATTTCTCAATGCATCATCTCATACTCATTAAGAGGCTTTTGTTCAGCCTCAAGCCTCTCAATCAACCAATCATTGTTCTTAACAATTATTTACGTATAAACATTTATTAAATATAATAATCACTTGTAATCTATACAAGCAATAGTAATAAGAGTTATTATTATTATGTACAAGTATTAGCATTATTTGAATAAGATAACTAATTTAATCATATTAATAATTTACAATTTGATTGGAATCTCCTTTGTGTGTGGTTTTCATTTAAGTAATAAGAGTTTATACTATACTTATTTGACATACCATTAGTGGATCTTTTAACCTTGATATTTGTTGTTATCATTGTTTAATCTAACATTGATCTTCTATCTCAAAGTTTTCATCAACTTCTTCTTCTTTTTCTTTTTCTTTTCTTCTTTACTACTACTACTACTACTACTACTACTATTACTACTACTATTATTATTATTATTATTATTATTGTTGTTGTTGTTGTATTGTTGTTATCTATAATTTATACAATTTACCTCCTTGTGTTTCGACCTTGGTCTTGCCGGGTCATTTATTACTTTAATACCCCTGCACTTGGGAGAATATATCAATATTTTGGTTGTGTCAAGTTTTTGGCGCCATTACCAAAGAGATAAATTTTTGTATAGATTATATTATTTGTTTTATTTTCTCTTTTTACTTTTTTTGTATATAACTTTGTTTCTTTTATTTTGTTTTCTTCTTTCTTTTATTCTACTCCTACACGTGCATGAGAGTGTGGTCACATACATTAATTGGTAAACTTTGTAGGGTATACTCATTATTTTTAGAAAATATAGCCAAGAAAATAACTAGTCACTTCATAATGATAATAATCGTGTTAGAACACTTATAGACTACATGAATCCCAGAAAAACAAGTGTACCATCATACATAATTTCCCCCTCTGATGTATCTCATTTTAATTTTAAGCTAGACATTATTTAATTTTTACCTTTTTTTCATGGCTTAGATTTAGAAAATTCATACTTGCATTTAAGGGAATTTGAGGAGGTTGCAACATGTATAATAACTCAAATTACAGCATGAACATAATCAGATTAAAGCTTTTTCCTTTTTCATTAAAAGATAAAGCTAAAACTTGGCTATAAAATTTAAGATTTGAATCCATTTGTTCTTGGGATGAAATGCAACAACAGTTTTTAAAGAAGTTCTTCCTTTCTTATACAACGAACTCTTTCAAAAAATAAATTATCACTTTCACTGAAAAACCCGGAGAAACATTTTACCAATGATGAGATAGGTATCGAGACTTGCTTAATACTTGCTCTCATCATGGTTTTGAAATATGGAGATTGGTTTCATATTTTTATGAAAGGTTAACACTTAGAAATAGGTAAATGGTTGAATTGATGTGCAATGGAACTTTTAAAGATAAAGACCCTAATGAAGCAATGGAGTACCTAGACTTGTTACTTGAAATGCTCAAAATGAGGACACCGTAGATACTTATGAGGCACCGAGTAAAACTCAACTTCATACATCTAGTAGAGGTATGTACAACTTTAGAAAAGATTATGACCTCTAAGCCAAGTTTGCATCTTTAGCTAGAAAAGTCGAGACACTAAAATTAAAACAGAATAGTCCATTAAAATCTATGAAACCAATGATTGTCCAACTTTGTCTTTTTTTAAGGAATGTCTCCATGAATAAGCCCATCTTTAAACAGTTTTTAAAGGCCTAATCATAACCCATACTTGCAAACATACAACCCTAGTTGGAGAAATCACCTAAATTTCAGTTAGAAGTGTGATAACAATAATGCATAAACTTCATAACCACTGTTTCAACCTCATTATAATTTCTAAAATTCTCATAGATATGCACCTCCTTATGCTCCACCTCTTAGAAAAAATCTTGAGGAAACATTGTGACACGACTAAAAGGTTGATGTCTTCTCCCAAGTGTAGGAGTGTCGAAGTAGTAAATAACCCGGCAAGACCGGGGTCGAACCACAGGGAGGTTAATTGTACAAATTATAGACAACAATTATAAACAACAATAATAGCAATAATAACAACAACTATAATAATAATAATAATAATAATAATAATAATAATAGTAGTAGTAGTAGTAGTAGTAGTAGTAGTAGTAGTAGTAGTAGTAGTAAAGAAAGAGAAGAAGAAGATGATGATGAGAACTTGGAGATGGAAAATTAATGTAAGGATTAAACAATAATAATAACAAATGTCAAGGTTAGAGGTTCCACTAATGGTATATCAAACAAGTATAGTATAAACTCTTATTATTGAATTGGAAACCACACACAAAGGAGGTTCCAATCAGATTAAATATTGTTAACATGATTACATTAGTCATCTTATTCAATTAATGCTAATACTTGTAAATCTCGTCAAGCATTCATGATTATAACTTATGTTAACAACAAATCAAGTTGACACGACTAAAAGGTTGATGTCTTCTCCCAAGTGCAGGAGTGTCGAAGTAATAAATAACCCGGCAAGACCGGGGTCGAACCACAGGGAGGTTAATTGTACAAATTATAAACAATAATTATAAAACAACAATAATAGTACTAACAATAACAATAATAATAATAATAATAACAATAATAATAATAATAATACTAGTAGTAGTAGTAGTAGTAGTAGTAATAATAATAATAATAATAATAATAATAATAATAATAATAATAAAGAAAGAGAAGAAGAAGAAGATGATGATGATGAGAACTTAGAGATGAAATATTAAAGTAAGGATTAAACAATAATAATAACAAATGTCAAGGTTAGAGGTTCCACTAATGGTATATCAAACAAGTATAGTATAAACTCTTATTATTGAATTGGAAACCACACACAAAGGAGGTTCCAATCAGATTATATATTGTTAACATGATTACATTAGTCATCTTATTCAATTAATGCTAATACTTGTAAATCTCGTCAAGCATTCATGATTATAACTTATGTTAACAACAAATCAAGTTCCTTTCATAGCTCAGGTGTCGGTTATACCATACATTATGGGCTATGAAAGTGCCAAGCATTTGTTGTACCAAGTGTTATACAACATAAATCAAGATTAGTCATTTAACAAGCAAAGTATTAAAGAGTGAACAAGATAACAAATATAAAACATGTTAGTATCAAACATTAAAGTCCATATTAAGTTTACACTATACTTATTCTTACACCATTAGTGTAACCTTTTCACCTTGACATAATTAACTTAGCTAGACATAATGAAAGAAATAAAAATAGATAAACAAAATAAGGACATAAAAGTTAACTAAATAAAGGAAAGGAAATGAAAGGCATAAACTTGATATTAATGAAAGTAAAGCATAAACATTACAAAAAATACAAAGAGAGAAAGGAAGAGCATGATCTTGATCTGAACACCAAGATGCCTAAATGCATGGCAAATGCCTCCTTTTATAGGCCAAAATTGGGAACTATTGATTTGATGACTAATTGATAAGTGGGTGGCCAACTTTTGACTTGGTGACAATCCTTATCTTCTCTTGTCTGCCCAAAACGTCATTGATAACGTCAAAACTGGAGCCAGGTGCAAACATGAAAGTTGTAGCCAATTGTCTCAGCTTTCTTGTGTAAAAAATTCAGCTCATTTGGACTTCTAGAACTCCAGATATGGCCAAAATACCGAACAGTGCTCGGGCTGGAAGACAGATTCGGGCTTCTTTGTTGTTGCTACAATTTGGACTTGATAATGGCCTTTTTAGATCTTGGGCTCCATATGAAAGTTGTAGGCCTATGTCTTACCTTTCCATCCATATAAATTGGACCTAAATCTGAGATCTGTAGCTCCAGATATAGCCCAATTACCGAACAGTGTTCCGGTTTGGATTGCACCGACATCTTTTCTCTAAGTTTGACCATCTCTTTATCCATGCAATTTAAGTTCTTCAAGTCATCAATCAATCCTTTCATTTATGTGATAGATCTGCATTAAAAATAGACATTTACCACAAATTATAGGTATCTTATATTATTAGATACATTATTATAAAACATATTTTAGTTAAGGAGTTATTGATACTTCAAGTGCAAAATGATGATATAAAACCATGATAAAAATGCACTTTTAAGTACTAATCACACCCCTCAACCAGCTTATTACTAGTCCCTAGTAATTAAAGCATTAAAACAATTTGCAAATTTCAGAAAGCAAGGTATTCATCATTTAACTTCCATTAATCTATCCAGATAAACAAACTCTCATTAAATTTATATATCTGCTCAATACCACTTAACAAGATATTAACAAACCTTTCTTTTGTGCTCAATGTATCAACACATAATTATGGGGCTTTTCTTGGAAGAAAACAAAATTTTTGTTCTAATGTTTAAGGTTAACTTCCTTGGGATGGGATTATTATTTTTGTCGTCTTTTTTTTTTTTTTTTTTTACTTCTTTTTTTTTTTTTAAATGTATATACATATAATTTAAAAACATCATGCATCTTTAACCCATGTAACGAGCTTTCAGCTAATGACTCCCAGACCAGTTGGTCTTAGGGCATTAGGTGTTAAGACACCCCTACGAGCTTAGTAACTTGGGTCGTAAATACTGATATGTAGATAGTACAATGTTTGATTTCCTTAAGCTTTTCTCCTCAACCCATGTAACAAGCGTTGGGCCAATAGCTCCCAAGTCAGTTGACTGTAGGGTATTAGGTGTTAAAACACCCCTTCGGGCTTAATTGCTTAGGTTAGGGAGGCTACGAAACCAAACTTATCTACATTTTTATTATCATCATTTTTTTTTCTTTTTTTTTTCTCTTTTTTTTCTTTTTGTTTTTTTTTATTATATACAATCCCTTTCCCTTAGTTGTTACCTTTAACAAAAGAACATAAATAATGTAATAATCCAATATGCAACCCACAATCATATGTTAAAGTGTGTGTGTGTAAATTAAGGTTTAAGAATACATGTTAAATAAGTATATGAGCAGAATTAAGTGGTAACAATACAAGAGTTTGTAAACCTGAATATTTCAGGAAGTATTATAATAGACCTTGTTAAGAATGGTTACTAAGATGCATCTCAAGAGTCACTTTAACAAAAGAACTCCTTTACTCTGCCATCCTAGTAACAACAATTATGCACATGCTTTATGAAATGAAAAACAATTTTTTTTTTTATATCAACTACTACCCTCTCCCCCCAACCAAAACGAGACATTGTCCTCAATGTTCTAAGGTAGAAAGATAGAGTATAGAAGATATCACCTGAAATAACGAACACTGACAAAACCTGAAACACACTGAAACAAATATAAGAAACAACAAAACACAATAATAAAACCAAAAGACACAAATATTCATAAATGCAGGCTCAAATCCAATCTAAGCTTTTTACGGCTTTCCGTAGATGACCAATTTATGCGACTCATGGAAGGATCAATCACAGGAGTGAAAGATTGTAGTTGGTCAATCAATTGTTCAGCAGTAGTAGCAGAGATTATGATTTGGCGTGCAGAAGATGTTAGAAATTCCTGTTCCACAGCATGATCAAGAAAAGACAACAACTTATCATAATAACCATTAACATTTAACAAACCTATGGGTTTATGGTGAATGTGCAATTGAGCCCAAGAGGAGATATGAAAGATCTCTTCCAATGTGCCTAGACCACCTGGTAAAGCAATGAAGGCATCAGCATGGTTAAACATTGCATTCATTCGAGCCGACATTGTGGAGACCTGAAGTTCCTCTCCAATTGTTTTTCCAATGATGTCCCCTTGTACCAAAGCTTTAGGGACGACCCCCAAAACTTGACTACCTCCTAAAAATGCAGCTATTGACACACCTCCCATTAACCCAAGACTGCCTCCCCCATATACTAAATGAATCTTTCTCTCAGCTAGCACCTGACCAAGATGATTTGCTGATTCTAAAAACTCCTTTTCTTTCCCAGGACTAGATCCACCGAAAACACAAATATTTCTTATTTGATGACTTGAGGAACTTGCCATTTCTACACACTTCTGTATTTGTTGAATGTATGGGTTGAGTAGAAATGAAAGGAAGGAAAATAGGGTTTTATAGATGAGAAAGTAAAAAGGCAATCATAACATCTATATGTAGGCCAGCTAGAGTCTCACACACTCTCTCTCTCTTTTTATTTATTTATTTATTTACTTTTGAAAAAAACATGTGTATGTACAGGTAGTTGTGATTGTGGCTCACATCTTCCCTTGGTTTTACGTCCAAGAACGGCTTAAACGCCCTCTATGGGTCGGGGATAGGCTTCCCATCCAGTTTTCTTAAAAACTGGCAAACAGGGTCTTTTTTAGTCAGATTCCCAAGACTAAGTCGATCATGTTCTTTATGAAATAGTGGCCATAAATCATGAATTGCACGATGCACATCTCCACTAGGATGCGTCTCAAGAGTCAATAGAAGATTATCTAAAGACTCCTTACTCAGGCCATCCTTAATGAATTGTATTTTATCTTCACGGTTTATAGATACCATTCCTAAAGAACGACATTGAGTATTACAAGTCCATCTAGCACATCGATAACAGACATCCAGTCGTTTTGCACGACGCTTCTTTGCAAAAGTGCTTTTACCTGTTCCAGGCATGTGTGAAATGAAGAAGTTAGAGGACTCACCTGATAATCGGACCTTTGCTTCAATCAACCAACGAATATCTTCAGGAATTCCATGATTCATTAATAATCTTAATCTTGCACATCTAGCACGGTAAATTTTTGTAATCGCATTTTGAGGCAGAGCGGGAAAATAATTTTTTAATTTTTCAAGATTAGTGTCCATTTTCAAATGAGAATTGGAAGAGAGATTCAAAAAATTGCACAAATATATACACCGATATCAGTTATTGTGGGAAACTGAAAGAACCGACTTAAGTCACGGAGTACCGTTATCCGCCATTTGACCGGGGTGAGATAAACTAGCAAAAATCACTAAAAAAGAAACACAAAAACAATGTGAGAAAAAAAATAATCAACCTTTATCTACAAGATCATTCCAACCAGTTGATTCATTTTTACTAGGAAAATTATCAAAGTAAGCTTTCAAACGATGTCCATTTTCCTTAAAATCATTGTCATTCATTGAATTCTCAATATCACAGGCCCCATAAGGATTGCTCCATCTTGGTCTTAGCTCTCTAGGGACTGTATAGACTTGAGAATTATAAAACAAAACTTTTTGACCAGTATCAATCTTTTGACAATTTTCACAAGTTTTGCAGAATGCATGCGTGTCCTTGAACATGGTGGGCCAATAAAATCCATTTTGAAAGATTTTTGCAACTGTCTTTTTTGAAGAAAAATAACTCCCACATGCTTCAGAATGACAAAGTTTAATGACACTACTTACCTCATTGTCGGGAATGAATCTTTGAAATATTTGATCAGGACAATATTTGAATAAGGTAGGGTCATCACAAGAAAAATTCTTCACTTCGTTTAAAAACTTTTCTTTGTCTTGGGTACTCCAATCAGCTGGCAAATCTCCTAAAGCAAGAAAATTGATATTTTTATCATACCAAGGCATTGGACTAAGAGAAAGTAAGGATTCGTTAGGAAAGTAATCATCGATTGGTGTGATGTCAGATGTCGAATCTGTTGTCACTATTGACAAAAGATTCACATCAACATTTTCGGTGCTTGTTTCATCCATGATTTCTTCCTCAGAATAAACCATTTGCAAATCTTCAGTTTCATCCAATTCATTTTTATTTAAAGTAGATTCAAGTTGATCATAAACTAATTCATCAATATGATCTACTTCTTGTGAATCATTATCATCTTCAGGTTGCTTGCAAATGTTGAAAATATTCATCTCCAATGTCATGTTTCCAAATGATAGCTTCATCAATCCATTCCTACAATTAATCAATGCATTAGAAGTTGCAAGAAATGGACGTCCTAAAATAACAGGAAATGAATTACATGCTTCAACAGGTTCTGTGTCCAAGACAATAAAATCCACAGGATAAATGAATTTATCGACTTGTACTAACACATCTTCAATTATTCCTCTAGGCACTTTTACAGATCTATCGGCAAGTAGAAGAGATATAGAAGTTGGTTTTAACTCACCTAGATTGAGACTTTGAAAAACTGAATATGGAAGTAAATTCACACTAGCTCCAAGATCAAGTAAGGCTCTTTCAATTTTATGCTCTCCAATAAAGCAGGAAATTGTAGGACAACCAGGGTCTTTATATTTCAAAGCATTATTGTTTTGAAGAATAGCACTTACTTGTTCGGCTAGAAAGGCTTTCTTTTTCACATTCAGTTTCCTCTTCACAGTGCATAGATCTTTCAAAAATTTAGCATAGGAAGGAACCTGTTTAATTGCATCCAACAAAGGTATATTGATCCTTACCTGTTTGAAAATTTCATAAATTTCAGAATTGTGATTGACTTTCCTTTGTTTGGTCATGGCTTGAGGAAATGGAAGTGCTGGCGGTGAATCAGTCGTTTCTTTGCAATTTTCAGATTCATCCCCTTCCTTACCCTCAGAGATTGACTCATCATCTTTCTCATAAGGTTCAAGAGAGGGTTTTTCAATAACCTTACCGCTGCGCAGAGTAGTGACTGATTTGACTTGATCCATGTGTTGGCTTCCGGAACTACTTGCATTTGTATTGTATTGCCCCTTGGGATTTTGTTGTGGTTGAGATGGAAACTTACCTTTCTCTTGGAAACTGAGAGCAGATGTTAATTTAGCAACAATATCTTTAAAATCTGTCATGTTTTGAGCAAGTTGAGTATTGATTGTCTCTTGCTTTTCAATGAATGCATGCAATGTTTCCTCAAGATTTCTTCTAGGAGGTGGAGCATAAGGAGGTGCATATCCATGAGAATTTTGGAAATTGTGGTGTGCTTGAAATGGTGGTTGTGAAGTTTGTGCATTGCTGTTCTCACTCTTCCAATTGAAATTTGGGTGATTTCTCCAACCAGGGTTGTATGTTTGGTAGTATGGGTTGTGGTTGCCCCTTTGAAAACTGTTTAAAGCATGGGCTTGTTCATGGAGACATTCCTTAAAAGAAGGCAAGGTTGGACAATCGTTGGTTGAGTGTTCATTTGTTTCACATATTTGACACACAATGTTTTCAACAGATTTTAATTGACCACTCTTTTTCAATTCTAGTGCCTCAACTTTTCTAGCTAAAGATGCAAACTTGGCTTGAAGGTCATGATCTTCCCTAAGGTTGTACATACCTCTACTAGATGTATGAGGTTGAGTTTTACTTGGTGCCTCATATGTACCCGCGGTGTCCCAATTTTGAGCATTTTCAGCTAACAAGTCTAAGTACTCCATTGCTTCTTCAGGGTCTTTATCTTCAAAAGTTCCATTGCACATCAATTCAACCATTTGCCTATCTTTAGGTGTTAACCCTTCATAGAAATGTGAAACCAATCTCCATGTTTCAAAACCATGATGAGGGCAAGTACTAAGCAAGTCTCGATACCTATCCCAATATTTATAAAATGTTTCTCCTGGTTTTTGAGTGAAAGTGGTGATTTGTCTTTTGAAAGAGTTTGTTCTATGAGATGGGAAAAACTTCTTTAAAAATTGTTGTTGCATTTCATCCCAAGCACGAATGGATCCTGGTCTCAAATTTTGTAGCCATGTTTTAGCTTTATCTTTTAATGAAAAAGGGAAAAGCTTTAATCTGATGGTGTTCATGCTACAATTTAAATTATTATATGTGTTGCAGACCTCTTCAAATTCCCTTAAATGCAAGTATGGATTTTCCAATTCTAAACCATGAAAAGAAGGTAAAAGTTGAATAATACCTGGTTTAAAATTAAAATGAGATGCATCAGGAGGAAAAACTATGCATGATGGTGCACTTGTTCTTGTGGGATTCATATGATCTCTAAGTGTTCTAGCACGGTTATTCTCATTATTTTCATTTTGAAGTGATTGATTATCTTCTTCGGCCATATTTTCTAAAAATGATGAGGATACCCTACAAAGTCTACCACTTGATGTACGTGACCACACTCTCATGCACGTGTAGGAATAAAATAAAAAAAAGAAGAAGAAAGCAAAAGAAGGAGGAAGAAAACAAAATAAAAAGAAACAAAAGAAAAGAAACAAAGTTATATACAAGAAAGGTGAAAAGAGAAAATAAAATAAATACTATAATTTATACAAGAACTTACCTCCCCGGCAACGGCGCCAAAAACTTGACACGACTAAAAGGTTGATGTCTTCTCCCAAGTGCAGGAGTGTCGAAGTAATAAATAACCCGGCAAGACCGGGGTCGAACCACAGGGAGGTTAATTGTACAAATTATAAACAACAATTATAAAACAACAATAATAGTACTAACAATAACAATAATAATAATAATAATAACAATAATAATAATAATAATACTAGTAGTAGTAGTAGTAGTAGTAGTAGTACTAATAATAATAATAATAATAATAATAATAATAATAATAAAGAAAGAGAAGAAGAAGAAGATGATGATGATGAGAACTTAGAGATGAAATATTAAAGTAAGGATTAAACAATAATAATAACAAATGTCAAGGTTAGAGGTTCCACTAATGGTATATCAAACAAGTATAGTATAAACTCTTATTATTGAATTGGAAACCACACACAAAGGAGGTTCCAATCAGATTATATATTGTTAACATGATTACATTAGTCATCTTATTCAATTAATGCTAATACTTGTAAATCTCGTCAAGCATTCATGATTATAACTTATGTTAACAACAAATCAAGTTCCTTTCATAGCTCAGGTGTCGGTTATACCATACATTATGGGCTATGAAAGTGCCAAGCATTTGTTGTACCAAGTGTTATACAACATAAATCAAGATTAGTCATTTAACAAGCAAAGTATTAAAGAGTGAACAAGATAACAAATATAAAACATGTTAGTATCAAACATTAAAGTCCATATTAAGTTTACACTATACTTATTCTTACACCATTAGTGTAACCTTTTCACCTTGACATAATTAACTTAGCTAGACATAATGAAAGAAATAAAAATAGATAAACAAAATAAGGACATAAAAGTTAACTAAATAAAGGAAAGGAAATGAAAGGCATAAACTTGATATTAATGAAAGTAAAGCATAAACATTACAAAAAATACAAAGAGAGAAAGGAAGAGCATGATCTTGATCTGAACACCAAGATGCCTAAATGCATGGCAAATGCCTCCTTTTATAGGCCAAAATTGGGAACTATTGATTTGATGACTAATTGATAAGTGGGTGGCCAACTTTTGACTTGGGGACAATCCTTATCTTCTCTTGTCTGCCCAAAACGTCATTGATAACGTCAAAACTGGAGCCAGGTGCAAACATGAAAGTTGTAGCCAATTGTCTCAGCTTTCTTGTGTAAAAAATTCAGCTCATTTGGACTTCTAGAACTCCAGATATGGCCAAAATACCGAACAGTGCTCGGGCTGGAAGACAGATTCGGGCTTCTTTGTTGTTGCTACAATTTGGACTTGATAATGGCCTTTTTAGATCTTGGGCTCCATATGAAAGTTGTAGGCCTATGTCTTACCTTTCCATCCATATAAATTGGACCTAAATCTGAGATCTGTAGCTCCAGATATAGCTCAATTACCGAACAGTGTTCCGGTTTGGATTGCACCGACATCTCTTCTCTAAGTTTGACCATCTCTTTATCCATGCAATTTAAGTTCTTCAAGTCATCAATCAATCCTTTCATTTATGTGATAGACCTGCATTAAAAATAGACATTTACCACAAATTATAGGTATCTTATATTATTAGATACATTATTATAAAACATATTTTAGTTAAGGAGTTATTGATACTTCAAGTGCAAAATGATGATATAAAACCATGATAAAAATGCACTTTCATGTTTTCGAGTGGCTCCAATTTTGATGTTATCAATGACGTTTTGGGCAGACAAGAGAAGATAAGGATTGTCACCAAGTCAAAAGTTGGCCACCCACTTATCAATTAGTCATCAAATCAATAGTTCCTAATTTTGGCCTATAAAAGGAGGCATTTGCCATGCATTTAGGCATCTTGGTTTCCAGATCAAGATCATGCTCTTCCTTTCTCTCTTTGTATTTTTTGTAATATTTATGCTTTGCTCTCATTAATATCAAGTTTATGCCTTTCATTTCCTTTTCTTTACTTAGTTAGCTTTTATGTTCTTATTTTGTTTATCTATTTTTCTTTGTTTCATTATGTCTAGCTAAGTTAATTATGTCAAGGTGAAAAGGTTACACTAATGGTGTGAGAATAAGTATAATGTAAACTTAATATGGACTTTAATGTTTGATACTAACATGTTTTATATTTGTTATCTTGTTCACTCTTTAATAGTTTGCTTGTTAAATGACTAATCTTGATTTATGTTGTATAACACTTGGTACAACAAATACTTGGCACTTTCATAGCCCATAATGTATGGTATAACCGACACCTGAGCTATGAAAGGAACTTGATTTGTTGTTAACATAAGTTATAATCATGAATGCTTGACGAGATTTACAAGTATTAGCATTAATTGAATAAGATGACTAATGTAATCATGTTAACAATATATAATCTGATTGGAACCTTCTTTGTGTGTGGTTTTTAATTGAATAATAAGAGTTTATACTATACTTGTTTGATATACCATTAGTGGAACCTCTAACCTTGACATTTGTTATTATTATTGCTTAATCCTTACATTAATATTTCATCTCTAAGTTCTCATCATCATCATCTTCTTCTTCTTCTCTTTCTTTATTATTATTATTATTATTATTATTATTATTATTATTATTATTATTATTATTAGTACTATTATTATTATTATTATTATTATTATTAGTACTACTACTACTACTATTATTATTATTATTATTATTATTATTATTATTATTATTATTATTACTATTGTTGTTGTTGTTATTGTTGTTTTATAATTGTTGTTTATAATTTGTACAATTAACCTCCCTGTGGTTCGACCCCGGTCTTGCTGGGTTATTTATTACTTCGACACTCCTGCACTTGGGAGAAGACATCAACCTTTTAGTCATGTCAATAGGCCTGCATTTAAAATGAACATTTACCATAAATTAATGGTATCTTATATTATTAGATATATTATTATAAAACATGCTTTAGTTAAGGAGTTATTGATACTTCAAGTGCAAAATGATGATATAAAACCATGATAAAAATACACTTTTAAGTACTAATCACACCCCTCAACCAGCTTATTACTAGTCCCTAGTAATCAAAGCGTTAAAACAATTTGCAAATTTCACAAAGCAAGGTATTCATTATTTAACTTCCATTAATCTATCCAGATAAACAAACTCTCATTAAATTTATATATCTGCTCAATACCACTTAACAAGATATTAATAAACCTTTCTTTTGTGCTCAATGTATCAACACATAATTATGGGGCTTTTCTTGGAAGAAAACAAAATTTTTGTTCTAATGTTTAAGGTTAACTTCCTTGGGATGAGATTATTATTTTTGTCTTTTTTTTTTTACTTTTTTTTTTAAATGTATATACATATAATTTAAAAACATCATGCATCTTTAACCCATGTAACGAGCTTTCAGCTAATGACTCCCAGACCAGTTGGTCTTAGGGCATTAGGTGTTAAGACACCCCTACGAGCTTAGTAACTCGGGTCGCAGATACTGATATGTAGATAGTGCAATGTTTGATTCCCTTAAGCTTTTCTCCTCAACCCATGTAACAAGTGTTGGGCCAATAGCTCCTAAGTCAGTTGACTTTAGGGTATTAGGTGTTAAAACACCCCTTCGGGCTTAATTGCTTAGGTTAGGGAGGCTACGAAACCAAACTTATCTACATTTTTATTATCATCATTTTTTTTCTTTTTTTTCTTTTTTTTTCTCTTTTTTTTTATATTTTTCTTTTTTTTTAATTATATACAATCCCTTTCCCTTAGTTGTTACCTTTAACAAAAGAACATAAATAATGTAATAATCCAATATGCAACCCACAATCATATGTTAAAGTGTGTGTGCGTAAATTAAGGTTTAAGAATACATGTTAAATAAGTATATGAGCAGAATTAAGTGGTAACAATACGAGAGTTTGTAAACCTGAATATTTCAGGAAGTATTATAATAGACCTTGTTAAGAATGGTTACTAAGATGCATCTCAAGAGTCACTTTAACAAAAGAACTCCTTTACTCTGCCATCCTAGTAACAACAATTATGCACATGCTTTATGAAATGAAAAACAAATTTTTTTTTTATCTACTACCCTCTCCCTCCAACCAAAACGAGACATTGTCCTCAATGTTCTAAGGTAGAAAGATAGAATATAGAAGATATCACCTGAAATAACGAACACTAACAAAACCTGAAACACACTGAAACAAAAATAAGAAATAACAAAACACAATAATAAAACCAAAATACACAAAAATTCACAAATGAAGGTGCTTGACCGCTTTTATGATCGGCTTGTTTTAACTCGCAAGTGTACGAGTGTGCGATGTAGCAATTAACTCGGTAAGATCGAGGTCATATCCACAGAGAGCTAGATCTGGAAATTAAGCTAAGTAACAAAAAAAAACTCAAGAGAAATTAAATTAACAATAACTTGGTTGAAAATAATTGATGGATTTGTTTTCAAAGATAAAAAAAAATGTAAATAGATTTTAAATGACAAGAAAAGTAAGTCTTGGTCCAAATCAATTTTAATGGTGATGTATTGGTGATTTCTTCAACATATATAAGATAACTCAACCTAATCTCAACGATGGTGATATTAGATCGGAAGATATTACAATGAAGATTAGAAAGATGAAGATTGATTATTGCTTAAGAATGAACAAGTACTTTCATATTAAGTAAGACATTGAATCAAGCAATCTCTATACCAAAACTAAAGTTTGTGCATAAAAATTCAAGATTATAACATTACCTAAATGATTTCTAAAATTTCTTTACAATAATAAATCATTCATGAAGAAAATAAGAAGATAAACATTAAGATTCATTCATATCCTAAAGAACTCACCTCAATCACCATTATCCTTGATTTGGATCCAAGAAAGAGTTTAGCCAACCATGATTATATATAAGAAAACTTCAATAAACATGAAAGAACTTGAATCCAACTGAAAAAAAATAAGTTTTACAAACTAAAGAACCAAAATCTATAAAGAAGAACACAATACAATTTCAGAAAAAATTCGGACTCAAATCTGACTCTAACTTTGGACAGTAATTCGACCCTCTTAGAAGCTTTTTTTGGAGAAGTCTATTAGAGACATATTTATAGGCAATTCTGTCACCTTTCCAGATCATTAAAGAACAGCTCATTTGGACACCTGAGTCAAAAGGTATGGGCAAAACACCGAAAGGTGTTCTGAAAAATCAAATCAAGACAGCTTTACAACTACTTTGGTGCACGTTTTTCTTCCTCATTTATGAGGTGTCTCCTTCTTCTTTTTGACCCAAAATAATGTTAAAATATCCCCTCCAGCTTTCCATCCATGTGCTTGCCTTGTTGGATCAATGGATTACCCAAAATAAATCAATTGTTATTTGTTGTGTGGACATGTAAGATCATGGATTGTGTTTGGGTTGATTTGAAGGTTGATTTGGGGTTGATTTAGGGCTGATTTGGGGCTGATTTTGGGTTGAATTTGAGCATCAAATAAGTATACAAATGTACTTATTATTTGGGCTAAGATTGACATTGAAACCTTGAGTGTTTAATGGTTGAAGTTTGCACACAACATAAGGCAAGTTTGGGCTTGAAATAAATCATATGATATTCTTTTCTAGAATTGGAATAGAATTGATTTTTGGGACAAATTTGGAGCACTTATTTGAACCAAGATTTGCTTCAATCTTCAACTAAATGTCTCTTCAATTCTTTGTTCTGAATTCCGACGTTGAATTTTCTGAATTAATTCATTTAAACTCCAAAAACCTATCGAAACATTAAAACAAACTTCATTACTAAAAAACACATCAATTATTATAAAAACAACCAAATAAAAACAATAAATACATATGTAAAACAAGAGACTTAATGACACTTTTGATGCACAATCAGAAGGCTCAAATCCAATCTAAGCTTTTTACGGCTTCCCGTAGATGACCAATTTATGCGACTCATGGAAGGATCAATGACAAAAATGAAAGAGTGTAGTTGGTCAATCAATTGTTCAGCAGTAGTAGCAGAGATTATGATTTGTCGTGCAGAAAATGTTAGAAATTCCTGTTCTACAGCATGATCAAGTAAAGACAACAACTTATCATAATAACCATTAACATTTAACAAACCTATAGGTTTATGGTGAATGTGCAATTGAGCCCAAGAGGAAATATGAAAGATCTCTTCCAATGTGCCTAGACCACCTGGTAAAGCAATGAAGGCATCAGCATGATTAAACATTGCATTCATTCAAGCCGACATTGTGGAGACCTGAAGTTCCTCTCCAATTGTTTTTCCAATGATGTCCCCTTGTGCCAAAGCTTCAGGGACGACTCCTAAAACTTGACTACCTCCTAAAAATGCAGCTATTGACACACCTCCCATTAACCCAAGACTGCCTCCCCCACACACTAAATGAATCTTTCTCTCAGCTAGCACCTGACCAAGATGATTTGCTGATTCTAAAAACTCCTTTTCTTTCCCAGGACTAGATCCACCGAAAACACAAATATTTCTTATTTGATGACTTGAGGAACTTGCCATTTCTACACACTTCTGTATTTTTTGAATGTATGGGTTGAGTAGAAATGAAAGGAAGGAAAAGAGGGTTTTATAGATGAGAAATTAGAAAGGCAATCATAACACCTATATGTAGGCCAGCTGGAGTCTCACACACACTCTCTCTCTCTTTTTATTTATTTATTTATTTACTTTTGAAAAAAGCATGTGTATATACAAGTAGTTGTGATTGTGGCTCACATCTTCCCTTGGTTTTACGTCCAAGAACGGCTTAAACGCCCTCTATGGGTCGGGGATAGGCTTTCCATCCAGTTTTCTTAAAAACTGGCAAACAAGGTCTTTTTTAGTCAGATTCCCAAGACTAAGTCGATCATGTTCTTTATGAAATAGTGGCCATAAATCATGAATTTCACGATGCACATCTCCACTAGGATGCGTCTCAAGAGTCAATAGAAGATTATCTAAAGACTCCTTACTCAGGCCATCCTTAATGAATTGTATTTTATCTTCACGATTTATAGATACCATTCCTAAAGAACGATATTGTGTATTACAAGTCCATCTAGCACATCGATGACAGACTTCTAGTCGTTTTGCACGACGCTTCTTTGCAAAAGTGCTTTTACCTGTTCCAGGCATGTGTGAAATAAAGAAATTAGAGGACTCACCTGATAATCGGACCTTTGCTTCAATCAACCAGTGAATATCTTCAGGAATTCCATGATTCATTAACAATCTCAATCTTGCACATCTAGCACAGTAAATTTTTGTGATCGCATTCTGAGGCAGAGCGGGAAAATACTTTTTCAATTTTTCAAGATTAGTGTCCATTTTCAAATGAGAATTGGAAGAGAGATTCAAAGAATTGCACAGATATATACACAGATATCAGTTATTGTGGGAAACTGAAAGAACTGACTTAAGTCACGGAGTACCGTTATCCGCCATTTGACCGGGGTGAGATAAACTAGCAAAAATCACTCAAAAAGAAACACAAAAACAATGTGAGAGAAAAAAAATAATCAACCTTTATCTACAAAATCATTCAAACCAGTTGATTCATTTTCATTAGAAAAATTATCAAAGTAAGCTTTCAAACGATGTCCATTTTCCTTAAAATCATTTTCATTCATTGAATTCTCAATAACACAGGCCCCATAAGGATTGCTCCATCTTGGTCTTAGCTCTCTAGGGAATGCATAGAGTTGAGAATTATAAAACAAAACTTTTTGACCAGAATCAATCTTTTGACAATTTTCACAAGTTTTGTAGAATGCATGCGTGTCCTTGAACATGGTGGGCCAATAAAATCCATTTTGAAAGATTTTTGCAGCAGTCTTTCTTGACGAGAAATAACTTCCACATGCTTCAAAATGACAAAGTTTAATGACACTACTTACCTCATTGTCGGGAATGAATCTTTGAAATATTTGATTAGGACAATATTTGAATAAGTTAGGGTCATCACAATAAAAGCTCTTCACTTCGTTCAAAAACTTTTCTTTGTCTTGAGTACTCCAATCAGCTGGCAAATCTCCTAAAGCAAGAAAATTGATATTTTTATTATACCAAGGCATTGGACTAAGAGAAAGTAAGGATTCGTTGGGAAAGTAATCATCGATTGGTGTGATGTTAGATGTCGAATTTGTTGTCATTGTTGACAAAAGATTCGCATCAACATTTTCAGTGCTTGTTTCATTCGTGATTTCTTCCATAGAATAAATCATTTGCAAATCTTTAGTTTCATCCAATTCATTTTTACTTAAAGTAGATTCAAGTTGATCATAAACTAATTCCTCAATATGATCTACTTCTTGTAAATCATTATCATCTCCAGGTTGCTTGCAAATGTTGAAAATATTCATCTCCAATGTCATGTTTCCAAATGATAGCTTCATCAGTCCATTCCTACAATTAATCAATGCGTTATAAGTTGCAAGAAATGGACGTCCTAAAATAACAGGAAATGAATTACATGCTTCAACAGGTTCTGTGTCCAAGACAATAAAATCCACAGGATAAATGAATTTATCGACTTGTACTAACACATCTTCAATTATTCCTCTAGGCACTTTTATAGATCTATCGGCAAGTAAAAGAGATATAGAAGTTGGTTTTAATTCACCTAGATTGAGACTCTGAAAAACTGAATATGGAAGTAAATTCACACTAGCACCAAGATCAAGTAAGGCTCTTTCAATTTTATGCTCTCCAATAAAGCAAGAAATTGTAGGACAACCAGGGTCTTTATATTTCAAAGCATTATTGTTCTGAAAAATGGCACTTGTTCGGCTAGAAAGACTTTCTTTTTCACATTCAATTTCCTCTTCACAGTGCATAGATCTTTCAAAAATTTAGCATAAGAAGGAACCTGTTTAATAGCATCCAGCAAAGGTATATTGATTCTTACCTGTTTGAAAATTTCAAAAATTTCTGAGTTGTGATTGACTTTCCTTTGTTTAGTCATGGCTTGAGGAAATGGAAGTGCTGACGGTGAATCAATCGTTTCTTTGCAATTTTCAGATTCAACACCTTCCTTACCCTCAGAGATTGACTCATCATCTTTCTCATAAGGTTCAAGAGAGGGTTTTTCAATAACCTTACCACTGCGCAGAGTAGTGACTGATTTGACTTGATCCATGTGTTGCCTTCCGGAACTACTTGCATTTGCATTGTATTGCTCCTTAGGATTTTGTTGGGGTTGAGATGGAAACTTACCTTTCTCTTGGAAACTGAGAGCAGATGTTAATTTAGCAAGAGTATCTTTAAAATCTGTCATGTTTTGAGCAAGTTGAGTATTGATTGTCTCTTGCTTTTCAATGAATGCATACAATGTTTCCTCAAGATTTCTTCTAGGAGGTGGAGCATAAGGAGGTGCATATCCATGAGAATTTTGGAAATTGTGGTGTGCTTGAAATGGTGGTTGTGAAGTTTGTGCATTGTTGTTCTCACTCTTCCAACTGAAATTTGGGTGATTTGATTGTGCATCAAAAGTGTCATTAAGTCTCTTGTTTTACATATGTATTTATTGTTTTTATTTGGTTGTTTTATAATAATTGATGTGTTTTTTAGTAATGAAGTTTGTTTTAATGTTTCGATAGGTTTTTGGAGCTTAAATGAATTAATTCAGAAAATTCAATGTCGGAATTCAGAACAAAGAATTGAAGAGACATTTAGTTGAAGATTGAAGCAAATCTTGGTTCAAATAAGTGCTCCAAATTTGTCCCAAAAATCAATTCTATTCCAATTCTAGAAAAGAATATCATATGATTTATTTCAAGCCCAAACTTGCCTTATGTTGTGTGCAAACTTCAACCATTAAACACTCAAGGTTTCAATGTCAATCTTAGCCCAAATAATAAGTACATTTGTATACTTATTTGATGCTCAAATTCAGCCCAAAATCAGCCCCAAATCAGCCCTAAATCAACCCCAAATCAACCTTCAAATCAACCCAAACACAATCCATGATCTTACATGTCCACACAACAAATAACAATTGATTTATTTTGGGTAATCCATTGATCCAACAAGGCAAGCACATGGATGGAAAGCTGGAGGGGATATTTTAACATTATTTTGGGTAAAAAAGAAGAAGGAGACACCTCATAAATGAGGAAGAAAAACGTGCACCAAAGTAGTTGTAAAGCTGTCTTGATTTGATTTTTCAGAATACCTTTCGGTGTTTTGCCCATAACTTTTGACTCAGGTGTCCAAATGAGCTGTTCTTTAATGATCTGTAAAGGTGACAGAATTGCCTATAAATATGTCTCTAATAGACTTCTCCAAAAAAAGCTTCTAAGAGGGTCGAATTGCTGTCTAAAGTTAGAGTCAGATTTGTGTCCGAATTTTTTCTGAAATTGTATTGTGTTCTTCTTTATAGATTTTGGTTCTTTAGTTTGTAAAACTTATTTTTTTCAGTTGGATTCAAGTTCTTTCATGTTTATTGAAGTGTTCTTATATATAATCATGGTTGGCTAAACTCTTTCTTGGATCCAAATCAAGGATAATGGTGATTGAGGTGAGTTCTTTAGGATATGAATGAATCTTAATATTTATCTTCTTATTTTCTTCATGAATGATTTATTATTGTAAAGAAATTTTAGAAATCATTTAGGTAATGTTATAATCTTGAATTTTTATGCACAAACTTTAGTTTTGGTATAGAGATTGCTTGATTCAATGTCTTACTTAATATGAAAGTACTTGTTCATTCTTAAGCAATAATCAATCTTCATCTTTCTAATCTTCATTGTAATATCTTCCGATCTAATATCACCATCGTTGAGATTAGGTTGAGTTATCTTATATATGTTGAAGAAATCACCAATACATCACTATTAAAATTGATTTGGACCAAGACTTACTTTTCTTGTCATTTAAAATCTATTTACATTTTTTTTTATCTTTGAAAACAAATCCATCAATTATTTTCAACCAAGTTATTGTTAATTTAATTTCTCTTGAGTTTTTTTTGTTACTTAGCTTAATTTCCAGATCTAGCTCTCTGTGGATATGACCTCGATCTTACCGAGTTAATTGCTACATCGCACACTCGTGCACTTGCGAGTTAAAACAAGTCGATCATAAAAAGCGGTCAAGCAATTTTGGCACCGTTGCCGGGGAGCTAGCAAGCAAAGGTAATAAATTTAGATTTGATTATTGGAAAACTAAAAAAAATCATATAAAAAAATCAATTGGCTGGTTTTACCGCCTAAAAAAAAATTTACCTTAACGTTTCGGATATTGGACTGTGGACTGGACTATTAATTGTTGGATTTTGGTTGGTTCAACCATTTTTCTTTTATTGTCTACTCTTATTAGTTTCTAATATTTTTCTTGTTTATTTCATTTTATTTTGTTGATATTGTTTTTATTTATTGTCTAAAGTGTTTGGCCGGTATTACCGCCTCTTGTTTATTTGAGTTTATTTTGTTGTTTTGTTATGCTTATTTTTTTTATATATTTATTGTTTGAAGTGCTTGGCCGGTATTACCGCCTTTTTATTCAAGCCTGTTATAATTATCTTTTAATGTTTATTGTAGTTATTTTTCTTATATTTATTGTCTAAAGTGCTTGGTCGGTATTACCGCCTCTTGTTTATTTCATTTTATTTTGTTGTTTTGTTATGATTATTTTTCTTATATTTATTGTTTGAAGTGCTTGGCTGGTATTACCGCCTTTTTATTCAAGCTTGTTATAATTATCTTTTAATGGTTATTGTTGTTAATAGTGTTTATTAGTTGGAGAGTGAATTTCTTAATTTATTGTATTTTTATTTTTGAGCTATTACTTTTATTTGCAATTTTTTTTCTTTTTCTTTCCTTTCTTTTCATATTCATATAATTGTTATATTATTATTATTATTATTATTTTATCATGGCTAATGTTGAAGATGTAGAGAGTGAAGGGAGTGTTCAAGGTAATGGACCTCCACAATTCAATGATCAACCTAATTTTTGAACTCTTAGAGAGTATCTTCACCCGGCTAGACAAAGTACACCTTCGTGTATTATCTTACCTCTTAACCAACAAGCTTTCAATTTGAAACCGGGCATGATTCAACTTCTTCCCACATTTCATGGTATGGATTCTGAAAATCCATACATACACATTAAAGACTTTGAAGAGGTATGTAATACTTTTATTGATAGAACATGCACCGAGGAAACCATTCGGCTTAAATTGTTCCCATTCTCTCTAAAGGATAAAGCCAAGCTTTGGCTAAACTCTTTGCGTCCTAGGTCTATAGGTACATGGAGAGAAATGCAAGCTGAATTTTTGAAAAAATACTTCCCCACTCATAGGACAGCAGCCTTACAACGTCAAATGATGAATTTTTCTTGTAATCCAAATGAGTCATTTCACCAAGCTTGGGAAAGGTTCAAAGACTTGTTAAATGCATGCCCTCACCATGGTTTTGAGATGTGGAGGTTAGTGAGTTTCTTTTATGACTCTCTTATCGCAGATTTTAAAAAGCTAGTGTCAACCATGTGTAATGGTGAGTTTTATGACAAAGAACCAAGTGAGGCCTTTGATTTTTTTGATCAATTGGCTGAAAACACAAAGCAATGGGAGACTTCTCTCCCAGTTCATGTTGAGTCTAGAAACACCATTTCTCATTCAAGTGGGAAGTTTCAATTGAAAGAGACTGATGACCTCAATGCTAGATTAGCGTCATTAGCTAGGAAAGTAGAGTCTCTTGAGATTAAAAAAGTGCACGTCATAAGTGAACAACAAGAGGAAAGTTGTGTTGTTTGTGAAAGCAAAGGGCATAGGACAACTGAATGTCCTACCATTCCAGCCTTCAAGGAAGTGCTATATGGCCAAACTTCTGATTCAAGTAATGTTAGAAAGCCATTTCCAAACCAAGTAGGCAATCCCTACTCTGAGACCTATAATCCTGGATGGAGGAACCACCCAAATTTTGGATGGAGAAATGAGGGCTCTTCAGTACCTCAAACATTTCAACCTCCACCCCCAACCATTTCATGCTCCCACACATAACACATACCAACCACCTCATAAGAGATCCTTAGAGGATACTCTTCAACAATTCATGCTAAGCATTTCCCTACTCTGAGACCTATACTCTTCAACAATTCATGCTAAGAGGGAATCAAAACACAAGTGACAAATGAGAGTTTGAGAGATAAAGAAGGTGAGCTAAATGAGAAAGAGATGAGTGAGAAAGGAGATGATTCAAGAAAAATTGAAGTCAAAGTGAGTGACTTAGAATTTGTTCCTAGAGCACCATTTCCACAAAGGTTAGGGAAACCTAAGCAAGATCTTATGAACTCAGAAATCTATGAATTGTTCAAACAAGTGAAAGTCAATATTCCACTCCTTGATGCAATTAAACAAGTTCCATCTTATGCAAAGTTTCTTAAGGATTTATGCACAGTCACAAGGAGATTGAATGTGAAAGACAGAGCCTTTCTAACTGAACATGCTAATGCCATCATCCAGTTTAAGACCCCTCCCAAATACAAAGATCCTGGTTGTCCTACCATTTTATGCATTATTGGAAGTCATAAGATAGATCAAGCTTTGTTGGATTTAGGAGCAAGTGTGAATTTAATACCCTACACTGTTTACGAACAATTAGGTTTAGGAGAAATCAAGCCTACTCGAATCACCCTTCAATTAGCTGATAGGTCAATCAAGATTCCCAGGGGTATTGTTGAGGATGTGTTGGTCCAAGTAGATAAATTCTACTTTCCTGTTGATTTTGTAGTATTAGACACCGCACCAATTCAAGGTTCTAATGCCCCCATCCCAGTCATCTTAGGGAGACCTTTCCTAGCTACATCCAATGCCTTAATTAACTGTAGGAATGGGATGATGAAATTGTCTTTTGGGAATATGACTGTGGAGATGAACATATTTAATGTCTCCAAACAAATCGGGGAACATGAGGACATTAGAGAGGTAGATTTCATCCAAACAGTTTGTCAAGAACACTTTGAGAGAGTGTGGATCAAGGATCCATTGGAGAGAACTTTAATTCATGATAAAAGATTTTGTTCTTTGGAATGTGTTGATGAGGAAGTAAGAGAACTCGAGACTTATCTAGATCCAATGCCTATTATGTCAATAGGTCAATGGACCCCATCATTTGAGCCTTTGATTTCACCCCAAGTGAAAGTTGAGGAATCTCTTGTCGAGCCTGATAAACTAGAAAGGAAGCCTTTACCGAGTGATCTTAAGTATGCATTTCTAGGGGAAGATGAATCATATCCTATTGTGATCTCATCAAAACTTAGCATAGAGCAAGAACACAAACTTTTGAGAGTGGTGAGAAAACAGAAGAAAGCAATTGGGTGGAAAATTACTGACTTGAAAGGAATTAGCCCTCTTTTATGTACACATAGAATCTATTTTGAAGAAGAGGCTAAATCTATGAGGCAAATGCAAAGACGATTGAACCCAAACATGAAGGAAGTAGTGAGAGGTGAAGTGCTTAAGCTACTTGATGCAGGTATCATTTATCCTATTACAAACTCAAAATAGGTTAGTCCAACCCAAGTTGTCCCAAAAAAATCTGGAGTTACGGTAGTGAAGAATGAAAATAATGAGCTGGTACCAACTAGAATCCAAACTGGATGGCGTATGTGTATTGATTATCGTAAATTGAACATGGTGACTAGGAAGGACCATTTTCCGCTTTCATTTTTAGACCAAGTGCTTGAAAGAGTAGCTGGAAGAGCTTTCTATTGTTTTCTGGATGGATACTCAGGTTACAACCAAATTGAGATTTCTTTAGAAGACCAAGAAAAAACCACTTTCACTTGTCCTTTTGGTACTTATGCTTATAGAAGAATGCCATTTGGTTTGTGTAATGCACCAGCCACTTTTCAAAGGTGTATGATGAGTATCTTTAGTGACATGGTGGAAAATTTTTTGGAAGTTTTCATGGATGATTTTTTAGTTTATGGGGATTCTTATGAGTTGTGTCTAATGAATCTAGAAAAAGTTCTTGAAAGGTGTGAAGAGAGCAATCTTGTACTCAATTGGGAGAAGTGTCATTTTATGGTGACACATGGCATTGTTTTAGGTCACATTGTCTCTTCAAAAGGGATAGAGGTAGATAAGTCAAAAGTGGAAGTCATTCAAAAATTAACTACCCCTAAGACTATGAAAGATGTGAGATCCTTTTTAGGACATGCTGGTTTTTATCGAAGATTCATTCATTCTTTTAGTACCATTGCCAAACCATTGTGTAACTTGTTGTCACAAGATATCCCATTTGATTGGACATCAAAATGTCAAGAAGCTTTTGAAAAGCTTAAAGGGTTGTTGACAACTGCACCAATCATACAAGCTCCTGATTGGTCTTTACCATTTGAACTGATGTGTGATGCTAGTGATTTTGCGGTTGGGGCTATTTTAGGGCAAAGAAAAGACAAGAAACCTCATGTCATATATTATGCTAGCAAAACTTTGAATGATGCTCAATTGAATTACACTACAACTGAAAAAGAACTCTTAGCTGTGGTCTTTGCATTAGACAAGTTTAAGTCTTATTTGGTTGGATCTCTTGTTATTGTTTTCACTGATCATGCAGCATTGAAATATTTGCTCACAAAACAAGATGCCAAACCATGTTTGATTCGATGGATCCTCCTACTCCAAGAGTTTAACATTGAAATTCGAGATAAAAAGGGAGTAGAGAATGTAGTAGCTGATCATTTGTCTCGTCTTTCAAGCTATAAGACCATAATTGATGAATCTCCAATAAATGAACTCTTTGCTGATGAAAATTTATTTTGTGCAGGTACTGTCTCTTACATTGGTTCTCCATGGTATGCTGACATAGCAAATTACCTAGCCACAAGTCAAATTCCTTCTCATTGGTCTAAACTTGACAAACAAAAATTCTTGCGCAATGTGCGCACCTTTTTTTGGGATGACCCCTACCTATTTAAATATTGTCCTGACCAAATTATTAGGCGGTGCATCCCTGATCATGAAATTTCAAGGGTCATTAATTTTTGTCATGCATTAGCCTGTGGTGGGCATTTCTCTTCCAAGAAAACCATTGCCAAAATCTTGCAGTGTGGTTTTTATTGGCCTACCATGTTTAAAGATGTTCATGCCTTTTGTGCTGCATGTGACCGATGCCAACGACTAGGTAGCCTCACTAGGCGTAACATGATGCCCCTTAACCCCATCCTTGTTTTGGAAATATTTGATTGTTGGGGGATTGATTTCATGGGACCTTTTCCAAGTTCATTTGGTTACCAATTCATCCTTGTAGCTGTTGATTATGTGTCTAAATGGGTGGAGGCCATTGCATCTCGAACCAATGACCATCGAGTTGTGGTCAAATTCTTGAAAGAAAATATTTTCTCTCGTTTTAGCATGCGTCGGGCTATGATTAGTGATGGGGGAAAACATTTTTGTAACAAGCCCGCTGGGATTTTGATGAGAAAATATGGTGTAATTCACAAGGTCAGTACCCCCTATCACCCACAGACTAGTGGCCAAGCTGAGTTGGCAAATAGGGAGATCAAGAACATTTTAGAGAAAACAGTCAATCCAAACCGTAAAGATTGGTCCCTACGACTAGTTGATGCTTTGTGGGCATATCGCACTGCTTATAAGACCTCTTTAGGAATGTCTCCTTATAGGCTAGTTTATGGAAAGCCTTGTCATCTCCCTGTTGAGATTGAGCACCGTGCATATTGGGTTATTCGGCAATTCAATGACAATGAAAACGAGGTTGGCAAAAATAGAAAGCTTCAATTGGATGAATTAGAGGAGCTGAGAAATGATGCATTTGAAAATGCAAAAATTTCAAAACATAAGATGAAAACTTTGCATGATAAACATATTATTAGAAAATCCTTTCATGTTGGTCAAAAGGTTCTCTTGTATAATTCACGATTACATCTCTTTCCTGGGAAGTTGAGGACAAAATGGACTGGTCCATTTGTGATTAAATCCATCTCTGAGCATGGTGCATTTGAGGTAGAAAATCCCAAGAATGGAAATATTTTCAAAGTAAATGGTCATCGATTGAAACCTTATCTTGAAAATGTTGTGGCTGAAGTTGAGACATTGGATCTTCAAGATCCAATACCATTGTAGTATTAGAAGTAATGAGTTTTTATTTTTATTTTATTTTTATTTTTATTTTTCATTTTTATTATTTTTTCTTCTTTCTTCCATCTCTTATATTTTCGTGTTCATGCATTCGGGACAATGCATTATTTTAAGTTGGGGGGTGTGAGGTTCTTTATTTTCAAAAAAAAAAAACATCAATGTTTTCTTTTAGTTGTGATATGCAGGTTAAAAAAAAAATCAAGCAAGAAGTCAGCTCATGCCCAATTCAATCAGACATTCATCCTTGAAAACAGAAGGGGAGTAACAATTTTCTAATCTTTATACTTTTCTTCTCTTTCTCTTTTACATTGAGGATAATGTAAAACTTAATTTTAGATATTTCATTATGTTGAATGCTTGAGATAACCATGCTTGTTTAAAAAAAAAAAAACTTGCATTCGTATGTGAATGAGACTTGTTTAGGATCATCATTACATTTTTGGATTCATTATTATGTTGAACATTGCATACTTTAATTTGGGATAGATAATATCTTATAAAGCAAGATATAGCATACTTTTTTTTAAGATTACTGAAATACATCTTTCCTTGTAAAAGTTATGTGAGTTGTGTGATTATGCATGAAAGATGAGTATGATGCTTTACTTGTGATTATCCCTTTTGATCCAGTCCTAAACAAGGTTTAAGTAAATAGAGTAATAATTATTACACGAATAAATAAATAAATGTGTACAAAGTTCTATCTACTCCAATGTTTTGAGTTGCTTAGTAACTAGGGGTATTCATCACAAATGTTTATCTTTATGTCAAACGGCAGCTTCAAATATGAGTATGCAAAGCACTTTAAGTTTGTGACTTTGTGAGTAACCGGGTGCATTCATCACAAATGTTTGTATTCGCGTCAAAAGGGAAGTGACTACTTAAAGACAAAAAATAAATCATATCTTCAAAAAAAAAAAAACAAAGAAAGAAAAAAGAAAGAAAGAAAATATATAGATATTTCTCTAGTTTGCTACCTTGTTTGTGTTGGTGAGAAGGGAAGATTACAAGTTGAGTTTTCGTATGAATCAATTATGTTGGTTGCACGATAAATATGACTGAATTTGGAAATTTTGTATGGATGTTTGATTTAGAGAATGTGAGTATGCTTATTTTTCTTTATTTGCTATTGTGTACACTAAGTTAAAGATACCAATGTTTGCATGATAGGTCCTTCAAGTGTGATGAATCGAGCCTAATTATGGTTGTTATTATTATTATTTTTATTTTAAAGGTTTTATGTTTTGTTTTGCTTGAGGACTAGCAAAATCTAAGTTGGGGGGTGTGATTGTGCATCAAAAGTGTAATTAAGTCTCTTGTTTTACATATGTATTTATTGTTTTTATTTGGTTGTTTTTATAATAATTGATGTGTTTTTTAGTAATGAAGTTTGTTTTAATGTTTCGATAGGTTTTTGGAGCTTAAATGAATTAATTCAGAAAATTCAACGTCGGAATTCAGAACAAAGAATTGAAGAGACATTTAGTTGAAGATTGAAGCAAATCTTGGTTCAAATAAGTGCTCCAAATTTGTCCCAAAAATCAATTCTATTCCAATTCTAGAAAAGAATATCATATGATTTATTTCAAGCCCAAACTTGCCTTATGTTGTGTGCAAACTTCAACCATTAAACACTCAAGGTTTCAATGTCAATCTTAGCCCAAATAATAAGTACATTTGTATACTTATTTGATGCTCAAATTCAACCCAAAATCAGCCCCAAATCAGCCCTAAATCAACCCCAAATCAACCTTCAAATCAACCCAAACACAATCCATGATCTTACATGTCCACACAACAAATAACAATTGATTTATTTTGGGTAATCCATTGATCCAACAAGGCAAGCACATGGATGGAAAGCTGGAGGGGATATTTTAACATTATTTTGGGTAAAAAAGAAGAAGGAGACACCTCATAAATGAGGAAGAAAAACGTGCACCAAAGTAGTTGTAAAGCTGTCTTGATTTGATTTTTCAGAACACCTTTTGATGTTTTGCCCATAACGTTTGACTCAGGTATCCAAATGCGCTGTTCTTTAATGATCTGGAAAGGTGACAGCATTGCCTATAAATATGTCTCTAATAGACTTCTCCAAAAAAAGCTTCTAAGAGGGTCGAATTGCTGTCCAAAGTTAGAGTCAGATTTGAGTCCGAATTTTTTCTGAAATTGTATTGTGTTCTTCTTTATAGATTTTGGTTCTTTAGTTTGTAAAACTTATTTTTTTTCAGTTGGATTCAAGTTCTTTCATGTTTATTGAAGTTTTCTTATATATAATCATGGTTGGCTAAACTCTTTCTTGGATCCAAATCAAGGATAATGGTGATTGAGGTGAGTTCTTTAGGATATGAATGAATCTTAATGTTTATCTTCTTATTTTCTTCATGAATGATTTATTATTGTAAAGAAATTTTAGAAATCATTTAGGTAATGTTATAATCTTGAATTTTTATGCACAAACTTTAGTTTTGGTATAGAGATTGCTTGATTCAATGTCTTACTTAATATGAAAGTACTTGTTCATTCTTAAGCAATAATCAATCTTCATCTTTCTAATCTTCATTGTAATATCTTCCGATCTAATATCATCATCGTTGAGATTAGGTTGAGTTATCTTATATATGTTGAAGAAATCACCAATACATCACTATTAAAATTGATTTGGACCAAGACTTACTTTTCTTGTCATTTAAAATCTATTTACATTTTTTTTATTTTTGAAAACAAATCCATCAATTATTTTCAACCAAGTTATTGTTAATTTAATTTCTCTTGAGTTTTTTTTTGTTACTTAGCTTAATTTCCAGATCTAGCTCTCTGTGGATATGACCTTGATCTTACCGAGTTAATTGCTACATCGCACACTCGTGCACTTGCGAGTTAAAACAAGCCGATCATAAAAAGCGGTCAAGCATGATTCCTCCAACCAGGATTGTATGTTTGGGAGTATGGGTTGTGGTTGGCCCTTTGAAAACTGTTTAAAGCATGGGCTTGTTCATGGAGACATTCTTTAAAAGAAGGCAAGGTTGGACAATCATTGGTTGAGTGTTCATTTGTTTCACAGATTTGACACACAATGTTTTTAACAGATTTTAATTGACAACTCTTTTTTAATTCTAGTGCCTCGACCTTTCTAGCTAAATATGCAAACTTGGCTTGAAGGTCATGATCTTCTCTAAGGTTATACATACCTCCACTAGATGTATGAGGTTGAGTTTTACTCGGTGCCTCATAAGTACCCGCGGTATCCCAATTTTGAGCATTTTCAGCTAACAAGTCTAAGTACTCCATTGCTTCATTAGGGTCTTTATCTTCAAAAGTTCCATTGCACATCAATTCAACCATTTGCCTATCTTTAGGTGTTAACCCTTCATAGAAATGTGAAACCAATCTCCATGTTTCAAAACTATGATGGGGGCAAGTACTAAGCAAATCTCGATACCTATCCCAACATTTGTAAAATGTTTCTCCTGGTTTTTGAGTGAAAGTGGTGATTTGTCTTTTGAAAGAGTTTGTTCTATGAGATGGGAAAAACTTCTTTAAAAACTGTTGTTGCATTTCATCCCAAGCACGAATGGATCCTGGTCTCAAATTTTGTATCCATGTTTTAGCTTTATCTTTTAATGAAAAAGGAAAAAGCTTTAATTTGATGGTGTTCATGCTACAATTTAAGTTATTATATGTGTTGCACACCTCCTCAAATTCGCTTAAATGCAAGTATGGATTTTCTAATTCCAAACCATGAAAATAAGGTAAAAGTTGAATAATACCTGGTTTAAAATAAAAATGAGATGCATCGGGAGGAAAAACTATGCATGATGGTGCACTTGTTCTTGTGGGATTCATGTGGTCTCTAAGTGTTGTAGCACGGTTATTCTCATTATTCTCATTTTGAAGTGATTGATTATCTTCTTCGACCATATTTTCTGAAAATGATGAGGATACCCTACAAAGTCTACCACTTGATGTACGTGACCACACTCTCATGCACGTGTAGGAACAGAATAAAAAGAAGAAGAAAACAAAAGAAGAAGAAACAAGAGAAAAGAAATAAAGTTATATACAAGAAAAGTGAAAAGAGAAAATAAAATAAATATTATAATTTATACAAGGACTTACCTCCCTGGCAACGACGCCAAAAACTTGACACGACTAAAAGGTTGATGTCTTCTCCCAAGTGTAGGAGTGTCGAAGTAATAAATAACCTGGCAAGACCGGGGTCGAACCATAGGGAGGTTAATTGTACAAATTATAGACAACAATTATAAATAACAATAATAGCAATAATAACAACAACTATAACAATAATAATAATAATAATAATAATAATAATAGTAGTAGTAGTAGTAGTAGTAATAATAATAATAAAGAAAGAGAAGAAGAAGAAGATGATGAGAACTTGAAGATGGAAAATTAATGTAAGGATTAAACAATAATAATAACAAATGTCAAGGTTAGAGGTTTCACTAATGGTATATCAAACAAGTATAGTATAAACTCTTATTATTAAATTGGAAACCACACACAAAGGAGGTTCCAATCAGATTATATATTGTTAACATGATTACATTAGTCATCTTATTCAATTAATGCTAATACTTGTAAATCTCGTCAAGCATTCATGATTATAACTTATGTTAACAACAAATCAAGTTCCTTTCATAGCTCAGGTGTCGGTTATACCATACATTATGGGCTATGAAAGTGCCAAGCATTTGTTGTACCAAGTGTTATACAACATAAATCAAGATTAGTCATTTAACAAGCAAAGTATTAAAAAGTGAACAAGATAACAAATATAAAACATGTTAGTATCAAACATTAAAGTCCATATTAAGTTTACATTATACTTATTCTCACACCATTAGTGTAACCTTTTCACCTTGACATAATTAACTTAGCTAGACATAATGAAAGAAAGCAAAATAGATAAACAAAATAAGAACATAAAAGTTAACTAAGTAAAGAAATGGAAATGAAAGGCATAAACTTAATATTAATGAAAGCAAAGTATAAACATTACAAAAAATACAAAGAGAGAAAGGAAGAGCATGATCTTGATCTGAAAACCAAGATGCCTAAATGCATGGCGAATGCCTCCTTTTATAGGCCAAAATTGGAAACTATTGATTTGATGACTAATTGATAAGTGGGTGGCCAACTTTTGACTTGGTGACAATCCTTATCTTCTCTTGTCTGCCCAAAACGTCATTGATAACGTCAAAATTGGAGCTAGTGGTAAACATGAAAGTTGTAGGCAATTGTCTCAGCTTTCTTATGTAAACACTTCAGCTCATTTGGACTTCTAGAACTCCAGATATGGCCAAAATACCGAACAGTGCTCGGGCTGGAAGACAGATTCGGGCTTTTTTGTTGTTGCTACAATTTGGACTTGATAATGGCCTTTTTAGATCTTGGGCTCCATATGAAAGTTGTAGGCCTATGTCTTACCTTTCCATCCATATAAATTAGACCTAAATCTGAGATATATAGCTTCAGATATGACCCAATTACCGAACAGTGTTCCGGTTTGGATCGCACCGACATCTCTTTTCTAAGTTTGGCCATCTCTTTGCCTTTGCAATTTAAGTTCTTAAAGTCATCAATCAATATTTTCATTTATGTGATAGGCCTGCATTTAAAATGAACATTTACCATATAATAAAAGTATCTTATATTATTAGATATATTATTATAAAACATGCTTTAGTTAAGGAGTTATTGAAACTTCAAGTGCAAAATGATGATATAAAACCATGATAAAAATGCACTTTTAAGTACTAATCACATTGCATGCATTCATTGAAAAGTAAAAGACAATCAATACTCAACTTGCTCAAAGCATGATAGATTTTAAAGATACTCTCGCAAAATTGCCATTTGCTCTCAATTTCCAAGAGAAATGTAAGTTTTCATCTTAACCACAACAAAATCCTAAGAGGCAATACAATGTAAATACAAGTTGTTCCGGAAGCCAATAGATGGATTGATTGATACTTAAAAGTGTATTTTTATCAAGGTTTTATATCATTATTTTGCACTTGAAGTATCAATAACTCCTTAACTAAAGCATGTTTTATAATAATATATCTAATAATATAAGATACCTTTAATTTGTGATAAATGTTCATTTTAAATGAATTTAAGAACTGAAATTGAAAGGATAAATAGATGGCCAAACTTAGAAAAAAGATGTTGGTGCAATCCAAACCGGAATACTATTTGGTAATTGGATCATATTTAGAGATGTAGATCTTAGATTTATGTCCAATTTATATGGATGGAAAGGTAAGACATAGGCCTACAACTTTCATATGGAGCCCAAGATCTAAAAATGTTATTTTCAAGTTCAAATTATTGCAACAACAAAAAAGCCCGAAACTATCCTCCAACCCAAGCACTATTTAGTATTTTGGCCATATCTGGAGTTCTAGAAGTCAAAATGAGCTAAAAAACTTTTAGAAGAAAGTTGAGACAATTTAATACAACTTTTATGTTTTCAAGTGGCTCACATTTTGACGTTATCAATGATGTTTTGGGTAGATAAGAGAAGATAAGGATTGTCACCAAGTCAAGAGTTGGTCACCCACTCATCAATTAGTCATCAAATCAATAGTTCCCAATTTTGCCCTATAAAAGGAGGCATTTTCCATGCATTTAGGGATCTTGGTTTTTAGATCAAGATCATGCTCTTGCTTTCTCTCTTTGTATTTTTTGTAATTTTTATGCTTTGCTTTTACTAAGATCAAGTTTATGCCTTTCATTTCCTTTCATTTACTTAGTTAACTTTAATCTTATTTATGTTCTTATTTTGTTTATTTATTTTTCTTTCTTTCATGATGTCTAGCTAAGTTTATTATGTCAAGGTGGAAAGGTTACACTAATGGTGTTAGAATAAGTATAGTGTAAACTTAATATGGACTTTAATGTTTGATACTAATATGTTTTGTATTTGTTATCTTGTTCACTCTTTAATACTTTGCTTGTTAAATGAGTAATCTTGATTTATGTTGTATAACACTTGGTACAACAAATGCTTGGCACTTTCATAGCCCATAATGTATGGTATAACCGACACCTGAGCTATGAAAGGAACTTGATTTGTTGTTAACATAAGTTATAATCATGAATGCTTGACGAGATTTACAAGTATTAGCATTAATTGAATAAGATGACTAATGTAATCATGTTAACAATATATAATCTGATTGGAACCTTCTTTGTGTGTGGTTTTTAATTGAATAATAAGAGTTTATATTATACTTGTTTGACATACCATTAGTGGAACCTCTAACCTTAACATTTGTTATTATCGTTGTTTAATCCTTACATTAATATTCTATCTCCAAGTTCTCATCATCTTCTTCTTCTTCTCTTATTTATTTATTTATTTATTATTATTATTATTATTATTATAGTTGTTGATGTTATTGTTATTGTTATTATTGTTGTTATTGCTATTATTGTTTGTTGTTTATACTTTGTACAATTAACCTCGTTGTGGTTTGATCTCGATCTTGCCAGGTTATTTATTACTTCGACACTCCTGCACTTGGGAGAAGACATCAATCTTTTAGTCATGTCAAGTTTGTGGCGTCGTTGCCGGAGAGGTTGTTGTTTCTATTAGTATTGTTGTTGTGATTACTATTATTGTTTGCTGGTTATAATTTGTACAATTAACCTCATTGTGGTTCGACCTTGGTCTTGTCGGGTTATTTATTACTTCGACACTCCTGTACTTGGGAGAAGACATCAATCTTTTAGTCGTGTCATGGATCAAGTCAAATTAGTCACTACTCTTCGCGGTGGTAAGGTTATTGAGAAACTTACTTTTGAACCTTGTGAGAAAGATGATGAGTTAATCTCTGAGGGTAAGGAAAGGGTTGAATCTGAAAATTGCAAAGAAAAGACTGATTTCCTATTAGCATTTATATTTCCTCATGCCATTATTAAATATACGGAAGTCACAACTCTAAAATCTTCAAAACTTTCAAACAGGTAAGGATCAATATACCTTGGTTAGATGCTACTAAACAGGTTTCTTCTTATGCTAAATTTTTAAAAGATCCATGCACTGTGAAGAGAAAATTAAACGTGAAAAAGAAAGTCTTTTTAGCCAAATAAGTAAGTGTCATTCTTCAGAACAATAATGCTTTGAAATAGAAAGACCCTGATTATCCTATAATTTCTTGCTTTATTAGAGAACATAAAATTGAAAGAGCCTTACTTGATTTTGGAGCTAGTGTGAATTTACTTTCATATTCAGTATTTCAAAGTCTCAATCTAGGTGAGTTAAAACTAACATCTGTAACTCTTTTACTTGCTGATAGATTTGTAAAATTGCCTAGAAAAATAATTAAAGGAATGGATTGATGAAGCTATCTTTTAGAAATATGACATTGAAGATGAATATTTTTAACATTTGCAAGCAACCTGGAGATGATAATGATTTACAAGAAGTTGACTTTACTGAAAAATTAGTTCATGATCAATTTCAAACCACTTCCAATGAAATTGAGATTGATGAATCTAAAGATTTGCAAATGATTTATTCTTAGGAAGAAATCTCGGATGTTGATGCAGATCTTTTGTTAAGAGTGACAATAGATTCGACATTCGATTACATACCAATTAATGATTACATTCCTAACGAATCCTTACTTTCTCTATGTCCAATGCCTTGGTATGATAAAAATATCATTTTTTTTACTTCAAGAGATTTGCTAGCTCATTAAAGTACCTAAGAAAAAATAAAGTTTTTGAGCAACGTGCAAAACTTTTATTAGGATGACCCTTACTTATTCAAATATTATCCTGATCAAATATTTCAAAGATTCATTCCTGATAATGAGGTAAGCAGTGTCATTAAACTTTGTCATTCTGAAGCATATGGGAGTTATTTCTTGTAAAAAGCTATAAAAATCTTTAAAAATGAATTTTATTGGCCTATTATGTTCAAGGACTCATATGCATTTTATAAAGCTCATGAAAATTACCAAAAGTCATAATGTATTTCAAAATATAAGGAATCTTTAGATAACTTTTTATTGACTTTTAAGACATATCTTGGTGGAGATATGTATCATATAATTCATGATTTGTGGCTACTATTTCATAAAGAACATGCTCGACATAGTCTTGGAAATCTGACCAACAAAGACCCTATCTTGTTTTGTCTGGGGAGAGAGGGTAGTAGTTGACAAAAAAACAAAAAAACAACTCATTTTGTTTTCTATTTCATAAAGCATATGCAAAATTATTGTTACTAGGAAGTCATAATAAAAGAGCTTTTTTGTTAAAGTGTCTTTTGAGACGCATCTTAGTAACTATTATTAATGAGGTTTATCACACTACTTTTTGAAATATTCATGTTTACAAACTCTCGCATTGTTATCCCTTAATTCTATTCATATATTCATTTAACATGTATTTTTAAACCTTAATTTTCGCATACACACTTTAACATATAATTGTGGGTTGCAGATTGGATTATTATATTATTTATATTCTTTTGTTAAAGGTAACTACTAAGAAAAAGGGATAGTATATAAATTGCAAAAAAACAAAAAAAAATGATAATAAAAATATAGGTAAGTTTAATTTCGTAGCCTCCGTAACCTAAACAATTGAGCCCAAAATAGTATTTTAACACCTAATACCCTAAAGTCAATTGATTTGGGAGCTATTGGCCCAACGCTTGTTACATGGGTTGAGGATAAAAGGTTAAGAAAATCAAACATTGCACTATTTATATATCAATATCTGCAACTTGAGTTACTAAGCTCGTAGGGGTGTCTCAACACCTAATGTCCTAAGACCAACTAGTCTGGGAGTCATTAACTGAAAGTTTGTTACATATGTTAAAGATGCATGGTGTTTAAGTTATATGTATAAATATTAAAAAAAAAAGAAAAAAATAATAGTAATCCCAACTCAACGAAGTTAACCTTAAACATTAGAGCAAAAATTTTGTTGTCTTCCAAGAAAAGCCCCATTATTATATGTTGATATATTGAGTATAAAAGAAAGGTTTATTAATATGTTGTTAAGAGGTATTAAGAAGATATATAAATTTAATGAGAGTTTGTTTATCTAGATAGATTAATGGAAGTTGAATGATGAATACCTTGCTTTGTGGAATTTGCAAATTATTTTTCTATTTTAACGCTTTGATTACTAGGAACTAGTAATAAGCTGGTTGGGGTGTGTGATTAGTACTTAAAAGTGCGCTTTTATCAAGGTTTTATGTCATCATTTTGCACTTGAAGTATCAATAACTCCTTAACTAAAGCATGTTTTATAATAATATATCTAATAATATAAGATACCTTTAATTTGTGGTAAATGTTCATTTTAAATGCAGGCCTATCACATAAATAAAAGGATTGATTGATGAATTTAAGAACTAAAATTGAATGGACAAAGAGATGGCCAAACTTAGAAAAGAGATGTCGGTGCAATCCAAACCGGAACACTGTTCTGTAATTGGGTCATATCTAGAGCTATAGATCTTAGATTTAGGTCTACTTTATATGGATGGAAAGGTAAGACATAGGACTATAACTTTTATATGGAGCCCAAGACTTAAAAAGGTCATTTTCAAGTTCAAATTATAGCAATAATAAAAAAGTCCAAATCTATCTTCTAGCTCGAGCACTGTTCAGTGTTTGGCTCATATCTGGAGTTCTAGAAGTCTAAATAACCTGAATTGTTTACACAAGAAAGGTGAAATAATTTTCTACAACTTTCATGTTTTCAAGATAAGGATTGTCACCCAGTCATCAATTAGTCATTAAATCAATAGTTTCGTATTTTGGCCTATAAAAGGAGGCATTTGCCATGCATTTAGGCATATTGGCTTCCAGACCAAGATCATGTTCTTGCTTTCTTTCTTTGTATTTTTTGTAATGTTTATGCTTTGCTTTAATTAATATCAAGTTTATGCCTTTCATTTACTTTCATTTACTCAGTTAACTTTTATCTTATTTATGTTCTTATTTTGTTTATTTATTTTTCTTTATTTTATTATGCTCCACCTCTTAGAAGAAATCTTGAGGAAACATTGCATGCATTCATTGAAAAGCAAGAGACAATCAATACTCAACTTGCTCAAAACATGACATATTTTAAAGATACTCTTGCAAAATTAACATCTGCTCTCAGTTTCCAAAAGAAAGGTAAGTTTCCATCTCAACCACAACAAAATCCCAAGGGGCAATACAATGCAAATGCAAGTAGTTCTGGAAGCCAACACATGGATCAAGTCAAATCAGTCACTACTGTAGGGAGTGGTAAGGGTATTGAAAAACCCTATCTTGAACCTTATGAGAAAGATGATGAGTCAATCTCTGAGGGTAAGGAAGGGGTTAAATCTAAAAATTGCAAAGAAACGATTGATTCACCACCAGCACTTCTATTTCCTCATGCTATGACCAAAGAAAGAAAAGTCAATCACAACTCTAAAATTTTTGAAATTTTCAAACAGGTAAGAATCAATATACCTTTGCTAGATACTATTAAACAGGTTCCTTCCTATGCTAAATTTTTGAAAGATCTATGCATTGTGAAGAGGAAACTGAATGTGAAAAAGACAGCATTTTTAGTAGAATAAGTAAGTGTCATTCTTCAGAACAATAATGCTTTGAAATATAAAGACCCTGGTTGTCCTACAATTTCTTGCTTTATTGGAGAAAAAAAATATATGAAAGAGCCTTACTTGATCTTGGTGCTAGTGTCAATTTACTTCCATATTCAGTTTTTTAGAGTCTCAATCTAAGTGAGTTAAAACCAACTTCTATATCTCTTTTACTTGCAGATAGATCTGTAAAAGTGCCTAGAGGAATAATTGAAGATGTGTTAGTACAAGTCGATAAATTGATTTATCCTGTAGATTTTATTGTCTTGGACACATAACCTGTTGAAGCATGTAATTTATTTCCTGTTATTTTAGGACGTCCGTTTCTTACAACCTCTAACGCATTGATTAATTGTAGGAATGGACTGATGAAGCTATCACTTGGAAACATGACATTGGAGATGAATATTTTCAACATTTGCAAGCAACCTGGAGATGATAATGATTTACAAGAAGTAGTCATATTAACGAATTAGTTTATGATCAACTTGAATCTACTTTAAGTAAAAATGAGTTAGATGAATCTGAAGATTTGCAAATGATTTATTCTAAGGAAGAAATCATGGATGAAACAAGCCCCGAAAATGTTGATGCGAATCTTTTATCAATAGTGACAACAGATTCAACATCTGACATCACACCAATCGATGATTACTTTCCTAACGAATCCTTACTTTCTCTTAGTCCAATGCCTTGGTATTATAAAAATATCAATTTTCTTACTTTAGGAGATTTGTCAGCTAATTGGAGTACTCAAGACAAAGAAAAGTTTTTGAAAGAAGTGATGAATTTTTATTGTGATGACCCTAACTTATTTAAATATTGTCCTGATCAAATATTTCAAAGATTCATTCCCGACATTAAGGTAAGTAGTGTCATTAAACTTTTTCATTTTGAAGCATGTGGAAGTTATTTCTCGTAAAAAAAGACAACTGCAAAAATCTTTCAAAATGGATTTTATTAGCCCACCATATTCAAGGACACGCATGCATTCTGCAAAACTTGTGAAAATTGTCAAAAAGTTGATACTGGTAAAAAAGTTTTGTTTTATAATTCTCAACTCTATGCATTCCCTAGAGAGCTAAGACCAAGATGGAGCAATCCTTATGGGGCCTACGACATCGAGAATCCAAAGAATGACAATGTTTTCAAGGTAAATGGACATCGTCTAAAATTTTACTTTGAAAATTTTTCAGTTGAACATGACTCTATTGAATTGGGTGATCCTGTATATAAAGATTGATTTTTTTTTTTATGTTTCTTTTTGAGTGATTTTTGCTAGTTTCTCTCACCCCGGTCAAATGGAGGATAACGGTACTCCGTGACGTAAATCGGTTCTTTTAGTTTCCCAGAATAACTGATATCTGAGTATATATTTGTGCAATTCTTTGAATCTCTCTTCCAATTCTCATTTAAAAATGGACACTAGTCTTGAAAAATTAAAAAAGTATTTCCCCCCTCTGCCTCAAAATGCGATTAGAAAAATTTACTGTGCTAGATGTGCAAGATTGAGATTGTTAATGAATCATGGAATTCCTGAAGATATTCGCTGGTTGATTGAAGCAAAGGTTCGATTATCAGGTAAGTCCTCTAACTCCTTCATTTCACACATGCTTGGAAGAGGTAAAAGCACTTTTGTAAAGAACCGTCGTGCAAAACGACTGAAAGTCTGTCATCGATGTGCTAGATGGACTTGTAATGCACAATATCGTTCTTTAGGAATGGTATCTATAAACCGTGACTGAGTAAGGATGACCTGAGTAAGGAGTCTTTAGATAATCTTCTATTGACTCTTGAGACGCATCCTAGTGGAGATGTGCATTGTGTAATTCATGATTTATGGCCACTATTTTCATAAAGAACATGATCGACTTAGTCTTGGGAATCTGATTAAAAAAGACCTGTTTTGCCAGTTTTTAAGAAAACTAGATGGGAAGCCTATCCCTGACCCATAGAGGGCATTTAAGCCATTCTTGAACGTAAAACCAAGGGAAGATGTGAGCCACAATCACAACTACCTCTACATACACATGCTTTTTCAAAAGTAAATAAATAAATAAATAAATAAATAAATAAAGAGAGAGAGAGAGTGTGTGTATGAGACTCTAGCTGGCCTACATATATGTGTTATGATTGCCTTTCTAATTTCTCATCGATAAAACCCTTTCTTCCTTCCATTCATTTCTACTCAACTGCACATTCACCATAAACTCATAGGTTTGTTAAAGATGCATGATGTTTTTAAATTATATGTATATATATTAAAAAAAGAAAAGAAGACAACAATAATAATCCCAACCTAAGGAAGTTAATCTTAAATATTAGAACAAAAATTTTGTTTTCTTCCATGAAAAGCCCCATAACTATGTGTTGATATATTGAGCACAAAAGAAAGGTTTATGAATATCTTGTTAAGAGGTATTGAGCAAGTATATAAATTTAACGAGAGTTTGTTTATCTGGATAGATTAATAGATGTTAAATGATGAATACCTTGCTTTGTGGAATTTGCAAATTGTTTTTCTATTTTAATGCTTTGATTACTAGGGACTAGTAATAAGCTAGTTGGGGGGGGGGGTGTAATTAGTACTTAAAAGTGCATTTTTATCATGATTTTCTATCATTATTTTGCACTTGAAGTATCAATAACTCCTTAACTAAAACATGTTTTATAATAATATATCTAATAGTATAAAATACCTTTAATTTATGGTAAATGCTCATTTTAAATGTAGGCCTATCACATAAATGAAAGGATTGATTGATGGCTTTAAGAACTTAAATTGCAAGGGCAAAGAGATGACCAAACTTAGAAAAGAGATGTCGGTGCAATCCAAACCGGAACACTATTCGGTAATTGGGTCATATCTGGAGCTGTAGATCTTAGATTTAGGTCTACTTTATATGGATGGAAAGTTAAGACATAAGCCTACAACTTTCATATGGAGCCCAAGATTTGAAAAAGCCATTTTCAAGTCCAAATTATTGCAACAACAAAGAAGCCTGAAGTTGTCCTCCAGCCCGAGCACTGTTTAGTATTTTCACCATATCTGGAGTTCTAGAAGTCCTAATAAGCTGAATGTTTTACACAAGATAGTGGAGATAATTTCCTACAACTTTCATGTTTTTGAGTGACTTCACTTTTGACGTTATCAATGATGTTTTGGACAGACAAGAGAAGATAAGGATTGTCACCAAGTCAAGAGTTGGTCACCCACTCATCAATTAGTCATCAAATCAATAGTTCCCAATTTTGGCCTATAAAAGGAGGCATTTGCCATGCATTTAGGCATCTTGGTTTTCAGATCAAGATTATGCTCTTTCTTTCTCTCTTTGTATTTTTTGTAATTTTTATGCTTTGCTTTCATTAATATCAAGTTTATGCCTTTCATTTCCTTTCATTTACTTAGTTAACTTTAATCTTATTTATGTTCTTATTTTGTTTATTTATTTTTCTTTCTTTCATGATATCTAGCTAAGTTTATTATGTCAAGGTGAAAAGGTTACACTAATGGTGTTAGAATAAGTATAGTGTAAACTTAATATGGACTTTAATGTTTGATACTAATATGTTTTGTATTTGTTATCTTGTTCACTCTTTAATACTTTGCTTGTTAAATGAGTAATCTTGATTTATGTTGTATAACACTTGGTATAACAAATGCTTGGCACTTTCATAGCCCATATTGTATGGTATAACCAACACCTGAGCTATGAAAGGAACTTTATTTGTTGTTAACATAAGTTATAATCATGAATACTTGACGAGATTTACAAGTATTAGCATTAATCGAATAAGATGACTAATGTAATCATGTTAACAATCTATAATCTGATTGGAACCTCCTTTGTGTGTGGTTTTTAATTGAATAATAAGAGTTTATACTATACTTGTTTGACATACCATTAGTGGAACCTCTAACCTTGACATTTGTTATTATCATTGTTTAATTCTTACATTAATATTATATCTCCAAGTTCTCATCATCTTCTTCTTCTTCTCTTTCTTTATTATTATTATTATTATTATTATTATTATTATTAGCACTGCTGCTGCTACTACTATTACTACTACTACTACTACTACTACTAGTATTATTATTATTATTATTATTATTATTATTATTATTATTATTATTAGTAGTAGTAGTATAGTTGTTGATGTTATTGTTATTGTTATTGTTATTGTTATTATTATTGTTATTGCTATTATTGTTTTTTTTAATAATTTGTATAATTAATCTCTTTGTGGTTCGACTCTAGTCTTGTCAGGTTATTTATTACTTCGACACTCCTCGACTTGGGAGAAGACATCAATCTTTTAGTCATCTCAGTTATAGTAATAATAATAATAATAATAATAATAATAATAATAATAATAATAATAATAATAATAATAATAATAATGACACGACCAAAAGATTGATGTCTTCTCCCAAGTGTAGGAGTGTCGAAGTAATAAATAACCCGGCAAGACCGGGGTCGAACCATAGGGAGGTTAATTGTACAAATTATAAATAGCAATAATACAACAATAATAACAATAATAATAATAATAATGATAATAATAATAATAATAATAATAATAATAATAATAATAATAATAATAATAATAATAATAATAAAGAAAAAGAAGGAGAAGGAGAAGAAGAAGATGATAAGTTTGAGAAGGAATATTAATGTAACGATTAAACAATGATAATAATAAATGTCAAGGTTAGAGATTCCACTAATGGTATGTCAAACAAGTATAATATAAACTCTTATTATTCAATTGGAAACCACACATAAAGGAGGTTTCAATCAGATTATAGATTGTTAACATGATTACATTAGTCATCTTCTTCGATTAATGCTAATACTTGTAAATCTCGTCAAGCATTCATGATTATAACTTATGTTAACAACAAAACAACAAATCAAGTTCCTTTCATAGCTCAAGTGTTGGTTATACCATACAGTATGAACGAAGTGTTATACAACATAAATCAAGATTAATCATTTAACAAGCAAAGCATTAAAGAGTGAACAAGATAACAAATATAAAACATGTTAGTATCAAACATTAAAGTCCATATTAAGTTTACACTATACTTATTCTTACACCATTAATGTAACCTTTTCACCTTGACATAATAAACTTAGCTAGACATAATGAAAGAAAGAAAAATAAATAAACAAAATAAAAACATGAATAAGATTAAAGTTAACTAAGTAAGTGAAAGGAAATGAAAGACATAAACTTGATATTTATGAAAGCAAAGCATAAACATTACAAAAAATACAAAGAGAGAAAGGAAGAGCATGATCTTCATCTGGACACCAAGATGCCTAAATGCATGGCAAATGCCTTCTTTTATAGGCCAAAATTGGGAACTATTGATTTGATGACTAATTGATAAGTGGGTGACCAACTCTTGACTTGGTGACAATCTTTATTTTCTCTTGTCTGCCCAAAACATCATTGATAACGTCATAATTGGAGCCACTCGAAAACATGAAAGTTGTAGGAAATTATCTCCACTTTCTTGTGTAAAAACTTCAGCTCATTAGGACTTCTAGAACTCTAGATATGGCCAAAATACTGAACAGTGCTCGGGTTGGAGGATAGATTCAGACTTCTTTGTTGTTGCTACAATTTGGACTTGAAAATGGCCTTTTTAGATCTTGGGCTCCATATAAAAGTTGTAGGTCTTACCTTTCCATCCATATAAAGTGGACTTAAATCTGAGATCTATAGCTCCAGATATGACCTAATTACCGAATAGTATTCCAGTTTGGATTGCACCAACATCTCTTTTCTAAGTTTGGCCATCTCTTTATCCTTGCAATTTAAGTTCTTAAAGTCTTCAATCAATCCTTTCATTTATGTGATAGACCTGCATTTAAAATAAACATTTACCACAAACTAAAGGTATCTTATATTATTAGATATATTATTATAAAACATGGTTTAGTTAATGAGTTATTGATACTTCAAATGCAAAATGATGATATAAAACCATGATAAAAATGCACTTTTAAGTACTAATCACACCCCCCAACCAACTTATTACTAGTCCCTAGTAATCAAAGCGTTAAAATAGAAAAACAATTTGCAAATTCCACAAAGCAAGGTATTCATCATTTAACTTTCATTAATCTATCCAGACAAACAAATTCTCATTAAATTTATATATCTACTCAATACCTCTTAACAAGATATTAATAAACCTTTATTTTGTGCTCAATGTATCAACACATAATTATGGAGTTTTTCTTTGAAGAAAACAAAATTTTTGTTCTAATGTTTAAGGTTAATTTCCTTGGATTGGGATTATTATTTTTGTCTTCTTTTTTTAAAAAAAAAATATATATACATATAATTTAAAAACATCGTGCATCTTTAACCAATGTAACGAGCTTTCAGCTAATGACTCCCAAACTAATTGGTCTTAGGGCATGAGGTGTTAAGACACCCCTACGAGCTTAGTAACTCGGGTCGCAAATACTGATATGTAGATAGTGCAATGTTTGATTTCCTTAAGCATTTCTCCTCAACCCATGTAACAAGCGTTGGGCCAATAGCTCCCAAGTCAGTTGACTTTAGGGTATTAGGTGTTAAAACACCCCTTCGGGCTTAATTGCTTAGGTTAGGGAGGCTACGAAACAAAACTTATCTACATTTTTATTATTATCATTTTTTTCTTTTTCTTTTTTTAATTTATACAATCCCTTTCCCTTAGTTGTTACCTTTAAAAAAAAGAACATAAATAATGTAATAATCCAATATGCAACCCATAATCATATGTTAAAGTATGTGTGTGTAAATTAAGGTTTACGAATACATGTTAAATAAGTATATGAGCATAATTAAGTGATAACAATGCGAGAGTTTGTAAACCTGAATATTTCAAGAAGTATTATAATAGACCTTGTTAAGAATGGTTACTAAGATGCGTCTCAAGAGTTACTTTAACAAAAGAGCTCCTTTACTCTACCATCCTAGTAACAACAATTATGCACATGCTTTATGAAATGAAAAACAATTTTTTTTATCAACTACTACCTTCTCCCCCCAACCAAAACGAGACATTGTCTTCAATGTTCTAAGGTAGAAAGATAGAGTATAGAAGATATCACCTGAAATAACGAACACTGACAAACCTGAAACACACTGAAACAAAAATAAAAAATAACAAAACACAATAATAAAACCAAAAGACACAAACATTCACAAATGAAGGCTCAAATCCAATCTAAGCTTTTTATGGCTTTCCTTAGTTGACCAATTTATGCGACTCATGAAGGGATCAATTACAGGAATGAAAGATTGTAGTTGGTCAATCAATTATTCAGCAGTAGCAGCAGAGATTATGATTTGTCGTGTAGAAGATGTTAGAAATTCCTATTCCACAGCATGATCAAGAAAAGACAATAACTTATCATAATAACCATTAACATTTAACAAACCTATAGGTTTATGGTGAATATGCAATTGAGCCCAAGAGTAAATATGAAAGATCTATTCCAATGTGCCTAGACCACCTGGTAAAGCAATGAAGGCATCAACATGGTTAAACATTACATTCATTCGAGCCGACATTGTGGAGACCTGAAGTTCTTCTCCAATTGTTTTTCCAATGATGTCCCCTTGTGCTAAAGCTTCGGGGATGACCCCCAAAACTTGACTACCTCCTAAAAATGCAGCTATTGACACACCTCCCATTAACCCAAGATTGCCTCCCCCATACATTAAATGAATCTTTCCCTCAGCTAGCACTTGACCAAGATGATTTGCTGATTCTAAAAACTCATTTTCTTTCCTAGGACTAGATGCACCGAAAACACAAATATTTCTTATATGATGACATGAGGAACTTGTCATTTCTACACACTTCTATATTTGTTGAATGTATGAGTTGAGTAGAAATGAAAGGAAGGAAGAGACAGTTTTATCGATGAGAAATTAGAAAGGCAATCATAACACTTATATGTAGGCCAGCTGGAGTCTCACACACACACTCTCTCTCCTTTTATTTATTTATTTATTTACTTTTGAAAAAACGTGTGTATGTACAGGTAGTTGTGATTGTGGCTCACATCTTCCCTTGGTTTTACGTCCAAGAACGGCTTAAACACCCTCTATGGGTCGGGGATAGGCTTCTCATCCAGTTTTCTTAAAAACTGGCAAATAGGGTCTTTTTTAGTCAGATTCCCAAGACTAAGTCGATCATGTTCTTTATGAAATAGTGACCATAAATCATGAATTACACGATGCACATCTCCACTAGGATGCGTCTCAAGAGTCAATAGAAGATTATCTAAAGACTCCTTACTCAGGCCAGCCTTAATGAATTGTATTTTATCTTCACGGTTTATAGATACCATTCCTAAAGAACAACATTGTGTATTATAAGTCCATCTAGCATATTGATGACAGACTTTCAGTCGTTTTGCACGACGCTTTTTTGCAAAAGTGCTTTTACCTGTTCCAGGCATGTGTGAAATGAAAGAGTTAGAGGACTCACCTGATAATCAGACCTTTACTTCAATCAACCAACAAATATCTTCAGGAATTCCATGATTCATTAACAATCTCAATCTTGCACATCTAGTACGGTAAATTTTTGTAATCGCATTATGAGGCAGAGTGGGAAAATACTTTTTCATTTTTTCAAGATTAGTGTCCATTTTCAAATGAGAATTGGAAGAGAGATTCAAAGAATTACACAAATATATACACGGATATCAGTTATTATGGGAAACTGAAAGAACCGACTTAAGTCATGGAGTACCTGATTAGTACTTAAAAGTGCATTTTTATCATGGTTTTATATCATCATTTTGCACTTGAAGTATCAATAACTCCTTAACTAAACTATGTTTTATAGTAATGTATCTAATAATATAAGATACCTATAATTTGTGGTAAATGTCTATTTTTAATGCAGGCCTATCCCATAAATGAAAGGATTGATTGATGACTTGAAGAACATAAATTGCAAGGATAAAGAGATGACCAAACTTAGAAAAGAGATGTCGGTGCAATCCAAACCGGAACACTGTTCGGTAATTGGGTCATATCTAGAGCTATATATCTCAGATTTAGGTCCAATTTATATGGATGGAAAGGTAAGACATAGGCCTACAACTTTCATATGGAGCCCAAGATCTAAAAAGGCCATTATCAATTCCAAATTGTAGCAACAACAAAGAAGCCCGAATCTGTTTTCCAGCCCGAGCACTGTTCGGTATTTTGGCCATATCTGGAGTTCTAGAAGTCCAAATGAGCTGAATGTTTTACACAAGAAAGCTGAGACAATTGTCTACAACTTTCATGTTTACAACTAGCTCCAATTTTGACGTTATCAATGATGTTTTGGGCAGACAAGAGAAGATAAGGATTGTCACCAAGTCAAAAGTTGGCCACCCACTTATCAATTAGTCATCAAATCAATAGTTCCCAATTTTGGCCTATAAAAGGAGGCATTTGCCATGCATTTAGGCATCTTGGTTTCCAGATCAAGATCATGCTCTTCCTTTCTCTCTTTGTATTTTTTGTAATGTTTATGCTTTGCTTTTATTAATATTAAGTTTATGCCTTTCATTTCCTTTCCTTTACTTAGTTAACTTTTATGTTCTTATTTTGTTTATTTATTTTCCTTTCTTTCATTATGTCTAGCTAAGTTAATTATGTCAAGGTGAAAAGGTTACACTAATGGTGTAAGAATGAGTATAGTGTAAACTTAATATGGACTTTAATGTTTGATACTAACATGTTTTATATTTGTTATCTTGTTCACTCTTTAATACTTTGCTTGTTAAATGACTAATCTTGATTTATGTTGTATAACACTTGGTACAACAAATGCTTGGCACTTTCATAGCCCATAATGTATGGTATAACCAACACCTGAGCTATGAAAGGAACTTGATTTGTTGTTAACATAAGTTATAATCATGAATGCTTGACGAGATTTACAAGTATTAGCATTAATTGAATAAGATGACTAATGTAATCATGTTAACAATATATAATCTAATTGGAACCTCCTTTGTGTGTGGTTTCCAATTCAATAATAAGAGTTTATACTATACTTGTTTGATATACCATTAGTAGAACCTCTAACCTTGACATTTGTTATTATTATTGTTTAATCCTTACATTAATATTTCATCTCCAAGTTCTCATCATCTTCTTCTTCTTCTCTTTCTTTATTATTATTATTACTACTACTACTAGTATTACTACTACTACTACTACTACTACTACTACTACTACTACTATTATTATTAATAATATTATTGTTGTTATTGTTGTTGTTGTTGTTGTTGTTGTATTATTGTTATTTATAATTTGTACAGTTAACCTCCCTGTGGTTCGACCCCGGTCTTGCCGGGTTATTTATTACTTCGACACTCCTACACTTGGGAGAAGACATCAATCTTTTCGTCGTGTCAGTACCGTTATCCGCCATTTGACCGGGGTTAGAGAAACTAGCAAAAATCACTAAAAACAAAATAAAAAAAAATAAAAATCAATCTTTATATACAGGATCACCCAATTCAATAGGGTCATGTTCAACTAAAAAATTATCAAAGTAAACTTTCAGACAATGCCCATTTATCTTGAAAACATTGCTATTTGTTGGATTCTCGATGCTATAGGCCTTATATGGATACACATGTTTCACAATAAAAGGACCACTCCATCTTGATCTTAATTTTTCAGGAAATAAATGCGGTCGAGAATTATAAAGCAAGACTTTTTGACCAATATTGAATGTTTTTCTCAACAATAAATATTAAAAAGGAAATATTAAAAGATAATTATAACAAGTATGAATAAACAAAAGGCGGTAATACCGGCCAAGCACTTCAAACAATAAATATAAGAAAAATAATCATAATAAAACAACAAAATAAAAAGGAAATAAACAAGAGGCGGTAATACCGACCAAGCACTTTAGACAATAAATATAAGAAAAATAACAATAATAAACATTAAAAGATAATTATAGTAGGCATGAATAAAAAGGCGGTAATACCGGCCAAGCACTTCAAACAATAAATATATATATAAAAAAATAAGCATAACAAAACAACAAAATAAACTGAAATAAACAAGAGGCGGTAATACCGGCCAAACACTTTAGACAATAAATAAAAACAATATCAACAAAATAAAATGAAATAAACAAGAAAAATATTAGAAACTAATAAGAGTAGACAATAAAAGAAAAACAGTTGAACCAACCAAAATCCAACAATTAATAGTCCAGTCCACAGTCCAATATCCGAAACGTTAAGGTAAATTTTTTTTAGGCGGTAAAACTAGCCAATTGATTTTTTTATATGATTTTTTTTTAGTTTTCCAATAATCAAATCTAAATTTGTTACCTTTGCTTGCTAGCTCCCCGGCAACGGCGCCAAAATTGCTTGCTCGCTTTTTATGATCGGCTTGTTTTAACTCGCAAGTGCACGAGTGTGCGATGTAGCAATTAACTCGGTAAGATCGAGGTCATATCCACAGAGAGCTAGATCTGGAAATTAAGCTAAGTAACAAAAAAAACTCAAGAGAAATTAAATTAACAATAACTTGGTTGAAAATAATTGATGGATTTGTTTTCAAAGATAAAAAAAATGTAAATAGATTTTAAATGACAAGAAAAGTAAGTCTTGGTCCAAATCAATTTTAATGGTGATGTATTGGTGATTTCTTCAACATATATAAGATAACTCAACCTAATCTCAACGATGGTGATATTAGATCGGAAGATATTACAATGAAGATTAGAAAGATGAAGATTGATTATTGCTTAAGAATGAACAAGTACTTTCATATTAAGTAAGACATTGAATCAAGCAATCTCTATACCAAAACCAAAATTTTATGCATAAAAATTCAAGATTATAACATTACCTAAATGATTTCTAAAATTTCTTTACAATAATAAATCATTCATGAAGAAAATAAGAAGATAAACATTAAGATTCATTCATATCCTAAAGAACTCACCTCAATCACCATTATCCTTGATTTGGATCCAAGAAAGAGTTTAGCCAACCATGATTATATATAAGAACACTTCAATAAACATGAAAGAACTTGAATCCAGCTGAAAAAATAAGTTTTACAAACTAAAGAACCGAATTCTATAAAGAAGAACACAATACAATTTCAGAAAAAATTCGGACACAAATCTGACTCTAACTTTGGACAGCAATTCGACCCTCTTAGAAGCTTTTTTTGGAGAAGTCTATTAGAGACATATTTATAGGCAATTCTGTCACCTTTCCAGATCATTAAAGAACAGCTCATTTGGACACCTGAGTCAAAAGTTATGGGCAAAACACCGAAAGGTGTTCTGAAAAATCAAATCAAGACAGCTTTACAACTACTTTGGTGCACGTTTTTCTTCCTCATTTATGAGGTGTCTCCTTCTTCTTTTTGACCCAAAATAATGTTAAAATATCCCCTCCAGCTTTCCATCCATGTGCTTGCCTTCTTGGATCAATGGATTACCCAAAATAAATCAATTGTTATTTGTTATGTGGACATGTAAGATCATGGATTGTGTTTGGGTTGATTTGAAGGTTGATTTAGGGTTGATTTAGGGCTGATTTGGGGCTGATTTTTGGGCTGAATTTGAGCATCAAATAAGTATACAAATGTACTTATTATTTGGGCTAAGATTGACATTGAAACCTTGAGTGTTTAATGGTTGAAGTTTGCACACAACATAAGGCAAGTTTGGGCTTGAAATAAATCATATGATATTCTTTTCTAAAATTGGAATAGAATTGATTTTTGGGACAAATTTGGAGCACTTATTTGAACCAAGATTTGCTTCAATCTTCAACTAAATGTCTCTTCAATTCTTTGTTCTGAATTCCGACGTTGAATTTTCTGAATTAATTCATTTAAGCTCCAAAAACCTATCGAAACATTAAAACAAACTTCATTACTAAAAAACACATCAATTATTATAAAAACAACCAAATAAAAACAATAAATACATATGTAAAACAAGAGACTTAATGACACTTTTGATGCACAATCAATACATTATTATAAAACATATTTTAGTTAAGGAGTTATTGATACTTTAAGTGCAAAATGATGATATAAAACCATGATAAAAATGCACTTTTAAGTACTAATCACACCCCTCAACCAGCTTATTACTAGTCCCTAGTAATTAAAGCGTTAAAACAATTTGCAAATTTCACAAAGCAAGGTATTCATCATTTAACTTCCATTAATCTATCCAGATAAACAAACTCTCATTAAATTTATATATCTGCTCAATACCACTTAACAAGATATTAATAAACCTTTCTTTTGTGCTCAATGTATCAACACATAATTATGGGGCTTTTCTTGGAAGAAAACAAAATTTTTGTTCTAATGTTTAAGGTTAACTTCCTTGGGTTGGGATTACTATTTTTGTCTTTTTTTTTTTTTAACTCTATATACATATACTTTAAAAACATCATGCATCTTTAACCCATGTAACGAGCTTTCAGCTAATGACTCCCAGACCAGTTGGTCTTAGGGCATTAGGTGCTAAGACACCCCTACGAGCTTAGTAACTCGGGTCGCAGATACTGATATGTAGATAGTGCAATGTTTGATTGCCTTAAGCTTTTCTCCTCAACCCATGTAACAAGCGTTGGGCCAATAGCTCCCAAGTCAGTTGACTTTAGGGTATTAGGTGTTAAAACACCCCTTCGGGCTTAATTGCTTAGGTTAGGAAGGCTACGAAATCAAACTTATCTACATTTTTATTATCATCATTTTTTATTTTTATTTTTTTTCTTTTTTTTTCATGTTTTTTTTTTAATTATATACAATCCCTTTCCCTTACTTGTTACCTTTAACAAAAGAACATAAATAATGTAATAATCCAATATGCAACCCACAATCATATGTTAAAGTGTGTGTGTGTGTAAATTAAGGTTTAAAAATACATGTTAAATAAGTATATGAGCAGAATTAAGTGGTAACAATACGAGAGTTTGTAAACCTGAATATTTCAGGAAGTATTATAATAGACCTTGTTAAGAATGGTTACTAAGATGCGTCTCAAGAGTCACTTTAACAAAAGAACTCCTTTACTCTGCCATCCTAGTAACAACAATTATGCACATGCTTTATGAAATGAAAAACAATTTTTCTTTTTATCAACTACTACCCTCTCCCCCCAACCAAAACGAGACATTGTCCTCAATGTTCTAAGGTAGAAAGATAGAGTATAAAAGATATCACCTGAAATAACGAACACTGACAAAACCTGAAACACACTGAAACAAAAATAAGAAATAACAAAACATAATAAAACCAAAAGACACAAAAATTCACAAATGAAGGCTCAAATCCAATCTAAGCTTTTTACGGCTTTCCTTAGATGACCAATTTATGCGACTCATGGAAGGATCAATCACAGGAATGAAAGATTGTAGTTGGTCAATCAATTGTTCAGCAGTAGAAGCAGAGATTATGATTTGTCGTGCAGAAGATGTTAGAAATTCCTGTTCCACAGCATGATCAAGAAAAGACAACAACTTATCATAATAACCATTAACATTTAACAAACCTATGGGTTTATGGTGAATGTGCAATTGAGCCCAAGAGGAAATATGAAAGATCTCTTCCAATGTGCCTAGACCACCTGGTAAAGCAATGAAAGCATCAGCATGGTTAAACATTGCATTCATTCGAGCCGACATTGTGGAGACCTGAAGTTCCTCTCCAATTGTTTTTCCAATGATGTCCCCTTGTGCCAAAGCTTCAGGGACGATTCCTAAAACTTGACTACCTCCTAAAAATACAGCTATTGACACACCTCCCATTAACCCAAGACTGCCTCCCCCATACACTAAATGAATCTTTCTCTCAGCTAGCACCGGACCAAGATGATTTGCTGATTCTAAAAACTCCTTTTCTTTCCCAGGACTAGATCCACCGAAAACACAAATATTTCTTATTTGATGACTTGAGGAACTTGCCATTTCTACACACTTCTGTATTTGTTGAATGTATGGGTTGAGTAGAAATGAAAGGAAGGAAAATAGGGTTTTATAGATGAGAAAGTAGAAAGGCAATCATAACATCTATATGTAGGCCAGCTAGAGTCTCACACACTCTCTCTCTCTTTTTATTTATTTATTTATTTACTTTTGAAAAAAACATGTGTATGTACAGGTAGTTGTGATTGTGGCTCACATCTTCCCTTGGTTTTACGTCCAAGAACGGCTTAAACGCCCTCTATGGGTCGGGGATAGGCTTCCCATCCAGTTTTCTTAAAAACTGGCAAACAGGGTCTTTTTTAGTCAGATTCCCAAGACTAAGTCGATCATGTTCTTTATGAAATAGTGGCCATAAATCATGAATTGCACGATGCACATCTCCACTAGGATGCGTCTCAAGAGTCAATAGAAGATTATCTAAAGACTCCTTACTCAGGCCATCCTTAATGAATTGTATTTTATCTTCACGGTTTATAGATACCATTTCTAAAGAACGACATTGTGTATTACAAGTCCATCTAGCACAACGATGACAGACATCCAGTCGTTTTGCACGACGCTTCTTTGCAAAAGTGCTTTTACCTGTTCCAGGCATGTGTGAAATGAAGTTAGAGGACTCACCTGATAATCGGACCTTTGCTTCAATCAACCAGCGAATATCTTCAGGAATTCCATGATTCATTAACAATCTCAATCTTGCACATCTAGCACGGTAAATTTTTGTAATCGCATTCTGAGGCAGAGCGGGAAAATACTTTTTCAATTTTTCAAGATTAGTGTCCATTTTCAAATGAGAATTGGAAGAGAGATTCAAAGAATTGCATAGATATATACACAGATATCAGTAATTGTGGGAAACTGAAAGAACCGACTTAAGTCACGGAGTACCGTTATCCGCCATTTGACCGGGGTGAAAGAAACTTGCAAAAATCACTCAAAAAGAAACAAAAATAAAATAAAATAAAATAAAATAAAATCAATCTTTATATAAGAAACAAAAATAAAATAAAATAAAATAAAATAAAATCAATCTTTATATACAGGATCACCCAATTCAATAGAGTTATGTTCAACTGAAAAATTGTCAAAGTAAACTTTCAGACGATGTCCATTTACCTTGAAAACATTGTCATTCTTTGGATTCTCGATGTCATAGGCCCCATATGGATACACATGTTTCACAATAAAAGGACCGCTCCATCTTGATCTTAATTTTCCAGGAAATAAATGCAGTCGAGAATTATAAAGCAAGACTTTTTGACCAACATTGAAGGTTTTTCTCTGTATTTTCTTGTCATGAAATTCTTTTATTCTTGCTTTATGAATTCTTGAATTTTCATATGCATCATTTCTTATTTCCTCAAGCTCATTTATTTGTAATTTTCGCAGTTGACTAGCATTATCCAGATTTGAATTGAAAGTTTTAATAGCCCAATAAGCTTTATGTTCAAGTTCCACAGGCAAGTGGCAAGGTTTTCCATAGACTAGTCTATAAGGTGACATACCTAATGATGTTTTATAAGCAGTTCGATAAGCCCAAAGTGCATCATTAAGTCTTAAAGACCAGTCTTTCCTATTAGGGTTCACTGTTTTCTCCAAAATATGTTTGATCTCCCTATTAGCAAGCTCTACTTGTCCACTTGTTTGAGGGTGATAAGGGGTGGCAACTTTGTGTGTGATTCCATATTTCTTCATTAAAGACTCAAATGGCTTGTTGCAGAAATGTGTTCCACCATCACTTATTATGGCTCGAGGGACTCCAAATCGACTCAAAATATTTTCTTTCAAAAACTTTATCACTGTTTTGTGATCATTGTTTCGACTTGGAATTGCCTCTATCCATTTTGAAACATAATCTACTGCGACTAATATGTATAAGAAACCAAATGATGGAGGGAATGGGCCCATGAAATCTATACCCCAACAGTCAAAGATCTCAATGACAATAATAGGGTTTAAAGGCATCATGTGACGTTTTGAAATAGATCCCAACTTTTGATAATTTTCACAAGACTTGCAGAATGCATGTGAGTCTTTGAACATGGTGGGCCAGTAAAATCCACTTTGTAAGATTTTTGCAGTTGTCTTTCTTGATGAGAAATGGCCCCCACATGCCTTAGAATGACAAAATTTAATGACACTACTTACCTCATTGTCAAGAATGCATCTTCGAAATATTTGATCAGGACAATATTTGAATAAATAAGGATCATCCCAATAAAAGTTCTTCACTTCGTTCAAAAACTTTCTTTTATCTTGGGTATTCCAATGAGCTGGCAATTGTCCTGAAACAAGAAAATTGACAATATTAGCAAACCAAGGCATTGTAGAGACAGAAAGTAAAGATTCATCAGGAAAGTAGTCATCGATTGGTGTGATGTCAGTTTTCGAATCTGTTGTCAATCTTGACAAGTGATCTGCGACAACATTTTCGCTGCCTTTCTTATCTTTGATTGTGATATCAAATTCTTGAAGTAATAAAATCCACTGCACCAATCTAGCCTTGGAATCTTTCTTAGAAAGAAGATATTTCAATGCTGCATGATCACTAAAAACAACAACAGGTGAGCCAACAAGATAAGATCTGAATTTTTCACATGCAAATACTACTGCAAGTAATTCTTTTTCAGTGGTGGTATAATTCATTTGAGCACTATTTAAAGTTTTACTTGCATAGTAAATTACATAAGGTTTCTTATCTTTTCTTTGTCCCAAAACAGCACCTACGACATAATCACTAGCATCACACATTATTTCAAAAGGTAATGACCAATCGGGAGGTTGAATGATAGGAGCACAAGTAAGCAAATTTTTAAGTTTAACAAAGGCTTCTTCACAATGTTCAGTCCATTCAAAAATAGTATCCTTTGTTAGAAGGTTACTTAAAGGCTTAGATATTACACTAAAATCTTTGATGAACCTTCTATAAAAACCAGCATGTCCCAAGAATGATCTAACATCTTTAAGAGATTTTGGTGTTGGCAAGTTTGCAATTAACTCGATTTTAGATTTGTCAACCTCAATTCCTTTTGATGAAACAATGTGACCAAGTACAATGCCGTTTGTTACCATAAAATGACATTTTTCCCAATTCAGCACAAGATTCTTCTCTTCACACCTGGTTAAAACCTTTCCTAAATTAGTCAAACAATCATCAAATGAATTGCCAAAAACAGAAAAATCATCCATGAAAATCTCAAGAAAATGTTCAACCATATCGCTAAATATACTAAGCATGCATCTTTGAAATGTGGCTGGTGCATTACATAATCCAAAAGGCATCCTTCGATATGCAAAAGTACCAAATGGACATGTGAAAGTAGTTTTTTCTTGATCTTCCAATGCAATTTCAATTTGGTTGTAACCCGAATAGCCATCTAGGAAACAATAAAATTCATGACCTGCAACTCTTTCTAGGATTTGATCCATGAAAGGTAAAGGGAAATGATCTTTTCTAGTCATTGAATTAAGTTTCCTATAGTCAATGCACATGCGCCAACCAGTAACAGTTCTAGTGGGAATTAACTCATTGTTCTCATTTGTTATCACAGTGACTCCAGACTTCTTAGGTACAACTTGGGTAGGACTTACCCATTTGCTGTCAGAAATAGGATAAATGATTTCATTATCTAGAAGCTTAATGACTTCATTTTTCACTACTTCTTTCATATTAGGATTTAGCCTTCGTTGCATTTCTCTAGAGGGTTTAGCATTTTCCTCTAAATAAATTTTGTGTGTACAAATCAAAGGACTAATTCCTTTTATATCAGCTATGGTCCATCCTAATGCTTTTTTGTGCATTTTCAGAGTTTGTAATAACTTACCTTCTTGATGTGCATTAAGTTTGAAAGAGATTATTACCGGAAAAGTTTCATTTTCTCCCAAAAATGAGTATTTGAGATTGGATGGCAACGACTTCAAATCAGGTTTTGGTGGTTGAACACTTGAAGGTATGGACTTAATTGGTCGTGGTGGCAATTCCTCAATTTGTGGCCTCCAATTACTTGTCTTTGATTCTTCCTGAAAATAAATCATTTCCAAATCATCAGATTCATCAATCTCAATTTCATTGGAAGTGGTTGGAAATTGATCATGAATTAATTTTTCAGTAAAGTCCACTTCCTGTAAATCATTATCATCTCTAGGTTGCTTGCAAATGTTGAAAATATTCATCTCCAATGTCATGTTTCCAAATGATAGCTTCATCAGTCCATTCCTACAATTAATCAATGCATTAGAAGTTGCAAGAAATGGACGTCCTAAAATAACAGGAAATGAATTACATACTTCAACAGGTTGTGTGTCCAAGACAATAAAATCCACAGGATAAATGAATTTATCGACTTGTACTAACACATCTTCAATTATTCCTCTAGGCACTTTTAGAGATCTATCGGCAAGTAAAAGAGTTATAGAAGTTGGTTTTAACTCACCTAGATTGAGACTCTGAAAAACTGAATATGAAAGTAAATTCACACTAGCACCAAGATCAAGTAAGGCTCTTTCAATTTTATGCTCTCCAATAAAGCAAGAAATTGTAGGACAACCAGGGTCTTTATATTTCAAAGCATTATTGTTTTGAAGAATAGCACTTACTTGTTCGGCTAGAAAGGCTTTCTTTTTCACATTCAGTTTCCTCTTCACAGTGCAGAGATCTTTCAAAAATTTAGCATAGGAAGGAACCTGTTTAATTGCATCCAGCAAAGGTATATTGATCCTTACCTGTTTGAAAATTTCATAAATTTCAGAATTGTGATTGACTTTCCTTTGTTTGGTCATGGCTTGAGGAAATGGAAGTGCTGGCGGTGAATCAGTCGTTTCTTTGCAATTTTCAGATTCATCCCCTTCCTTACCCTCAGAGATTGATTCATCATCTTTCTCATAAGGTTCAAGAGAGGGTTTTTCAATAACCTTACCACTGCGCAGAGTAGTGACTGATTTGACTTGATCCATGTGTTGGCTTCCGGAACTACTTGCATTTGCATTGTATTGCCCTTTGGGATTTTGTTGTGTTTGAGATGGAAACTTACCTTTCTCTTGGAAACTGAGAGCAGATGTTAATTTAGCAAGAGTATCTTTAAAATCTGTCATGTTTTGAGCAAGTTGAGTATTGATTGTCTCTTGCTTTTCAATGAATGCATGCAATGTTTCCTCAAGATTTCTTCTAGGAGGTGCATATCCATGAGAATTTTGGAAATTATGGTGTGCTTGAAACGGTGGTTGTGAAGTTTGTGCATTGTTGTTCTCACTCTTCCAACTGAAATTTGGGTGATTCCTCCAACCAGGGTTGTATGTTTGGGAGTATGGGTTATGGTTGGCCCTTTGAAAACTGTTTAAAGCATGAGCTTGTTCATGGAGACATTCTTTAAAAGAAGGCAAGGTTGGACAATCGTTGGTTGAGTGTTCATTTGTTTCACAGATTTGACACACAATGTTTTCAACAGATTTTAATTGACCACTCTTTTTCAATTCTAGTGCCTCGACTTTTCTAGCTAAAGATGCAAATTTGGCTTGGAGGTCATGATCTTCCCTAAGGTTATACATACCTCCACTAGATGTATGAAGTTGAGTTTTACTCGGTGCCTCATATGTACCCGCAGTGTCCCAATTTTGAGCATTTTCAGCTAACAAGTCTAAGTACTCCATTGCTTCATCAGGGTCTTTATCTTCAAAAGTTCCATTGCACATCAATTCAACCATTTGCCTATCTTTAGGTGTTAACCCTTCATAGAAATGTAAAACCAATCTCCATGTTTCAAAACCATGATGAGGGCAAGTACTAAGCAAGTCTCGATACCTATCCCAACATTTGTAAAATGTTTCTCCTGGTTTTTGAGTGAAAGTGGTGATTTGTCTCTTGAAAGAGTTTGTTCTATGAGATGGGAAAAACTTCTTTAAAAATTGTTGTTGCATTTCATCCCAAGCACGAATGGATCCTGGTCTCAAATTTTGTAGCCATGTTTTAGCTTTATCTTTTAATGAAAAAGGAAAAAGCTTTAATCTGATGGTGTTCATGCTACAATTTAAATTATTATATGTGTTGCACACCTCCTCAAATTCCCTTAAATGCAAGTATGGATTTTCCAATTCTAAACCATGAAAAGAAGGTAAAAGTTGAATAATACCTGGTTTAAAATTAAAATGAGATGCATCGGGAGGAAAAACTATGCATGATGGTGCACTTGTTCTTGTGGGATTCATGTGGTCTCTAAGTGTTCTAGCACGGTTATTCTCATTATTTTCATTATGAAGTGATTGATTATCTTCTTCGGCCATATTTTCTGAAAATGATGAGGACACCCTACAAAGTCTACCACTTGATGTGCGTGACCACACTCTCATGCACGTGTAGGAATAAAATAAAAAAGAAGAAGAAAGCAAAAGGAGGAAGAAAACAAAATAAAAAGAAACAAAAGAAAAGAAACAAAAGAAAAGAAACAAAGTTATATACAAGAAAAGTGAAAAGAGAAAATAAAATAAATACTATAATTTATACAAGAACTTACCTCCCCGGCAACGGCGCCAAAAACTTGACACGACTAAAAGGTTGATGTCTTCTCCCAAGTGCAGGAGTGTCGAAGTAATAAATAACCCGGCAAGACCGGGGTCGAACCACAGGGAGGTTAATTGTACAAATTATAAACAATAATTATAAACAACAATAACAATAACAATAACAACAACAATAATAATAACAATAGTAGTAGTAGTAGTAGTAGTAGTAGTAATAATAATAATAATAATAATAATAATAATAATAATAATAATAATAATACTAGTAGTAGTAGTAGTAGTAGTAGTAGTAGTAGTAATAATAATAATAAAGAAAGAGAAGAAGAAGATGATGATGAGAACTTGGAGATGGAAAATTAATGTAAGGATTAAACAATAATAATAACAAATGTCAAGGTTAGAGGTTCCACTAATGGTATATCAAACAAGTATAGTATAAACTCTTATTATTGAATTGGAAACCACACACAAAGGAGGTTCCAATCAGATTATATATTGTTAACATGATTACATTAGTCATCTTATTCAATTAATGCTAATACTTGTAAATCTCGTCAAGCATTCATGATTATAACTTATGTTAACAACAAATCAAGTTCCTTTCATAGCTCAGGTGTCGGTTATACCATACATTATAGGCTATGAAAGTGCCAAGCATTTGTTGTACCAAGTGTTATACAACATAAATCAAGATTAGTCATTTAACAAGCAAAGTATTAAAGAGTGAACAAGATAACAAATATAAAACATGTTAGTATCAAACATTAAGGTCCATATTAAGTTTACACTATACTTATTCTTCCACCATTAGTGTAACCTTTTCACCTTGACATAATTAACTTAGCTAGACATAATGAAAGAAAGCAAAATAGATAAACAAAATAAGAACATAAAAGCTAACTAAGTAAAGGAAAGGAAATGAAAGGCATAAACTTGATATTAATGAAAGGAAAGCATAAACATTACAAAAAATACAAAGAGAGAAAGGAAGAGCATGATCTTGATCTGAACACCAAGATGCCTAAATGCATGGCAAATGCCTCCTTTTATAGGCCAAAATTGGGAACTATTGATTTGATGACTAATTGATAAGTGGGTGGCCAACTTTTGACTTGGTGACAATCCTTATCTTCTCTTGTCTGCCCAAAACGTCATTGATAACGTCAAAACTGGAGCCAGGTGCAAACATGAAAGTTGTAGGCAATTGTCTCAGCTTTCTTGTGTAAACAATTCAGCTCATTTGGACGTCTAGAACTCCAGATATGGCCAAAATACCGAACAGTGCTCGGGCTGGAAGACAGATTCGGGCTTCTTTGTTGTTGCTACAATTTGGACTTGATAATTGCCTTTTTAGATCTTGGGCTCCATATGAAAGTTGTAGGCCTATGTCTTACCTTTCCATCCATATAAATTGGACCTAAATCTGAGATCTGTAGCTCCAGATATGGCCCAATTACCGAACAGTGTTCCGGTTTGGATTGCACCGACATCTCTTCTCTAAGTTTGACCATCTCTTTATCCTTGCAATTTAAGTTCTTCAAGTCATCAATCAATCCTTTCATTTATGTGATAGACCTGCATTAAAAATAGACATTTACCACAAATTATAGGTATCTTATATTATTAGATACATTATTATAAAACATATTTTAGTTAAGGAGTTATTGATACTTTAAGTGCAAAATGATGATATAAAACCATGATAAAAATGCACTTTTAAGTACTAATCACGTATGAGTGGGTTTACTAACTAATTGGTCACAAATGGTCTTCAACTATTCAGTGATCAACCACTAAAGGTCAATACGAGGCCTACAAGGTGTGAAAATCATAGGGTAATACCATGTCACATCAAGATACTAACTGATTAGTACTTAAAAGTGTATTTTTATCATGGTTTTATATCATCATTTTGCACTTGAAGTATCAATAACTCCTTAACTAAAGCATGTTTTATAATAATATATCTAATAATATAAGATACCTTTAATTTGTGGTAAATGTTCATTTTAAATGCAGGCCTATCACATAAATGAAAGGATTGATTGATGACTTTAAGAACTTAAATTGGAAGGGCAAAGAGATGACCAAAATTAGAAAAGAGATGTCGGTGCAATCCAAACCAGAATACTGTTCGGTAATTGGGTCATATTTGGAGCTATAGATCTCAGATTTAGGTCTACTTTATATGGATGGAAAGGTAAGACAAAGGCCTATAACTTTCATATGGAGCCCAAGATCTAAAAAGGCTATTTTCAAGTCCAAATTATACTAACAACAAAGAAGCTCGAATCTGTCCTCCAACCCAAGCACTGTTAGTATTTTAGCCATGTGTGGAGTTTTAGAAGTCCAAATGAGCTGAATGTTTTACACAAGATAGTTGAGACAATTGCCTACAACTTTCATGTTTTTGTATGGCTCCAATTTTGACGTTATCAATGATGTTTTGGGAGACAAGAGAAGATAAAGATTATCATCAAGTCAAGAGTTGGCCACCCAGTTATCAATTAGTCATCAAATCAATAGTTTTCAATTTTGGCCTATAAAAGGAGGCATTTGCCATGCATTTAGGCATTGATTAGTACTTAAAAGTGCATTTTTATCATGGTTTTATATCATCATTTTAACTTGAAGTATCAATAACTCCTTAACTAAAATATGTTTTATAATAATGTATCTAATAATATAAGATACCTATAATTTATGGTAAATGTCTATTTTTAATGCAGGCATATCACATAAATGAAAGGATTAATTGATGACTTGAAGAACTTAAATTGCAAGGATAAAGAGATGGCCAAACTTAGAAAAGAGATGTCGGTGCAATTCAAACCGGAACACTGTTCGGTAATTGGGTCATATCTGGAGCTATATATCTCAGATTTAGGTCCAATTTATATGGATGGAAAGGTAAGACATAGGCCTACAACTTTCATAGGAGCCCAAGATCTAAAAAGGCCATTTGCAAGTCCAAATTGTAGCAACAACAAAGAAGCCCGAATCTATCTTTCAGCCCGAGCACTGTTCGGTATTTTGGCCATATCTGGAGTTCTAGAAGTTCAAATGCGCTGAATGTTTTACACAAGAAAGCTGAGAGAATTGCCTACAACTTTCATGTTTGCAACTGGCTTCAATTTTGATGTTATGAATGACGTTTTGGGCAGACAAGAGAAGATAAGGATTGTTACCAAGTCAAAAGTTGGCCACCCACTCATCAATTAGTCATCAAATCAATAGTTCCCAATTTTGGCCTATAAAAGGAGGCATTTGCCATGCATTTAGGCATCTTGGTTTCCAGATCAAGATCATGCTCTTCCTTTCTCTCTTTGTATTCTTTGTAATATTTATGCTTTGCTTTCATTAATATCAAGTTTATGCCTTTCCTTTCCTTTCCTTTACTTAGTTAACTTTTATGTTCTTATTTTGTTTATCTATTTTTCTTTCTTTCATTATGTCTAGCTAAGTTAATTATGTCAAGGTGAAAAGGTTATACTAATGGTGTGAGAATAAGTATAATGTAAACTTAATATGGACCTTAATGTTTGATACTAACATGTTTTATATTTGTTATCTTGTTCACTCTTTAATACTTTGCTTGTTAAATGACTAATCTTGATTTATGTTGTATAACACTTGGTACAACAAATGCTTGGCACTTTCATAGCCCATAATGTATGGTATAACCGACACCTAAGCTATGAAAGGAACTTGATTTGTTGTTAACATAAGTTATAATCATGAATGCTTGACGAGATTTACAAGTATTAGCATTAATTGAATAAGATGACTAATGTAATCATGTTAACAATATATAATCTGATTGGAACCTCTGTGTGTGGTTTCCAATTCAATAATAAGAGTTTATACTATACTTGTTTGATATACCATTAGTGGAATCTCTAACCTTGACATTTGTTATTATCATTGTTTAATTGTTACATTAATATTTCATCTCAAAGTTCTCATCATCATCATCTTCTTCTTCTTCTCTTTCTTTATTATTATTATTATTACTACTACTACTACTACTACTACTACTACTACTACTACTACTACTAGTATTATTATTATTATTATTATTATAGTTGTTGTTGTTATTGTTATTGTTGTTGTTATTATTGCTATTATTGTTGTTGTATTATTGTTATTTATAATTTGTACAATTAACCTCCCTGTGGTTCGACCCCGGTCTTACCGGGTTATTTATTACTTCGACACTCCTGCACTTGGGAGAAGACATCAACCTTTTAGTCGTGTCAGGCATCTTGATTTTCAGATCAAGATCATGCTTTTGCTTTCTCTCTTTGTATTTTTTGTAATGTTTATGCTTTGCTTTTATTAATATCAAGTTTATACCTTTTATTTCCTTTCATTTACTTAGTTAACTTTCATCTTATTTATGTTCTTATTTTGTTTATTTATTTTTGTTTCTTTCATTATGTCTAGCTAAATTTATTATGTCAAGGTAAAAAGGTTACACTAATGGTGTAAGAATAAGTATAGTGTAAACTTAATATAGACTTTAATGTTTGATACTAACATGTTTTGTATTTGTTATCTTATTCACTCTTTAATACTTTGCTTGTTAAATGACTAATCTTGATTTGTGTTGTATAACACTTGGTACAACAAATGCTTGGCACTTTCATAGGTCATACTGTATGGTATAACCGACACCTGAGCTATGAAAGGAACTTGATTTGTTGTTAACATAAGTTATAATCATGAATGCTTGATGAGATTTACAAGTATTAGCATTAATCGAATAAGATGACTAATGTAATCATATTAACAATCTATAATCTGATTGGAACCTCCTTTGTGTGTGGTTTTCAATCGAATAATAAGAGTTTATACTATACTTGTTTGACATACCATTAGTGGAACTTCTAACCTTGACATTTGTTATTATCATTGTTTAATCGTTACGTTAATATTCTATCTCAAAGTTCTCATCATCTTCTTCTTTTTCACCTTCTTTTTCTTTACTACTACTACTACTACTACTACTACTACTATTATTATTATTATTATTATTATTATTATTATTATTATTATTATTACTACTATTATTGTTGTTGTTGTTGTTGTTGTTATTGTTGTTGTATTATTGTTATTTATAATTTGTACAATTAACCTCCCTGTGGTTCGACCCCGGTCTTGCCGGGTTATTTATTACTTCGACACTCCTACACTTGGGAGAAGACATCAATCTTTTGGTCGTGTCAAGTTTTTGGCGCCGTTGCTAGGGAGGTAAGTTGTATAAATTATAGTAGTTATTTTATTTTCTCTTTTCACTTTTCTTGTATATAACTTTGTTTCTTTTCTCTTGTTTCTTCTTCTTTTGTTTTCTTATTCTTTTTATTCTATTCCTACACGTGCATGAGAGTGTGGTCATGTACATCAAGTGGTAGACTTTGTTGGATATCCTTATCATTTTCAGAAAATATGGTTAAAGAAGATAATCAATCACTTCATAATGAGAATAATGAGAATAACCGTGTCAGAACAGTTAGAGACCACATGAATCCTACAAGAACAAGTGCACCATCATGCATAGTTTTTGCTCCCGATGCATCTCATTTTAATTTTAAGCCAGACATTATTCAACTTTTACCTTCTTTTCATGGCGTAGAATTGGAAAATCCATACTTGCATTTAAAGGAATTTGAGGAGGTTTGCAACACATATAATAATTTAAATTGTAGTATGAACACCATTAGATTAAAACTTTTTCCTTTTTCATTAAAAGATAAAGCTAAAACATGGCTACAAAATTTGAAACCTGGATCCATTCGTGCTTGGGATGAAATGCAACAACAATTTTTGAAGAAGTTTTTTCCATCTCACATAACAAACTCTTTCAAAAGACAAATCACTACTTTCACTAAAAAATCCCAAGGGGCAATACAATGCAAATGCAAGTAGTTCCGGAAGCCAACACATGGATCAAGTCAAATTAGTCACTACTCTACGCAGTGGTAAGGTTATTCAAAAACCATCTCTTGAACCTTATGAGAAAGATGATGAGTTAATCTTTGTGGGTAAGGAAGGGGTTGAATCTGAAAATTGCAAAGAAAAGACTGATTCTCCGCCAGCACTTCCATTTCCTCATGCCATAACCAAACAAAGAAAAGTCAATCACAACTCTGAAATTTTTGAAATTTTCAAAGTGGTAAGGATCAATATACCTTTGTTGGATGTTATTAAACAGGTTCCTTCCTATGCTAAATTTTTAAAAGATCTATGCACTGTGAAGAGAAAACTGAATGTGAAAAAGAAAGCCTTGCAAAAGAACAGCTAATTTGGACACCTGAGTCAAAAGTTATGGGTAAAACACCGAAAGGTATTCTGAAAAATCAAATCAGGACAGCTTTGCAAATACTTTGGTGCACGTTTTTCTTCCTCATTTATGAGTTGTCTCCTTATTCTTTTTGACCCAAAATAATGTAAAAATATCCCCTCTAGCTTTCCATCCATGTATTTGCCTTCTTGGATCAATGGATTACCCAAAATAAATCAATTATTATTTGTTGTGTGAAGATGTAAGATCATGGATTGTGTTTGGGCTGATTTGAAGGTTGATTTGGGGTTGATTTAGGGCTGATTTGGGGTTGATTTTGGGCTGAATTTGAGCATCAAATAAGTATACAAATGTACTTATTATTTGGGCTAAGATTGACATTGAAACCTTGAGTGTTTAATGGTTGAAGTTTGCACACAACATAAGGCAAGTTTGGGCTTGAAATAGATCATATGATATTCTTTTCTAGAATTGGAATAGAATTGATTTTTGGGACAAATTTGGAGCACTTATTTGAACCAAGATTTGCTTCAATCTTCAACTAAATATTTCTTCAATTGTTTGTTCTAAATTCCGACGTTGAAGATTCTGAATTAATTCATTTAAGCTCCAAAAACCTATCGAAACATTAAAATAAACTTCATTACTAAAAAACACATCAATTATTATAAAAACAACAAAATAAAAACAATAAATACATATATAAAATAAGAGACTTAATGATACTTTTGATACACAATCACACCCCCCAACTTAGATTTTGCTAATCCTCAAGCAAAACAAAACATAAAACCTTTGAAATGAAAATAATAATAATAACAACCATAATCAGGCTCGATTCATCACACTTGAAGGACTTATCATGCAAACATTGGTATCTTTAACTTAGTGTACACAATAGCAAATAAAGAAAAATAAGCATGCTTACATTCTCTAAATCAAACATCCATACAAAATTTCCAAATTCAGTCATATTTATTGTGCAACCGACATAATTGATTCATACAAAAACTCAATTTGTAATCTTCCCTTCTCACCAACACAAACAAGGTAGCAAACTAGAGAAATATCTATATATTTTTTCTTTTCTTTTCTTTTAAGATATGATTTATTCTTTGTCTTTAAGTAGTCACGTTTCTTTTGACGCGAATATAAACATTTATGATGAATGCACCCGATTACTCACAAAGTCTCAAACTTAAAGTGCTTTGCATATTCATATTTCAAGCTGCCGTTTGACGTAAAGATAAATATTTGTGATGAATACCCCTAGTTACTGAGCAACTTAAAACATTGGAGTAGATAGAACTTTGTACATATTTATTTATTTATTTATTTATGTAATAATTATTACTCTATTTACTTAAACCTTGTTTAGGACCGATCAAAAGGGATAATCACAAGTAAAGCATCATCTCATCTTTTATGCATATTCACACAACTCACACAACTTTTACAAGGAAAGATGTACTTTAATAATCTTAAAAAAAAAGTATGCTATATCTTGCTTTATAAGATATTATCTATCCTAAATTAAAGCATGCAATGTTCAACATAATAACAAATCCAAAAATGTAATGATGATCCTAAACAAGTCTCATTCACATACAAATGCAAGTTTTTTTTTAACAAGCATGGTTATCTCAAGCATTCAACATAATGAAATATCTAAAATTAAGTTTTACATTATCCTCAATGTAAAAGAGAAAGAGAAGAAAAGTATAAAGATTAGAAAATTGTTACTCCCCTTCTGTTTTCAAGGATGAATGTCTGATTGAATTGGGCATGAGCTGACTTCTTGCTTGAATTTTTTTTTAACCTGCATATCACAACTAAAAGAAAACATTGATGTTTTTTTTTTTGAAAATAAAGAACCTCTCCACCCCCAACTTAAAATAATGCATTGTCCTGAATGCATGAACAAGAAAATATAAGAGATGGAAGAAAGAAGAAATAAATGAAAATAAAAATAAAATAAAATAAAAATAAAAACTCATTACTTCTAATACTACAATGGTATTGGATCTTCAAGATTCAATGTCTCAACTTCAGCCACAACATTTTTAAGATAAAGTTTCAATCGATGACCATTTACTTTGAAAATATTTTCATTCTTGGGATTCTCTACCTCAAATGCACCATGCTCAGAGATGGATTTAATCACAAATGGACCAATCCATTTTGTCCTCAACTTCCCAGGAAAGAGATGTAATCATGAATTATACAAGAGAACCTTTTGACCAACATGAAACGATTTTCTAAGAATATGTTTATGATGCAAAGTTTTCATCTTATGTTTTGAAATTTATGCATTTTCAAATGCATCATTTCTCAGCTCCTCTAATTCATCCAATTGAAGCTTTCTATTTTTGTCAACCTTGTTTTCATTATCATTGAATTGCCGGGTGGCCCAATATGCACGGTGCTCAATCTCAACAGGGAGACGACAAGGCTTTCCATAAACTAGCCTATAAGGAGACATTCCTAAAGAGGTCTTATAAGTAGTGCGATATACCCACAAAGCATTAACTAGTCGTAGGGACCAATCTTTATGGTTTGGATTGACTGTTTTCTCTAAAATTTTCTTGATCTCCCTATTTGCCAACTCAGCTTGGCCACTAGTCTGTGGGTGATAGGGGGTACCGACCTTGTGAATTACACCATATTTTCTCATCAAAATCCCAATGGGCTTGTTACAAAAATGTTTTCCCCCATCACTAATCATAGCCCGGGGCATGCCAAAACGAGAGAAAACATTTTCTTTCAAGAATTTGACCACAACTCGATGGTCATTGGTTCGAGATGCAATGGCCTCCACCCATTTAGACACATAATCAATAGCTACAAGGATGAATTGGTAACCAAATGAACTTGGAAAAGGTCCCATGAAATCAATCCCCCAACAATCAAATATTTCCAAAACAAGAATGGGGTTAAGGGGCATCATGTTACGCCTAGTGAGGCTACCTAGTCGTTGGCATCGGTCACATGCAACACAGAAGGCATGAACATCTTTAAACATGGTAGGCTAATAAAAACCACACTGCAAGATTTTGGCAATGGTTTTCTTGGAAGAGAAATGCTCACCACAGGCTAATGCATGTCAAAAATTAATGACCCTTGGAATTTCATGATCAGGGATGCATCACCTAATAATTTGGTCAGGACACTATTTAAATAGGTAGGGGTCATCCCAAAAAAAAGGTGCGAACATTGCGCAAGAATTTTTGTTTGTCAAGTTTAGACCAATGAGAAGGAATCTGACTTGTGGCTAGGTAATTTGTTATGTCAGCATACCATGGAGAACCAATATAGGAGATAGTACCTGCACAAAATAAATTTTCATCAGCAAAGAGTTCATTTATTAGAGATTCATCAATTATGGTCTCATAGCTTGAAAGACGAGACAAATGATGAGCCACTACATTCTCTACTCCCTTTTTATCTCGAATTTCAAGGTTAAACTCTTGGAGTAGGAGGATCCATCGAATCAAACGTGGTTTGGAATCTTGTTTTGTGAGAAAATATTTCAATGCTGCATGATCAGTGAAAACAATAGCAAGAGATCCAACCAAATAAGACCTAAACTTGTCTAATGCAAAGACCACAGCTAAGAGTTCTTTTTTAGTTGTAGTGTAATTCAATTTAGCATCATTCAAAGTCTTGCTAGCATAATATATGACATGAGGTTTCTTGTCTTTTCTTTGCCCTAAAACAGCCCCAACCGCAAAATCACTAGCATCACACATCAGTTCAAATGGTAAAGACCAATCAGGAGCTTGCATGATTGGTGTAGTCAGGAGCTTGCATGATTGGTGTAGTTGTCAACAACCCTTTAAGCTTTTCAAAAGCTTCTTGACATTTTGATGTCCAATCAAATTGGACATCTTGTGACAACAAGTTACACAATGGTTTGGCAATGGTACTAAAAGAATGAATGAATCTTCGATAAAAACCAGCATGTCCTAAAAAGGATCTCACATCTTTCACAGTCCTAGGGGTAGGTAATTTTTGAATGATTTCCACTTTTGACTTATCTACCTCCATTCCTTTTGAAGAGACAATGTGACCTAAGACAATGCCATGTGTCACCATAAAATGACACTTCTCCTAATTGAGTACAAGATTGTTCTCTTCACATCTTTCAACGACTTTTTCTAAATGCATTAGACACAACTCATAAGAATCCCCATAAACTGAAAAATCATCCATGAAAACTTCCAAAAAATTTTCCACCATGTCACTAAAGATACTCATCATACACCTTTGAAAAGTGGCTGGTGCATTACACAAACCAAAAGGCATTCTTCTATAAGCATAGGTACCGAAAGGACAAGTGAAAGTCGTTTTTTTTGGTCTTCTAAAGAAATCTCAATTTAGTTATAACCTGAGTATCCATCAAGAAAATAATAGAAAGCTCTTCCAGCTACTTTTTCAAGCACTTGGTCTAAAAATGGAAGCGGAAAATGGTCCTTCCTAGTCACCATGTTCAATTTACGATAATCAATGCACATACGCCATCCAGTTTGGATTCTAGTTGGTACTAGTTCATTATTTTCATTCTTCACTACCGTGAGTCCAGATTTTTTTGGGACAACTTGGGTTTTACTAACCTATTTTGAGTTTGCAATAGGGTAAATGATACCTGCATCAAGTAGCTTAAGCACTTCACCTCTCACTACTTCCTTCATGTTTGGGTTCAATCGTCTTTGCATTTGCCTCACAGATTTAGCCTCTTCTTCAAGATAGATTCTATGTGTACATAAAAGAGGGCTAATTCCTTTCAAGTCAGTAATTTTCCACCCAATTGCTTTCTTGTGTTTTCTCACCACTCTCAAAAGTTTTTGTTCTTGCTCTATGCTAAGTTTTGATGAGATCACAATAGGATATGATTCATCTTCCCCTAGAAATGCATATTTAAGATCACTCGGTAAAGGCTTTCTTTCTAGTTTATAAGGCTGGATAAGAGATGCCTCAACTTTCACATGGGGTGAAATCAAAGGCTCAAGTGATGGGGTCCATTGACCTATTGACATAATAGACATTGGATCTAGATAAGTCTCGAGTTCTCTTACTTCCTCATTAATATATTCCAAAGAACAAAATCTTTCATCATAAATTAAAGTTCTCTCCAATGGATCCTTGATCCACACTCTCTCAAAGTGTTCTTGATAAACTGTTTGGATCAAATCTACCTCTCTAATGTCCTCATGTTCCTCAATTTGTTTCGAGACATTGAATATGTTCATCTCCACAGTCATATTCCCAAAAGACAATTTCATCACCCCATTCCTACAGTTAATTAAGGCATTGGATGTAGCTAGGAAAGGTCTCCCTAAGATGACTGGGATGGGAGCATTAGAACCTTGAATTGGTGCGGTGTCTAACACTACAAAATCAATAGGAAAGTAGAATTTATCTACTTGGACCAACACATCCTCAACAATACCCCTAAGAATCTTGATTGACCTATCAGCTAATTGAAGGGTGATTCGAGTAGGCTTGATTTCTCCTAAACCTAATTGTTCATAAACTGTGTAGGGTATTAAATTCACACTTGCTCCTAAATCCAACAAAACTTGATTTATCTTATGACTTCCAATAATACATGAATTGGTAGCACAACCAGGATCTTTGTATTTGGGAGGGGTCTTAAACTGGATGATGGCACTAGCATGTTCAGTCAGAAAGGCTCTTTCTTTCACATTCAATCTCTTTTTGACTGTGCATAAATCCGTAAGAAACTTTGCATAAGATGGAACTTGTTTAATTGCATCAAGGAGTGGAATATTGACTTTCACTTGTTTGAACAATTCATAGATTTCTGAGTTCATAAGATCTTGTTTAGGTTTCCCTAACCTTTGTGGAAATGGTGCTCTAGGAACAAATTCTAAATCACTCACTTTGACTTTAATTTTTCTTGAATCATCTACTTTCTCACTTATCTCTTTCTCATTTAACTCACCTTCTTTATCACTCAAACTCTCATTTGTCACTTGTGTTTTGATTCCCTCTTCACTTTCCCTAGATTTCTCCTCCACAATACCTTTAGGAATCCTAAAACCTATACTTTTGTCAACAAGCTTTCCACTTCTAAGGGTAGTGATGGCTTGGACTTGTTCATGGTTTGAAGGTTCACTAGGTGAGGATTCACTCATGTGTACCTGACCTCTAGGATTGGGCATTGGTTGAGCTGGGATTTTTCCCTTCTCTTGAATGCTTAATGATTGAGTCAACTTAGCTAGTTGACTTCGAATGTCATCTAAGGTCCTATTGGTCTGGTCTTGGAATTTGTAAGCTTGGTTGTTGATTCCTTCTTGCGTTTGCATGATTTGTTGAAGAGTATCCTCTAAGGATCTCTTATGAGGTGGTTGGTATGTGTTATGTGTGGGAGCATGAAATGGTTGGGGTGGAGGTTGAAATGTTTGAGGTACTGAAGAGCCCTCATTTCTCCATCCAAAATTTGGGTGGTTCCTCCATCTAGGATTATAGGTCTCAGAGTAGGGATTGCCTACTTGGTTTGGAAATGGCTTTCTAACATTACTTGAATCAGAAGTTTGGCCATATAGCACTTCTTTGAAGGCTGGAATGGTAGGACTCTCAGTTGTCCTATGCCCTTTGCTCTCACAAACAACACAGCTTTCCTCTTGTTGTTCACTTATGACATGCATTTTTTTAATCTTAAGAGACTCTACTTTCCTAGCCAATGAGGTTAATCTAGCATTGAGGTCATCAATCTCTTTCAATTGAAACTTCCCACTTGAATGCGAAATGGTGTTTCTAGACTCAATATGAATTGGGAGAGAAGTCTCCCATTGCTTTGTGTTTTCAACCAATTGATCAAAAAAATCAAAGGTCTCACTTGGTTCTTTGTCATAAAACTCACCATTACACATGGTTGACACTAGCTTTTTAAAATCTGCAGTAAAAGAGTCATAAAAGAAACTCACTAACCTCCATATCTCAAAACCATGGTGAGGGCATGCATTTAACAAGTCTTTGAACCTTTCCTAAGCTTGGTGAAATGACTCATTGGGATTATAAGGAAAATTCATCATTTGACGTTGTAAGGCTGCTGTCCTATGAGTGGGGAAGTATTTTTTCAAAAATTCAGCTTGCATTTCTCTCCATGTACCTATAGACCTAGGACACAAGGAGTTTAGCCAAAGCTTGGCTTTATCCTTTAGAGAGAATGGGAACAATTTAAGTCGAATGGTTTCCTCGGTGCATGTTCTATCAATAAAAGTATTACATACCTCTTCAAAGTCTTTAATATGTATGTATGGATTTTCAGAATTCATACCATGAAATATGGGAAGAAGTTGAATCATGCCCAGTTTCAAATTGAAAGTTTGTTGGTTAAGAGGTAAGATAATACACGAAGGTGTACTTTGTCTAACTGGGTGAAGATACTCTCTAAGAGTTCGAAAATTAGGTTGATCATTGAATTGTGGAGGTCCATTACCTTGAACACTTCCTTCACCCTCTACATCTTCAACATTAGCCATGATAAAATAATAATAATAATATAACAATTATATGAATATGAAAGGAAAGGAAAGAAAAGAAAAAAAAATTGCAAATAAAAGTAATAGCTCAAAAATAAAAATACAACAAATTAAGAAATTCACTCTCCAACTAATAAGAACTATTAACAACAATAAACATTAAAAGATAATTATAACAAACTTGAATAAAAAGGCGGTAATACCGGCCAAGCACTTCAAATAATAAATATAAGAAAAATAATCATAACAAAACAACAAAATAAAATGAAATAAACAAGAGGCGGTAATACCGACCAAACACTTCAAACAATAAATATAAGAAAAATAATCATAACAAAACAACAAAATAAACTAAAATAAACAAGAGGCGGTAATACCAACCCAGCACTTTATAAGAAAAATAACAACAATAAACATTAAAAGATAATTATAACAAGCATGAATAAAAAGGCGGTAATACCGGCCAAGCACTTTAGACAATAAATAAAAACAATATCAACAAAATAAAATGAAATAAACATGAAAAATATTAGAAACTAATAAGAATAGACAATAAAAAAAAATGGTTGAACCAACCAAAATCCAACAATTAATAGTCCAGTTCACAGTCCAATATCCAAAACGTTAAGGTCAATTTTTCTTTTAGGCGGTAAAACCAGCCACTTGATTTGTTTTTCAATTTTTTTTTAGGCGGTAAAACCAGCCAATTGAATTTTTTTTATATGATTTTTTTTAGTTTTCCAATAATCAAATCTAAATTTGTTACCTTTGCTTGCTAGCTCCTCGGTAACGGCGCCAAAATTGCTTGATCGCTTTTTATGATCGGCTTGTTTTAACTCGCAAGTGCACGAGTGTGCGATGTAGCAATTAACTCGGTAAGATCGAGGTCATATCCACAGAGAGCTAGATCTGGAAATTAAGCTAGGTAACAAAAAGAAAACTCAAGAGAAATTAAATTAACAATAACTTGGTTGAAAATAATTGATGGATTTGTTTTTAAAGATGAAAAAGTGTAAATAGATTTTAAATGACAAGAAAAGGTAAGTCTTGGTCCAAATCAATTTTAATGGTGATGTATTGGTGATTTCTTCAACATATATAAGATAAATCAACCTAATATCAACAATGGTGATATTAGATTGGAAGATATTACAATGAAGTTTAGAAAGATGAAGATTGATTATTGCTTAAGAATGAACAAGTACTTTCATATTAAGTAAGACATTGAATTAAGCAATCTCTATACCAAAACTAAAATTTGTGCATAAAAATTCAAGATTATAACATTACCTAAATGGTTTCTAAAATTTCTTTGCAATAATAAATCATTCATGAAGAAAATGAGAAGATAAACATTAATATTCATTCATATCCTAAGGAACTCACCTCAATCATCATTATCCTTGATTTGGATCCAAGAAAGAGTTTAGCCAACCATGATTATATATAAGAACACTTCAATAAATATGAAATAACTTGAATCAAACAGAAATAATAAGTTTTACAAACTAAAGAACCGAAATCTATAAAGAAGAACACAATACAATTTCAGAAACAATTCGGACACAAATCTGACTCTAACTTTGGATAGCCATTTGACCCTCTTCCAAGCTTGTTTTCGAGATGTCTATTAGAGACATATTTATAGGAAATTCTGTCACCTTTCCAAATCATTAAAGAACAGCTCATTTGGACACCTGAGTCAAAAATTATGGGTAAAACACCGAAAGGTTTTCTGAAAAATCAAATCAGGACAGCTTTGCAACCACTTTGGTGCATGTTTTTCTTCCTCATTTATGAGTTGTCTCCTTCTTCTTTTTGACCCAAAATAATGTAAAAATATCCCCTCCAGCTTTCCATCCATGTGCTTGCCTTCTTGGATCAATGGATTACCCAAAATAAATCAATTGTTATTTGTTGTGTGGACATGTAAGATCATAAATTGTGTTTGGGCTGATTTGAAGGTTGATTTGAGGTTGATTTAGGGCTGATTTGGTGCTGATTTTGGGCTGAATTTGAGCATCAAATAAGTATACAAATGTACTTATTATTTGGGTTAAGATTGACATTGAAACCTTGAGTGTTTAATGGTTGAAGTTTGCACACAACATAAGGCAAGTTTGGGCTTGAAATAAATCATATGATATTCTTTTCTAGAATTGGAATAGAATTGATTTTTGGGACAAATTTGGAGCACTTATTTGAACCAAGATTTGCTTCAATCTTCAACTAAATGTCTCTTCAATTCTTTGTTCTGAATTATGACGTTAAAGTTTCTGAATTAATTCATTTAAGCTCCAAAAACCTATCGAAACATTAAAAAAAACTTCATTACTAAAAAACACATCAATTATTATAAAAAAACACCAAATAAAAAAAATAAATACATATATAAAATAAGAGACTTAATGACACTTTTGATGCACAATCAATGCTAGTGTGAATTTACTTCCATATTCAATTTTCAGAGTCTTAATCTAAGTGAGTTAAAACCAACTTCTATATCTCTTTTACTTGCCGATAGATCTGTAAAAGTGCCTAGAGGAATAATTGAAGATGTGTTAGTACAAGTCGATAAATTCATTTATCCAGTGGATTTTATTGTCTTGGACACAGAACCTGTTGAAGCATGTAATTCATTTCCTGTTATTTTCGGACGTTCGTTCCTTGAAACCTCTAACACATTGATTAATTATAGGAATGGACTGATGAAGCTATCATTTGGAAACATGACATTGGAGATGAATATTTTCAACATTTGCAAGCAACCTGGAGATGATAAGGATTTACAAGAAGTAGATCATATTGACGAATTAGTTTATGATTAACTTGAATCTACTTTAAGTATAAATGAGTTGGATGAATCTGAAGATTTGCAAATGATTTATTCTGAGGAAGAAATCATGGATGAAAAACGCACCAAAAATGTTGATGCGAATCTTTTGTCAACAATGACAACAGATTCGACATTTGACATCACACCAATCGATGATTACTTTCCTAACGAATCCTTACTTTATCTTAGTCCAATGCCTTGGTATGATAAAAATAACAATTTTCTTGCTTTAAGAGATTTGCCAGCTAATTGGAGTACCCAAGACAAAGAAAAGTTTTTGAACGAAGTGAAGAATTTTTATTATGATGACCCTAGCTTATTCAAATATTGTCCTGATCAAATATTTCAAAGATTCATTCCCGATAATGAGGTAAGTAGTGTCATTAAACTTTGTCATTCTAAAGCATGTGGAAGTTATTTCTCATCAAAAAAGACAGCTGTAAAAATATTTCAAAATGGATTTTATTGGCTCACCATGTTCAAGGACACACATGTATTCTGCAAAACTTGTGAAAATTGTCAAAAAGTTGATACTGGTTAAAAATTTTTGTTTTATAATTCTCAAGTCTATGCATTCTCTAAAGAGCTAAGATTAAGATGGAGCAATCTTTATGGGGCCTATGATATTGAGAATTAAATGAATGACAATGATTTTAATGACAAAAATTTACCATGCTAGATGTGCAAGATTGAGATATTTGCTGAAGATATTTGCTAGTTGATTGAAGCAAATGTTCGATTATCAGGTGAGTCCTCTAACTCCTTCATGTCATAGATGCCTAGAACAAGTAAAAGCACTTTTGCAAAGAAACGTCGTGTAAAACGATTGAAAGTCTGTCATTGATGTGCAAGATGGACTTGTAATACACAATGTCGTTCTTTAGAAATGGTATCTATAAACCGTGAAGATAAAATACAATTCATTAAGGATGGCCTCAGTAAGGAGTCTTTAAATAATCTTCTATTGACTCTTGAGACGCATCCTAGTGGAGATGTGCATCATGTAATTCATGATTTATGGCCACTATTTCATAAAGAACATGATCGACTTAGTCTTGGGAATCTAACTAAAAAAGACCAAGTTTGCCAGTTTTTAAGAAAACTAGATGGGAAGCCTATCCCCGACCTAAAGAGGGTGTTTAAGCCGTTCTTGGATGTAAAACCAAGGGAAGATGTGAGCCACAATCATAACTACCTATACATACACATGCTTTTTCAAAAGTAAATAAATAAATAAATAAAGAGAGAGAGAGAGAGAGAGTGAGACTCCAGCTGACCTACATATAGGTGTTATGATTGTCTTTCTAATTTTTCATCTATAAAAACCCTCTCTTCCTTCCTTTCATTTCTACTCAACCCATACATTCAACAAATACAGAAGTGTGTAAAAATAGCAAGTTCCTCAAGTCATCATATAAAAAATATTTGTATTTTCGGTGGATCTAGTCTTGGGAAAGAAAAGGAGTTTTTAGAATTAGCAAATCATCTTGGTCAAGTGTTAGTTGAGAGAAAGATTCATTTAGTGTATAGGGGAGGCAGTCTTGGGTTAATGGGAGGTGTGTCAATAACCGCATTTTTAGGAGGTAGTCAAGTTTTGGGGGTGGTCCCTGAAGCTTTAGCACAAGGGGACATCATTGGAAAAACAATTGGAGAGGAACTTCAGGTCTCCATAATGTCGGCTCAAATGAATACAATGTTTAACCATATTGATGCCTTCATTGCTTTACCAGGTGGTCTAGGCACATTGGAAGAGATCTTTCAAATTTCTTTTTGGGCTCAACTGCACATTCACCATTGATTAGTATTTAAAAATGCATTTTTATCATGGTTTTATATCATCATTTTACACTTGAAGTATCAATAACTCCTTAACTAAAGCATGTTTTATAATAATATATATAATAATATAAGATACCTTTAATTTATGGTAAATGTTCATTTTAAATGCAGGCCTATCACATAAATGAAAGGATTGATTGATGACTTTAAGAACTTAAATTGCAAGGATAAAGAGATGGCCAAACATAGAAAAGAGATGTCGGTGCAGTCCAAACCGGAACACTGTTCGGTAATTGGGTCATCTCTAGAGCTACAAATCTCATATTTAGGTCCAATTTATATGGATGGAAAGGTAAGACATAGGCCTACAACTTTCATATGGAGCCCAAGATCTAAAAAGGCCATTTTCAAGTCCAAATTATAGTAACAACAAAGAAGCCCGAATCTGTCTTCCAGCCCGAGCACTGTTCGGTATTTTGGCTATATCTGGAGTTCTAGAAGTGAAAATGAGCTGAATTGTTTACACAGGAAAGCTGAGACAATTGCCTACAACTTTCATGTTTTCGACTGGCTCCAATTTTGACGTTAGCAATGACGTTTTGGGCAGACAAGAGAAGATAAGGATTGTCACCAAGTCAAGAGGTGGCCACCCACTTATCAATTAGTCATCAAATCAATAGTTCCCAATTTTGGCCTATAAAAGGAGGCATTTTCCATGCATTTAGGCATCTTGGTGTCCAGATCAAGATCATGCTCTTCCTTTCTCTCTTTGTATTTTTTATAGTGTTTATGCTTTGCTTTCATTAATATCAAGTTTATGCCTTTCATTTCCTTTCCTTTACTTAGTTAACTTTTATCTTATTTATGTTTTTATTTTGTTTATTTATTTTTCTTTATTTCATTATATCTAGCTAAGTTTATTATTGTAAGGTGAAAAGGTTACACTAACGGTGTAAGAATAAGTATAATGTAAACTTAATATGGACTTTAATGTTTGATACTAACATGCTTTATATTTGTTATCTTGTTCACTCTTTAATACTTTGTTTGTTAAATAACTAATCTTGATTTATGTTGTATAACACTTGGTACAATAAATGCTTGGCACTTTCATAGTTCATACTGTATGGTATAACCGATACCTAAGCTATGAAAGGAACTTGATTTGTTGTGAATATAAGTTATAATCATGAATGCTTTACGAAATTTACAAGTATTAGCATTAATCGAATAAGATGACTAATGTAATCATGTTAACAATCTATAATCTGATTGGAACCTCCTTTATGTGTGGTTTCCAATTGAATAATAAGAGTTTATATTATACTTGTTTGACATACCATTAGTGGAATCTCTAACCTTGACATTTGTTATTATCATTATTTAATCGTTACATTAATATTCCTTCTCAAAGTTCTCAGCTTCTTCTTCTTCTTCTTCTTCTTCTTCTTCTTTATTATTATTATTATTATTATTATTATTATACTACTACTACTACTAGTATTATTATTATTATTATTATTATTATTATTATTATTATTATTATTATTATTATTATTGTTATTATTGTTGTTGTATTATTGTTATTTATAATTTGTACAATTAACCTCCCTGTGGTTCGACCCCGGTCTTGCCGGGTTATTTATTACTTCGACACTCTTACACTTGAAAGAGGACATCAATCTTTTCATCGTGTCAACCATAAACCCATATGTTTGTTAAATGTCAATGGTTATTATGATAAGTTGTTGTCTTTTCTTGATCATGCTGTGGAACAAGAATTTCTAACATCTTTTGCACAACAAATCATAATCTCTGCTGCTACTACTGAACAATTAATTGACCAACTACAATCCTTCATTCCTGTAATTGATCCCTCCATGAGTCGTATAAATTGGTCAACTAAGGAAAGCCATAAAAAGCTTAGATTGGATTTGAGCCTTCATTTGTGAATTTTTGTGTCTTTTGGTTTTATTATTGTGTTTTGTTATTTCTTATTTTTGTTTCAGTATGTTTCAGGTTTGTTAGTGTTCGTTATTTCAGGTGATATCTTCTATACTTTATCTTTCTACCTTAGAACATTGAGGAGAATGTCTCGTTTTGGTTGGGGGAAAAGGGTAGTAGTTAATAAAAAAAAATTGTTTTCCATTTCATAAAGCATGTGCATAATTGTTGTTACTAGGATGGTAGAGTAAATGAGTTTTTTTGTTAAAGTGACTCTTGAGGCGCATCTTAGTAACCATTTTTAACAAGGTCTATTATAATACTTCTTGAAATATTCAGGTTTACAAACTATCGCATTGTTATCACTTAATTCTGCCCATATACTTATTTAACATGTATTCTTAAACCTTAATTTACACACACACACACACTTTAACATATGATTGTGGGTTGCATATTGGATTATTACATTATTTATGTTTTTTTGTTAAAGGTAACAACTAAGGGAAAGAGATTGTATATAATTAAAAATAAAAGAAGAAAAAAAATAAAACAAAAAAAATAAAACAAAATGATAATAATAAAAATATAGATAAGTTTGGTTTTGTAGCCTCCCTAACATAAGTAATTAAGCCCGAAGGGGTGTTTTAACACCTAATACGCTAAAGTCAACTGACTTGGAAATTATTGGCCCAACGCTTGTTACATGGGTTGAGGAGAAAAGCTTAAGGGAATCAAACATTGTACTATCTACATATCAGTATCTACGACCCGAGTTACTAAGCTCGTAGGGGTGTCTTAACACCTAATGCCCTAAGACCAACTGGTCTGGGAGTCATTAGCTGAAAGCTCGTTACATAGGTTAAAGATGCATGATGTTTTTAAATTATATGTATACATATATTTAAGAAAAAAAGAAGACAAAAATAATAATCCCAATCCAAGGAAGTTAACCTTAAACATTAGAACAAAAATTTTGTTTTCTTCCAAGAACAACCCCATAATTATATGTTCATACATTAAGCATAAAAGAAAGGTTTATTAATATCTTGTTAAGAGGTATTGAACAAATATATAAATTTAGTGAGAGTTTGTTTATCTGGATAGATTAATGGAAGTTAAATGATGAATACCTTGCTTTGTGGAATTTGCAAATTGTTTTTCTATTTTAACGCTTTGATTACTAGGGACTAGTAATAAGTTGGTTGGGGGGGTGTGATTAGTACTTAAAAGTGCATTTTTATCATGATTTTATATCATCATTTTGCACTTAAAGTATCAATAACTCCTTAACTAAAGCATGTTTTATAATAATATATATAATAATATAAGATACCTTTAATTTGTGGTAAATGTTCATTTTAAATGCAAGCCTATCACATAAATGAAAGGATTGATTGATGACTTTAAGAACTTAAATTGCAAGGGCAAAGAGATGACCAGAATTAGAAAAGAGATGTCGGTGCAGTCCAAACTGGAACACTATTCAGTAATTGGGTCATATCTAGAGCTATAGATCTCATATTTAGGTCTACTTTATATGGATAGGAAGGTAAGACATAGGCCTATAACTTTCATATGGAGTCCATAATCTAAAAAGGCCATTTTCAAGTCCAAATTGTAGTAACAACAAAGAAGCCCGAACTGTTTTTAAAACCTTAGCACTGTTCAGTATTTTAGCCATATCTGGAGTTCTAGAAGTCCAAATGAGCTGAATCGTTTACACAAGATAACAGAGACGATTGCCTACAACTTTCATGTTTTCAAGTGGCTTCAATTTTGACGTTATCATTGATGTTTTGGGCAGACAAGAGAAGATAAGGATTGTCACCAAGTCAAGAGTTGGCCACCCACTTATCAATTAGTCATCAAATCAATAGTTCCCAATTTTGGCCTATAAAAGGAGGTATTTGCCATGCATTTAGGCATCTTGGTTTCCAGATCAAGATCATGCTTTTGCTTTCTCTCTTTGTATTTTTTGTAATGTTTATGCTTTGCTTTTATTAATATCAAGTTTATACCTTTCATTTCCTTTCATTTACTTAGTTAACTTTCATCTTATTTATGTTTTTATTTTTTCTTTCTTTCTTTCATTATGTCTAGCTAAGTTTATTATGTCAAGGTGAAAAGGTTACACTAATGGTGTAAGAATAAGTATAGTGTAAACTTAATATAGACTTTAATGTTTGATACTAACATGTTTTGTATTTGTTATCTTATTCACTCTTTAATACTTTGCTTGTTAAATGACTAATCTTGATTTGTGTTGTATAATACTTGGTACAACAAATGCTTAGCACTTTCATAGTTCATACTATATGGTATAATCGACACCTAAGCTATGAAAGGAACTTGGTTTGTTGTTAACATAAGTTATAATCATGAATGTTTGACGAGATTTATAAGTATTAACATTAATCGAATAAGATGACTAATGTAATCATATTAACAATCTATAATCTAATTAGAACCTCTGTGTGTGGTTTCCAATTGAATAATAAGAGTTTATACTATACTTGTTTGACATACCATTAGTGGAACCTTTAACCTGTTATTATCATTGTTTAATCGTTACATTAATATTCTATCTCAAAGTTCTCATCATCTTCTTCTTTTTCTCCTTCTTTTTCTTTATTATTATTATTATTATTATTATTACTATTATTATTAGTATTACTACTACTACTGCCACTACTACTATTATTATCGTATCTATTATTATTATTGTTATTGTTATTATTGTTATTGCTATTATTACTATTATTAGTAGTATTATTAGTACTACTACTATTACTACTACTACTACTACTACTACTACTATTATTATTATTACTATTATTATTATTATTGTTGTTGTTGTTGTTGTTATTGTTGTTGTATTATTGTTATTTATAATTTGTATAATTAACCTCTCGGCGGTTCGACCCCGGTCTTGTCGGGTTATTTATTACTTCGACACTCTTACACTTAGGAGAAGACATCAATCTTTTTGTCGTGTCACTAACCATATCCAAGTTGACAATCCCCAAGAGTTTATTATTTTAAATTAGCTAACCATGTATGAATTGGAGTTTTGTACATAAAGTTATGGCTTTTTAGTTTTTAGGCTTTCTATGTGTCTATTTGTGTTTCTAATAAGTCAAAAACATATATTAGTTATTATTTGACTAATGTTTTACAAAAATCATTTATTTTGGTCTTAATTCTATCATTTTCATTTATCCTTAGACTTGGAAAGTTTTAAGTAAATAATGATCATTTAAATCATGTATGAGGATCTTTAACAAAATCATAAAAAAGAGTCTTTGACTTGGCCTTTAGGTACTTTACACCTATATCTCCTTATTAGTAGTGAACTTTATTCCTTAATTTTATATCTCTAAAGTGATAAGTGAATATGTATCTTTAAAGTGGTGGGTTATTTTAATATGTATCTCTTTGGTTTTGTACCTTAAAGTGGTGAGAAAAATTATTATTTATGTAAGTGAATTGTTTTTACTCTATATTCCTAATGTCTCGGTATCATTTGCTCTGAAGTCAATAGGACGACCCATATTATCCATTCTTGTTACTTATATTAGGTCTGTATCATCATGATTGGTGGTGATAAACCCATTTAGATCGATAGAAACTTGAGGTATTACATAGGAACACTAAAGTGTATATAAACACATTTGTATTGTGCACTTATGACTTAGATGATAAAGACCTATCTTTAGAAATGTCTAATACTATTTAATCCATTAGAATATAAATAAATGGTAGTTATTAAACTTTTCATGGCCAATAAGGTGGCCTCTGGCCTCTCTCCATTACTTATACTAATTGTTAGTCCAATATGACAAGTTTACTTGCGTTTTTTTTTAAGACATAATTTTATCTTATAAAAAAATATTAAATCATATATGGTTCACTAATCTACTAATCATTTAAATAATCTTCTAATCAATATGCTATTAGTTAATCATTTCACATTCCAAAAAGGTGAAACTACATAATAAGAATTTAATCTTCATAGCAGGTATGTAGCAACCGTGGAACATCAATCATGGTAGGGGGGCTCTAAAACCTCAAGTCTTAAGAAAAGTTATATGCTCCGTAGCAACACCACAAATAAAAATATAGGTTTAGAGAGAGAGAAAGAGAGATTACAAGAATTAAAGTGCTTGAAAATAAAAAGAAGAAGAAGTTATAAATAAAGAAATAAAATAAATAGTTTTGAAAATGCTAAAGAAAAAGATAACTAAAATTACATATGTAAAGCTAATCACCATTTATAATGACTATATAATTCATTATATATTTTACATACTTTGAATCCTATCAAAACATGAAAATCTTAATCTTATACAATTATTGGTATTGGATAAATAGACTTAACTGAATCATAATACAAATTAAACTCCTTGTCTATTGATTAGTACTTAAAAGTGCATTTTTATCATGGTTTTATATCATCATTTTGCACTTGAAGTATCAATAACTCCTTAACTAAACTATGTTTTATAATAATGTATCTAATAATATAAGATACCTATAATTTGTGGTAAATGTCTATTTTTAATGCAGGCCTATCACATAAATGAAAGGATTGATTGATGACTTGAAGAACTTAAATTGTAAGGATAAAGAGATGGTCAAACTTAGAGAAGAGATGTCGGTGCAATCCAAACCGGAACACTGTTCGGTAATTGGGTCATATCTGGAGCTACAGATCTCATATTTAGGTCCAATTTATATGGATGGAAAGGTAAGACATAGGCCTACAACATTCATATGGAGCCTAAGATCTAAAAAGGCCATTATCAAGTCCCAATTGTAGCAACAACAAAGAAGCCCGAATCTGTCTTCCAGCCCGAGCACTGTTCGGTATTTTGGCCATATCTGGAGTTCTAGAAGTCCAAATGAGTTGAAGTTTTTACACAAGAAAGCTGAGACAATTTCCTACAACTTTCATGTTTACAACTAGCTCCAATTTTGACGTTATCAATGACGTTTTGGGCAGACAAGAGAAGATAAGGATTGTCACCAAGTCAAAAGTTGGCCACCCACTTATCAATTAGTCATCAAATCAATAGTTCCCAATTTTGGCCTATAAAAGGAGGCATTTGCCATGCATTTAGGCATTTGGGTTTCCAAATCAAGATCATGCTCTTCCTTTCTCTCTTTGTATTTTTTGTAATGTTTATGCTTTGCTTTCATTAATATTAAGTTTATGCCTTTCATTTCCTTTCTTTTACTTAGTTAACTTTTATGTTCTTATTTTGTTTATCTATTTTGCTTTCTTTCATTATGTCTAGCTAAGTTAGTTATGTCAAGGTGAAAAGGTTACACTAATGGTATATCAAACAAGTATAGTATAAACTCTTATTATTCAATTAAAAACCACACACAAAGGAGGTTCCAATCAGATTATATATTGTTAACATGATTACATTAGTCATCTTATTCAACTAATGCTAATACTTGTAAATCTCGTCAAGCATTCATGATTATAACTTATGTTAACAACAAATCAAGTTCCTTTCATAGCTCAGGTGTCGGTTATACCATACATTATGGGCTTTAATGTTTGATACTAACATTTTTTATATTTGTTATCTTGTTCACTCTTTAATACTTTGCTTGTTAAATGACTAATCTTGATTTATGTTGTATAACACTTGGTACAACAAATGCTTGGCACTTTTATAGCCCATAATGTATGGTATAACCGACACCTGAGCTATGAAAGGAACTTGATTTGTTGTCAACATAAGTTATAATCATGAATGCTTGACGAGATTTACAAGTATTAGCATTAATTGAATAAGATGACTAATGTAATCATGTTAACAATATATAATCTGATTGGAACCTCTTTTGTGTGTGGTTTCCAATTCAATAATAAGAGTTTATACTATACTTGTTTGATATACCATTAGTGGAACCTCTAACCTTGACATTTGTTATTATTATTGTTTAATCCTTACATTAATTTTCCATCTCTAAGTTCTCATCATCATCATCATCTTCTTCTTCTCTTTCTTTATTATTATTATTATTATTATTATTATTAGTACTACTACCACTATTATTATTATTATTATTGTTGTTGTTGTTGTTGTTGTTGTTGTTGTATAATTGTTGTTTATAATTTGTACAATTAACCTCCCTGTGGTTCGACCCCGGTCTTGCCGGGTTATTTATTACTTCGACACTCCTGCACTTGGGAGAAGACATCAATCTTTTAGTCGTGTCAAGTTTTTTGCGCCGTTGCCGGGGAGGTAAGTTCTTGTATAAATTATAGTATTTATTTTATTTTCTCTTTTCACTTTTCTTGTATATAACTTTGTTTCTTTTCTTTTGTTTCTTTTTATTTTGTTTTCTTCCTCCTTCTTTTGTTTTCTTCTTCTTTTTATTCTATTCCTACACGTGCATGAGAGTGTGGTCACATACATCAAGTGGTAGACTTTGTAGGGTATCCTCATCATTTTCAGAAAATATGGCTAAAGAAGATAATCAATCACTTCATAATGAAAATAATGAGAATAACCGTGCTCTAAAGAAGATAATCAATCACTTCATAATGAAAATAATGAGAATAACCGTGCTAGAACACTTAGAGACCACATAAATCCCACAAGAACAAGTGCACCATCATGCATAGTTTTTCCTCCTGATGCAACTCATTTTAATTTTAAACCAGGCATTATTCAACTTTTACCTTCTTTTCATGGTTTGGAATTGGAAAATCCATACTTGCATTTAAGGGAATTTGAGGAGGTGTGCAACACATATAATAATTTAAATTGTAGCATGAACACCATTAGATTAAAGCTTTTTCCTTTTTTATTAAAAGATAAAGCTAAAACATGGCTACAAAATTTGAGACCAGGATCCATTCGTACTTGGGATGAAATGCAACAACAGTTTTTAAAGAAGTTTTTCCCATCTCATAGAACAAACTCTTTCAAGAGACAAATCACCACTTTCACTCAAAAACCAGGAGAAACATTTTATAAATGTTGGGATAGGTATCGAGATTTGCTTAGTACTTGCCCCTATCATGGTTTTGAAACATGGAGATTGGTTTCACATTTTTATGAAGGGTTAACACCTAAAGATAGGCAAATGGTTGAATTGATGTGCAATGGAACTTTTGAAGATAAAGACCCTGATGAAGCAATGGAGTACTTAGACTTGTTAGCTGAAAATGCTCAAAATTGGGACACTGCGGGTACATATGAGGCACCGAGTAAAACTCAACCTCATACATCTAGTGGAGGTATGTACAACCTTAGGGAAGATTGACACGACTAAAAGGTTGATGTCTTCTCCCAAGTGCAGGAGTGTCGAAGTAATAAATAACCCGGCAAGACCGGGGTCGAACCACAGGGAGGTTAATTGTACAAATTATAGTCAACAATTATAAGCAACAATAATAGCAATAATAACAACAACAACTATAATAATAATAATAATAATAATAATAATAATAATAGTAGTAGTAGTAGTAGTAGTAGTAATAATAATAATAATAATAATAATAATAATAATAATAATAATAAAGAAAGAGAAGAAGAAGAAGATGATGATGATGAGAACTTAGAGATGAAATATTAATGTAAGGATTAAACAATAATAATAACAAATGTCAAGGTTAGAGGTTCCACTAATGGTATATCAAACAAGTATAGTATAAACTCTTATTATTGAATTGGAAACCACACACAAAGGAGGTTCCAATCAGATTATATATTGTTAACATGATTACATTAGTCATCTTATTCAATTAATGCTAATACTTGTAAATCTCGTCAAGCATTCATGATTATAACTTATGTTAACAACAAATCAAGTTCCTTTCATAGCTCAGGTGTCGGTTATACCATACATTATGGGCTATGAAAGTACCAAGCATTTGTTGTACCAAGTGTTATACAACATAAATCAAGATTAATTATTTAACAAGCAAAGTATTAAAGAGTGAACAAGATAACAAATATAAACCATGTTAGTATCAAACATTAAAGTCCATATTAAGTTTACACTATACTTATTATTCCACCATTAGTGTAACCTTTTCACCTTGACATAATTAACTTAGCTAGACATAATAAAAGAAAGAAAAATAAATAAACAAAATAAGAACATAAAAGTTAACTAAGTAAAGGAAATGAAATGAAAGGCATAACCTTGATATTAATGAAAGTAAAGCATAAACATTACAAAAAATACAAAGAGAGAAAGGAAGAGAATGATCTTGATCTGGAAACCAAGATGCCTAAATGCATGGCAAATGCCTCCTTTTATAGGCCAAAATTGGGAACTATTGATTTGATGACTAATTGGTAAGTGGGTGGCCAACTTTTGACTTGGTGACAATCCTTATCTTCTCTTGTCTGCCCAAAACGTCATTGATAACGTCAAAAATGGAGCCACTTGTAAACATGACAGTTATAGGCAATTGTCTCAGCTTTCTTGTGTAAACAATTCAGCTCATTTGGACTTCTAGAACTCCAGATATGGCCAAAATACCGAACAGTGCTCGGGCTAGAAGACAGATTCGGGATTCTTTGTTGTTGCTACAATTTGGACTTGATAATGGCCTTTTTAGATCTTGGGCTCTATATGAAAGTTGTAGGCCTATGTCTTACCTTTCCATCCATATAAATTGGACCTAAATCTGAGATATATAGCTCTAGATATGACCCAATTACCGAACAGTGTTCTGGTTTGGATTGCACCGGCATCTCGTTTCTAAGTTTGGCCATCTCTTTATCCTTACAATTTAAGTTCTTCAAGTCATCAATCAATCCTTTCATTTATGTGATAGGCCTGCATTAAAAATAGACATTTACCACAAATTATAGGTATCTTATATTATTAGATACATTATTATAAAACATATTTTAGTTAAGGAGTTATTGATACTTCAAGTGCAAAATGATGATATAAAACCATGATAAAAATGCACTTTTAAGTACCAATCACACCCCTCAACCATCTTATTACTAGTCCCTAGTAATCAAAGCGTTAAAATAGAAAACAAATTTGCAAATTTCACAAAGCAAGGTATTCATCATTTAACTTCCATTAATCCATCCAGATAAACAAACTCTCATTAAATTTATATATCTGCTCAATACCTCTTAACAAGATATTAATAAACTTTTCTTTTGTGCTTAATGTATCAACACATAATGATGGGGCTTTTCTTGGAAGAAAACAAAATTTTTGTTCTAATGTTTAAGGTTAACTTCCTTGGGATGGGATTATTATTTTTGTCTTTTTTCTTACTTCTTTTTTTTGTCTTTTTTTTTTAAATGTATATACATATAATTTAAAAACATCATGCATCTTTAACCCATGTAACGAGCTTTCAGCTAATGACTCCCAGACTAGTTGGTCTTAGGGCATTAAGTGTTAAGACACCCCTACGAGCTTAGTAACTCGGGTCGCAGATACTGATATGTAGATAGTGCAATGTTTGATTCCCTTAAGCTTTTCTCCTCAACCCATGTAACAAGCGTTGGGCCAATAGCTCCCAAGTCAGTTGACTTTAGGGTATTAGGTGTTAAAACACCCCTTCGGGCTTAATTGCTTAGGTTAGGGAGGCTACGAAACCAAACTTATCTACATTTTTATTATCATCATTTTTTTTTCTTTCTTTTCTTTTCTTTTTTTCTTTTCTTTTTATGTTTTTCTTTTTTTTTTAATTATATACAATTCCTTTCCCTTAGTTGTTACCTTTAACAAAAGAACATAAATAATGTAATAATCCAATATGCAACCCACAATCATATGTTAAAGTGTGTGTGTAAATTAAGGTTTAAGAATACATGTTGAATAAGTATATGAGCAGAATTAAGTGGTAACAATACGAGAGTTTGTAAACCTGAATATTTCAGGAAGTATTATAATAGACCTTGTTAAGAATGGTTACTAAGATGCGTCTCAAGAGTCACTTTAACAAAAGAACTCCTTTACTCTGCCATCCTAGTAACAACAATTATGCACATGCTTTATGAAATGAAAAACAATTTTTTTTATCAACTACTACCCTCTCCCCCCAACCAAAACGAGACATTGTCCTCAATGTTCTAAGGTAGAAAGATAGAGTATAGAAGATATTACCTAAAATAATGAACACCGACAAACCTGAAACACACTAAAACAAAAATAAGAAATAACAAAACACAATAATAAAACCAAAAGACACAAATTTTTACAAAAAAAAAATTCAAATTGCAATTGTGATTGTGGCTCACATCTTCCCTTGGTTTTACGTCCAAGAACGACTTAAACGCCCTCTATGGGTCGGGGATAGGCTTCCCATCCAGTTTTCTTAAAAACTGGCAAACAAGGTCTTTTTTTAGTCAGATTCCCAAGACTATGCCAAGCATATTCTTTATGAAAATGGGTTCCTAAGTTATGAATTGCACGATGCTTATTTTGACTATGATGAGACTTAAGAGTCAATAGAAGATTATCTAAAGACTCTCTGTGTTTTGAAATAAATCCCACGTTTTGACAATTTTCACAGTTTTTACAAAATGCATCTGACTCATTGAATATGGTGGGCCAGTAAAATCCACTCTGTAAGATTTCTACAATCCTCTTTTTTGACAGGAAATGATCCCCACATGCCTTAGAGTGACAAAATTTAATGAAATTACTTACCTCATTATCGGGAATGCATCTTTGAAATATTTGATCATGACAATAATTGAATAAGTAAGGGTCATCCCAATAAAAATTTTGCACATTGCTCAAAAATTTTCTTTTGTCTTCGGTATTCCAATGAGTTGGCAAAAATCCTAAAGTAAGAAAATTAATATGTTTAGCAAACCAAGGCATTGAACTAAGAGAAAGTAGAGATTCATCAGGAAAGTAATAATTGATTGGTGTGATGTCGGGTGTCGAATCTGTTGTCACTTTTGATAAAAGATCCGCATCAACATTTTCGGTGTCTTTTTCATCATCGATTTCTTCCTGATTGGTCATGGCATGAGGAAATGAAAGTGCAGGCAGGGAATCAGTCTTTTCCTTGTAATATTCAGATTCAACCCCTTCCTTACCCTTAGAGATTGACTCATCATCTTTCTCATAAGGTTCAAGAGTGGGTTTTTTAATAACCTTACCATTGCGAAGAGTAATGACTGATTTGACTTGATCCATGTGTTGACTTCCATAACTACTTGCATTGGCATTATATTGCTTCTTGAGATTTTGCTGTGGTTGAGATGGAAACTTACCTTTTTCTTGAAAATTAAGAGCAGATGTGAATTTTGCAAGAGTATCTTTAAAATCTGTTATGCTTTGAGCAAGTTGAGTGTTGATTGTCTCTTGCTTTTCAATGAATGCATACAAAGTTTCCTCAAAATTTCTTGTAGGAGGTGGAGCATAAGGAGGTGCATATCCATGATAATTTTGAAAATTATGGTGTGCTTGAAACTGTGGTTGTGAAGTTTGTGCATTGTCACTCTTCCAACTGAAGTTTTGGTGATTTCTCCAACCAGGATTGTATGTTTGGGAGTATGGGTTGTGGTTGGGCCTTTGGAAATTGTTTAAAGCATGGGCTTGTTCATGGAGACATTCCTTAAAAGAAGGCAAGGTTGGACAATCATTGGTTAAGTGTTCATTTGTTTCACAGATTTGACACACAATGTTTTCAACAGATTTTAATTGACCACTCTTTTTCAATTCTAGTGCCTCGACTTTTCTAGCTAAAGATGCAAACTTGGCTTGAAGGTCATGATCTTCCCTAAGGTTGTACATACCTCCACTAGATGTATGAGGTTGAGTTTTACTCGGTGCCTCATATGTACCCGCGGTGTCCCAATTTTGAGCATTTTCAGCTAACAAGTCTAAGTACTCCTTTACTTCATCAGGGTCTTTATCTTCAAAAGTTCCATTGCACATCAATTCAACCATTTGCCTATCTTTAGGTGTTAACCCTTCATAGAAATGTGAAACCAATCTCCATGTTTCAAAACCATGATGGGGGCAAGTACTAAGCAAATCTCGATACCTATCCCAACATTTATAAAATGTTTCTCCTGGTTTTTGAGTGAAAGTGGTGATTTGTCTCTTGAAAGAGTTTGTTCTATGAGATGGGAAAAACTTCTTTAAAAACTGTTGTTGCATTTCATCCCAAGCACGAATGGATCCTGGTCTTAAATTTTGTAGCCATGTTTTAGCTTTATCTTTTAATGAAAAAGGAAAAAGCTTTAATCTGATGGTGTTCATGCTACAATTTAAGTTATTATATGTGTTGCACACCTCCTCAAATTCCCTTAAATGCAAGTATGGATTTTCCAATTCCAAACCATGAAAAGAAGGTAAAAGTTGAATAATACCTGGTTTAAAATTAAAATGAGATGCATCAGGAGGAAAAACTATGCATGATGGTGCACTTGTTCTTGTGGGATTCATGTGGTCTCTAAGTGTTCTAGCATGGTTATTCTCATTATTTTCATTATGAAGTGATTGATTATCTTCTTTGGCCATATTTTCTGAAAATGATGAGGATACCCTACAAAGTCTACCACTTAATGTACGTGACCACACTCTCATGCACGTGTAGGAATAAAATAAAATAAAAAGAATAAAGCAAAAGAAGCAGGAAGAAAACAAAATAAAAAGAAACAAAAGAAAAGAAACAAAGTTATATACAAGAAAAGTGAAAAGAGAAAATAAAATAAATACTATAATTTATACAAGAACTTACCTCCCCGGCAACGGCGCCAAAAACTTGACACGACTAAAAGGTTGATGTCTTCTCCCAAGTGCAGGAGTGTCGAAGTAGTAAATAACCCGGCAAGACCGGGGTCGAACCACAGGGAGGTTAATTGTACAAATTATAGTCAACAATTATAAGCAACAATAATAGCAATAATAACAACAACAATAACAATAACAACAACAACTATAATAATAATAATAATAATAATAATAATAATAATAGTAGTAGTAGTAGTAGTAGTAGTACTAATAATAATAATAATAATAATAATAATAAAGAAAGAGAAGAAGAAGAAGAAGATGATGATAAGAACTTAGAGATGAAATATTAATGTAAGGATTAAACAATAATAATAACAAATGTCAAGGTTAGAGGTTCCACTAATGGTATATTGATTAGTACTTAAAAGTGTATTTTTATCATGGTTTTATATCATCATTTTGTACTTGAAGTATCAATAACTCCTTAACTAAAATATGTTTTATAATAATGTATCTAATAATATAAGATACCTATAATTTATGGTAAATGTCTATTTTTAATGCAGGCCTATCACATAAATGAAAGTATTGATTGATGATTTGAAGAACTTAAATTGCAAGGATAAAGAGATGGCCAAACTTAGAAAAGAGATGTCGGTGCAATCCAAACCAGAACACTGTTCGGTAATTGGGTCATATCTAGAGCTATATATCTCAGATTTAGATCCAGTTTATATGGATGGAAAGGTAAGACATAGGCCTACAACTTTCATATGGAGCCCAAGATCTAAAAAGGCCATTATCAAGTCCAAATTGTAGCAACAACAAAGAAGCCCGAATCTGTCTTCCAGCCCGAGCACTGTTCGGTATTTTGGCCATATCTGGAGTTCTAGAAGTCCAAATGAGCTGAATGTTTTACACAAGAAAGCTGAGACAATTGCCTACAACTTTAATTTTGCAACTGGCTCCAATTTTGACGTTATCAATGACGTTTTGGGCAGACAAGTGAAGATAAGGATTGTCACCAAGTCAAAAGGTGGCCACCCACTTATCAATTAGTCATCAAATCAATAGTTCCCAATTTTGGCCTATAAAAGGAGGCATTTGCCATGCATTTAGGCATCTTGGTTTCCAGATCAAGATCATGCTCTTCCTTTCTCTCTTTGTATTTTTTATGCTTTGTTTTTATTAATATTAAGTTTATGCCTTTTATTTCCTTTCCTTTACTTAGTTAACTTTTATGTTCTTATTTTGTTTATCTATTTTTATTTCTTTCATTATGTCTAGCTAAGTTAATTATGTCAAGGTGAAAAGGTTACACTAATGGTGTAAGAATAAGTATAGTGTAAACTTAATATGGACTTTAATGTTTGATACTAATATGTTTTATATTTGTTATCTTGTTCACTCTTTAATACTTTGCTTGTTAAATGACTAATCTTGATTTATGTTGTATAACACTTGGTACAACAAATGCTTGGCACTTTCATAGCCCATAATGTATGGTATAACCAACACCTGAGCTATGAAAGGAACTTGATTTGTTGTTAACATAAGTTATAATCATGAATGCTTGACGAGATTTACAAGTATTAGCATTAATTGAATAAGATGACTAATGTAATCATGTTAACAATATATTATCTGATTGGAACCTCCTTTGTGTGTGGTTTCCAATTCAATAATAAGAGTTTATACTATACTTGTTTGATATACCATTAGTGGAACCTCTAACCTTGACATTTGTTATTATTATTGTTTAATCCTTACATTAATTTTCCATCTCCAAGTTCTCATCATCATCTTCTTCTTCTCTTTCTTTATTATTATTATTATTACTACTACTACTACTACTACTACTACTACTACTACTACTAGTATTATTATTATTATTATTATTATTATTATTATTATTACTACTACTACTACTACTACTACTACTATTGTTATTATTATTATTGTTGTTATTGTTATTGTTATTGTTGTTGTATTATTGTTATTATAATTTGTACAATTAACCTCCCTGTGGTTCGACCCCGGTCTTGCCGGGTTATTTATTACTTCGACACTCCTGCACTTGGGAGAAGACATCAACCTTTTTGTCGTGTCAAGTTTTTGGCGCCGTTGCCGGGGAGGTAAGTTCTTGTATAAATTATAGTATTTATTTTATTTTCTCTTTTCACTTTTCTTTCTTTTCTTTTGTTTCTTTTTATTTTGTTTTCTTCCTCCTTTTGCTTTCTTCTTCTTTTTTTTTATTTTTTTCCAACACGTGCATGAGAGTGTGGTCACGTACATCAAGTGGTAGACTTTGTAGGATATCCTCATCATTTTCAGAAAATATGGCTGAAGAAGATAATCAATCACTTCATAATGAAAATAATGAGAATAACCGTGCTAGAACACTTAGAGACCACATGAATCCCACAAGAACAAGTGCACCATCATGCATAGTTTTTCCTCCTGATGCATCTCATTTTAATTTTAAACCAGGTATTATTTAACTGTTACCTTCTTTTCATGGTTTCGAATTGGAAAATCCATACTTGCATTTAAGGGAATTTGAGGAGGTGTGCAACACATATAATAACTTAAATTGTAGCATGAACACCATCAGATTAAAGCTTTTTCCTTTTTCATTAAAAGATAAAGCTAAAACATGGCTACAAAATTTAAGACCAGGATCCATTCGTGCTTGGGATGAAATGCAACAACAGTTTTTAAAGAAGTTTTTCCCATCTCATAGAACAAACTCTTTCAAGAGACAAATCACCACTTTCACTCAAAAACCAGGAGAAAAATTTTACAAATGTTGGGATAGGTATCGAGACTTGCTTAGTACTTGCCCTCATCATGGTTTTGAAACATGGAGATTGGTTTCACATTTCTATGAAGGGTTAACACCTAAAGATAGGCACATGGTTGAATTGATATGCAATGGAACTTCTAAAGATAAAGACCCTGATGAAGCAATGGAGTACTTAGACTTGTTAGCTGAAAATGCTCAAAATTGGGACACCGCGGGTACTTATGAGGCACTGAGTAAAACTCAACCTCATACATCTAGTGGAGGTATGTACAACCTTAGGGAAGATCATGACCTTCAAGCCAAGTTTGCATCTTTAGCTAGAAAAGTCGAGGCACTAGAATTGAAAACGAGTGGTCAAGTAAAATCTGTTGAAAACATTGTGTGTCAAATCTGCGAAACAAATGAACACTCAACCAACGATTGTCCAACCTTGCCTTCTTTTAAGGAATGTCTCCATGAACAAGCCCATGCTTTAAATAGTTTCCAAAGGGCCAACCACAACCCATACTCCGAAACATACAATCTTGGTTGGAGAAATCACCCAAATTTCAATTGGAAGAGTGACAATGCACAAACTTCACTACCACAATTTCAAGCACACCATAATTTCCAAAATTATCATGGATATGCACCTCCTTATGCTCCACCTCCTACAAGAAATTTTGAGGAAACTTTGTATGCATTCATTGAAAAGCAAGAGATAATCAACACTCAACTAGCTCAAAGCATAACAGATTTTAAAGATACTCTTGCAAAATTCACATCTGCTCTCAATTTTCAAGAGCAAGGTAAGTTTCCATCTCAACCACAGCAAAATCTCAAGGAGCAATACAATGCAAATGCAAGTAGTTATGGAAGTCAACACATGGGTCAAGTCAAATCAGTCATCACTTTTTGTAGTGGAAAGGTTATTCAAAAACCAATTCTTGAATCTTGTGAGAAAGATGATGAGTCAACCTCTAAGGGTAAGGAAGGGGTTGAATCTGAAAATAGCAAAGAAATGACTGATTCTCCGCCAGCACTTTCATTTTCTCATGCCATGACCAATCAGGAAGAAATCAAGGATGAAAAAGGCACTGAAAAGGTTGATGCGGATCTTTTATCAAAAGTGACAACAGATTCGACACCCGACATCACACCAATCGATGATTACTTTCCTGATAAATCTCTACTTTCTCTTAGTTCAATGCCTTGGTTTGCTAAAAATATCAATTTTCTTACTTCAGGATTTTTGCCAGCTCACTGGAGTATTGAAGACAAAAGAAATTTTTTGTGCAACGAGCAAAATTTTCGTTGGGATCACCCTTACTTATTCAATTATTGTCCTGATCAAATATTTCAAAAATGCATTCTCGACAATGAGGTAAGTAATTTCATTAAAGTTTGTCACTCTAAAGCATGTGGGGATCATTTCTCGTCAAAAAAGAGGATTGTAGAAATCTTACAAAGGAGATTTTACTGGCCCACCATATTCAAGGAGTCACATGCATTCCGTAAAAACTATGAAAATTGTCAAAAGGTGGGATTTATTTCAAAACACAGAGAGTCTTTAGATAATCTTCTATTGACTCTTAAGTCTCATCATAGTCGAGATAAGCATCGTGTAATTCATGACTTAGGAACCCATTTTCATAAAGAACATGCTTGGCATAGTCTTGGGAATCTGACTAAAAAAAGACCCTGTTTGCCAGTTTTTAAGAAAACTAGATGGGAAGCCTATCCTCGACCCATAGAGAGCGTTTAAGCCGTTCTTGGACGTAAAACCAAGGGAAGATGTGAGCCACAATCACAACTGCGATTTGAGTCTTAGCTTGTAAAAATTTATGTCTTTTCTTTTTATTAATAGCATAATATTTGTGTTTTGTCATTTTTTATTTTTGTTTCAGTGTATTTCAGGTTTGTCAATGTTTGTTATTTCAGGTGATATCTTCTATACTCTATCTTTCTACCTTAGAACATTGAGGACAATGTCTCGTTTTGGTTGGGGGGAGAGGGTAGTAGTTGATAAAAAAAAAAATTGTTTTTCATTTCATAAAGCATGTGCATAATTGTTGTTACTAGGATGGCAGAGTAAAGGAGTTCTTTTGTTAAAGTGATTCTTGAGACGCATCTTAGTAACCATTCTTAACAAGGTCTATTATAATACTTCCTGAAATATTCAGGTTTACAAACTCTCGTATTGTTACCACTTAATTCTGCTCATATACTTATTCAACATGTATTCTTAAACCTTAATTTACACACACACACTTTAACATATGATTGTGGGTTGCATATTGGATTATTACATTATTTATGTTCTTTTGTTAAAGGTAACAACTAAGGGAAAGGGATTGTATATAATTAAGAAAAAAAAACATGAAAAAAATGAAAACAAAAAGAAAAAAAAAGAAAAAAAATGATGATAATAAAAATGTAGATAACTTTGGTTTCGTAGCCTCCCTAACCTAAGCAATTAAGCCCGAAGGGGTGTTTTAACACCTAATACCCTAAAGTCAACTGACTTGGGAGCTATTGGCCCAACGCTTGTTACATGGGTTGAGGAGAAAAGCTTAAGGGAATCAAACATTGCACTATCTATATATCAGTATCTGCGACCCGAGTTACTAAGCTCGTAGGGGTGTCTTAACACCTAATGCCCTAAGACCAACTGGTTTGGGAGTCATTAGCTGAAAGCTCGTTACATGGGTTAAAGATGTATGATGTTTTTAAATTATATGTATATAGAGTTGAAAAAAAAAAAGCAAAAAAAAAAAGACAAAAATAATAATCCCAACCCAAGGAAGTTAACCTTAAACATTAAAACAAAAATTTTGTTTTCTTCCAAGAAAAGCCCCATAATTATGTGTTGATACATTAAGCACAAAAGAAAAGTTTATTAATATATCTGCTCAATACCTCTTAACAAGATATTAATAAACTTTTCTTTTGTGCTTAATGTATCAACACATAATGATGGGGCTTTTCTTGGAAGAAAACAAAATTTTTGTTCTAATGTTTAAGGTTAACTTCCTTGGGATGGGATTATTATTTTTGTCTTTTTTTTTACTTCTTTTTTTTGTCTTTTTTTTTTAAATGTATATACATATAATTTAAAAACATCATGCATCTTTAACCCATGTAACGAGCTTTCAGCTAATGACTCCCAGACTAGTTGGTCTTAGGGCATTAAGTGTTAAGACACCCCTACGAGCTTAGTAACTCGGGTCGCAGATACTGATATGTAGATAGTGCAATGTTTGATTCCCTTAAGCTTTTCTCCTCAACCCATGTAACAAGCGTTGGGCCAATAGCTCCCAAGTCAGTTGACTTTAGGGTATTAGGTGTTAAAACACCCCTTCGGGCTTAATTGCTTAGGTTAGGGAGGCTACGAAACCAAACTTATCTACATTTTTATTATTATCATTTTTTTTTCTTTCTTTTCTTTTCTTTTTTTCTTTTTTTTTTATGTTTTTCTTTTTTTTTTTAATTATATACAATTCCTTTCCCTTAGTTGTTACCTTTAACAAAAGAACATAAATAATGTAATAATCCAATATGCAACCCACAATCATATGTTAAAGTGTGTGTGTGTAAATTAAGGTTTAAGAATACATGTTAAATAAGTATATGAGCAGAATTAAGTGGTAACAATACGAGAGTTTGTAAACCTGAATATTTCAGGAAGTATTATAATAGACCTTGTTAAGAATGGTTACTAAGATGCGTCTCAAGAGTCACTTTAACAAAAGAACTCCTTTACTCTGCCATCCTAGTAACAACGATTATGCACATGCTTTATAAAATGAAAAACAATTTTTTTTATCAACTACTACCCTCTCCCCCCAACCAAAACGAGACATTGTCCTCAATGTTCTAAGGTAGAAAGATAGAGTATAGAAGATATTACCTAAAATAACGAACACCGACAAACCTGAAACACACTAAAACAAAAATAAGAAATAACAAAACACAATAATAAAACCAAAAGACACAAATTTTTACAAAAAAAAAAATTCAAATTGCAATTGTGATTGTGGCTCACATCTTCCCTTGGTTTTACGTCCAAGAACGACTTAAACGCCCTCTATGGGTCGGGGATAGGCTTCCCATCCAGTTTTCTTAAAAACTGGCAAACAAGGTCTTTTTTTAGTCAGATTCCCAAGACTATGCCAAGCATATTCTTTATGAAAATGGGTTCCTAAGTTATGAATTGCACGATGCTTATTTTGACTATGATGAGACTTAAGAGTCAATAGAAGATTATCTAAAGACTCTCTGTGTTTTGAAATAAATCCCACGTTTTGACAATTTTCACAGTTTTTACAAAATGCATCTGACTCCTTGAATATGGTGGGCCAGTAAAATCCACTCTGTAAGATTTCTACAATCCTCTTTTTTGACAGGAAATGATCCCCACATGCCTTAGAGTGACAAAATTTAATGAAATTACTTACCTCATTATCGGGAATGCATCTTTGAAATATTTGATCATGACAATAATTGAATAAGTAAGGGTCATCCCAATAAAAATTTTGCACATTGCTCAAAAATTTTCTTTTGTCTTCGGTATTCCAATGAGCTGGCAAAAATCCTGATGTAAGAAAATTAATATGTTTAGCAAACCAAGGCATTGAACTAAGAGAAAGTAGAGATTCATCAGGAAAGTAATAATTGATTGGTGTGATGTCGGGTGTCGAATCTGTTGTCACTTTTGATAAAAGATCCGCATCAACATTTTTGGTGTCTTTTTCATCATCGATTTCTTCCTGATTGGTCATGGCATGAGGAAATGAAAGTGCAGGCAGGGAATCAGTCTTTTCCTTGTAATATTCAGATTCAACCTCTTCCTTACCCTTAGAGATTGACTCATCATCTTTCTCATAAGGTTCAAGAGTGGGTTTTTTAATAACCTTACCATTGCGAAGAGTAATGACTGATTTGACTTGATCCATGTGTTGACTTCCATAACTACTTGCATTGGCATTATATTGCTTCTTGAGATTTTGCTGTGGTTGAGATGGAAACTTACCTTTTTCTTGAAAATTAAGAGCAGATGTGAATTTTGCAAGAGTATCTTTAAAATCTGTTATGCTTTGAGCAAGTTGAGTGTTGATTGTCTCTTGCTTTTCAATGAATGCATACAAAGTTTCCTCAAAATTTCTTGTAGGAGGTGGAGCATAAGGAGGTGCATATCCATGATAATTTTGAAAATTATGGTGTGCTTGAAACTGTGGTTGTGAAGTTTGTGCATTGTCACTCTTCCAACTGAAGTTTTGGTGATTTCTCCAACCAGGATTGTATGTTTGGGAGTATGGGTTGTGGTTGGGCCTTTGGAAATTGTTTAAAGCATGGGCTTGTTCATGGAGACATTCCTTAAAAGAAGGCAAGGTTGGACAATCATTGGTTAAGTGTTCATTTGTTTCACAGATTTGACACACAATGTTTTCAACAGATTTTAATTGACCACTCTTTTTCAATTCTAGTGCCTCGACTTTTCTAGCTAAAGATGCAAACTTGGCTTGAAGGTCATGATCTTCCCTAAGGTTGTACATACCTCCACTAGATGTATGAGGTTGAGTTTTACTCGGTGCCTCATATGTACCCGCGGTGTCCCAATTTTGAGCATTTTCAGCTAACAAGTCTAAGTACTCCTTTACTTCATCAGGGTCTTTATCTTCAAAAGTTCCATTGCACATCAATTCAACCATTTGCCTATCTTTAGGTGTTAACCCTTCATAGAAATGTGAAACCAATCTCCATGTTTCAAAACCATGATGGGGGCAAGTACTAAGCAAATCTCGATACCTATCCCAACATTTATAAAATGTTTCTCCTAGTTTTTGAGTGAAAGTGGTGATTTGTCTCTTGAAAGAGTTTGTTCTATGAGATGGGAAAAACTTCTTTAAAAACTGTTGTTGCATTTCATCCCAAGCACGAATGGATCCTGGTCTTAAATTTTGTAGCCATGTTTTAGCTTTATCTTTTAATGAAAAAGGAAAAAGCTTTAATCTGATGGTGTTCATGCTACAATTTAAGTTATTATATGTGTTGCACACCTCCTCAAATTCCCTTAAATGCAAGTATGGATTTTCCAATTCCAAACCATGAAAAGAAGGTAAAAGTTGAATAATACCTGGTTTAAAATTAAAATGAGATGCATCAGGAGGAAAAACTATGCATGATGGTGCACTTGTTCTTGTGGGATTCATGTGGTCTCTAAGTGTTCTAGCATGGTTATTCTCATTATTTTCATTATGAAGTGATTGATTATCTTCTTTGGCCATATTTTCTGAAAATGATGAGGATACCCTACAAAGTCTACCACTTAATGTACGTGACCACACTCTCATGCACGTGTAGGAATAAAATAAAATAAAAAGAATAAAGCAAAAGAAGCAGGAAGAAAACAAAATAAAAAGAAACAAAAGAAAAGAAACAAAGTTATATACAAGAAAAGTGAAAAGAGAAAATAAAATAAATACTATAATTTATACAAGAACTTACCTCCCCGGCAACGGCGCCAAAAACTTGACACGACTAAAAGGTTGATGTCTTCTCCCAAGTGCAGGAGTGTCGAAGTAGTAAATAACCCGGCAAGACCGGGGTCGAACCACAGGGAGGTTAATTGTACAAATTATAGTCAACAATTATAAGCAACAATAATAGCAATAATAACAACAACAATAACAATAACAACAACAACTATAATAATAATAATAATAATAATAATAATAATAATAATAATAATAATAATAGTAGTAGTAGTAGTAGTAGTAGTACTAATAATAATAATAAAGAAAGAGAAGAAGAAGAAGATGATGATGATGAGAACTTAGAGATGAAATATTAATGTAAGGATTAAACAATAATAATAACAAATGTCAAGGTTAGAGGTTCCATTAATGGTATATTGATTAGTACTTAAAAGTGTATTTTTATCATGGTTTTATATCATCATTTTGTACTTGAAGTATCAATAACTCCTTAACTAAAATATGTTTTATAATAATGTATCTAATAATATAAGATACCTATAATTTATGGTAAATGTCTATTTTTAATGCAGGCCTATCACATAAATGAAAGGATTGATTGATGATTTGAAGAACTTAAATTGCAAGGATAAAGAGATGGCCAAACTTAGAAAAGAGATGTCGGTGCAATCCAAACCAGAACACTGTTCGGTAATTGGGTCATATCTAGAGCTATATATCTCAGATTTAGATCCAATTTATATGGATGGAAAGGTAAGACATAGGCCTACAACTTTCATATGGAGCCCAAGATCTAAAAAGGCCATTATCAAGTCCAAATTGTAGCAACAACAAAGAAGCCCGAATCTGTCTTCCAGCCCGAGCACTGTTCGGTATTTTGGCCATATCTGGAGTTCTAGAAGTCCAAATGAGCTGAATGTTTTACACAAGAAAGCTGAGACAATTGCCTACAACTTTCATTTTGCAACTGGCTCCAATTTTGACGTTATCAATGACGTTTTGGGCAGACAAGTGAAGATAAGGATTGTCACCAAGTCAAAAGGTGGCCACCCACTTATCAATTAGTCATCAAATCAATAGTTCCCAATTTTGGCCTATAAAAGGAGGCATTTGCCATGCATTTAGGCATCTTGGTTTCCAGATCAAGATCATGCTCTTCCTTTCTCTCTTTGTATTTTTTATGCTTTGTTTTTATTAATATTAAGTTTATGCCTTTTATTTCCTTTCCTTTACTTAGTTAACTTTTATGTTCTTATTTTGTTTATCTATTTTTATTTCTTTCATTATGTCTAGCTAAGTTAATTATGTCAAGGTGAAAAGGTTACACTAATGGTGTAAGAATAAGTATAGTGTAAACTTAATATGGACTTTAATGTTTGATACTAATATGTTTTATATTTGTTATCTTGTTCACTCTTTAATACTTTGCTTGTTAAATGACTAATCTTGATTTATGTTGTATAACACTTGGTACAACAAATGCTTGGCACTTTCATAGCCCATAATGTATGGTATAACCGACACCTGAGCTATGAAAGGAACTTGATTTGTTGTTAACATAAGTTATAATCATGAATGCTTGACGAGATTTACAAGTATTAGCATTAATTGAATAAGATGACTAATGTAATCATGTTAACAATATATAATCTGATTGGAACCTCCTTTGTGTGTGGTTTCCAATTCAATAATAAGAGTTTATACTATACTTGTTTGATATACCATTAGTGGAACCTCTAACCTTGACATTTGTTATTATTATTGTTTAATCCTTACATTAATTTTCCATCTCCAAGTTCTCATCATCATCTTCTTCTTCTCTTTCTTTATTATTATTATTACTACTACTACTACTACTACTACTACTACTACTACTACTACTAGTATTATTATTATTATTATTATTATTATTATTATTATTACTACTACTACTACTACTACTACTACTACTATTGTTATTATTATTATTGTTGTTATTGTTATTGTTATTGTTGTTGTATTATTGTTATTATAATTTGTACAATTAACCTCCCTGTGGTTCGACCCCGGTCTTGCCGGGTTATTTATTACTTCGACACTCCTGCACTTGGGAGAAGACATCAACCTTTTTGTCGTGTCAAGTTTTTGGCGCCGTTGCCGGGGAGGTAAGTTCTTGTATAAATTATAGTATTTATTTTATTTTCTCTTTTCACTTTTCTTTCTTTTCTTTTGTTTCTTTTTATTTTGTTTTCTTCCTCCTTTTGCTTTCTTCTTCTTTTTTTTAATTTTTTTCCAACACGTGCATGAGAGTGTGGTCACGTACATCAAGTGGTAGACTTTGTAGGATATCCTCATCATTTTCAGAAAATATGGCTGAAGAAGATAATCAATCACTTCATAATGAAAATAATGAGAATAACCGTGCTAGAACACTTAGAGACCACATGAATCCCACAAGAACAAGTGCACCATCATGCATAGTTTTTCCTCCTGATGCATCTCATTTTAATTTTAAACCAGGTATTATTCAACTTTTACCTTCTTTTCATGGTTTCGAATTGGAAAATCCATACTTGCATTTAAGGGAATTTGAGGAGGTGTGCAACACATATAATAACTTAAATTGTAGCATGAACACCATCAGATTAAAGCTTTTTCCTTTTTCATTAAAAGATAAAGCTAAAACATGGCTACAAAATTTAAGACCAGGATCCATTCGTGCTTGGGATGAAATGCAACAACAGTTTTTAAAGAAGTTTTTCCCATCTCATAGAACAAACTCTTTCAAGAGACAAATCACCACTTTCACTCAAAAACCAGGAGAAAAATTTTACAAATGTTGGGATAGGTATCGAGACTTGCTTAGTACTTGCCCTCATCATGGTTTTGAAACATGGAGATTGGTTTCACATTTCTATGAAGGGTTAACACCTAAAGATAGGCACATGGTTGAATTGATATGCAATGGAACTTCTAAAGATAAAGACCCTGATGAAGCAATGGAGTACTTAGACTTGTTAGCTGAAAATGCTCAAAATTGGGACACCGCGGGTACTTATGAGGCACTGAGTAAAACTCAACCTCATACATCTAGTGGAGGTATGTACAACCTTAGGGAAGATCATGACCTTCAAGCCAAGTTTGCATCTTTAGCTAGAAAAGTCGAGGCACTAGAATTGAAAACGAGTGGTCAAGTAAAATCTGTTGAAAACATTGTGTGTCAAATCTGCGAAACAAATGAACACTCAACCAACGATTGTCCAACCTTGCCTTCTTTTAAGGAATGTCTCCATGAACAAGCCCATGCTTTAAATAGTTTCCAAAGGGCCAACCACAACCCATACTCCGAAACATACAATCTTGGTTGGAGAAATCACCCAAATTTCAATTGGAAGAGTGACAATGCACAAACTTCACTACCACAATTTCAAGCACACCATAATTTCCAAAATTATCATGGATATGCACCTCCTTATGCTCCACCTCCTACAAGAAATTTTGAGGAAACTTTGTATGCATTCATTGAAAAGCAAGAGATAATCAACACTCAACTAGCTCAAAGCATAACAGATTTTAAAGATACTCTTGCAAAATTCACATCTGCTCTCAATTTTCAAGAGCAAGGTAAGTTTCCATCTCAACCACAGCAAAATCTCAAGGAGCAATACAATGCAAATGCAAGTAGTTATGGAAGTCAACACATGGGTCAAGTCAAATCAGTCATCACTTTTTGTAGTGGAAAGGTTATTCAAAAACCAATTCTTGAATCTTGTGAGAAAGATGATGAGTCAACCTCTAAGGGTAAGGAAGGGGTTGAATCTGAAAATAGCAAAGAAATGACTGATTCTCCGCCAGCACTTTCATTTTCTCATGCCATGACCAATCAGGAAGAAATCAAGGATGAAAAAGGCACTGAAAAGGTTGATGCGGATCTTTTATCAAAAGTGACAACAGATTCGACACCCGACATCACACCAATCGATGATTACTTTCCTGATAAATCTCTACTTTCTCTTAGTTCAATGCCTTGGTTTGCTAAAAATATCAATTTTCTTACTTCAGGATTTTTGCCAGCTCACTGGAGTATTGAAGACAAAAGAAATTTTTTGTGCAACGAGCAAAATTTTCGTTGGGATCACCCTTACTTATTCAATTATTGTCCTGATCAAATATTTCAAAAATGCATTCTCGACAATGAGGTAAGTAATTTCATTAAAGTTTGTCACTCTAAAGCATGTGGGGATCATTTCTCGTCAAAAAAGAGGATTGTAGAAATCTTACAAAGGAGATTTTACTGGCCCACCATATTCAAGGAGTCACATGCATTCCGTAAAAACTATGAAAATTGTCAAAAGGTGGGATTTATTTCAAAACACAGAGAGTCTTTAGATAATCTTCTATTGACTCTTAAGTCTCATCATAGTCGAGATAAGCATCGTGTAATTCATGACTTAGGAACCCATTTTCATAAAGAACATGCTTGGCATAGTCTTGGGAATCTGACTAAAAAAAGACCCTGTTTGCCAGTTTTTAAGAAAACTGGATGGGAAGCCTATCCTCGACCCATAGAGAGCGTTTAAGCCGTTCTTAGACGTAAAACCAAGGGAAGATGTGAGCCACAATCACAACTGCGATTTGAGTCTTAGCTTGTAAAAATTTATGTCTTTTCTTTTTATTAATAGCATAATATTTGTGTTTTGTCATTTTTTATTTTTGTTTCAGTGTATTTCAGGTTTGTCAATGTTTGTTATTTCAGGTGATATCTTCTATACTCTATCTTTCTACCTTAGAACATTGAGGACAATGTCTCGTTTTGGTTGGGGGGAGAGGGTAGTAGTTGATAAAAAAAAAAAATTGTTTTTCATTTCATAAAGCATGTGCATAATTGTTGTTACTAGGATGGCAGAGTAAAGGAGTTCTTTTGTTAAAGTGATTCTTGAGACGCATCTTTGTAACCATTCTTAACAAGGTCTATTATAATACTTCCTGAAATATTCAGGTTTACAAACTCTCGTATTGTTACCACTTAATTCTGCTCATATACTTATTCAACATGTATTCTTAAACCTTAATTTACACACACACACTTTAACATATGATTGTGGGTTGCATATTGGATTATTACATTATTTATGTTCTTTTGTTAAAGGTAACAACTAAGGGAAAGGGATTGTATATAATTAAGAAAAAAAAAACATGAAAAAAATGAAAACAAAAAGAAAAAAAATGATGATAATAAAAATGTAGATAACTTTGGTTTCGTAGCCTCCCTAACCTAAGCAATTAAGCCCGAAGGGGTGTTTTAACACCTAATACCCTAAAGTCAACTGACTTGGGAGCTATTGGCCCAACGCTTGTTACATGGGTTGAGGAGAAAAGCTTAAGGGAATCAAACATTGCACTATCTATATATCAGTATCTGCGACCCGAGTTACTAAGCTCGTAGGGGTGTCTTAACACCTAATGCCCTAAGACCAACTGGTTTGGGAGTCATTAGCTGAAAGCTCGTTACATGGGTTAAAGATGCATGATGTTTTTAAATTATATGTATATAGAGTTGGAAAAAAAAAGCAAAAAAAAAAAAAGACAAAAATAATAATCCCAACCCAAGGAAGTTAACCTTAAACATTAGAACAAAAATTTTGTTTTCTTCCAAGAAAAGCCCCATAATTATGTGTTGATACATTAAGCACAAAAGAAAAGTTTATTAATATATCTGCTCAATACCTCTTAACAAGATATTAATAAACTTTTCTTTTGTGCTTAATGTATCAACACATAATGATGGGGCTTTTCTTGGAAGAAAACAAAATTTTTGTTCTAATGTTTAAGGTTAACTTCCTTGGGATGGGATTATTATTTTTATCTTTTTTTTTACTTCTTTTTTTTGTCTTTTTTTTTTAAATGTATATACATATAATTTAAAAACATCATGCATCTTTAACCCATGTAACGAGCTTTCAGCTAATGACTCCCAGACTAGTTGGTCTTAGGGCATTAAGTGTTAAGACACCCCTACGAGCTTAGTAACTCGGGTCGCAGATACTGATATGTAGATAGTGCAATGTTTGATTCCCTTAAGCTTTTCTCCTCAACCCATGTAACAAGCGTTGGGCCAATAGCTCCCAAGTTAGTTGACTTTAGGGTATTAGGTGTTAAAACACCCCTTCGGGCTTAATTGCTTAGGTTAGGGAGGCTACGAAACCAAACTTATCTACATTTTTATTATCATCATTTTTTTTCTTTCTTTTCTTTTCTTTTTTTCTTTTTTTTTATGTTTTTCTTTTTTTTTTAATTATATACAATTCCTTTCCCTTAGTTGTTACCTTTAACAAAAGAACATAAATAATGTAATAATCCAATATGCAACCCACAATCATATGTTAAAGTGTGTGTGTGTAAATTAAGGTTTAAGAATACATGTTAAATAAGTATATGAGCAGAATTAAGTGGTAACAATACGAGAGTTTGTAAACCTAAATATTTCAGGAAGTATTATAATAGACCTTGTTAAGAATGGTTACTAAGATGCGTCTCAAGAATCACTTTAACAAAAGAACTTCTTTACTCTGCCATCCTAGTAACAACAATTATGCACATGCTTTATGAAATGAAAAACAATTTTTTTTATCAACTACTACCCTCTCCCCCCAACCAAAACGAGACATTGTCCTCAATGTTCTAAGGTAGAAAGATAGAGTATAGAAGATATCACCTAAAATAACGAACACCGACAAACCTGAAACACACTAAAACAAAAATAAGAAATAACAAAACACAATAATAAAACCAAAAGACACAAATTTTTACAAAAAAAAAATTCAAATTGCAATTGTGATTGTGGCTCACATCTTCCCTTGGTTTTACGTCCAAGAACGACGTAAACGCCCTCTATGGGTCGGGGATAGGCTTCCCATCCAGTTTTCTTAAAAACTGGCAAACAAGGTCTTTTTTTAGTCAGATTCCCAAGACTATGCCAAGCATATTCTTTATGAAAATAGGTTCCTAAGTTATGAATTGCACAATGCTTATTTTGACTATGATGAGACTTAAGAGTCAATAGAAGATTATCTAAAGACTCTCTGTGTTTTGAAATAAATCCCACGTTTTGACAATTTTCACAGTTTTTACAAAATGCATCTGACTCCTTGAATATGGTGGGCCAGTAAAATCCACTCTGTAAGATTTCTACAATCCTCTTTTTTGACAGGAAATGATCCCCACATGCCTTAGAGTGACAAAATTTAATGAAATTACTTACCTCATTATCGGGAATGCATCTTTGAAATATTTGATCATGACAATAATTGAATAAGTAAGGGTCATCCCAATAAAAATTTTGCACATTGCTCAAAAATTTTCTTTTGTCTTCGGTATTCCAATGAGCTGGCAAAAATCCTGATGTAAGAAAATTAATATGTTTAGCAAACCAAGGCATTGAACTAAGAGAAAGTAGAGATTCATCAGGAAAGTAATAATTGATTGGTGTGATGTCGGGTGTCGAATCTGTTGTCACTTTTGATAAAAGATCCGCATCAACATTTTCGGTGTCTTTTTCATCATCGATTTCTTCCTGATTGGTCATGGCATGAGGAAATGAAAGTGCAGGCAGGGAATCAGTCTTTTCCTTGTAAAATTCAGATTCAACCCCTTCCTTACCCTTAGAGATTGACTCATCATCTTTCTCATAAGGTTCAAGAGTGGGTTTTTTAATAACCTTACCATTGCGAAGAGTAATGACTGATTTGACTTGATCCATGTGTTGACTTCCATAACTACTTGCATTGGCATTATATTGCTTCTTGAGATTTTGCTGTGGTTGAGATGGAAACTTACCTTTTTCTTGAAAATTAAGAGCAGATGTGAATTTTGCAAGAGTATCTTTAAAATCTGTTATGCTTTGAGCAAGTTGAGTGTTGATTGTCTCTTGCTTTTCAATGAATGCATACAAAGTTTCCTCAAAATTTCTTGTAGGAGGTGGAGCATAAGGAGGTGCATATCCATGATAATTTTGAAAATTATGGTGTGCTTGAAACTGTGGTTGTGAAGTTTGTGCATTGTCACTCTTCCAACTGAAGTTTTGGTGATTTCTCCAACCAGGATTGTATGTTTGGGAGTATGGGTTGTGGTTGGGCCTTTGGAAATTGTTTAAAGCATGGGCTTGTTCATGGAGACATTCCTTAAAAGAAGGCAAGGTTGGACAATCATTGGTTAAGTGTTCATTTGTTTCACAGATTTGACACACAATGTTTTCAACAGATTTTAATTGACCACTCTTTTTCAATTCTAGTGCCTCGACTTTTCTAGCTAAAGATGCAAACTTGGCTTGAAGGTCATGATCTTCCCTAAGGTTGTACATACCTCCACTAGATGTATGAGGTTGAGTTTTACTCGGTGCCTCATATGTACCCGCGGTGTCCCAATTTTGAGCATTTTCAGCTAACAAGTCTAAGTACTCCTTTACTTCATCAGGGTCTTTATCTTCAAAAGTTCCATTGCACATCAATTCAACCATTTGCCTATCTTTAGGTGTTAACCCTTCATAGAAATGTGAAACCAATCTCCATGTTTCAAAACCATGATGGGGGCAAGTACTAAGCAAATCTCGATACCTATCCCAACATTTATAAAATGTTTCTCCTGGTTTTTGAGTGAAAGTGGTGATTTGTCTCTTGAAAGAGTTTGTTCTATGAGATGGGAAAAACTTCTTTAAAAACTGTTGTTGCATTTCATCCCAAGCACGAATGGATCCTGGTCTTAAATTTTGTAGCCATGTTTTAGCTTTATCTTTTAATGAAAAAGAAAAAAGCTTTAATCTGATGGTGTTCATGCTACAATTTAAGTTATTATATGTGTTGCACACCTCCTCAAATTCCCTTAAATGCAAGTATGGATTTTCCAATTCCAAACCATGAAAAGAAGGTAAAAGTTGAATAATACCTGGTTTAAAATTAAAATGAGATGCATCAGGAGGAAAAACTATGCATGATGGTGCACTTGTTCTTGTGGGATTCATGTGGTCTCTAAGTGTTCTAGCATGGTTATTCTCATTATTTTCATTATGAAGTGATTGATTATCTTCTTTGGCCATATTTTCTGAAAATGATGAGGATACCCTACAAAGTCTACCACTTAATGTACGTGACCACACTCTCATGCACGTGTAGGAATAAAATAAAATAAAAAGAATAAAGCAAAAGAAGCAGGAAGAAAACAAAATAAAAAGAAACAAAAGAAAAGAAACAAAGTTATATACAAGAAAAGTGAAAAGAGAAAATAAAATAAATACTATAATTTATACAAGAACTTACCTCCCCGGCAACGGCGCCAAAAACTTGACACGACTAAAAGGTTGATGTCTTCTCCCAAGTGCAGGAGTGTCGAAGTAGTAAATAACCCGGCAAGACCGGGGTCGAACCACAGGGAGGTTAATTGTACAAATTATAGTCAACAATTATAAGCAACAATAATAGCAATAATAACAACAACAATAACAATAACAACAACAACTATAATAATAATAATAATAATAATAATAATAATAATAAAGAAAGAGAAGAAGAAGAAGATGATGATGATGAGAACTTAGAGATGAAATATTAATGTAAGGATTAAACAATAATAATAACAAATGTCAAGGTTAGAGGTTCCACTAATGGTATATCAAACAAGTATAGTATAAACTCTTATTATTCAATTGGAAACCACACACAAAGGAGGTTCCAATCAGATTATATATTGTTAACATGATTACATTAGTCATCTTATTCAATTAATGCTAATACTTGTAAATCTCGTCAAGCATTCATGATTATAACTTATGTTAACAACAAATCAAGTTCCTTTCATAGCTCAGGTGTCGGTTATACCATACATTATGGGCTATGAAAGTACCAAGCATTTGTTGTACCAAGTGTTATACAACATAAATCAAGATTAATTATTTAACAAGCAAAGTATTAAAGAGTGAACAAGATAACAAATATAAACCATGTTAGTATCAAACATTAAAGTCCATATTAAGTTTACACTATACTTATTATTCCACCATTAGTGTAACCTTTTCACCTTGACATAATTAACTTAGCTAGACATAATGAAAGAAAGAAAAATAAATAAACAAAATAAGAACATAAAAGTTAACTAAGTAAAGGAAATGAAATGAAAGGCATAAACTTGATATTAATGAAAGTAAAGCATAAACATTACAAAAAATACAAAGAGAGAAAGGAAGAGCATGATCTTGATCTGGAAACCAAGATGCCTAAATGCATGGCAAATGCCTCCTTTTATAGGCTAAAATTGGGAACTATTGATTTGATGACTAATTGGTAAGTGGGTGGCCAACTTTTGACTTGGTGACAATCCTTATCTTCTCTTGTCTGCCCAAAATGTCATTGATAACGTCAAAACTGGAGCCACTTGTAAACATGACAGTTGTAGGCAATTGTCTCAACTTTCTTGTGTAAAATATTCAGCTCATTTGGACTTCTAGAACTCCAGATATGGCCAAAATACCAAACAGTGCTCGGGCTAGAAGACAGATTCGGGATTCTTTGTTGTTGCTACAATTTGGACTTGATAATGGCCTTTTTAGATCTTGGGCTCTATATGAAAGTTGTAGGCCTATGTCTTACCTTTCCATCCATATAAATTGGACCTAAATCTGAGATATATAGCTCTAGATATGACCCAATTACCGAACAGTGTTCTGGTTTGGATTGCACCGGCATCTCGTTTCTAAGTTTGGCCATCTCTTTATCCTTGCAATTTAAGTTCTTCAAGTCATCAATCAATCCTTTCATTTATGTGATAGGCCTGCATTAAAAATAGACATTTACCACAAATTATAGGTATCTTATATTATTAGATACATTATTATAAAACATATTTTAGTTAAGGAGTTATTGATATTTCAAGTGCAAAATGATGATATAAAACCATGATAAAAATGCACTTTTAAGTACCAATCAAAGATCATGACCTTCAAGCCAAATTTGCATCTTTAGCTAGAAAAGTTGAGGCACTAGAATTGAAAAAGAGTGGTCAATTAAAATCTGTTGAAAACATTGTGTGTCAAATCTATGAAACAAATGAACACTCAATCAACGATTGTCCAACCTTGCCTTCTTTTAAGGAATGTCTCCATGAACAAGTCCATGCTTTAAACAGTTTCCAAAGACCCAACCACAACCCATACTCCCAAACATACAACCCTAACATACAACCCTAGTTGGAGAAATCACCCAAATTTCAGTTGGAAGAGTGAGAACAACAATGCACAAACTTCACAACCACCATTTCAAGCACACCACACTTTCCAAAATTCTCATGGATATGCACCTCCTTATGCTCCACCTCTTAAAAGAAATCTTGAGGAAACATTGAAAAGCAAGAGACAATCAATACTCAACTTGCTCAAAACATGACAGATTTTAAAGATACTCTTGCAAAATTAACATCTGCTCTTAGTTTCTAAGAGAAAGGTAAGTTTCCATCTCAACCACAACAAAATCCTAAGGGGCAATACAATGCAAATGCAAGTAGTTCTGGAAGCCAACATATGGATCAAGTCAAATCAGTCACTACTCTGCGTAGTGGTAAGGTTATTGAAAAACCCTCTCTTGAACCTTATTGATTAGTACTTAAAAGTGCATTCTCATTAAGGATTTATGTCATCATATTGCACCTAAAGTATCATTAAATTCCCTAACAAAAGCATGTTTTATATTAGCAAGTCTAAAAATATAATATACCTTTAATTCATGGTAAATATTCATCCTAAATGCAGGTATATCACATAAATAAAAGGATTGATTGATGAGTTTAAGGATTGAAATTGAAAGGATAAAAAGAAGGCCAAACTTAGCAAAGTGTTGCTGGTGCATTCCAAACTCGAACACCATTCAGTAATTTGATCATATCTGGAGCTGTAGATATCAGATTTAGGTCCATTTTATATCGATGGAAAGGTAAGACATAGACCTACAACTTTCATATGAAGTCAAAGACTCAGTTCTGCCGTTTTCAAGCCCAAATCTTAGCAACAACGAAGACGTCGGAAGCTGTCCTGCAGCTCAAGCACTATTTGGTTTTTGGCTCATATCTTGAGTTCTAGAAGTCCAAATGAGCTCTGGTTTTTTTTTATGGAAAGCTGAGACAATTGCCCACAGCTTCCATAATTCAGTTGGTTATAATTCTGATGTGAGCAATGACGTTTTGGCCAGCCAACAATATCAAAAATCAGCCCACAATATCAAAAAACCAGCAGCCATTAATGTCAAAAACCAGCCACCAAATCAATGGATGCCCACCAATTCTTCAATCAATCAATAGTTCTGAAACTTAGCCTATAAAAGGAGGCATTGTCCATGTATTTAGTCATATTAATTTTCAGATCAAAGTTATCTTCTTGCTTTCTCTCTACATCTTTGTAATGTTCAAGTTTTCTTTTATGCTATAGTAATCTCTTGTTTATGCTCTTTCATTTCCTTTCCTATACTTAGTTAGCTTATATTATGTTTATATTCTTATATTGTTTATTTGTGTTTTTCTCCTTCTTCATGTTTAGCTAAGTTAATTATGTCAAGGTGAAAAGGTTTTTCTAATGGTGTTAGAATAGGTATAATATAAACTCAACATGAGCTTTAAATGTTTATATCTAAGAAAGATTGTTATTAACATGTTTTATCTTTTTATCTTACTAATTCTTAATACCTTGCTTATTAAATGTTTAATTTAGATTTGTGTTGTATAATATTTGGTACATCAAATGCTTGATCTTTCATAGTTTTCGGCCGAAATCGTTATTATGATAGAAACTTGATTTGTTGTTAACATAAACTAGCAACATGAATGCTTGATGATATTTATAAGTATGGTATTACTTATATAAGATAATTAATATGATCATGTTAGTAATTTATAATGAGCTAATAACGAGAAATCATCCGATTAGAACCTCCTTTGTGTGTGGTTTCTAGTTGAGTAATAAAAAGAGTTTATATTACATTTATTTGAAATACTATTAGTAAATCCTATAACCTTGACATATGTTTTGTTATTGTTTAATCCTTACATCAATATCACATCCCAAAATTCTCTTCAACTCTTTTTCTGTTATTATTCTCTTCAACTCTTTTTCTTTATTTGTAATTTATATAATTCACCTCTCTGTGGTTCGATCCCGGTCTTGCCGGGTTATTTTACTTTGACACTCCTGCACTTGGGATAAGACATCAACTCTTTGATCGTGTCAAGTTTTTGGCGCCGTTGCCGGGGAGGTAAGTTATTGTATAAATTAAATATTTTATTTTATTTTATTTTATTTTCACTTTTATTTGTTTTTCTAATTGTCGTTTCCTTTTCTTTTTCTTTTTTTTTTCTTTTCTTTTCTTTTGTATTTGCATGAGAGTTTGGACACGTACATTAAGTGGTAGACTTTCTAGAAAATCATCATTTTCTTTAGAAAACATGGCCGAAGAAGATAACCAATCAATTCATAATGAGAATAATGAGAATAATCGTGTTAGAACACTTAGAGATCATATGAATCCAACAAGAACAAGTGCACCATCATGTATTATTTTTCCTCCTGATGCATCTCATTTTAATTTTAAGCCAGGTATTATTCAACTTCTACCCACTTTTCATGGCTTAGAATTAGAAAATCCATACTTGCACTTAAGAGAATTTGAAGAAGTTTGTAACACTTATAATGACTTAAATTGTAGCATGAATACCATCAGATTAAAGCTTTTTCCTTTTTCGTTAAAAGATAAAGCTAAAACATGGCTACAAAATATTAGGTCAGGATCCATTCATGCTTGGGATGAAATGCAACAACAGTTTTTAAAGAAATTTTTCCCTTCTCATAGAACAAACTCTTTCAAAAGACAAATCACCACTTTTACTCAAAAACCAGGAGAAACATTTTATAAATGTTGGGATAGATATAAAGACTTGCTTAATACCTGTCCTCATCATGGTTTTGAAACATGGAGATTGGTTTCACAATTTTATGAAGGGTTAACACCTAAAGATAGACAAATGGTAGAATTGATGTGCAATGGAACTTTTGAAAATAAAGACCCTGATGAAGCAATGGAGTACCTAGAGTTGCTAGCTGAAAATGCTCAAAATTGGGACACCACAAGTACTTGTGAGGCACCAGGTAAAACTCAACCTCATACATCTAATGGACGCATGTATAGCCTTAGGGAAGATCATGACCTCCAAGCCAAATTTGCATCTTTAGCTAGAAAAGTTGAGGCACTAGAATTAAAAAAGAGTGGTCAATTAAAATCTGTTCAAGAAATTGTGTGTCAAATTTGTGAAACCAATGAACACTCAACCAATGATTGTCCCACGTTGCCTTCTTTTAAGGAATGTCTCCATGAACAAGCCAATGCTTTAAATAATTTTCAAAGACCAAGTCATAACCCGTACTCACAAACGTACAACCCTGGTTGGAGAAATCACCCAAATTTCAGTTGGAAGAGTGGTAATAATAATGCACAAACTTCACAGCCACCATTTCAAACACAACATAATTTTCAAAATTCTCATGGATATGCACCTCCTTATATTCCCCCTCCTAGAAGAAATCTTGAGGAAACATTACATGCATTCATTGAAAAGCAAGAGACAATCAACACTCAAAATGCTCAAACCATGGCTGATTTGAAAGACACTCTTGCAAAGTTCACATCTGCTCTCAGTTTTCAGGAGAAAGGTAAGTTTCCATCTCAACCCCAGCAAAATCCCAAAGGGCAATACAATTCAAGTACAAGCAGTTCTGGAAGCCAACATCTGGATCAAGTCAAATCAGTCACTACTCTCCGCAGTGGTAAGGTTATTAAAAAACCTATTCTTGAACCTTGTGAGAAAGAAGATGAGTTAGTCTCCAAGGGTAAGGAAATGGTTGAACCTGATCATTGCAAGGAAGAGACTGATTCCCCACCAGCACTTCCATTTCCTCATGCCATGACCAAACAAAGGAAAGTCAATCACAATTCTGAAATCTTTGAAACTTTCAAACAGGTAAGGATTAATATACCTTTGCTAGATGCTATTAAACAGGTACCATCTTATGCTAAATTTTTGAAAGATCTATGCACTGTAAAGAGAAAATTGAATGTGAAAAAGAAAGCCTTCTTAGCCGAACAAGTAAGTGCCATTCTTCAGAACAATAATGCTTTGAAATATAAAGACCCTGGTTGTCCTACAATTTCTTGCTTTATTGGAGAACATAAAATTGACAGAGCTTTACTTGATCTTGGAGCTAGTGTGAATTTACTTCCATATTCAGTTTTTCAAAGTCTAAATCTCGGTGAGTTAAAACCTACTTCTGTTACTCTTTTACTTGCTGATAGATCTATAAAAATGCCTAGAGGAATAGTTAAAGATGTGTTAGTACAAGTTGATAAATTCATCTTTCCTGTGGATTTTATTGTCTTGGATACACAACCTGTTGAAGCATGCAATTCAATTCCTGTTATTTTAGGACGTCCATTTCTTGCAACTTCTAATGCATTGATTAATTGTAGGAATGGAGTGATGAAGTTATCTTTTGGAAACATGACATTAAAAATGAATGTTTTTAACATTTGCAAGCAACCTGGAGATGATAATGATTTACAGGAAGTCGATTTTATTGAAAAAATAATTTATGATCAATTTGAAAATTTTTCCAATGAAATTGAGTTTAATGAATCTGAAGATTTGCAAATGGTTTGTTTTCAGGAAGAATCAAAGACAAATATTTGGAGACCAAAAATTGAGGAATTGCCACCACGATCAATTGGGTCCATACCTTCAAGTGTTCAACCACCAAAACCCGATTTGAAGCCATTACCATGTAATCTCAAATACTCATTTTTGGGAGAAAATGAAACTTTTCCGGTAATAATTTCTTCCAAACTTAATGTTCATCAAGAAGGTAAGTTATTACAAACTCTTAAAATGCACAAAAATGCATTAGGATGGACCATAGCTGACATAAAAGGAATTAGTCCTTTGATTTGCACACACAAGATTTATTTGGAGGAAAATGCTAAACCCTCTAGAGAAATGCAACGAAGGCTTAATCCTAATATGAAAGAAGTAGTGAGAAATGAAGTCATTAAACTTCTAGATAATGGAATCATTTATCCTATTTCTGACAGCAAATGGGTAAGTCCTACCCAAGTTGTACCTAAAAAGTCTGGAGTTACTGTGATAACAAATGAGAAAAATGAGTTAATTCCAACGAGGACTATTACTGGTTGGCGTATGTGCATTGACTATAGGAAACTTAATTCAATGACTAGAAAAGATCACTTTCCTTTACCTTTCATGGATCAAATTCTAGAAAGAGTTGCAGGTCATGAATTTTATTGTTTCCTAGATGGTTATTCAGGTTACAACCAAATTGAAATTGCATTTGAAGATCAAGAGAAAACTACTTTCACATGTCCATTTGGTACATTTGCATATCGAAGGATGCCTTTTGGATTATGTAATGCACCAGCCACGTTTCAAAGATGCATGCTTAGCATATTTAGTGATATGGTTGAACGCTTTCTTGAGATATTTATGGATGATTTTTCTGTTTTTGGTGATTCATTTGATAATTGTTTAACTAATTTGGAAAAGGTTTTGAACAGGTGTGAAGAGAAGAATCTTGTGTTGATTTTGGGAAAATGTCATTTTATGGTAACAAACGGCATTGTACTTGGTCACATTGTTTCATCAATAGGAATTGAGGTTGATAAATCTAAAATTGAGTTAATTGCCAACTTGCCAACACCAAAATCTGTTAAAAATGTTAGATCATTTTTAGGACATGCTGGTTTTTATAGAAGGTTTATCAAAGATTTTAGTATAATATCTAAGCCACTGTGTAACCTTCTAACAAAGGATAATGTTTTTGAATGGACTGAATATTGTGAAGAAGCCTTTGTTAAACTTAAAAACCTGCTTACATCTGCTCCTGTTATTCAACCTCCTGATTGGTCATTACCTTTTGAAATAATGTGTGATGCTAGTGATTATGCCGTGGGTGCTGTTTTAGGACAAAGAAAAGATAAGAAACCCTATGTCATTTACTATGCAAGTAAAACTTTAAATAGTGCTCAAATAAATTACACAACCACTGAAAAAGAATTACTTGCTGTAGTATTTGCGTGTGAAAAATTCAGATCTTATCTTGTTGGCTCACCTGTTATTGTTTTTAGCGATCATACAGCGTTGAAATATCTTCTTTCCAAGAAGGATTCTAAAGCTAGATTGGTGCGGTGGATTTTGTTACTTCAAGAATTTGATATCACAATCAAGGATAAGAAAGGCACCGAAAATGTTGTCGCGGATCATTTGTCAAGATTGACAACTGATTCGAAATCTGACATCACGCCAATCGATGACTACTTTCCTGATGAATCTTTACTTTCTGTCACTACAATGCCTTGGTTTGCTAATATTGTTAATTTTCTTGTTTCAGGACATTTGCCAGCGCATTGGGGCACTCAAGACAAAAGAAAGTTCTTGAACGAAGTGAAGAACTTTTATTGGGATGACCCTTATTTATTCAAATATTGTCCTGATCAAATATTTCAAAGATGCATTCCTGACAATGAGGTAAGTAATGTCATTAAATTTTGTCATTCTGAGGCATGTGGGGGTCATTTTTCGTCAAAAAAGACAGCCGCAAAAATCTTACAATGTGGATTTTATTGGCCCACCATGTTCAAGGACACGCATGCATTCTGCAAATCTTGTGAAAATTGTCAAAAGTTAGGATCTCTTTCAAAACGTCACATGATGCCTTTAAGCACTATTCTTGTCATTGAAATCTTTGACTGTTGGGGTATAGATTTTATGGGTCCATTTCCTCCATCATTTGGTTTTGTGTACATATTAGTCGCAGTAGACTATGTTTCAAAATGGATAGAAGCAATTCCAAGTCGTAACAACGATCATAAAACAGTCATTAAGTTTTTGAAAGAAAACATTTTGAGTCGATTTGGAATCCCTCGGGCCATGATAAGTGATGGTGGAACACATTTCTGTAACAAGCCATTTGAGTCTTTAATGAAAAAATATGGAATCACACACAAAGTTGCCATCCCTTATCACCCCCAGACAAATGGACAAGTAGAACTTGCTAATAGGGAGATCAAACAAATCTTGGAAAAAACAGTGAACCCTAATCGAAAGGACTGGTCTTTAAGACTTAATGATGCACTTTGGGCCTATCGAACTGCTTTTAAAACATCATTAGGTATGTCACCTTATAGGTTGGTTTATGGAAAACCTTGTCATTTGCCTGTGGAACTTGAATACAAAGCTTATTGGGCTATTAAAGCTTTCAATTCAAACCTGGATGATGCGAGTCAGTTGCGTAAGTTACAAATAAATGAGCTTGAAGAAATAAGAAATGATGCATATGAGAATTCAAAAATTCATAAAGCAAGAATCAAAGACTTTCATGATAAAAGAATCTTGAGAAAAACATTTGATGTTGGTCAAAAAGTTTTGCTTTATAATTCTCGACTCCATTTATTTCCTGGAAAGTTAAGATCAAGATTGAGCGGTCCATTTGTTGTGAAACATGTATATCCTTATGGGGCCTTTGATATTGAGAATCCAAAGAATGGTAATGTTTTCAAGGTCAATGGACATCGTTTGAAAGCTTACTTTGATAATTTTCCTAGTGAAAATGAATCCATTGGTTTGAATGATCCTGTATATGAAGGTTGATTATTTTGTTTTTCTCATATTTTTTTTGTGTTTCTTTTTGGTGTGACTTTTGTTTTGCTAGTCTTTCTCCAACCCCGGTCAAATGGCGGATAACGGTACTCCGTGACTCTTAAGTCGGTTCTTTCAGTTTCCCATGATAATTGATATCTCTGTATATATTTGTTCAATTCCTTGTTCCTTCTCTTTTCTTTACATCTCTTCTCCACTTCTCTTTAAAAATAAAACAAAAATGGACACCACTCTTGAAAAAATAAAAAAGTATTTTCCTGCTCTGCCTCAGAATGCGATTACAAAAATTTACCGTGCTAGGTGTGAAAGATTGAGGTTGTTAATGAACCATGGAATTCCTGAAGATATTCGCTGGATAATTGAAGCAAAGATCCGATTATCAGGTGAGTCTTCCAACTCTTTTATTTCATACATGCCTGGGACAAGTAAAAGCACTTTTGCAAAGAAACGTCGTGCAAAACGACTAAAAGTCTGTCACCGATGTGCCAGATGAACTTGTAATACAAAATGTCGTTCTTTAGGAATGGTATCTATAAACCGTGAAGATAAAATACAATTCATTAAGGATGGCCTGAGTAAGGAGTCTTTAGATAATCTTCTATTGACTCTTGAGACGCATCCTAGTGGAGATGTGCATCGTGCAATTCATGATTTATGGCCTCATTTTCATAAAGAACATGATCGACTTAGTCTTGGGAATCTGACTGAAAAAGACCCTGTTTGCCAGTTTTTAAGAAAACTGGATGGGAAGCCTATCCCCGACCCATAGAGGGCGTTTAAGCCGTTCTTGGACGTAAAACCAAGGGAAAGCTGTGAGCCACAATCACAACTGCTTGTACATACATTTTTTTTTTAATATATATATATATATAATAATAAAATAATACCAATAAATAAATAAATAAATAAGAAAGAGAGAGAGAGTAAGACTTCAGCTAGCCTACATATAGGTGGTATGCTTTGCATTTTCAATTGTTCATCTATAAAATCTTCTCTTCCTTCCCATCATTTCTACTCAACCCATTCATTCAGCATATATATAAGTGTGTAGAAATGGCGAGTTCTTCTGTTTCTAAAATAAAAACTATTTGTGTTTTTGGTGGATCTAGTCCTGGGAAAGAAAAAGAGTTTTTAGAATCAGCAAATCATCTTGGTCGGATACTAGCTGAGAGAAAGATTCATTTAGTGTATGGGGGAGGCAGTCTTGGGTTAATGGGGGGTGTTTCAATAGCTGCATTTGTAGGAGGCAGTCAAGTTTTGAGGGTTGTCCCCAAAGCTTTAGCCGAAGGGGACATCAGTGGAAAAACAATTGGAGAGGAATTACAGGTCTCTACAATGTCTGATAGAATGAATACAATGTTTAACCATGCCGATGCCTTCATTGCCTTACCAGGTGGTCTGGGTACATTGGAAGAGATCTTTCATATTTCCTCTTGGGCCCAACTGCACATTCACCATAAACCTATAGGTTTGTTAAATGTTAATGGTTTTTATAATAATTTGTTGTCTTTTCTTGATCAAGCTGTGGAACAGGAATTTCTAACATCTTCGGCACGACAAATCATAATCTCTGCTGCTACTGCTGAACAATTGATTGACCAACTACAATCTTTCATCCCTGTAATTGATCCCTCCATGAGTCAACTCAATTGGTCAACCATGAAACGCCATAAAAAGCTTAAATTGGATTTGAGCCTTAGTTTGTGAAAAATTGTGTCTTTTGGTTTTATTAATAGCATAATATTTGTGTTTTGTTGTTTCTTATATTTGTTTTAGTATGTTTCAGGTTTGTCAATAGTCGCTGTTTCAGGTGATATCTTCTACACTCTATCTTTTTGCTTAGAACATTGAGGACAATGTCTTGTTTTGGTTGGGGGGAGAGGGTAGTAGTTGATATTAAAAAAAAAAAAAATTTCTATTATTTAAACCATTTGCAAAACTATTGTTACTAGGATGGCAGAGTAATGGAGGAACTTTAGTGACTCTTGAGACGCATCTTAGTAAACATTCTTAACAAGGTCTATTATAATACTTCTTGAAATATTCAGGTTTACAAACTCTTGGATTGCTATCTATAGATTCTGTTTATATGCCCATCTAACAAGTATTTTTAAACCTTCATTTTCACACACACACTCGAACATATGATTGTGGGTTGCATATTGGATTATAACATTATTTGTGTTCTTTTGTTAAAGGTAACAACTAAGAGAAAGGGATAATATATAATATGCAAAAAAAAAAACCAAAAAAAAAAAACAATAAAAAAAAGAAAATAAAAACAAAGTAGATAAGTTTGGTTTCGTAGCCTCCTTGACTTAAGCAAATAAGCCCGAAGGGGTGTTTGAACACCTAGTACCCTAAAGTCAACTGACTTGGGAGTTATTGGCCCAGTGCTTGTTATATGGGTTGAGGAGAAAGCTTAAGGGAATCAAACACTGCACTATCTACATATCAGTATTTGCAACCCGAGTTACTAAGCTCGTAGGGGTGTCTCAACACCTGATGCCCTAAGACCAACTGGTCTGGGAGTCATTAGCCGAAAGCTCGTTACATGGGTTCAAGATACATTGTGCTATAAATTCTTGCTTTTTTTTTAAAAAAAAAAAGAGAAAAAAAAAAGATAACAATCCCAACCCAAGGAAGTTAACTTTAAACATTAGAACAAAAATTTTGTTTTCTTCCATGAAAAGCTCCATAGCTATGTTTTGATTTATTGAGCACCGAAAGAAGGTTTACTAATATCTTGTTTAAGAGGTATTAAGCAGATATATAAATTTAATGAGAGTTTGTTTATCTGGATAGATTAATAGAAGTTAAATGATGAATGCCTTGCTTTGTGGTATTTGCAAATTATTTTTCTATTTTAATGCTTTGATTACTAGGGACTAGTAATAAGCTGGTTGGGGGGTATGATTAGTACTTAAAAGTGCATTCTCATTAAGGATTTATGTCATCATATTGCACCTAAAGTATCATTAAATTCCCTAACAAAAGCATGTTTTATATTAGCAAGTCTAAAAATATAATATACCTTTAATTCATGGTAAATATTCATCCTAAATGCAGGTATATCACATAAATAAAAGGATTGATTGATGAGTTTAAGGATTGAAATTGAAAGGATAAAAAGAAGGCCAAACTTAGCAAAGTGTTGCTGGTGCATTCCAAACTCGAACACCATTCAGTAATTTGATCATATCTGGAGCTGTAGATATCAGATTTAGGTCTATTTTATATCGATGGAAAGGTAAGACATAGACCTACAACTTTCATATGAAGTCAAAGACTCAGTTCTGCCGTTTTCAAGCCCAAATCTTAGCAACAACGAAGACGTCGGAAGCTGTCCTGCAGCTCAAGCACTATTCGGTTTTTGGCTCATATCTTGAGTTCTAGAAGTCCAAATGAGCTCTGGTTTTTTTTTATGGAAAGCTGAGACAATTGCCCACAGCTTCCATAATTCAGTTGGTTATAATTCTGATGTGAGCAATGACGTTTTGGCCAGCCAACAATATCAAAAATCAGCCCACAATATCAAAAAACCAGCAGCCATTAATGTCAAAAACCAGCCACCAAATCAATGGATGCCCACCAATTCTTCAATCAATCAATACTTCTGAAACTTAGCCTATAAAAGGAGGCATTGTCCATGTATTTAGTCATATTAATTTTCAGATCAAAGTTATCTTCTTGCTTTCTCTCTACATCTTTGTAATGTTCAAGTTTTCTTTTATGCTATAGTAATCTCTTGTTTATGCTCTTTCATTTCCTTTCCTATACTTAGTTAGCTTATATTATGTTTATATTCTTATATTGTTTATTTGTGTTTTTCTCCTTCTTCATGTTTAGCTAAGTTAATTATGTCAAGGTGAAAAGGTTTTTCTAATGGTGTTAGAATAGGTATAATATAAACTCAACATGAGCTTTAAATGTTTATATCTAAGAAAGATTGTTATTAACATGTTTTATCTTTTTATCTTACTAATTCTTAATACCTTGCTTATTAAATGTTTAATTTAGATTTGTGTTGTATAATATTTGGTACATCAAATGCTTGATCTTTCATAGTTTTCGGCCGAAATCGTTATTATGATAGAAACTTGATTTGTTGTTAACATAAACTAGCAACATGAATGCTTGATGATATTTATAAGTATGGTATTACTTATATAAGATAATTAATATGATCATGTTAGTAATTTATAATGAGCTAATAACGAGAAATCATCCGATTAGAACCTCCTTTGTGTGTGGTTTCTAGTTGAGTAATAAAAAGAGTTTATATTATATTTATTTGAAATACTATTAGTAAATCCTATAACCTTGACATATGTTTTGTTATTGTTTAATCCTTACATCAATATCACATCCCAAAATTCTCTTCAACTCTTTTTCTGTTATTATTCTCTTCAACTCTTTTTCTTTATTTGTAATTTATATAATTCACCTCTCTGTGGTTCGATCCCGGTCTTGCCGGGTTATTTTACTTTGACACTCCTGCACTTGGGATAAGACATCAACTCTTTGATCGTGTCACTTATGAGAAAGATGATGAGTCACTCTCTAAGGGTAAAGAAGGGGATGAATCTAAAAATTGCAAAGAAACGACTGATTCACCGCCAGCACTTCCATTTCCTCATGCCATGACTAAACAAAGGAAAGTTAATCACAACTCTGAAATCTTTGAAACTTTCAAACAGGTAAGGATCAATATACCTTTGTTGGATGCTATTAAACAGGTTCCTTCCTATGCTAAATTTTTAAAAGATCTATGCACTGTGAAGAGGAAACTGAATGTGAAAAAGAAAGCCTTTCTAGCCGAACAAGTAAGTGCTATTCTTCAGAACAATAATGCTTTGAAATATAAAGACCCTGGTTGTCCTACAATTTCTTGCTTTATTGGAGAGCATAAAATTGAAAGAGCCTTACTTGATCTTGGTGCTAGTGTGAATTTACTTCCATATTCAGTTTTTCAGAGTCTCAATCTAGGTGAGTTAAAACCAACTTCTATATCTCTTTTACTTGCCGATAGATCTGTAAAAGTGCCTAGAGGAATAATTGAAGATGTGTTAGTACAAGTCGATAAATTCATTTATCCTGTGGATTTTATTGTCTTGGACACAGAACCTGTTGAAGCATGTAATTCATTTCCTGTTATTTTAGGACGTCCGTTTCTTGCAACCTCTAACGCATTGATTAATTGTAGGAATGGATTGATGAAGCTATCATTTGGAAACATGACATTAGAGATGAATATTTTCAACATTTGCAAGCAACCTGGAGATGATAATGATTTACAAGAAGTAGATCATATTGATGAATTAGTTTATGATCAACTTGAATCTACTTTAAGTAAAAATGAATTGGATGAAACTGAAGATTTGCAAATGGTTTATTCTGAGGAAGAAATCACGGATGAAACAAGCACCGAAAATATTGATGCGAATCTTTTGTCAACAGTGACAACAGATTCGACATCTGACATCACATCAATGGATGATTACTTTCCTAACGAATCCTTACTTTCTCTTAGTCCAATGCCTTGGTATAATAAAAATATCAATTTTCTTTCTTTAGGAGATTTGCCAGCTGATTGGAGTACCCAAGACAAAGAACAGTTTTTGAATGAAGTGAAGAATTTTTATTGTGATGACCCTACCTTATTCAAATATTGTCCTGATCAAATATTTCAAAGATTCATTCCCGACAATGAGGTAAGTAGTGTCATTAAACTTTGTCATTCTAAAGCATGTGGAAGTTATTTCTCGTCCAAAAAGACAATTGCAAAAATCTTTCAAAATGGATTTTATTGGCCTACCATGTTCAAGGACACGCATGCATTCTGCAAAACTTGTGAAAATTGTCAAAAGATTGATACTGGTCAAAAAGTTTTATTTTATGATTCTCAACTCTATGCAGTCCCTAGAGAGCTAAGACCAAGATGGAGTAATCCTTATGGGGCCTGTGATATTGAGAATTCAATGAATGACAATGATTTTAAGGAAAATGGACATCGTTTGAAAGCTCACTTTGATAATTTTCTTAATGAAAACGAATCAACTAGTTTGAATGATCTTGTAGATAAAGGTTGATTATTTTTTTCTCACATTGTTTTTGTGTTTCTTTTTGAGTGATTTTTGCTAGTTTCTCTCACCCCGGTCAAATGGCGGATAACGGTACTCCGTGACTTAAGTCGGTTCTTTCAGTTTCCCACAATTACTGATATCTGTGTATATATCTGTGCAATTCTTTGAATCTCTCTTCCAATTCTCATTTGAAAATGGACACTAATCTTGAAAAATTGAAAAAGTATTTTCCCGCTCTGCCTCAGAATGCGATTACAAAACTTTATCGTGCTAGATGTGCAAGATTGAGATTGTTAATGAATTATGGAATTTCTGAAGATATTCGCTAGTTGATTGAAGCAAAGGTCCGATTATTAGGTGAGTCCTCTAATTCCTTTATTTCACACATGCCTGGAATAGGTAAAAGCACTTTTGCAAAGAAACGTCGTGCAAAACGACTCAAAGTTTGTCATCGATGTGCTAGATGGACTTGTAATACACAATGTCGTTCTTTAGGAATGGTATCTATAAACCGTGAAGATAAAATACAATTCATTAAGGATGGTCTGAGTACGGAGTCTTTAGATAATCTTCTATTGACTCTTGAGACGCATCCTAGTGGAGATGTGCATCGTGTAATTCATGATTTATGGCCACTATTTCATAAAGAACATGATCGACTTAGTCTTAGGAATCTGACTGACCCTGTTTGCCAGTTTTTAAGAAAACTAGATGGGAAGCCTATCCCCGACCCATAGAGGGCGTTTAAGCCGTTCTTGGACGTAAAACCAAGGGAAGATGTGAGCCACAATCACAACTACCTGTACATACACATGTTTTTTTCAAAAGTAAATAAATAAATAAATAAAAAGAGAGAGAGTGTGTGTGAGACTCTAGCTGGCCTACATATAGATGTTATGATTGTCTTTTTACTTTCTCATCTATAAAACCCTCTTTTCCTTCCTTTCATTTCTACTCAACCCATACATTCAACAAATACAGAAGTGTGTAGAAATGGCAAGTTCCTCAAGTCATCAAATAAGAAATATTTGTGTTTTCGGTGGATCTAGTCCTGGGAAAGAAAAGGAGTTTTTAGAATCAGCAAATCATCTTGGTCAGGTGCTAGCTGAGAGAAAGATTCATTTAGTATATGGGGGAGGCAGTCTTGGGTTAATGGGAGGTGCGTCAATAGCTGCATTTTTAGGAGGTAGTCAAGTTTTAGGAGTCGTCCCTGAAGCTTTCGCACAAGGAGACATCATTGGAAAAACAATTGGAGAGGAACTTCAGGTCTCCACAATGTCGGCTCGAATGAATGCAATGTTTAACCATGCTGATGCCTTCATTGCTTTACCAGGTGGTCTAGGCACATTGGAAGAGATCTTTCATATTTCCTCTTGGGCTCAATTGCACATTCACCATAAACCCATAGGTTTGTTAAATGTTAATGGTTATTATGATAAGTTGTTGTCTTTTCTTGATCATGCTGTGGAACAGGAATTTCTAACATCTTCTGCACGACAAATCATAATCTCTGCTACTACTGCTGAACAATTGATTGACCAACTACAATCTTTCATTCCTGTGATTGATCCTTCCATGAGTCGCATAAATTGGTCATCTACGGGAAGCCGTAAAAAGATTAGATTGGATTTGAGCCTTCATTTGTGAATTTTTTGTGTCTTTTGGTTTTATTATTGTGTTTTGTTATTTCTTATTTTTGTTTTAGTGTGTTTCAGGTTTTGTCAGTGTTCGTTATTTCAGGTGATATCTTTTATACTCTATCTTTCTACCTTAGAACATTGAGGACAATGTCTCGTTTTGGTTGGGGGGAGAGGGTAGTAGTTGATAAAAAAAAAAAAATTGTTTTTCATTTCATAAAGCATGTGCATAATTGTTGTTACTAGGATGGCAGAGTAAAGAAGAAGAAGATGATGATGATGAGAACTTAGAGATGGAAAATTAATGTAAGGATTAAACAATAATAATAACAAATGTCAAGGTGAAAAGGTTACACTAATGGTATATCAAACAAGTATAGTATAAACTCTTATTATTGAATTGGAAACCACACACAAAGGAGGTTCCAATCAGATTATATATTGTTAACATGATTACATTAGTCATCTTATTCAATTAATGCTAATACTTGTAAATCTCGTCAAGCATTCATGATTATAACTTATGTTAACAACAAATCAAGTTCCTTTCATAGCTCAGGTGTCGGTTATACCATACATTATGGGCTTTAATGTTTGATACTAACATGTTTTATATTTGTTATCTTGTTCACTTTTTAATACTTTGCTTGTTAAATGACTAATCTTGATTTATGTTGTATACCACTAATGTCGGTACAACAAATGTTTGGCACTTTCATAGCCCATAATGTATGGTATAACCGACACCTAAGCTATGAAAGGAACTTGATTTGTTGTTAACATAAGTTATAATCATGAATACTTGACGAGATTTACAAGTATTAGCATTAATTGAATAAGATGACTAATGTAATCATGTTAACAATATATAATTTGATTGGAACCTCCTTTGTGTGTGGTTTCCAATTCAATAATAAGAGTTTATACTATACTTGTTTGATATACCATTAGTGGAACCTCTAACCTTGACATTTGTTATTATTATTGTTTAATCCTTACATTAATTTTCCATCTCTAAGTTCTCATCATCATCATCTTCTTCTTCTTCTCTTTCTTTCTTTATTATTATTATTATTATTATTATTATTATTATTATTATTATTATTAGTACTACTACCACTATTATTATTATTATTATTATTATTGTTGTTGTTGTTGTTGTTGTTGTTGTTGTTTTATAATTGTTGTTTATAATTTGTACAATTAACCTCCCTGTGGTTCGACCCCGGTCTTGCCGGGTTATTTATTACTTCGACACTCCTGCACTTGGGAGAAGACATCAATCTTTTAGTCGTGTCATCTATTGATATCAAATGAATTCTAAGTTAATCTTATAAATTATGATTAATTATCTTTTATTAAGGACTCCTAATATGAATAAAAATAAGCTTTTTCATTCTTTGAATGCTTTAAAAATCTTATGATCGATCGATTGTCATTGGTTAATTATAACTCATGATCACCTAATCGACTACTTACTCAAATCTTCTAGTTGATCAAGACTTTTTTAGCATTGTCAATTCTTTTTTCTTTCATTTGTCATGAAAAATCATTGTTCTCATATGATATTTGTATGTATTTTTTCATTTTCCCGGTAAACAATACTACCTATATCTCTTTACTTAAATAAATAAATATTTATCTATCATAATTATACTTAAAACCAATTGATAATTGAACAAAATGTCATATGAAAATGTCATTATTTATCTAAAACCATCAAACATGTTTAAAACATGCCAAGTAGGTCAATCATTTCAACTTCAACTGAGTTTTTATTTTGTTTATCTAAAACTATTAACCATTTCATATATACAGTAAAAATAATAAAATAAAATTATTTGAGAGTCCCTAAAGTCTTGTTAGATAGATCTATATTTTCATTTGGTGATCTATTTATTGAGAATTTGATCTTTTTTGGCTTTTAATAATTCTTTAAAGGTTGAGTTGTCCCAAACCACAAGCTGTTCAATTGTCTTGTTTCCAATAGTAATGCACACAAACTATTAGTAAGAAATCTCATAAATCTCTATTTAAAAGAGAGATTGATATGTCTAGAGTACTAGCTTTTTATTTTATAACTTGCATGATTTTTCTATCTAATAGGGAACCTCATCTAAATAAAAGACATAACTTTCTATTTATATAAAAAAAATAAAAAAAACCTATAAAATGACAAAATCAATTTTCTCTCTAAATAATATTTATATATTAATTCAGTACAATTTTAAAAATTAACTCATCAAGTCATTACTTGATTTTTCTAGTTCTAGAAAGATAATCCTTGTTTTAATTATATTCCAATCATTAATTTCTAAAATATATTTTAATCAAGTTATACTTAATTAAATCATCACATTTTAATTTTTGACTAATGATTTTTAATATATGCGATTCATTAGGTTCTTGATATGGTGGTTCAAATATAAATTATAATTATAATTAAATAAATTAAATAATTTAATTAAAAGAACAATTGTTTGCTCAAGTACATGTTAGTTATAAGTATCCATATACATCAGTTTAAAAGACAATTTGCTTCATTTTATAAAAAATATATAATATGTATCAGTCTCTACGACTCTAATAAATACCCAGTATTTTAGAGAGTAAATATTATATTAATTAATTTAATATTATATAAATATTAAAGATAAATTAATTTTTTATTAACACTAAATACATATTTTTATAAATTTAATAATATAATTAATCGGCTAAAAAATAAATAAACTAATAAAAATCATAACAATATAAAGATCAAGTAAAATGGCTCATGTACCATTAATTGCCATAAATATATAATCGCTATCCGGAGAATAAATATTTAGTAATTACTATATATTTAGTATAAAGGTAAATATTTTATTTAATTATTGAATGCATGCATTTTCAGTATTTACATGCTAGGAATTTAGTTGTATGTACTTTTTTTACTTTAATTTTTCTTAATGTTTAGCCGTATTGTTTTTAAACAATTTACAGTCTTTTTACTATAAATACTACAATTATAATTTATTTATTTTTCTTGTTGTTGTGCTGTCTTTTTCTTTCTTTTTTTGTGGTTACCAGTCTTTCTGCATGGTAAACCACGACATATTTCCACGTTTTAAAGGCGCCTACAATACTTACAAAGCTGACAAAATTATTTGTCACATCGAATAATGGGAACAAAATGGAGCACATGGAAGATACACAGTGGATAATATTGCTAAATAATCTTTGAATATTCAAGGATATTCCATAAATAAAATTCATAAACTCCTTTTCTTTTCTTTTCTTTTTCTTTTTTATAAATAGCGTTTGTCCTTTACGACATTTTATCCTGCTACTCCCAAACTTAGATATATATTTTTTAAAATGTTTTAAGGTAATAAAATACTTAATTATAACCCTTCTTTATTATACTTTTATTATACTAAACTATTTAATATAAAAACTAATTATTTTAGAGGTGTAAATCTTTTTTAATATCAACTTTCTCTTTCTAAACTAAAATCTAACAATCCCTTCTCTCTCCTCCATAATAAAAAAAACTAGAAAATGAAAAAAAAATAACTTTGTTACCATATTTATCTTGTAAAAATTATAGAGACTAAGTTAACTAGTAACATAATAAGATGAGGGATACAAATAAATTTTTTTAAACCATTTGCAAGCCTACCATCTATTTTATTTGATATTTTCATTTTAATTTTTTTTTTAATTTAACCCTCACATCTAATAAAACATATTATTAGACTCTAATTTAAGCTTAAAATAACTCAATTTTGTTAAAAAAAATTTTGAAGACTAAAGTAAATTTTTTAAAAAGATATACTATTATGATCCACAATAATATTGTGAGATAGTGAAGAGTGATTGAATAAATAATTAACAATTCATACCTTTTAGAGTTATACTAATAGATACGTACAATGAGATATATATTTTTCACAATCAATTTTGCTTTATTGTAAAACAACAACATGCATGTTCCTTTTTAAATTCTAACACTTTATAACACATTTGTATTTTTGAAAGGTAGATCTAAATGTGTCTTTTGAGAATTTAAATTTTTTTCAGAATTTTCGGAAAATATCAAGTTGTTTTAATAAGATATTAATCAACAATGATAGGAATTGGTGATATTTTCTAATAAAATCCAACTCTCGGGTACCTTCTTCCTACTTCAATTGAAAATTCATGACAGGGTTGCTAATCAAAGGACAATTATTTCCATGAGTGGAGCCCTCCCCCTGCCTTCTTCCTTCTGGTCGCCACAAATTTTATCAAAAAAGTTTCCGTAGAGATTATTTTATTGTGATGATGGTAGACGATGCCTTCATATCTCACTATTTGTTTTGGTGTGCTGTCCTTTTCTATTTTGTGGTTACCAGTCTTTCTGCTTGGTTCCGCCCCAGCGATTCCTGTCATTGAAGATAGACCACAGACATATCTCCATGTTTTAAAGGCGCCTGCATTACCTCCGAAGGCAAAACTAATGTAGCACATGGAAGAGAGGCAGTGGATCATGTTGCGAAATAATCTTTGAATATTCGAGGATATTCCATAAATAAAATACATAAACTCCTTTTCTTTTCTTTTTCTTTCTTATAAATAGCGTTTGTCCTTTCTGCCTTTTTTGTTTTAGAAAGAAGGATTGAATTATAAATTAGAGCATCAAAGTAAAATTAACAGTTAAAATAATAGATGGTGATTTTAAATTTTATATAAATAAATTATTTTTATTTTTTATTTTTTTAGGTTTATAAGTGATTAGTTTTTTTAGTTGTTTTAAATTTAATTTTCATACACGAATTCACTTTTTTATTTTTTTTATTTTTTTAGGAGAGATAGAGGATGCTAAAATTTCAACTTAAAAATAAAAAGTGATTATTGTCAAAGATTTCAGCCATCAAAAAATTTGAAATTAATATCAATAGGTTTCATTTTATGAGAGTAATTTTACTTAGATTTGTTTTTCCTTCTTCCTGTTGAAAGAGATGGATTTGTTCATGATAATATTTTTAGATTTAAGTTGATTTTGGTTTTTTAAATTGTTTTTTTATTTTATGCTAGTGATAAGTTTATTCTTCCTGTTGAAGAAGACGGATTTGCCCATGATAATGTTTTTAGATTTAAGTTGATTTTAATTTTTTAAGTTGCTTTTTTATTTTATGCTAGTGATAAGTTTATTCTTCTTGTTGAAGAAGACGGATTTGCCCATGATAATGTTTTTAGATTTAAGTTGATTTTGATTTTTTAAGTTGTTTTTTTATTTTATGCTAGTGATAAGTTTATAAAGATATTTAGGGTCAAAATGAGATTTTAAGCAAAAAAATCAAAGTTCTAATACATGAATTTATTTTTCTTATTTTTTTGGTTTTTTTGGGAGAGAGAGGGAGAGAATGCCAAATTTCAACTTAAAAATAAAAAGTGATTATTGACGAAGATTCCAACCACCCAAAAAATTAAAATTAGTATCAATATGTTTCATTTTATGAGAATAGTTTTACATAGATTTTTATTTTCCTCTCCTTGTTAAAGGAGATGGATGTGACCATGATAATGTTTTTAGATTTAAGTTGATTTTGGTTTTTTAAGCTGTTTTTTTTTTTATTTTATGCTAGTAATAAGTTTATAAAGATGTTTAGGGTCAAAATGAGATTTTAAGCAAAAAAATCAAAGTTTTATTTTTTGATGACCTATGGTTGCTGAATTCTACAAAAGTAGAAGATGTTTGTCTATTGTTGTTGTCGACGCATTGCCAACTCATGTTGTTTGCTCTTTTAAAAAATTAGAAAAATAAAGATAAATTCTTGCGTTTGGGCTCCTTTTAGTTTTTTTCCCATTTTATAATTGGGCTAAAAAAATTGATAAAAAAATTCATTGAACCCAATTGAATCCATGAGCCGGTTCATAGATTTATCAAGTTAATTCACAACATTCAAACTATTATTTATTTTTGTTTTTTATTTTGATTTCATGCTTTTATAAGGGAAAAAAAACTATTTCATCCTTTCTTTTTAATGATGTACTTTTATTATCTCAGCACTACATTCCTATCACGGTTTTTTACTTCTAAAATAAATATTTGATACAAAAAAACTATCATGTAATTTATTGTCATATAATTAAATGAAAAATAATCTCTAAAAAAATAAAATATTGAATCTGATGATATGCGTGACTTGCATTGTTAGTTTCCTTTGTTGAATCAAGTTCATTTTTTTTATATATAAAAGAAATGCTTTTTTTTAATCAATTTTAATTTTTAATATTGGGTTAATTCAGGATTAAACTTTTCAATTTGTTTTTCAAGATTATCCCGATAAATTTTATAGTTCATCTCATGTTAACCTAGGTAAATCAAATGTTTTTTCATTTCAATATTAAATAAAAAAAATCATTTAATTCATTTGTTAAAATCTGTTTTTTTAATACCTAGATTTTTTTTATGCTTTATTTTTTGTTTTGCTTGTAACATAGCATGAGTCAATGGACTAATTAGAATCTACAAATACACTTTTTCGATCCTAAAACATGTTTTAATTGGTTTAAAAACTCAAAGTCAAAATCATGTAATTTTTTTTTATGAGCCTCAATTTATGTTTTCCAATATGATTGAAGGGTAAAACTAGATCAATCAAACTCTCATAAAAAAAACAAATCAATTAACATCAAGATCGGTTTGTTTTTGGGTGAGACGCCTTTATCTTTCTTTTCTCTTTTCCAACAAGTTTATTCTCCTCACTCACAATTCAAGGATAAAAATAGAATAAAAATGAAGATCGGGATGGAAATATAGATATATAAAAATTGTGAAATTAAGATTATATTATGATTTGAGGTGATTAAATTGGTTAATAAATAACTTTGATTTAATTTGTAATGTAATGTAATGATAATAATTATCTAAGGTGATGAATAGAGATTTGTTATTTTCAAAATAGCGTACACAGAAAATATTTTTAGAAAAATAGCTCAATTAAAAATCTATTTAGAAAAATAACATAATTTAAAAAGTCTAACGTGCTATTTACTACTCTAAAATTGAATGTGACATATGTCACTTTTTAAAAAAATAGTAAAAACAATTTTTTAAAAAACAAATTAATTTTAATTTTTAATTTTAAAAATAAATAAATTTCATCTTTACCACAACTTCGATAAAGATAACATTTGTTTAATTTTAAAAGATAATGTTTTTTTTTTTAAATATTAGTCTTAATATCAAGTTCCGATAAAAATAATATTTATTTATATTTAAATAATTTTACATTTTAAATTGAATAAATAAATAATATATTTATCACAACTACAATCAAGATAATATTTATTTATTTATTCAAGACAAAATTTAAAATAGCTTTTAAGAAAATTAATAAAATTATCTCAACTAAATTTAAAGCTGTAAATAAAGCACCTGACTCTTTGAATTGTACTATTTCCTAATTTCTTTTTTTTTTAGAAAAAATCCTACCATCCTTCTTTAACAAAAAAACAGTAGTGAACAGCCAAGATTTGAAAAAGAATAAATAGGAATGGAAACAAATTATAACAAACTACTAATTATACCATCATTCTTGTTTAATGGAAAAGTGATATATATATTTTTTCATTTCTTTTTATTTTTATCCTTTTAGAGTGAATTTATTAGTAGTTGGTTTCATAATTTATTTTTATTTATTTTTTATGAGGTGAACCTAATATCATGACTCATGTCATGGGTTTAGTAGGTTAATTTAATTAATTTTAATTTTATTTTATTTTCAAATTCACTTTTCAATATTTGATTAATTGAAAATATAGCTTGATATATCTTTCTATGATGTTATCTTAGTTTTATGATCTAGAATATGAATTTGGTTAACTTGATTGACTTCGTTTATTTTTTTTTAATTTCACCTTTTAGTATTGAGTTTATTAGGAATTAAACTTCATAATTTATTTGATAGATTAATTTAATTTGTTATCTTGTATTTTTTTAATTGATTTGTTTCAATTGCATCATTCAATATTGGGTTGATTAGGAATTCAGGTTCATGATTTTTTTATTTGCTTTTTATGCACTTATCTTGATCTCATTACTCGATCACGAGTTTGACAGGTTAATTTGAGTTAAAGTATTTTTTTTTTACTTTATATATTTATTTTTTTAATTTTATCATTTAAAACTGGGTTGATTAAGAAATTGAGAATCATAATTTATTTTTATTTGTTTCTTATAGAGTTATCATAGTCTTATGATCTAATTTGTTGATTTGACTGATTAAATCAGGTTAACTCATATCAATTTAATATGTTCTCATTTCAGTATTGTAAATAAATATCATCTTAAATTATTTTTAATTAAATTATATTTTTATCTGTCATCTACGTTATCTTTAGACTTGTTAAGTTGAAAAGGTCACATCGAATCAACCCCACACAATTTATTTTTTTACTAGGAAACATGTTAACAATACTTTTTTATATATATATTTTGAAAAAAAATTAATCTAATTTGTTCTCAAATTAATAAATAGCATTTGTCCTTTTTGGCATTTTTTTAGAAAGAAGGATTGAATTATAAATTACCGGACCAAAGTAAAATTAACAGGTAAAATAGATTGTTGTTCTAAATTTCATATAAAAAAATTATTTTTATCCCTTATCGTTTTAGTTTATAGGTGATTGATTTTTTTAGTTGTTCAAAATTTAATGTTGATAAAATTTTTTTTTTTATATTTTTTAGTTTTTTTGTGTGAAGAGAGATAGAGAAAGAGAGTTCCAAATTTCAAATTAGAGATAAAAAAATAATCATTGATGATTCACTATTCTATAACTAACAAGGCAATAATCATCTATATAAAACAACCCAAAATTACCAAAGCATACATATCCTTCTCTTTTAGAAAGTCATTTGCAATAAACTGATCATTTTATTTTTATTTATACTTTCCCATGAAAGCCAATTTTAGATCCTTTACTTTTTGGGTGTTGCTTATATATATCTTAAACTAGAGAGGAATAATAAGTTCATATCTTGCTTAATTGCTCTTTCATATTTCAGTTAATAGTTAATATAAACAAATTTATGTTCTTTAGCTATATATATATATATATATATATATATATATATATATATATATATATATTATATTATGGCTAAAGAACATAGATTTGTTTATATTAATTATTAACCAAAAGGTTTCCGAATGATTGAATTGAAATATGGAAGAGTAATTAAAAGGCAATATGTGTGTGTGTATATATATATATATTGAGCAAGATATGAATTTATTATTCCTCTCTAGTTTAAGATATATATATATATATATATATATATATATATATATATATATATATTGGCTCACATCTTCCCTTGGTTTTACGTCTAAGAACGGCTTAAACGTCCTCTATGGATCGGGGATAGGCTTCCCATCCAGTTTTCTTAAAAACTGGCAAACAGGGTCTTTTTTAGTCAGATTCCCAAGACTAAGTCGATCATGTCCTTTATGAAATAATGGTCATAAATCATGAATTGCACGATGCACATCTCCACTAGGATGTGTCTCAAGAGTCAATAGAAGATTATCTAAAGATTCCTTACTCAGGCCATCCTTAATGAATTGTATTTTATCTTCACGGTTTATAGATACCATTCCTAAAGAACGACATTGTGTATTACAAGTCCATCTAGCACATCGATGACAGACTTCTAGTCATTTTGCACGACGCTTCTTTGCAAAAGTGCTTTTACCTGTTCCAGGCATGTGTGAAATAAAGAAATTAGAGGACTCACCTGATAATCGGACCTTTGCTTCAATCAACCAGCGAATATCTTCAGGAATTCCATGATTCATTAACAATCTCAATCTTGCACATCTAGCACGGTAAATTTTTGTAATCGCATTCTGAGGCAGAGCGGGAAAATACTTTTTCAATTTTTCAAGATTAGTGTCCATTTTCAAATGAGAATTGGAAGAGAGCTTCTAAGAATTGCAAAGATATATACACAAATATCAGTAATTGTGGGAAACTGAAAGAACCGACTTAAGTCACGGAGTACCGTTATCCGCCATTTGACCGGGGTGAAAGAAACTAGCAAAAATCACTCAAAAAGAAACATAAAAACAATGTTAGAAAAACAAAATAATCAACCTTTATCTACAAGATCATTCCAACCAGTTGATTCATTTTCACTAGGAAACTTATCAAAGTAAGCTTTCAAATGATGTCCATTTTCCTTAAAATCATTATCATTCATTGAATTCTCAATATCACAGGCCCTATAAGGATTGCTCCATCTTAATCTTAGCTCTTTAGGAAATGCATAGAGTTGAGAATCATAAAACAAAACTTTTTGACCAGTGTTAATTTTTTGACAATTTTCACAAGTTTTGCAGAATGCATGTGTGTCCTTAAACATGGTGGGCCAATAAAATCCATTTTGAAAGATTTTTGCAGTAGTCTTTTTTGACGAGAAATAACTTCCACATGCTTCAAAATGACAAAGTTTAATGACACTACTTACCTCATTGTCAGGAATGAATCTTTGAAATATTTGATCAGGACAATAATTGAATAAGTTAGGGTCATCACAATAAAAGCTCTTCACTTCGTTCAAAAACGTTTCTTTGTCTTGAGTACTCCAATCAGTTGGCAAATCTTCTGAAGTAAGAAAATTTATATTTTTATCATACCAAGGTATTGGATTAAGAGAAAGTAAGGATTCGTTAGGAAAGTAATCATCCATTGGTGTGATGTCAGATGTCGAATCTCTTGTCACTGTTGGCAAAAGATTCGCATCAAAATTTTCAGTGCTTGTTTCATCCGTGATTTCTTCCTCAGAATAAACCATTTGCAAATCTTCAGTTTCATCCAATTCATTTTTACTTAAAGTAGATTCAAGTTGATCATAAACTAATTCATCAATATGATCTACTTCTTGTAAATCATTATCATCTCCAGGTTGCTTGCAAATGTTGAAAATATTCATCTCCAATGTCATGTTTCCAAATGATAGCTTCATCAGTCCATTCCTACAATTAATCAATGCGTTAGAAGTTGCAAGAAATGGACGTCCTAAAATAACAGGAAATGAATTACATGCTTCAACAGGTTCTGTGTCCAAGACAATAAAATCCACAGGATAAATGAATTTATCGACTTGTACTAACACATCTTCAATTATTCCTCTAGGAACTTTTACAGATCTATCGGCAAGTAAAAGAGATATAGAAGTTGGTTTTAACTCACCTAGATTGGGACTCTGAAAAACTGAATATGAAAGTAAATTCACACTAGCACCAAGATCAAGTAAGGCTCTTTCAATTTTATGCTCTCCAATAAAGCAAGAAATTATAGGACAACCAGGGTCTTTATATTTCAAAGCATTATTGTTTTGAAGAATAACACTTACTTGTTCGGCTAGAAAGGCTTTCTCTTTCACATTCAGTTTCCTCTTCACAGTGCAGAGATCTTTCAAAAATTTAACATAGGAAGGAACCTGTTTAATAGCATCCAGCAAAGGTATATTGATCCTTAACTATTTGAAAGTTTCAAAGATTTCAGAGTTGTGATTAACTTTTCTTTGTTTGGTCATGGCTTGAGGAAATGGAAGTGCTGGCGGTGAATCAGTCATTTCTTTGCAATTTTCAGATTCATCCCCTTCCTTACCCTCAGAGATTGACTCATCATCTTTCTCATAAGGTTCAAGAGAAGGTTTTCAATAACCTTACCACTGTGCAGAGTAGTGACTGATTTGACTTGATCCGTGTGTTGACTTCCAGGACTACTTGCATTTGCATCATATTGTCCCTTGAGATTTTGCTGTGTTTGAGATGGAAACTTACCTTTCTCTTGGAAACTAAGAGCAGATGTTAATTTAGCAAGAGTATCTTTAAAATCTGTCATGTTTTGAACAAGTTGAGTATTAATTGTCTCTTGCTTTTCAATGAATGCATGCAATGTTTACTCAAGATTTCTTCTAGAAGGTGGAGCATAAGAAGGTGCATATCCATGAGAATTTTGGAAATTATGGTGTGCTTGAAATGGTGGTTGTGAAGTTTGTGCATTGTTGTTCTCACTCTTCCAACTGAAATTTGGGTGATTCCTCTAACCAGGGTTGTATGTTTGGGAGTATGGGTTGTGGTTAGCCCTTTAAAAACTGTTTAAAGATGGGCTTGTTCATGGAGACATTCTTTAAAAGAAGGCAAGGTTGGACAATCATTGGTTGAGTGTTTATTTGTTTCACAGATTTGACACACAATGTTTTCAACAGATTTTAATTGACCACTCTTTTTCAATTCTAGTGCCTCAACTTTTCTAGCTAAAGATGCAAATTTGGCTTGAAGGTCATGATCTTCCCTAAGGTTGTACATACCTCCACTAGATGTATGAGGTTGAGTTTTACTCGGTGCCTCATATGTACTCGCAGTGTCCTAATTTTGAGCATTTTCAGCTAATAAGTCGAAGTACTCCATTGCTTCATCAGGGTCTTTATCTTCAAAAGTTCCATTGCACATCAATTCAACCATTTGCCTATCTTTAGGTGTTAACCCTTCATAGAAATATGAAACCAATCTCCATGTTTCAAAACCATGATGAGGGCAAGTACTAAACAAGTCTCGATACCTATCCCAACATTTGTAAAATGTTTCTCCTGGTTTTTGAGTGAAAGTGGTGATTTGTCTCTTGAAAGAGTTTGTTCTATGAGATGGGAAAAACTTCTTTAAAAACTGTTGTTGCATTTCATCCCAAGCATGAATGGATCCTGGTCTTAAATTTTGTAACCATGTTTTAGCTTTATCTTTTAATGAAAAAGGAAAAAGCTTTAATCTAATGGTGTTCATACTACAATTTAAGTTATTATATGTGTTACAGACCTCCTCAAATTCTCTTAAATGCAAGTATGGATTTTCCAATTCCAAACCATGAAAAGAAGGTAAAAGTTGAATAATACTTGGTTTAAAATTAAAATGAGATGCATCGGGAGGAAAAACTATGCATGATGGTGCACTTGTTCTTGTGGGATTCATGTGGTCTCTAAGTGTTCTAGCACGGTTATTCTCATTATTTTCATTATGAAGTGATTGATTATCTTTTTCGGCCATATTTTCTGAAAATGATGAGGATACCCTACAAAGTCTACCACTTGATGTATGTGACCACACTCTCATGCACGTGTAGGAATAGAATAAAAAGAAGAAGAAAACAAAAGAAGAAGAAACAAGAGAAAAGAAATAAAGTTATATACAAGAAAAGTGAAAAGAGAAAATAAAATAACTACTATAATTTATACAAGAACTTACCTCCCCGGCAACGGCGCCAAAAACTTGACACGACTAAAAGGTTGATGTCTTCTCCCAAGTGTAGGAGTGTCGAAGTAATAAATAACCCGGCAAGACCGCGGTCGAACCACAGGGAGGTTAATTGTACAAATTATAAACAACAATTATAAAACAACGATAACAACAACAACAATAGTAGTAGTAGTAGTAGTAGTAATAATAATAATAATAATAATAATAATAATAATAATAATAATAATAATAATAATTATACTAGTAGTAGTAGTAGTAGTAGTAGTACTAATAATAATAATAATAATAATAATAACAACAACAATAATAATAATAATAATAATAATAATAATAAAGAAAGAGAAGAAGAAGAAGATGATGATGATGAGAACTTAGAGATGAAATATTAATGTAAGGATTAAACAATAATAATAACAAATGTCAAGGTTAGAGGTTCCACTAATGGTATATCAAACAAGTATAGTATAAACTCTTATTATTGAATTGGAAACCACACACAAAGGAGGTTCCAATCAGATTATATATTGTTAACATGATTACATTAGTCATCTTATTCAATTAATGCTAATACTTGTAAATCTCGTCAAGCATTCATGATTATAACTTATGTTAACAACAAATCAAGTTCCTTTCATAGCTCAGGTGTCGGTTATACCATACATTATGAGCTATGAAAGTGCCAAGCATTTGTTGTACCAAGTGTTATACAACATAAATCAAGATTAGTCATTTAACAAGCAAAGTATTAAAGAGTGAACAAGATAACAAATATAAAACATGTTAGTATCAAACATTAAAGTCCATATTAAGTTTACATTATACTTATTCTCACACCATTAGTGTAACCTTTTCACCTTGACATAATTAACTTAGCTAGACATAATGAAAGAAAGAAAAATAGATAAACAAAATAAGAACATAAAAGCTAACTAAGTAAAGGATAGGAAATGAAAGGCATAAACTTGATATTAATGAAAGCAAAGCATAAACACTACAAAAAATACAAAGAGAGAAAGGAAGAGCATGATCTTGATCTGGAAACCAAGATGCCTCAATGCATGGCAAATGCCTTCTTTTATAGGCCAAAATTGGGAACTATTGATTTGATGACTAATTGATAAGTGGGTGGCCAACTTTTGACTTGGTGACAATCCTTATCTTTTTTTGTCTGCCCAAAACGTCATTGATAACGTCAAAATTGGAGCCAATTGTAAACATGAAAGTTGTAGGTAATTGTCTCAGCTTTCTTGTGTAAATAATTCAGCTCATTTGGACTTCTAGAACTCCAGATATGGCCAAAATACCGAACAGTGCTCGGGCTGGAAGACAGATTCAGGCTTCTTTCTTGTTGCTACAATTTGGACTTGATAATGGCCTTTTTAGATCTTGGGCTCCATATGAAAGTTGTAGGCCTATGTCTTACCTTTCCATCCATATAAATTGAACCTAAATCTGAGATATATAGCTCTAGATATGACCCAATTACCAAACAGTGTTCCGGTTTGGATCGCACCGACATCTCTTTTCTAAGTTTGGCCATCTCTTTGCCTTTGCAATTTAAGTTCTTAAAGTCATCAATCAATATTTTCATTTATGTGATAGGCTTGCATTTAAAATGAACATTTACCATAAATTAAAGGTATCTTATATTATTAGATATATTATTATAAAACATGCTTTAGTTAAGGAGTTATTGATACTTCAAGTGCAAAATGATGATATAAAACCATGATAAAAACGCACTTTTAAGTACTAATCAGTTAACATAAGTTATAATCATGAATGCCTAACAAGATTTACAAGAATTATCATTAATCGAATAAGATAACTAATGTAATCATGTTAATAATTTGTATTCTGATTGGAACCTCCTTTGTTTGTGGTTTTCAATTGAATAATAAGAGTTTATACTATACTTGTTTGACATACCATTAGTGGATCCTTTAACCTTGACATTTTGTTATTATCATTGTTTAATCCTTACGTTAATCTTACTTCTCAAAGGTCTCATCAACTTCTTATTTTTCTTCTTCTTCTATTATACTACTAATACTACTACTACTACTACTACTACTACTGTTACTATTATTATTACTATTATTATTACTACTACTGCTACTACTATTACTGCTACTACTACTTCTACTACTACTACTATTGCTACTACTACTACTTTGTTATTGTTGTTTATAATTTATACAATTAACCTCTATGTGGTCCAACCCCGGTCTTGCACTCCTACACTTGGAAGAAGACATCAATCTTTTGGTCATGTCAAGTTTTGGCGCCGTTGTCGAGGAGGTAAGTTCTTGTACAAATTATAGTGTTTATTTTATTTTTTCTTTTCACTTTTCTTGTATATAACTTTGTTTCTTTTCTCTTTTTTTTTTGTTTTCTTCTTCCTTTTATTCTATTCCTACACGTGCATAAGAGTGTGGTCACGTACATTAAGTGGTAAACTTTGTAGGGTATCCTCATCATTTTTAGAAAATATCATCAAAGAAGATAATCAATCACTTCATAATGAGAATAATGAGAATAACCGTGTTGGAACACTTAGAGACCACATGAATCTCACAAGAGTAAGTGCACTATCATGCATAGTTTTTCCTCTTGATGCATCTCATTTTAATTTTAAGCTAAGCATTATTGAACTTCTACCTTCTTTTCATGGCTTAGATTTAGAAAATCCATAATTGCATTTAAAGGAATTTGAGGAGATGTGTAACACCTATAATAACTTAAATTGTGGCATGAACACCATCAGATTAAAGCTTTTTCCTTTTTCATTAAAAGATAAAGCTAAAACATGGCTACAAAATTTGAGAGCAAGATCTATTCGTGCTTTGGATGAAATGCAACAACAGTTTTTAAAGAAGTTTTTCCCATCTCATAAAACAAACTCTTTTAAAAGATAAATCACCACTTTCACTCAAAAACTAGGAGAAATGTTTTACTAATGATGGGATTGGTATTGAGACTTCTTTAATACTTGCCCTTATCATGGTTTTGATACATGGAGATTGGTTTCATATTTTTATGAAGGGTTAACACCTAAAGATAGAAAAATAGTTGAATTGATGTGCAATGAAAATTTTAAAGTTAAAGACCCTAATGAAGCAATGCAGTACTTAGGCTTGTTAGCTGAAAATGCTTAAAATTAGGACACTACGGGTACTTATGAGGCACCGAGTAAAACTCAACCTCATACATATAGTGGAGATATGTATAACTTTAGGGTAGATCATGACCTCCAAGCCATTTTGTATCTTTAGTTAGAAAAGTTGAGGCACAAGAATTGAAAAAGAGTGGTCAATTAAAAATATGAAATCACACATAAAATTGCCACCCCTTATCACCCTCAAACAAGTGGAGAAGTAGAGCTTGCTAATAGGGAGATCAAACATATTTTGGAGAAAATAGTGAACCTTAATAGAAACAATTGGTCTTTAAGACTTAATGATACACTTTGGGCGTATCGAACTGCTTATAAAACACCATTAGGTATGTCCCTTATAAACTAGTATGTAGAAAACCTTGTCACTTGCCTGTGGAACTTGAACATAAAGCTTATTGGGCTCTTAAAGCTTTCAATTCAAATCTGGATGATGTTAGTCAACTATGAAAAATACAAATAAATGAGCTTGAGGAAATAAAAAATGATGACTATGAAAATTCAAGAATTCATAAAGCAAGAATCAAAGAGTTTCATGACAAGAAAATACTAAGAAAAACATTCAATATTGGTCAAAAAGTCTTGCTTTATAATTCTCAACTGCATTTATTACCTGGAAAACTAAGATCAAGATGGAGCGGTCCTTTTATTGTGAAACATGTATCTCCATATGGGGTCTGTGATATCGAGAATATAAAGAATGACAATATTTTCAAGGTAAATGGACATCGTTTAAAATTTTACTTTGACAATTTTTCAATTGAAAATGACCCTATTGAATTGGGTGATCCTCTATATAAATTTTGATTTTTTTCTTCATAGTGTTTTTGTGTTTCTTTTTGAGTGATTTCTACTAGTTTCTCTCACCCAGTCAAATTGCAGACAACGGTACTCCGTGACTTAAGTCAGTTCTTTCAATTTCCCATAATAACTGATATTTGTGTATATATTTATGCAATTCTTTAAATCTCTCTTTCAATTCTTATTTGAAAATGGACACTAATCTTGAAAAATTGAAAAAGTATTTTCCCATTCTACCTCAGAATGCGATTACAAAAATTTACCGTGCTAAATGTGCACGATTGAGGTTGTTAATGAATCATAGAATTCCTAAAGATATTCGTTGGTTGATTTAAGCAAAGGTCCGATTATCAGGTGAGTCCTTGAATTCCTTCATTTCACACATGCCTAGAATAGGTAAAAATACTTTTGCAAAGAAACATCGTGCAAAATGATTGAAAGTCTGTTATCGATGTGTTAGATGGACTTATAATGCACAATGTCATTCTTTAGGAATGGTATCTATAAACCGTGAAGATAAAATACAATTCATTAAGGATGGCCTGAGTAAGGAGTCTTTAGATAATCTTCTATTAACTTTTAAGACGCATCATAGTTGAGATGTGCATCGTGCAATTCATTATTTATAGCCCCTATTTCATAAAGAACATTCTCGACCTAGTCTTGGGAATCTAACTAAAAAAGACCCTGTTTTTTAGTTTTTAAGAAAACTGGATGGGAAGTCACACAACCAAAAGATTGATGTCTTCTCCTAAGTGTAGGAGTGTCAAAGTAATAAATAACTCGACAAGACTGGGGTCGAACCACAAGGAGGTTAATTATACAAATTATAAATAATAATAATACAACAACAATAACAATAACAACAACAACAACAACAACAACAACAACAACAACAACAACAACAACAACAATAATAATAAAGAAAAAAAAGGAGAGGAAGAAGAAGAAGATGAGAACTTTGAGAAGGAATATTAATGTAACGATTAAACAATGATAATACAACATAAATCAAGATTATTCATTTAATAAGCAAAGTATTAAAGAGTGAACAAGATAACAAATATAAAACATGTTAGTATCAAACATTAAAGTCCATATTAAGTTTACATTATACTTATTCTTACACCATTAGTGTAACCTTTTCACCTTGACATAATAAACTTAGCTAAACATAATGAAAGAAAGAAAAATAAATAAACAAAATAAGAAAATAAATAAGATAAGAGTTAACTAAGTAAAGGATAGGAAATGAAAGGCATAAACTTGATATTAATGAAAGCAAAGCTTAAACATTACAAAAAATATAAAGAGAGAAAGGAAGAGCATGATCTTGATCTGGAAACCAAGATGCCTAAATGCATGGCAAATGCCTCCTTTTATAGGCTAAACTTGGGAACTATTGATTTGATGACTAATTGATAAGTGGGTGGCCAACTCTTGACTTGGTGACAATCCTTATCTTATCTTGTCTACCCAAAACGTCATTGATAACGTCAAAATTAGAGCCACTCAAAAACATGAAAGTTGTAGGCAATTGTCTTAGCTTTCTTGTGCAACAAATTCAGCTTATTTGGACTTCTAGAACTCCAGATATGGCTAAAATACAGAACAGTACTCAGGCTGGAAGACAGATTCGGGCTTCTTTTTTGTTGCTACAATTTGGACTTGAAAATGACCTTTTTAGATCTTGGGCTCCATATGAAAGTTATAGGCCTATGTCTTACCTTTCCATCCATATAAAGTAAACCTAAATCTAAGATCTATAGCTTCAGATATAACCTAATTATCGAACAATGTTTTGGTTTGGATTACACCTACATCTTTTTTCTATGTTTGGTCATCTGTTTGCCTTTGCAATTTAAGTTCTTAAAGTCATCAATCAATACTTTCATTTATGTGATAGGCCTATATTTAAAATGAATATTTACCATAAATTAAAGGTATCTTATATTATTAGATATATTATTATAAAACATGTTTTAGTTAAGGAGTTATTGATACTTCAAGTGCAAAATGATGATATAAAAAACCATGATAAAAATGCACTTTTAAGTACTAATCACCCCCCCAACCAGCTTATTACTAGTCCTTAGTAATCAAAGCATTAAAATAGAAAAATAATTTGCAAATTCCACAAAGCAATGTATTCATCATTTAACTTCTATTAATCTATCCAGATTAACAAACTCTCATTAAATTTATATATCTACTCAATACCTCTTAACAAGATATTAATAAACCTTTCTTTTGTGCTCAATGTATGAACACATAATTATAGGGCTTTTCTTGGAAGAAAACAAAATTTTTGTTCTAATGTTTAAGGTTAACTTCCTTAGGTTGAGATTATTATTTTTGTTTTTTTTTTCTTTTTTTCTTTTTAAATATATATATATATATATATATAATTTAGAAACATCATGCAACTTTAACCCATGTAACGAGCTTTCAGCTAATGACTCCCAGACCAATTGGTCTTAGGGCATTAGGTGTTAAGACACCCTTACAAGCTTAGTAACTCGGGTCGTAGATACTGATATGTAGATAGTGTAATGTTTGATTCCCTTAAGCTTTTCTCCTCAACCCATGTAACAAGTATTGGGCCAATAGTTCCCAAGTCAGTTGACTTTAGGGTATTAGGTGTTAAAACACCCCTTCAGACTTAATTGCTTAGGTTAGGGAGGCTACGAAACCAAACTTATTTGTATTTTTATTATTATCATTTTTTTTTCTTTTTTTTTAATTATATACTATCCCTTTCTCTTAGTTGTTGCCTTTAACAAAAGAACATAAATAATGTAATAATCCAATATGCAACCCACAATCATATGTTAAAGTGTGTGTGTGTAAATTAAGGTTTAAGAATACATGTTAAATAAGTATATGAGCAGAATTAAGTGATAACAATGCGAGAGTTTGTAAACCTGAATATTTCAAGAAGTATTATAATAGACCTTGTTAAGAATGGTTACCAAGTTGCATCTTAAGAGTCACTTTAACAAAAGAGCTCCTTTATTCTGCCATCCTAGTAACAATAATTATGCACATGCTTTATGAAATGAAAAACAATTTTTTTTGTATCAACTACTACCCTTTCCCCCTAACCAAAATGAGACATTGTCCTCAATGTTTAAAGGTAGAAAGATAGAGTATAGAAGATATCACTTGAAATAACAAACACTAACAAACCTGAAACACACTTAAACAAATATAAGAAACAAAAAAAACTAATCATATGCTATTTATAAAACCAAAAGACACAAAGTTTTACAAGCTAAGACTCAAATCGCAGTTGTGATTGTGGCTCAGATCTTCCCTTGATTTTACGTCCAAGAACGGCTTAAACGCCCTCTATGGGTTGGGGACAGGCTTCCTATCCAGTTTTCTTAAAAACTAGCAAACAAGGTCTTTTTTAAGTCAGATTCCTAAGACTATGCCGATCATGTTCTTTATGAAAATGGTTCATAATTCATGAATTGCACAATGCTTATCTCGACTATGATGAGACTTAAGAGTCAATAGAAGATCTAAAGACTCTCTGTGTTTTGAAATAAATCCCACCTTTTAACAATTTTCAAAGGTTTGCAGAATTCATATGATTCCTTGAATATGGTGGACCAATAAAATCCATTTTGTAAGATTTCTACATTCCTTTTTTTTTTTGACAAGAAATGATCCCTACATGCCTTAGAGTGACAAAATTTAATGAAATTACTTACCTCATTGTTGGGAATGCATTTTTCAAATATTTGATCAAGACAATAATTAAATAAGTAAGGGTCATCCTAATAAAAATTTTGCACATTGCTAAAAAATTTTCTTTTTATCTTTAGTACTCCAATGAGCTGGCAAAAATACTGAAGCAAGAAAATTGATATTTTTAGCAAACCAATGCATTAAACTAAGAGAAAGTAGAGATTTATCAGGAAAGTAATCATCGATTGGTGTGATGTCGGGTGTCGAAACTGTTGTCACTTTTGATAAAAGATCTGCATCAACATTTTCAGTGCCTTTTTCATCTTCGATTTCTTCCTGATTGGTCATAGCATGAGGAAATGGACGTGCTGGTGGGAAATCAGTCTTTTCTTTGCAATGTTCAAATTCAACCTCTTCCTTATCCTCAGAGATTGACTCATCATCTTTCTCACAAGGTTCAAGAGTAAGTTTTTTAATAACCTTACCACTGCGAAGAGTAGTGACTAATTTGACTTGATTCATGTATTGACTTCCAGAACTACTTGCATTTGCATTGTATTGCCCCTTGGGATTTTGTTGCGATTGAGATGGAAACTTACCTTTCTCTTGGAAACTGAGAATATATGTTAATTTTGCAAGAGTATCTTTAAAATCTGTCATGTTTTGAGCAAGTTGAGTATTGATTGTCTCTTGCTTTTCAATGAATGCATGCAATGTTTCCTTAAGATTTCTTCTAGGAGATGGAGCATAAAGAGGTGCATATCCATGAGAATTTTGGAAATTGTGGTGTGCTTGAAAAGGTGGTTGTGAAGTTTGTGCATTGTTGTTCTCACTCTTCTAACTAAAATTTGGGTGATTTCTCCAACCAGGGTTGTATGTTTGTGAGTATGGGTTGTGGATGGCCCTTCAAAAACTGTTTAAAGCATGGGCTTGTTCATGGAGACATTCCTTAAAAGAAAGCAAGGTTGTTCACAGATTTGACACACAATGTTTTCAATAGATTTTAATTGACCACTCTTTTTCAATTCTAGTGCCTCGACTTTTCTAGCTAAAGATGCAAACTTGGCATGGAGGTCATGATCTTCCATAAGGCTATACATACCTCCATTAGATGTATGAGGTTGAGTTTTACTCAGTGCCTTATAAGTTCCCGCTGTGTCCCAATTTTGAGCATTTTCAGTTAACATGTCTAAGTACTCCATTGCTTCATCAGGATCTTTATCTTCAAAAGTTCCATTGCACATCAATTCAACCATTTGCCTATCTCTAGGTGTTAACCCTTCATAGAAATGTGAAACCAATCTCCATGTTTCAAAACCATGATGAGGGCAAGTACTAAGAAGTCTTGATACCTATCCCAACATTGATAAAATGTTTCTCCTGGTTTTTAAGTGAAAGTGGTGATTTATCTTTTGAAAGAGTTTGTTTTATGAGATAGGAAAAACTTCTTTAAAAACTGTTGTTGCATTTCATTCCAAGCACGAATGAATCCTGGTTTTAAATTTTGTAGCCATGTTTTAGCTTTATCTTTTAATGAAAAAGGAAAAAGCTTTAATCTGATGGTGTTCATGCTACAATTTAAATTATTATATGTGTTGCAGACCTCCTCAAATTCCCTTAAATGCAAGTATGGATTTTCCAATTCTAAGCCATGAAAAGAAGGTAAAAGTTGAATAATACCTAGCTTAAAGTTAAAATGAGATGCATCGGGAGGAAAAACTATGCATGATAGTGAACTTGTTCTTGTGGGATTCATGTGGTCTCTAAGGGTTCTAGCACGGTTATGCTCATTATTCTCATTATGAAGTGATTGATTATCTTCTTCGGTCATATTTTTTGAAAATGATGAGGATACCCTACAAAGTCTACCACTTGATGTACGTGACCACACTCTCATGCATATGTAGGAATAAAATAAAAGGAAAAAGAAAACAAAAGAAGAAGAAACAACAGAAAAGAAACAAAGTTATATACAAGAAAAGTGAAAAGAGAAAATAAAATAACTACTATAATTTATACAAGAATTTACCTCCCCGACAACGACGTCAAAAAGTTGACACCCATCCCAAGGTATCATTTCTAATACATTCGTGGGGCAGGCCCGGACACATTGAGTACACCCTATACATGTATCATAGATTTTTACTGAATGTGACATTGGATCTATAATTTTTGATCTAGTAAATTTTTAAATAAATCATATATTTAGACACCAGATGAATCAATGATTTATCATAATTTGTCTATTCAATTTCGAATCGACTCATGAGATAGAACCAAGATACTTTAATTTCTTACATTTTCATAAACATTATCAGATATGCTATGTATTATAGATGTCAATTCAAATTAATGAATCTAAATATTTTATATGATTAATACTACTTATTCAACAAATTCAATTGATTGATATGGATTGATTTTCTATTACGATAAATTGACGAAACTATAGCCGGCTTGATAGTTGCTTTAGTGGCTGCGATAAATATAAAAAAAATTGATAAAATATTTCCTTTTAATTGTTGACTATCAAAAAAATCAGAAAATGTTACGAAATTTATATTGACGGCATTCAATATAAGTTCAAGACACATAAGGGCTCTAACCATATTTCGACTCGTGATCAATCCATAGATACCGATAGAGAATAAATAAGCACTCAAACCAAGCACATATTCGAGCATCATCGTCCAACTCCTTATTAATTTTGATTTATTTCAATATGAACAATGAACAACAATTTAACATCAACAGATTAGATTGACTAGAATAAGAATAACACAAGTACAAAACAAAAAAAAATAGATTGGAATATAGATCGAATAAAAGAATTTATATATGAATAATCTTAAAATAAATGTGATAACATAGAATAAAGTCTGATTTGGATTGTGATTGCCGATTTAAAAGATTTATTACTAACGAGCCGTGGCAATCGCACTTATCAAAGCAACTAAAAGAATTATTGAAATAAATTCAAATGGAAGAAAAAAATCTGTTGATAAATGAATTGCAATTTGTTGACCATTACTTACCAAATCTTGCTCTATAATCTGGTTTGCTTTTGTAGTCCAAATAATCCCATACCATGTTGTATTTGAAATAATAGTAATTAGTAAAACAAAAAGACTTGTACAAATTAGAGAAGTAAGACCATTCCCAACAGTCCATAGATTGAAATCTTTGTAATATTCTGAACCATTCATTAACATCACAACAAATCAAATTAAAACATTTATAGCTCCCACATAAATAAGGAGCTGTGCCGCAGCTACAAAATGAGAGTTTGATAAAATATAGAATAAGGATATACAAACAAGAACCAATCCTAATGAAAAGGTAGAAAAAATTGGATTGGTAAGTAATACCACTCCTAGACCTCCTAATGTAAGACCTAATCCTAGAAAGACTAAAAGAAAATCATGTATTGGTCTAAGTAAATTCATTGTACGTAAAATAAAAGATAAAAAAATCAAATTCTTTTTTTTTTCATGACTTTATTGACCCGACCAGGAAAAACTTATTTAGAATGGGTTCCTAATTGAATTAAATCCTAAAAGGTTTAAATTACTGTAGTACCGCTATCGGACTAATCTCATTCTTTCTCGAAAAAATAAAAATTGACACTTTCATTTTTATTTCTATTTTGAAATAGAAATAATTATGGATAAAATAAATAGAAATAATTATGGATAGAATTATGACTATATTAATAGATTTTCAATCCAAATTAAGCTGCGCTGCAATTCTTACCAATCCATCAAATCCAATCGCTAGTTGGGATTTTAAAAAACAATTCTTACCAAACAAAATGAAAAAAAAAAATTCAGACTTTTAGATCAAATCTAGATCTTTGTTTAATGATTAAAAATGACTCTTCAATCAATCTTTAATCAAAGGGGGTTTACCTATTTTGATTAAATATTGAGGTGAATTCAAAATTGTTTGAATTGTATAATCATTAATTACTGACATTGGTAAACGACCTAAAGCAATTTGGTTAGAATTCAATTCATGACGATTATAGGTAGAAAGTTCATATTCTTCAATCATTGATAAACAATTAGTTGGACAATACTCAACACAGTTGCCACAAAACATACAGATTCTGAAATCAATATTGTAATTAAGCAATCGTTTCTTTCGAATATTAGTTTCCAATTCCCAATCAACAATAGGTAAATCTATAGGACATACACGAACACATACTTCACAAGCAATGCATTTATCAAATTCAAAATGGATTCGACCGCAGAAACGCTCTGATGTGATTAATTTTTCATAAGGATATTGAATAGTTACAGGTAAACGCTTTACATGGGATAAGGTAGTCATGAAACTTTGACCAATGTACCTTGTAGCCCGTATGGTTTGTTGACCATAATTCATGAACCCAGTTACCATAGGGAACATATCGTGAATCTCTATGAATAATTTTATATTTGTTTCTTTATCTTGTTTGAGACAAACTATAAATATAGAAAAGAATTACTTTATAGTGAAAAGAGTTGGTTGTTAATAATAGATTACCAAGAGAGATAGGTAAAAGAAATTTCCATCCAAGATTTAATAGTTGGTCCATTCTTAGTCTAGGTAAAGTCCATCTTGTTGTGATAGGAATGAACAAGAACAAATAAGTTTTAACCAATGTAATAAGAATACCCATTGTAGTTCCAAAGACTCTACCTACTGATTAGTACTTAAAAGTGCATTTTTATCATGGTTTTATATCATCATTTTGCACTTGAAGTATCAATAACTCCTTAACTAAAGTATGTTTTATAATAATATATCTAATAATATAAGATACCTTTAATTTGTGGTAAATGTTTATTTTAAATGCAGGCCTATAACATAAATAAAAGGATTGATTGATGACTTTAAGAACTTAAATTGCAAGGATAAAGAGATGGCCAAACTTAGAAAAGAGATGTCGGTGCAATTCAAACCTGAACACTATTTGATAATTCGGTCATATTTGGAGCTATAGATCTCAGATTTAGGTCCAATTTATATGGATGGAAAGGTAAGACATAGTCCTACAACTTTCATATGGAGCCCAAGATCAAAAAAGGTTATTTTCAAGTCCAAATTATAACAACAACAAAGAAGCCCGAATCTGTCTTCCAGCCCGAGCACTGTTCAGTATTTTGGCCATATCTGGAGTTCTAGAAGTCCAAATGAGCTGAATTATTTACACAAGAAAGCTGAGACAATTGCCTACAAATTTCATGTTTTCGACTAGCTCCAATGTTGACGTTATCAATGATATTTTGGGCAGATAAGAGAAGATAAGGATTGTCACCAAGTCAAGAGTTGGCCACCCACTTATCAATTAGTCATCAAATTAATAGTTCTCAATTTTGGCCTATAAAAGGAGTCATCTTCCATGCATTTAGGCATCTTGGTTTCCAGATCAAGATCATGCTCTTCCTTTCCCTCTTTGTATTTTTTGTAATGTTTATGCTTTGCTTTCATTAATATCAAGTTTATGCCTTTCATTTCCTTTCACTTACTTAGTTAACTTTAATCTTATTCATGTTCTTATTTTGTTTATTTATTTTCCTTTCTTTCATTATGTCTAGCTAAGTTAATTATATCAAGGTGAAAAGGTTACACTAATGGTGTAAGAATAAGTATAATGTAAACTTAATATGGACTTTAATGTTTGATACTAACATGTTTTATATTTGTTATTTTGTTCACTCTTTAATACTTTGCTTGTTAAATAACTAATCTTGATTTATGTTGTATAACACTTGGTACAATAAATGCTTGACACTTTCATAGTTCATATTGTATGGTATAACCGACACCTGAGCTATGAAAGGAACTTGATTTGTTGTTAACATAAGTTATAATCATGAATGCTTGATGAGATTTACAAGTATTAGCATTAATCGAATAACATGACTAATGTAATCATGTTAACAATCTATAATTTGATTGGAACCTCCTTTATGTGTGGTTTCCAATTGAATAATAAGAGTTTATATTATACTTGTTTGACATACCATTAGTGGAATCTCTAACCTTGACATTTGTTATTATCATTGTTTAATCGTTACATTAATATTCCATCTCAAAGTTCTCATCTTGTTCTTCTCCTTCTTTTTCTTTATTATTATTATTATTATTATTATTATTATTATTATTATTATTATTATTATTAGTACTACTAATACTACCACTACTACTAGTACTATTATTATTATTATTATTATTATTATTATTATTATTATTATTATTGCTGTTATTACTATTTTTATTTTTGTTGTTGTTATTGTTATTTATAATTTGTATAATTAACCTCCCTGTGGTTCGACCCCGGTCTTGCCGGGTTATTTATTACTTTGACACTCCTGTACTTGGAAGAAGACATCAATCTTTTGGTCGTGTCAAGTTTTTGGCGCCGTTGTCGGGGAGGTAGGTTCTTGTATAAATTATAGTAGTTATTTTATTTTCTCTTTTCACTTTTCTTATATATAACTTTGTTTATTTTCTCTTATTTCTTCTTCTTTTGTTTTCTTCTTCCCTTTATTCTATTCCTACACGTGCATGAGAGTATGGTCACATACATCAAGTGGTAGACTTTGTAGGGTATCCTCATCATTTTTAAAAAAAATGACCGAAGAAGATAATCAATCACTTCATAATGAAAATAATGAGAATAACCATGTTAGAACACTTAGAGACCACATGAATCCCATAAGAACAAGTGCACCATCATGCATAGTTTTCCCTCCTAATGCATCTCATTTTAATTTTAAATTAGGCATTATTCAACTTTTACCTTGTTTTCGTGGCTTAGAATTGGAAAATCCATACTTGCATTTAAGAGAATTTGAGGAGGTCTGCGACACATATAATAAGTTAAATTGTAGCATGAACACCATCAGATTAAACCTTTTTTCTTTTTCATTAAAAGATAAAGCTAAAACATGACTACAAAATTTGAGACTAGGATCCATTCGTGCTTGGGATGAAATGCAACAACAATTTTTAAAGAAGTTTTTCTTATCTTATAGAACAAACTCTTTCAAAAGACAAATCACCACTTTCACTCAAAAACCAGGAGAAACATTTTACCAATGTTGGGATAGGTATCGAGATTTGCTTAGTACTTGCCCTCATCATGGTTTTGAAACATGGAGATTGATTTCACATTTCTATGAAGGGTTAACACCTAAAGATAGGCAAATGGTTGAATTGATGTGCAATGGAACTTTTGAAGATAAAGACCCTGATGAAGCAATGGAGTAGTTAGACTTGTTAGCTGAAAATGCTCAAAATTCGGACACTGCGGGTACATATGAGGCACCGAGTAAAACTCAACCTCATACATCTAGTGGAGGTATGTACAACCTTAGGGAAGATCATGACCTTCAAAACTTTGTATCTTTAGCTAGAAAAGTTGAGGCACTAGAATTGAAAAAGAGTGCTCAATTAAAATTTATTGAAAACATTGTGTGTCAAATCTGTGAAACAAATGAACACTCAACCAATGATTGTCCAACTGATTAGTACTTAAAAGTGCATTTTTATCATGGTTTTATATCATCATTTTGCACTTGAAGTATCAATAACTCCTTAACTAAAATATGTTTTATAATAATGTATGTAATAATATAAGATACCTATAATTTATGGCAAATGTCTATTTTTAATGCAGGCCTATCCCATAAATGAAAGGATTGATTGATGACTTGAAGAACTTAAATTGCAAGGATAAAGAGATGGCCAAACTTAGAAAAGAGATGTCGGTGCAATCCAAACCGGAACACTGTTCTGTAATTGGGTCATATATGGAGCTACAGATCTCAGATTTAGGTCCAATTTATATGGATGGAAAGGTAAGACATAGGCCTACAACTTTCATATGGAGCCCAAGATCTAAAAAGGCCATTATCAAGTCCAAATTGTAGCAACAACAAAGAAGCCCGAATCTGTCTTCCAGCCCGAGCACTGTTCAGTATTTTGGCCATATCTGGAGTTCTAAAAGTCCAAATGAGCTGAATTTTTTACACAAGAAAGCTGAGACAATTGCCTACAACTTTCATGTTTTCAGCTGGCTCCAATTTTGACGTTATCAATGACGTTTTGGGCAGACAAGAGAAGATAAGGATTGTCACCAAGTCAAAAGTTGGCCACCCACTTATCAATTAGTCATCAAATCAATAGTTCCCAATTTTGGCCTATAAAAGGAGGCATTTGCCATTCATTTAGGCATCTTGGTTTCCAGATCAAGATCATGCTCTTCCTTTCTCTCTTTGTATTTTTTGTAATGTTTATGCTTTGCTTTCATTAATATTAAGTTTATGCTTTTCATTTCCTTTTCTTTACTTAGTTAGCTTTTATGTTCTTATTTTGTTTATCTATTTTTCTTTCTTTCATTATGTCTAGCTAAGTTAATTATGTCAAGGTGAAAAGGCTACACTAATGGTGTGAGAATAAATATAATGTAAACTTAATATGGACTTTAATGTTTGATACTAACATGTTTTATATTTGTTATCTTGTTCACTCTTTAATACTTTGCTTGTTAAATGACTAATCTTGATTTATGTTGTATAACACTTGGTACAACAAATGCTTGGCACTTTCATAGCCCATAATGTATGGTATAACCGACACCTGAGCTATGAAAGGAACTTGATTTGTTGTTAACATAAGTTATAATCATGAATGCTTGACGAGATTTACAAGTATTAGCATTAATTGAATAAGATGACTAATGTAATCATGTTAACAATATATAATCTGATTGGAACCTCCTTTGTGTGTGGTTTCCAATTCAATAATAAGAGTTTATACTATACTTGTTTGATATACCATTAGTGGAACCTCTAACCTTGATATTTGTTATTATTATTATTTAATCCTTACATTAATTTTCCATCTCCAAGTTATCATCATCTTCTTCTTCTTCCTTTTCTTTATTACTACTACTACTACTACTACTACTACTACTAGTATTATTATTATTATTATTATTATTATTATTATTATAGTTGTTGTTGTTATTGTTATTGTTGTTGTTATTATTGCTATTATTGTTGCTTATAATTGTTGTCTACAATTTGTACAATTAACCTCCCTGTGGTTCGACCCCGGTCTTGCCGGGTTATTTATTACTTCGACACTCCTGCACTTGGGAGAAGACATCAACCTTTTAGTCGTGTCACCAACCTTGCCTTCTTTTAAGGAATGTCTCCATGAACAAGCCCATGCTTTAAATAGTTTCCAAAGGTCCAACCACAACCCATACTCCCAAACATACAACCCTAGTTGGAGAAATCACCCAAATTTCAGTTGGAAGAGTGAGAACAAAAATGCACAAACTTCACAACACCATTTCAAGCACACCATAATTTCCAAAATTCTCATGGATATGCACCTCCTTATGCTCCACCTCTTAGAAGAAATCTTGAGGAAACATTGCATGCATTCATTGAAAAGCAAGAGACAATCAATACTCAACTTGCTCAAAACATGATAGATTTTAAAGATACTCTTGCAAAATTAACATCTACTCTCAGTTTCCAAGAGAAAGGTAAGTTTCCATCTCAACCACAACAAAATCCCAAGGGGCAATACAATGCAAATGCAAGTAGTTCCGGAAGCCAACACATGGATCAAGCCAACACAGGTTCCTTCCTATGCTAAATTTTTGAAAGATCTATGCACTATGAAGAGGAAACTGAATGTGAAAAAGAAAGTCTTTCTAGCTGAAAAAGTAAGTGTCATTTTCCAAAACAATAATGCTTTGAAATATAAAGACCCTAGTTGTCCTATAATTTCTTGCTTTATAGAAGAACATAAAATTGAAAAAGCCTTACTTGATCTTGGTGCTAGTGTGAATTTACTTCCATATTCAGTTTTTTAGGATGTCCATTTCCTATTGAAGTATGTAATTCATTTCCTGTTATTTTAGGACGTCCATTTCTTGCAACTTCTAATGTATTGATTAATTGTAGGAATGGACTGATGAAACTATCATTTGGAAACATGACATTGGAGATGAATATTTTCAACATTTGCAAGCAACCTAGAGATGATAATGATTTACAGGAAGTGGACTTTACTGAAAAATTAATTCATGATCAATTTCCAACCACTTCCAGTGAAATTGAGATTGATGAATCTGATGATTTGCAAATGATTTATTTTCAAGAAGAATCAAAGACTAGTAATTGGAGGCCACAAATTGAGGAATTGCCACCACGATCAATTAAGTCCATACCTTCAAATGTTCAACCACCAAAACCTGATTTGATGTCATTGCCATCCAATCTCAAATACTCATTTTTAGGAGAAAATGAAACTTTTCCGGTAATAATCTCTTCCAAACTTAATGCACATCAAGAAGGTAAGTTATTACAAACTCTGAAAATGCACAAAAATGCATTAGGATGGACCATAGCTGATATAAAAGGAATTAGTCCTTTGATTTGTACACACAGAATTTATTTAGAGGAAAATGCTAAACCCTCTAGAGAAATGCAACGAAGGCTAAATCCTAATATGAAAGAAGTAGTGAAAAATGAAGTCATTAAGCTTCTAGATAATGAAATCATTTATCCTATTTCTAACAGCAAATGGGTAAGTCCTACCCAAGTTGTACCTAAGAAGTCTGGAGTCACTGTGATAACAAATGAGAACAATGAGTTAATTCCCACTAGAACTGTTACTGGTTGGCACATGTGCATTGACTATAGGAAACTTAATTCAATGACTAGAAAAGATCATTTTCCTTTACCTTTCATGGATCAAATCCTAGAAAGAGTTGCAGGTCATGAATTTTATTGTTTCCTAGATGGCTATTCGGGTTACAACCAAATTGAAATTGCATTGGAAGATCAAGAAAAAACTACTTTCACATGTCCATTTGGTACTTTTGCATATCGAAGGATGCCTTTTGGATTATGTAATGCACCAGCCACATTTCAAAGATGCATGCTTAGTATATTTAGTGATATGGTTGAACATTTTCTTGAGATTTTCATGGATGATTTTTCTGTTTTTGATGATTCATTTGATGATTATTTGACTAACTTAAGAAAGGTTTTGACTAGGTGTGAAGAGAAGAATCTTGTGATGAATTGGGAAAAATGTCATTTTATGGTAACAAACGACATTGTACTTGGTCACATTGTTTCATTAAAAGGAATTGAGGTTGACAAATCTAAAATTGAGTTAATTGCAAACTTGTCAACACCAAAATCTCTTAAAGATGTTAGATCATTCCTGGGACATGTTGGTTTTTAGTGTAATATCTAAGCCTTTAAGTAACCTTCTAACAAAGGATACTATTTTTGAATGGACTGAACATTGTGAAGAAGCCTTTGTTAAACTTAAAAACTTGCTTACGTGTGCTCCTATCATTCAACCTCCCGATTGGTCATTACCTTTTGAAATAATGTGTGATGCTAGTGATTATGCCGTAGGTGCTGTTTTGGGACAAAGAAAAGATAAGAAACCTTATGTAATTTACTATGCAAGTAAAACTTTAAATAGTGCTCAAATGAATTATACCACCACTGAAAAAGAATTACTTGCAGTAGTATTTGCATGTGAAAAATTCAGATCTTATCTTGTTGGCTCACCTGTTGTTGTTTTTAGTGATCATGCAGCATTGAAATATCTTCTTTCTAAGAAAGATTCTAAGGTTAGATTGGTGTAGTGGATTTTATTACTTTAAGAATTTGATATCATAATCAAAGATAAGAAAGGCAGCGAAAATGTTGTAGCAGATCACTTGTCAAGATTGACAACAGATTTGAAAATTGACATCACACCAATCGATAACTACTTTCTCGATGAATCTTTACTTTCTGTCTCTACAATGCCTTGGTTTGCTAATATTTTCAATTTTCTTGTTTCAGGACAATTACCAACTCATTGGAGTACCCAAGATAAAAGAAAGTTCTTGAACGAAGTGAAGAACTTTTATTGGGATGATCCTTATTTATTCAAATATTGTCCTAAGCAAATATTTCGAAGATGCATTCCTAACAATGAGGTAAGTAGTGTCATTAAATTTTATCATTCTGAGACATGTGGGGGCCATTTCTCCTCAAGAAAGACAATTGCAAAAATCTTACAAAGTGGATTTTACTGGCGCACCATGTTCAAAGACTCACATGCATTCTGCAAGTCTTGTGAAAATTATCAAAAGTTGGGATCTATTTCAAAATGTCACATGATGCCTTTAAATCCTATTATTGTCATTGAGATCTTTGATTGTTGGGGTATAGATTTCATGGGTCCATTCCCTCCATCATTTGGTTTCTTATACATATTAGTCGTAGTAGATTATGTTTCAAAATGGATAGAGGCAATTCCAAGTCGAAACAATGATCACAAAACAGTGATAAAGTTTTTGAAAGAAAATATTTTGAGTCGATTTGGAGTCCCTCGAGCTATAATAAGTGATGGTGGAACACATTTCTGCAACAAGCCATTTGAGTCTTTAATGAAGAAATATGGAATCACACACAAAGTTGCTACCCCTTATCACCCTCAAACAAGTGGACAAGTAGAGCTTGCTAATAGGGAGATCAAACATATTTTGGAGAAAACAGTGAACCCTAATAGGAAAGACTGGTCTTTAAGACTTAATGATGCACTTTGGGCTTATCGAACTACTTATAAAGCATCATTAGGTATGTCACCTTATAGACTAGTCTATGGAAAACCTTGTCACTTGCCTGTGGAACTTGAACATAAAGCTTATTAGGCTATTAAAGCTTTCAATTCAAATCTGGATGATGCTAGTCAACTGCGAAAATTACAATTAAATGAGCTTGAGGAAATAAGAAATGATGCATATGAAAATTCAAGAATTCATAAAGCAAGAATTAAAGAGTTTCATGACAAGAAAATACTGAGAAAAACATTCAATGTTGGTGAAAAAGTCTTGCTTTATAATTCTCGACTGCATTTATTTCCTAGAAAATTAAGATCAAGATGGAGCGGTCCTTTTATTGTGAAACATGTGCATCCATATGGGGCCTATGACATCGAGAATCCAACAAATGGCAATGTTTTCAAGGTAAATGGACATCGTCTGAAAGTTTACTTTGATAATTTTTCAGTTGAACATGACTCTATTGAATTGGGTGATCCTGTATATAAAGATTGATTTTTTTTTGAGTGATTTTTGCTAGTTTCTCTTACCCCGGTCAAATGGCAGACAACGGTACTCCGTGACTTAAGTCGGTTCTTTCAGTTTCCCATAATAACTGATATTTGTGTATATATTTGTGCAATTCTTTGAATCTCTCTTCCAATTCTCATTTGAAAATGGACACTAATCTTGAAAAATTGAAAACGTATTTTCTCGCTCTGCCTCAGAATACGATTACAAAAATTTACCGTGCTAGATGTGCAAGATTGAGATTGTTAATGAATCATGGAATTTCTGAAGATATTCGCTGGTTGATTGAAGCAAAGGTTCGATTATCAGGTGAGTTCTCTAATTCCTTCATTTCACACATGCCTAGAACAGGTAAAAGTACTTTTGCAAAGAAGCGTCATGCAAAACGACTGAAAGTCTGTCATCGATGTGCTAGATGGACTTGTAATACACAATATCATTCTTTCGGAATGGTATCTATAAACCAGAAGATAAAATACAATTCATTAAGGATGGCCTGAGTAAGGAGTCTTTAGATAATCTTCTATTGACTCTTGAGACGCATCCTAGTGGAGATGTGCATCGTGTAATTCATGATTTATGGCCACTATTTCATAAAGAACATGATCGACTTAGTCTTGGGAATCTGACTAAAAAAGACCTTGTTTGCCAGTTTTTAAGAAAACTAGATGGGAAGCTTATCCCCGACCCATAAAGGGCGTTTAAGTCGTTCTTGGACGTAAAACCAAGGGAAGATGTGAGCCACAATCACAACTACCTATACATACACATGCTTTTTCAAAAGCAAATAAATAAATAAATGAAAAGAGAGTGAGAGAGTGTGAGACTCCCAGCTGGCCTATATATAGGTGTTATGATTGTCTTTCTAATTTCTCATCTATAAAACCCTCTCTTCCTTCCTTTTATTTCTACTCAACTCATACATTCAACAAATATAGAAGTGTGTAGAAATGGCAAGTTCCTCAAGTCATCATATAAGAAATATTTGTGTTTTCGGTGGATCTAGTCCTAGAAAAGAAGAGTTTTTAGAATCAGCAAATCATCTTGGTCAGGTGCTAGCTGAGAGAAAGATTCATTTAGTGTATGGGGGAGGCAATCTTGGGTTAATGGGAGGTGTGTCAATAGCTGCATTTTTAGGAGGTAGTCAAGTTTTAGGGGTCGTCCTCGAAGCTTTAGCACAAGGGGACATCATTAGAAAAACAATTGGAAAGAAACTTCAGGTCTCCACAATGTCAGCTCGAATGAATGCAATGTTTAACCATGCCGATGCCTTCATTGCTTTACCAGGTGGTCTAGGCACATTGTAAGAGATCTTTCATATTTCCTCTTGGGCTCAACTGCACATTCACCATAAACCCATAGGTTTGTTAAATGTTAATGGTTATTATGATAAGTTGTTGTCTTTTCTTGATCATGCTGTGGAACAGGAATTTCTAACATCTTCTGCACGACAAATCATAATCTCTACTACTACTGTTGTACAATTAATTGACCAACTACAATCCTTCATTCCTGTAATTGATCCTTCCATGTGTCATATAAATTGGTCAATTAAGGAAAGCCGTAAAAAGCTTAGATTGAATTTGAGCCTTCATTTGTGAATTTTTGTGTCTTTTGGTTTTATTATTGTGTTTTGTTATTTCTTATTTTTGTTTCAATATGTTTCAGGTTTGTCAGTGTTCGTTATTTCAGGTGATATCTTCTATACTCTATCTTTCTACCTTTAAGCATTGAGGATAATGTCTCGTTTTGGTTGGGGGGAGAGGGTAGTAGTTGATAAAAAAAAATTGTTTTTCATTTCATAAAATATGTGCATAATTGTTGTTACTAGGATGGTAGAGTAAAGAAGCTCTTTTGTTAAAGTGACTCTTGAGACGCATCTTAGTAACCATTCTTAACAAGGTCTATTATAATACTTCTTGAAATATTCAGGTTTACAAACTCTCGCATTGTTATCACTTAATTCTGCTTATATACTTATTTAAAATGTATTCTGAAACCTTAATTTACACATACACACTTTAACATATGATTGGGGTTGCATATTGGATTATTACATTATTTATGTTCTTTTGTGAAAGGTAACAACTAAGGAAAAGGGATTGTATATAATTAAGAAAAAAAAAAGAAAAAAAATGATGATAATAAAAATGAAGATGTGAGCCACAATCACAACTACTTGTACATACATATGCTTTTTCAAAAATAAATAAATAAATAAAGGGAGAGAGAGTGTGTGTGTGTGAAACTCCAGTTGTCCTATATATAGGTGGTATGATTGCCTTTTTAATTTCTCATCTATAAAATCCTTTCTTCCTTCCTTTCATTTCTACTCAACCCATACATTCAACAGATATAGAAGTGTGTAGAAATGACAAGTTCCTCAGGTCATCACATAGAAAATATTTGTGTTTTTGGTGGATCTAGTCTTGGGAAAAAAAGGTTTTTAGAATCAACAAATCATTTTGGTCAGGTGCTAGCTGAGAGAAAGATTCATTTAGTGTATGGGGGAGGCAGTCTTGGGTTAATGGGAGGTGTGTCAATAACCGCATTTTTAGGAGGTAGTCAAGTTTTGGGGGTGGTCCCCGAAGCTTTAGCACAAGGGGACATCATTGGAAAAACAATTGGAGAGGAACTTCAGGTCTCCACAATGTCGGCTTGAATGAATGCAATATTTAACCATATTGATGCCCATTGCCTTACCAGATGGTCTAGACACGTTGAAAGAGATCTTTCATATTTTCTCTTGGGCCCAACTACACATTCACCATAAACCTATAGGTTTGTTAAATATTAATGGTTATTATGATAAGTTGTTGTCTTCTCTTGATCATGTTGTGGAATAGAAATTTGTAACATCTTCTGCACGACAAATCATAATCTTTGCTGCTACTACTGAACAATTGATTGACCAACTACAATCTTTCATTCTTGTAGTTGATCCCTCTATGAGTCGCATAAATTGGTCATCTAAGAAAAGCCGTAAAAAGCTTAGATTAGATTTGAGTCTTTATTTGTAAATCTTTTTTTGTCCTTTGTTTTATTATTATGTTTTGTTATTTTTTTATTTTTGTTTCAGTATGTTTCAGGTTTGTTAGTGTTCATTATTTCAAGTGATATTGACATCACTAAAAGGTTGATGTCTTCTCCCAAGTGCAGGAGTGTCAAAGTAATAAATAACCCGGCAAAACTGGGATCGAACCACAGGGAGGTTAATTGTACAAATTATAAATAACAATAATACAATAACAATAATAATGACAATAACAATAACAATAACAATAACAATAACAACAACAACAACAAAAACAACAACAACAACAATAATAGTAGTAGTAGTAGTAGTAAAGAAAAATAAGGAGAAGAAGAAGAAGAAGATGAGAACTTTGAGAAGAAATATTAATGTATCGATTAAACAATGATAATAACAAATGTCAAGGTTAGAGATTCCACTAATGGTATGTCAAACAAGTATAATATAAACTCTTATTATTTCATTGGAAACCACACATAAAGGAGGTTCCAATCACACAAGTATAACATGATTACATTAGTCATCTTATTCGATTAATGCTAATACTTGTAAATCTCGTTAAGCATTTATGATTATAGCTTATGTTAACAACAAATCAAGTTCCTTTCATGGCTGAGGTGTCGGTTATATCATACAGTATGAACTATGAAAGTGCCAGGCATTTGTTGTACCAAGTGTTATACAACATAAATCAAGATTAGTTATTTAACAAGCAAGGTATTAAAGAGTGAACAAGATAACAAATATACAACATGTTAGTATCAAACATTAAAGTCCATATTAAGTTTACATTATACTTATTCTTGCACCATTAGTGTAACCTTTTCACCTTGACATAATAAACTCAGCTAGACATAATGAAAGAAAGAAAAATAAATAAAGAAAATAAGAACATAAATAAGATAAGAGTTAACTAAGTAAAAGAAAGGAAATGAAAGGCATAAACTTAATATTAATGAAAGTAAAGCATAAACATTACAAAAAATACAAAGAGAGAAAGGAAGAGCATGATCTTGCTCTGGACACCAAGATGCCTAAATGCATGACAAATGCCTCCTTTTATAGGCCAAAATTGGGAACTATTGATTTGATGACTAATTGATAAGTGGGTGGCCAACTCTTGACTTGGTGGCAATCCTTATCTTCTCTTGTCTGCCCAAAACGTCATTGCTAACGTCCAAATTGGAGCCACTCGAAAACATGAAAGTTGTAGGGAATTGTCTCAGCTATCTTGTGTAAACAATTCAGCTCATTTGGACTTCTAGAATTCTAGATATAGCCAAAATACTGAACAGTGCTTGGGCTGGAGGACATATACGGGCTTCTTTGTTGTTGGTACAATTTGGACTTGAAAATGGCCTTTTTAGATCTTGGGCTCCATATGAAAGTTATAGGCCTATGTCTTACCTTTCTATCCATATAATGTAGACCTAAATCTGAGATTTATAGCTCCAGATATGACCCTGACCCAATTACCAAACAATGTTCCGGTTTCGATTGCACCGACATCTCTTCTCTAATTGTGGTCATCTCTTTGCCCTTGCAATTTAAGTTCTTAAAGTCATCAATCAATCCTTTCATTTATGTGATAGGCGTGTATTTAAAATGAACATTTACCACAAATTAAAGGTATCTTATATTATTAGATATATTATTATAAAACATGCTTTAGTTAAGGAGTTATTGATACTTCAAGTGCAAAATGATGATATAAAACCATGATAAAAATATACTTCTAAGTACTAATCACACCCCTCAACTAGCTTATTACTAGTCCCTAGTAATCAAAACGTTAAAATAGAAAAACAATTTGCAAATTCCACAAAGCAAGGTATTCATCATTTAACTTCCATTAATCAATCCAGATAAACAAACTCTCATTAAATTTATATATCTGCTCAATACCTCTTAACAAGATATTAATAAACCTTTCTTTTGTACTCAATGTATCAACACATAATTATGGAGCTTTTCTTGGAAGAAAATAAAAATTTTGTTATAATGTTTAAGGTTAACTTCCTTAGATTGGGATTTTTTTTTTTTGTCTTTCTTTGTCTTTATATATATATACATATAACTTAAAACACCATGCATCTTTAACCCATGTAACGAGCTTTCGGCTAATGACTCCTAGACTAGTTGGTGTTAGGGCATTAGGTGTTGAGACACCCCTACGAGCTTAATAACTCGAGTCGCAGATACTGATATGTAGATAATGCAATGTTTGATTCCCTTAAGCTTTTCTCCTCAACCAATGTAACAAGCACTGGGTCAATAGCTCCCATGTCAGTTGACTTTAGGGTATTAGGTGTTAAAACACCCCTTCGAGCTTAATTGCTTAGGTTAAGGAGGCTTCGAAACCAAAATTATCTACTTTTTTATTAGCAGCATTTTTTTTCTTTTTTTAATTATATACAATCCTTTTCCCTTAGTTGTTACTTTAACAAAAGAACATAAATAATGTAATAATCCAATATGCAACCCACAATCATATGTTAAAGTGTGTGCGTTAATTAAGGTTTAAGACTACATGTTAAATAAGTATATGAGCAGAATTAAGTGATAACAATATGATAGTTTGTAAACCTGAATATTTCAAGAAGTATTATAATAGACCTTGTTAAGAATGGTTACTAAGATACGTCTCAAGAGCCACTTTAACAAAAGAGCTCCTTTACTCTGTCATCTTAGTAACAACAATTATACACATGCTTTATGAAATGAAAAACAATTTTTTTGAATCAACTACTATCCTCTCCCCCCAACCAAAACGAGACATTGTCCTCAATGTTCTAAGGTAGATAGATAGAGTATAGAAGATATCACCTGAAATAACGAACACTGACAAACCTGAAACACACTGAAACAAAAATAAGAAATAACAAAACACAATAATAAAATCAAAAGACACAAAAATTCACAAATGAAGGCTCAAATCCAATCTAAGCTTTTTATGGTTTTCCTTAATTGACCAATTTATATGACACATGGAAGGATCAATTACAGCTATTCACACACCTCCTATTAACCCAAGACTGCCTCCCCCATACACTAAATGAATCTTTCTCTCAGTTAGCACTTGACCAAGATGATTTGCTGATTCTAAAAACTTCTTTTCTTTCCCAAGACTAGATCCATCGAAAACACAAATATTTCTTATATGATGACTTGAGGAACTTGCCATTTCTACACACTTATATATTTGTTGAATGTATGGGTTGAGTAGAAATGAAAGGAAGGAAGAGAGGGTTTTATAGATGAGAAATTAGAAAGGCAATCATAACACCTATACGTAGGCCAGATGGAGTCTCACACACTCTCTCTATCTTTTTATTTATTTATTTACTTTTGAAAAAGCATGTGTATGTACATGTAGTTGTGATTATGGCTCACATCTTCCCTTGGTTTTACGCCCAAGAACGATTTTACCTCTATGGGTCGGGGATAGGCTTCTCATCTAGTTTTTTAAAAACTGGCAAACATGGTCTTTTTTAGTCAGATTCCCAAGACTAAGTCGATCATGTTCTTTATGAAATAGTGGCCATAAATCATGAATTACGCGATGCACATCTCCACTAGGATGTGTCTCAAGAGTCAATAGAAGATTATCTAAAGACTCCTTACATAGGCCATCCTTAATGAATTGTATTTTATCTTCACGGTTTATAGATACCATTCCTAAAGAACGACATTGTGTATTACAAGTCCATCTAGCACATCAATGATAGACTTTCAGTCGTTTTGCACGACGCTTTTTTGCAAAAGTGCTTTTACCTATTCTAGGCATCTGTGAAATGAAGGAGTTAGAGGACTCACATGATAATCAGACCTTTGCTTCAATCAACCAGCGAATATCTTCAGGAATTCCATGATTCATTAACAATCTCAATCTTGCACATCTAGCATGGTAAATTTTTGTAATCGCATTCTCAGGCAAAGCGGGAAAATACTTTTTCAATTTTTCAAGATCAGTGTCCATTTTCAAATGAGAATTGGAAGAGAGATTCAAAGAATTGCACAAATATATACACATATATTAGTTATTGTGGGAAACTAAAGGAACCGACTTAAGTCACGGAGTACCGTTATCTGTCATTTGACCAGGGTGAGAGAAACTAGCAAAAATAACTAAAAAAGAAACAATAAATAAATAAATAAAAATCAATCTTTATATAACTCAATTCAATAGAGTTATGGTCAATTGAAAAATTATCAAAGTAAACTTTCAGATGATGTCCATTTACCTTTAAAACATTGTCATTCTTTGGATTCTCGATGTCATAGGCCCCATATAGATACACATGTTTCACAATAAAAGGACCGCTTCATCTTGATCTTAATTTTTCAGGAAATAAATGGAGTCGAGAATTATAAAGCAAGACTTTTTGACCAACATTGAATGTTTTTCTCAGTATTTTCTTGTCATGAAACTCTTTAATTCTTGCTTTATGAATTCTTGAATTTTCATATGCATCATTTCTTATTTCCTCAAGCTCATTTATTTATAATTTTCACAATTGACTACCATCATCCAGTTTTGAATTGAAAGCTTTAATAGCCCAATAAGCTTTATGTTCAAGTTCCACAAGTAAGTGACAAGGTTTTCCATAGACTAGTCTATAAGGTGACATACCTAATGATATTTTATAAGTAGTTCGATGAGCCCAAAGTGCATCATTAAGTTTTAAAGACCAATCTTTCCTTTTAGGGGTCACTGTTTTCTCTAAAATATGTTTGATCTCCCTATTAGCAAGCTCTACTTGTCCACTTGTTTGAGGGTGATAAGGGATGGCAACTTTGTATGTGATTCCATATTTCTTCATTAAAGACTCAAATAGCTTATTGTAGAAATGTGTTCCACCATCACTTATTATGGCTCGAGGGACTCCAAATCGACTCAAAATATTTTCTTTCAAAAACTTTATCACTGTTTTATGATCATTGTTTCGACTTGGAATTGCCTCTATCCATTTTGAAACATAATCTACTGCGACTAATATGTATAAGAAACCAAATGATGGAGGGAATGGACCCATGAAATCTATACCCCAACAGTCAAAGATCTCAATGACAATAATAGGATTTAAAGGCATCATGTGACGTTTTGAAATAGATCCTAACTTTTGACAATTTTCACAAGACTTACAGAATGCATGTGAGTCTTTGAACATGGTGCGCCAGTAAAATCCACTTTGTAAAATTTTTGCAATTGTCTTTCTTGCGGAGAAATGGCCCCCACATGCCTGAGAATGACAAACTTTAATGACACTACTTACCTCATTGTCAGGAATGCATCTTCGAAATATTTGATCAGGATAATATTTGAGTAAGTAAGGATCATCCCAATAAAAATTATTCACTTCGTTCAAGAACTTTCTTTTATCTTGGGTACTCCAATGAGCTGGTAATTGTCCTGAAACAAGAAAATTGATATTTTTATAAAACCAAGGCATTGGATTAAGAGAAAGTAAGGATTTGTTAGGAAAGTAATCATCGATTGGTGTGATGTCAGATGTCGAATCTGTTGTCACTATTGACAAAAGATTCGCATCAACATTTTCAGTGCTTTTTTCATCTGTGATTTCTTCCTCAAAATAAATCATTTGCAAATCTTCAATTTCATCCAATTCATTTTTACTTAAAGTAGATTCAAGTTGATCATAAACTAATTCGTCAATATGATCTACTTCTTGTAAATCATTATCATCTCCAAGTTGCTTGCAAATATTGAAAATATTCATCTCCAATGTCATGTTTCCAAATGATAGTTTCATTAGTCCATTACTATAATTAATCAATGCGTTGGAGGTTGCAAGAAACGGACGTCCTAAAATAACAGGAAATTAATTACATGCTTCAACAGGTTCTGTGTCCAAGACAATAAAATCCACAGGATAAATGAATTTATCAACTTGTACTAACACATCTTCAATTATTCCTCTAGGCACTTTTACAGATCTATCGGCAAGTAAAAGAGATATAGAAGTTGGTTTTAACTCACCTAGATTGGGACTCTGAAAAACTGAATATGGAAGTAAATTCACACTAGCTCCAAGATCAAGTAAGGCTCTTTCAATTTTTTGTTCTCCAATAAAACAAGAAATTGTAGGATAACCAGGGTTTTTATATTTCAAAGCATTATTGTTCTGAAGAATGGCACTTACTTGTTCGGCTAGAAAGGCTTGCTTTTTCACATTCAGTTTCCTCTTCACATTGCAACAATCTTTCAAAAATTTAGCATATGAAGGAATCGATTTAATAGCATCCAACAAAGGTATATTGATCTTTACCTGTTTGAAAATTTCAAAAATTTTAGAGTTATGATTGATTTTCCTTTGAGGAAATGGAAGTGTTGGCAGAGAATCAATCGTTTCTTTGCAATTGTCAAATTCAACCCCTTCCTTACCCTCAGAGATTGACTCATCATCTTTCTCATAAGGTTCAAGAGAGGTTTTTTCAATAACCTTACCACTGTGTAGAGTAGTGACTGATTTGACTTGATCCATGTGTTGGCTTCTGGAACTACTTGCATTTGCATTGTATTGCCACTTGGGATTTTGTTGTGGTTAAGATGGAAACTTACCTTTCTCTTGGAAATTGAGAGCAGATGTTAATTTTGCAAGAGTATCTTTAAAATATGTCATGTTTTGAGAAGTTGAGTATTGATTGTCTCTTGCTTTTCAATGAATGCATGCAATGTTTCCTCAAGAGTATCTTTTAGAAGGTGGAGCATAAGGAGGTGCATATCCATGAGAATTTTAAAAATTGTGGTGTGCTTGAAATGGTGTTTGTAAAGTTTGTGCATTATTGTTCTCACTCTTCCAACTAAAATTTGGGTGATTTCTCCAACCAGGGTTGTATGTTTGGGAGTCAGGGTTGTATGTTTGGGAGTATGGGTTGTGGTTGGCCCTTTGGAAACTGTTTAAAGCATGGGCTTTTTCATGGAGACATTCCTTAAAAGAAGACAAGGGTGGACAATCGTTGGTTGAGTGTTCATTGGTTTCACATATTTGACATGCAATGGTTTCAACAGATTTTAATTGACCACTTTTTTTCAATTCTAGTGCCTCGACTTTTCTAGCTAAAGATGTAAACTTGGCTTGGAGGTTATGATCTTCCCTAAGGTTGTACATACCACCATTAGATGTATGAGGTTGAGTTTTACTTAGTGCCTCATAAGTACCCCCGGTGTCCCAATTTTGAGCATTTTCACCTAACAAGTCTAAGTACTCCATTGCTTCATTAGGGTCTTTATCTTCAAAAGTTCCATTGCACATCAATTCAACCATTTGCCTATCTATAGGTGTTAACCCTTCATAGAAATGTGAAATCAATCTCCATGTTTCAAAACCATGATGAGGGCAAGTAGTAAGCAAGTCTCGACACCTATCCCAACATTGGTAAAATGTTTATCCTGGTTTTTGAGTGAAAGTCGTGATTTGTCTTTTGAAAGAGTTTGTTCTATGAGATGGGAAAAACTTCTTTAAAAATTGTTGTTGTATTTCATCCCAAGCACGAATGGATCCTGGTCTTAAATTTTAGAGCCATGTTTTAGCTTTATCTTTTAATGAAAAAGGAAAAGCTTTAATCTTATGGTGTTCATGCTACAATTTAAATTATTATATGCGTTGGAGACCTCCTCAAATTCCCTTAAATGCAAGTATGGATTTTCCAATTCTAAGCCATGAAAAGAAGGTAAAAGTTGAATAATACCCGCATCAGGAGGAAAAACTATGCATGATGGTGCACTTGTTCTTGTGGGATTCATGTGGTCTCTAAGTGTTATAGCACGGTTATTCTCATTATGAAGTGATTGATTATCTTCTTCGGCCATATTTTCCAATTCTCACACACTCTCTCTCTCTCTTTTTATTTATTTATTTATTTACTTTTGAAAAAGCATGTGTATGTACAGGTAGTTGTGATTATGGCTCATATCTTCCCTTGGTTTTACATCCAAGAACAACTTAAACACCCCTCTATGGGTCGAGGATAGGATTCCCATCTAATTTTCTTAAAAACTAGCAAACAGGGTCTTGCATCTGTATGAAATAGTGGCCATAAATCATGAATTACACGATGCACATCTCCACTAGGATGCATCTCAAGAGTCAATAGAAGATTATCTAAAGACTCCTTACTCAGGCCATCCTTAATGAATTGTATTTTATCTTCACGGTTTATAGATATCATTCCTAAAGAATGAAATTGTGTATTACAAGTCCATCTATCACATCGATGACAAACTTTCAGTCGTTTGGCACGACGTTTTTTTGCAAAAGTGCTTGTACCTGTTCCAAGCATGTGCGAAATGAAGTTAGAGGACTCACCTAATAATCGAACCTTTACTTCAATCAACCAGCGAATATCTTCAGGAATTCCATAATTCATTAACAATCTCAATCTTGCACATCTAGCACGGTGAAGTTTTGTAATCGCATTTGGAGGCAGAGCTGGAAAATACTTTTTCAATTTTTCAAGATTAGTGTCCATTTTCAAATGAGAACTGGAAGAGAGATTCAAAGAATTGCACAAATATATACACAGATATCAGTTATTGTGAGAAACTGAAAGAACCAACTTAAGTCACGGAGCACCGTTGTCTGCCATTTGACCGGGGTGAGAGAAACTAGCAAAAATCACTTAAAAAGAAACAAAAAAACAATGTGAGAAAAACAAAATAATCAACCTTTATCTACAAGATCATTCAAACCAGTTGATTCATTTTCACTAGGAAAATTATCAAAGTAAGCTTTCAAACGATGTCCATTTTCCTTAAAATCATTGTCATTCATTGAATTCACAATATCACAGGCCCCATAAGGATTGCTCCATCTTGGTCTTAGCTCTCTAGGGAATGCATAGAGTTAATAATTATAAAACAAAATTTTTTTTACCAGTATCAACTTTTTGACAATTTTCACAAGTTTTGCAGAAAGCATGCGTGTCGTTGAACATGGTGGGGCAATAAAATCCATTTTAAAAGATTTTTACAGCTATCTTTTTTGATGAGAAATAACTTCCACATGCTTTAGAATGACAAAGTTTAATGACACTACTTACCTCATTGTCGGGAATGAATCTTTGAAATATTTGATCAGGACAATATTTGAATAAGTTAGGGTCATCATAATAAAAGCTCTTCACTTCGTTCAAAAACATTTCTTTGTCTTGGGTACTCCAATCAGCTGGCAAATCACCTAAAGCAAGAAAATTGATATTTTTATCATACCAAGGCATTGGATTAAGAGAAATTAAGGATTCGTTAGGAAAGTAATCATCAATTGGTGTGATGTCAGATGTCGAATCTGTTGTCACTATTGATAAAAGATTCGTATCAACATTTTCAGTGCGTTTTTCATCCATGATTTCTTCCGCAGAATAAATTATTTGCAAATCTTCAGATTCATCCAATTCATTTTTACTTAAAGTAGATTCAAGTTGTTCATAAACTAATTCAAGTTTTTTTGTATGAAATGTTGGATTCATGTGGTCTCTAAGTGTTCTGACACGGTTATTCTCATTATTCTCATTATAAAGTGATTGATTATCTTCTTCAGCCATATTTTCTGAAAATGATGAGGATACCCTACAAAGTCTACCACTTGATGTACGTGACCACACTCTCATGTATGTGTAGGAATAGAATAAAAGGAAAAAGAAAACAAAAGAAGAAGAAACTAGAGAAAAGAAACAAAGTTATATACAAGAAAAGTGAAAAGTGAAAATAAAATAAATATTATAATTTATACAAGGACTTACCTCCCGGGCAACGACGCCAAAAACTTGACACGATCAAAAGATTGATGTCTTCTACCAAGTGTAGGAGTGTCGAAGTAATAAATAACCCGGCAAGACCGGGATCGAACCATAGGGAGGTTAATTGTACAAATTATAAATAACAATAATACAACAATGATAACAATAACAACAACAACAACAACAACAACAACAACAACAACAATAATAATAAAGAAAAAGAAGAGGAAGAAGAAGAAGAAGAAGATGAGAACTTTGAGAAGGAATATTAATGTAACGATTAAACAGTGATAATAACAAATGTCAAGGTTAGAGATTCCACTAATGGTATGTCAAACAAGTATAATATAAACTCTTATTATTCAGTTGGAAACCACACATAAAGGAGGTTCCAATCACACAAGTATAACATGATTACATTAGTCATCTTATTCGATTAATGCTAATACTTGTAAATCTCGTCAAGTATTCATGATTATAACTTATGTTAACAACAAATTAAGTTCCTTTTATAGTTCAGGTGACCATATAGTATGAACTATGAAAGTGCCAAGCATTTGTTGTACCAAGTGTTATACAATATAAATCAAGATTAGTTATTTAACAAGCAAGGTATTAAAGAGTGAACAAGATAAAAAATATACAACATGTTAGTATCAAACATTAAAGTCCATATTAAGTTTACATTATACTTATTCTTACACCATTAGTGTAACCTTTTCACCTTGACATAATAAACTTAGCTAGACATAGTGAAAGAAAGAAAAATAAATAAACAAAATAAGAACATAAATAAGATAAGAGTTAACAAAGCAAAGGAAATGAATTGAAGAGTGTAGTAGCTAAAAAAAATAAAAATTAACTAACTGTATTTTTTATTTCATAAAACATGTACAAAATTGTTGTTGATAGTAGAGTAAATGACATATTTTTATGACTCTTGAGATGCATCTTAGTAACCATTGTTAATAAGGTCTATCATAATACTTCTTGAAATATTCAGGTTTACAAATACTCGCATTATTATCACTTAATTCTACTCATGTACTCATTTAACATGTATTCTTAAACCTTAATTTACACACACACACTTTAACATATGATTGTGAATTGCACATTGGATTATTACATTATTTATGTTCTTTTTGTCAAAGGTAAGAACTAAGGGAAATGGATAATATATAATTTAAAAAAAATAAAATGATGATAATAAAAATGTAGATAATCTTGGTTTCATATCCTCTTTAACCTAAGCAATTAAGCCTGAAGGGGTGTTTTAACACCTAATACCCTAAAGTCAACTGACTTAGGAGCTATTGGCTCAATGTTTGGTACTAGGTTGAGGAGAAAAGCTTAAGGGAATAAAAAATTGCACTATCTACATATCAGTATTTGCGACCTGAGTTACTAAGCTCGTAGGGGTGTCTCAACACCTAATGCCCTAAGACTAACTGGTCTGGGAGTCATTAGTCGAAAGCTCGTTACATGGGTTAAAGATACATGGTATTTTAAGTTATATGTATATATATTAAAAAAAATAGAGAAAAAAATAATAATCCCAACCCAAGGAAGTTAACCTTAAACATTAAAACAAAAATTTTGTTTTCTTCCAAGAAAAGCCCTATAATTATGTGTTGATATATTGAGCACAAAAGAAAGGTTTATTAATATCTTGTTAAGAGGTATTAAGCAGATATATAAATTTAAAGAGAGTTTATTTATCTGGATAGATTAATGGAAGTTGAATGATGAATACCTTACTTTGTGAAATTTACAAAATATTTTTCTATTTTAACGTTTTGATTACTAGGAACTAGTAATAAATTGGTTGGAGGGTGTGATTAGTACTTAAAACTGTATTCTTATCAAGATTTTATGTCATCATGTTTGCACTTGAAGTATCAATAACTCTTTAACAAAAACATGTTTTATAATAATATATCTAATAATATAAGATACCTTTAATTTGTGGTAAATATTCATTTTAAATGCACGCCAATCACATAAATAAAAGGATTGATTGATGAATTTAATAACTGATATTGAAAGAACAAAGAGATGGCGAAACTTAGAAAAGAGATGTCGTTGCAGTCCAAACTGAAATATTGTTCTATAATTAGGTCATATCTGGAGTTGTAGATCTCAAATTTAGGTCTACTTTATATGGATGGAAAGGTAAGACATAGGCCTACAACTTTCATATGGAGCCCATGATTTAAAAAGGCTATTTTCAAGTCCAAATTGTAGCAACAACAAAAAAGTTTGAATTTGTCCGATCATAAAAAGTGGTCAAGTATATAGGATAGATTCAAACTTCTTTGTTGTTGCTACAATTTGGACTTGAAAATGGCCTTTTTTAAATCATAGGCTCCATCAAAGTTATAGGCCTATGTCTTACCTTTCCATCCATATAAAGTAGACTTACATCTTAGATATGACCCAATTACCGAACAGTGTTCCGATTTGGATTGCATCGACATCTTTTTTCTAAGTTTAGCCATCTATTTGTCCTTTCAATTTCTGTTCTTAAACTCATCAATCAATCATTTTATTGATGTGATAAGCCTGCATTTAAAATGAACATTTACCATAAATTAAAGGTATCTTATATTATTAGATATATTATTATAAAACATGTTTTAGTTAAGGAGTTATTGATACTTCAAGTGCAAAATGATGATATAAAACCTTGATAAAAATGCACTTTTAACTACTAATCATTTATATTTTTCATTTCCTTTACTATACTTATGTTCTTATGTTATTTATTTATGTTTCTCTTCTTCATTATGTTTAGCTAACTTTATTATGTTAAAGTGAAAATGGTACACTAATTAAGTATAGTGTAAACTCAACATGGACTTTATTGTTTGATACAAACATGTTTTGTATTTATTATCTTGTTCACTTTTAATACATTGTTTGTTAAATGGTTAATCTAGATTTGTGTTGTATAACACTTGATACAACAAAAGCATGTTTTATAATACATTTTGCACTTGAAGTATTAATAACTTCTTAACTAAAGCATGTTTTATAATAATATATTTAATAATATAAGATACCTGTAATTTGTGCTAAATGTTCATTTTAAATAAAGGCCTATCACATAAATGAAAGGATTGATTGATGAATTTAAGAACAGAAATTGAAAGAATAAAGAGATGGCCAAACTTAGAAAAGAGATGTCGGTGCAATCCAAATCAGAACACTGTTCGGTAATTAGGTCATATCTGGAGCTATAGATCTCAGATTTAGGTCTATTTTATATGGATGGAAAGGTAAGACATGGGCCTACAACTTTAATATGGAGTCCAAGATCTAAAAAGGTCATTTTCAAGTCCAAATTGTAGCAACAAAAAAGAAGCCCGAATCTGTCTTCCTACAACTTTGATGTTTTCAAGTGGCTCCAATTTTAACGTTATCAATGACGTTTTGGGTAGACAAGAGAAGATAAGGATTGTCACCAAGTCAAGAGTTGGTCACCCACTCATTAAATTTTATCATTCTAAGGTATGTGGGAGTCATTTCTTGTAAAAAAGGATGACTACAAAAATCTTACAATATGGATTCTATTGGCCCACCATGGTCAAAGACACAAATATGTTTTGCAAAACTTGGAAAAATTGTCAAAAGTCAGAGTTTATTTCAAAACATAAGGAATCTTTAGATAATCTTCTATTAACTTTTGAGACACATCCTAGTGGAGATGTGCATCGTGCAAATCATGATTTATGGCACAATTCCATAAAGAACATGCTCAATATAGTCTTAGAAATCTAATTAAACAAGACCTTGTTTGCTAGTTTTTAAGAAAACTAAATAGGAAGCCTATCCCCGACCCATAAAGGGCGTTTAAGCTATTCTTGGATGTAAAACCAAAGAAAGATGTGAGCCATAATCAAAACTACATGTACATAAACATGCTTTTTCAAAAAAAATTAAATAAATAAATAAAGAGGTAAAGAGAGAGAGAGAGAGAGACTCCAGCTAACCTACATATAGGTGGTATGATTATATTTTCAATTTCTCATCTATAAAATCTTCTCTTCCTTCTCTTCATTTCTACTCAACTCATGCATTCAACATATATAGAAGTGTGTAGAAATAACAGGTTCCTCAAGTCATCATATAAGAAACATTTATATTTTTGGTAGATCTAGTCTTGGGAAGGAACTAGAGTTTTTAGAATCAGTAAATCATCTTGGTCAAGTACTAGCTGAGAGAAAGATTCATTTAGCGTATGAGGGAGGCAACCTTGAGTTAATAGGAGGGTGTCAATAGTTGTATTTTTTAGAGGTAGTCAAATTTGGGGGTCCTCCCCATAGCTTTAGAAAAAGGAAACATTACTGGAAAAACAATTAGAGAGAAACTACAAGTCTCTACAATGTTTATTTGAAAGAATACAATGTTTAAACACGCTAATGTCTTCATTACCTTACTAAGTGGTCTGGGCACATTGGAAAAGATCTTTCATATTTCTTTTTAGGCCTAACTACACATGCACCATAAACTTATAGGTCTGTTAAATGTTACTGGTTTTTATGATAAGTAGTTATCTTTTCTTGATAATACTATGGAATAGGAATTTCCAATTTTTTCAGCACAACAAATCATAATCTTTACTGCTACTACTAAACAATTGATTGATCAACTATAGTCTTTCATTCCTATAATTGATCCCTCCACGAGTTGTATAAATTGGTCACCTAAGAAAAGCTGTAAAAAGCTTAGATTGGATTTAAGTCTTCATTTGTTAATCCTAGTGTCTTTTAGTTTTATTAATAACATATTATTTTGTTTTATTATTTCTTATATTTTTTTACGTGTGTTTTAGGTTTGTTAGTGTTCGTTGTTCAAGTGATGTCTTCTAAACTCTATCTTTCTACCCTTAGAACATTGATGACAATGTCTTGTTTTGGTTAGGGGAAAGGGTAATAGTTGATATCACAAAAAAAAACTAACTTTGTTTTCTATTTCATAAATCATTTGCAAAATTGTTGTTACTGGATGGCAGAGTAAAGGAGTTCTTTTGTTAAAGTGACTTTGAAATGCATCTTAGTAAACATTCTTAATAAGGTCTATCAGAGTACTTCTTAAAATATTTAGGTTTATATACTCTCGCATTGTTATCACTTAATTCTGCTCATATACTCATTTAACAAGTATTCTTAAACCTTTTATTTTCATAAACACACACTTTAACATATGATTATGGGTTGCTGATTAGTACTTAAAAGTGCATTTTTATCATGGTTTTACATCATCATTTTGCACTTGAAGTATTAATAACTCCTTAACTAAAATATATTTTATAATAATATATCTAATAATATAAGATACCTATAATTTGTGGTAAATGTCTATTTTTAATGCAGGCCTATCACATAAATGAAAGGATTGATTGATGACTTGAAGAACTTAAATTGCAAGGATAAAGAGATGGTCAAACTTAGAGAAGAGATATCGGTGCAATCCAAACCGGAACACTGTTCGGTAATTGGGTCATATCTGGAGCTACAGATCTCAAATTTAGGTCCAATTTATATGGATGGAAAGGTAAGATATAGGCCTACAACTTTCATATGGAGCCCAAGATCTAAAAAGGCCATTTTCAAGTCCAAATTGTAGCAACAACAAAGAAGCCCGAATCTGTCTTCCAGCCCGAGCACTGTTGGGTATTTTGGCCATATCTGGAGTTCTAGAAGTCCAAATGAGCTGAATGTTTTACACAAGAAATCTGAGACAATTGCCTACAACTTTCATGTTTACAACTGGCTCCAATTTTGACTTTATCAATGACGTTTTGGGCAGACAAGAGAAGATAAGGATTGTCACCAAGTCAAAAGTTGGCCACCCACTTATCAATTAGTCATCAACTCAATAGTTCCTAATTTTGGCCTATAAAAGGAGGCATTTGCCATGCATTTAGGCATCTTGGTGTTCAGATCAAGATCATGCTCTTCCTTTCTCTCTTTGTATTTTTTGTAATGTTTATGCTTTACTTTCATTAATATCAAGTTTATGCCTTTCATTTCCTTTCCTTTACTTAGTTAAGTTTTATGTTCTTATTTTGTTTATTTGTTTTTCTTTCTTTCATTATGTCTAGCTAAGTTAATTATGTCAAGGTGAAAAGGTTACACTAATGGTGGCAGAATAAGTATAGTGTAAACTTAATATGGACCTTAATGTTTGATACTAACATGTTTTATATTTGTTATCTTGTTCACTCTTTAATACTTTGCTTGCTAAATGACTAATCTTGATTTATGTTGTATAACACTTAGTACAACAAATGCTTGGCACTTCCATAGCCCATAATGTATGGTATAACCGACACCTGAGCTATGAAAGGAACTTGATTTGTTGTTAACATAAGTTATAATCATGAATGCTTGACGAGATTTACAAGTATTAGCATTAATTGAATAAGATGACTAATGTAATCATGTTAACAATATATAATCTGATTGGAACCTCCTTTGTGTGTGGTTTCCAATTCAATACTAAGAGTTTATACTATACTTGTTTGATATACCATTAGTGGAACCTCTAACCTTGACATTTGTTATTATTATTGTTTAATCCTTACATTAATTTTCCATCTTCAAGTTCTCATCATCTTCTTCTTCTTCTCTTTCTTTATTACTACTACTACTACTACTACTACTACTATTATTATTATTATTATTATTATTACTACTACTACTACTATTGTTGTTGTTGTTATTGTTGTTTATAATTGTTGTCTATAATTTGTACAATTAACCTCCCTGTGGTTCGACCCCAGTCTTGCCGGGTTATTTATTACTTCGACACTCCTGCACTTGGGAGAAGACATCAACCTTTTCATCATGTCAAGTTTTTGGCGCCGTTGCCGGGGAGGTAAATTCTTATATAAATTATAGTAGTTATTTTATTTTCTCTTTTCACTTTTCTTGTATATAACTTTGTTTCTTTTCTTTTGTTTCTTTTTATTTTGTTTTCTTCCTCCTTCTTTTGCTTTCTTCTTCTTTTTTTTTATTTTATTCCTACACGTGCATGAGAGTGTGGTCACGTACATCAAGTGGTAGACTTTGTAGGGTATCCTCATCATTTTCAGAAAATATGGCCGAAGAAGATAATCAATCACTTCAAAATGAGAATAATGAGAATAACCGTGCTAGAACACTTAGAGACCACATGAATCCCACAAGAACAAGTGCACCATCATGCATAGTTTTTCCTCCTAATGCATCTCATTTTAATTTTAAACCAGGCATTATTCAACTTTTACCTTCTTTTCATGGCTTAGAATTGGAAAATCCATACTTGCATTTAAGAGAATTTGAGGAGATCTGCAACACATATAATAACTTAAATTGTAGCATGAACACCATCAGATTAAAGCTTTTTCCTTTTTCATTAAAAGATAAAGCTAAAACATGGCTACAAAATTTGAGACCAGGATCCATTCATGCTTGGGATGAAATGCAACAACAATTTTTAAAGAAGTTTTTCCCATCTCATAGAACAAACTCTTTCAACAGACAAATCACCACTTTCACTCAAAAACCAGGAGAAACATTTTACAAATGTTGGGATAGGTATCGAGACTTGCTTAGTACTTGCCCTCATCATGGTTTTGAAACATGGAGATTGGTTTCACATTTCTATGAAGGGTTAACACCTAAAGATAGGCAAATGGTTGAATTGATGTGCAATGGAACTTTTGAAGATAAAGACCCTGATGAAGCAATGGAGTACTTAGACTTGTTAGCTGAAAATGCTCAAAATTGGGACACTGCGGGTACATATGAGGCACCGAGTAAAACTCAACCTCATACATCTAGTGGAGGTATGTACAACCTTAGGGAAGATCATGACCTTCAAGCCAAATTTGCATCTTTAGCTAGAAAAGTTGAGGCACTAGAATTGAAAAAGAGTGGTCAATTAAAATCTGTGGAAAACATTGTGTGTCAAATCTGTGAAACAAATGAACACTCAACCAATGATTGTCCAACCTTGCCTTCTTTTAAGGAATGTCTCCATGAACAAGCCCATGCTTTAAACAGTTTCCAAAGGGCCAACCACAACCCATACTCACAAACATACAATCCTGGTTGGAGAAATCACTTGAATTTCAGTTGGAAGAGTGATAATGCACAAACTTCACCACCACAGTTCCAAGCACACCATAATTTCCAAAATTATCATGGATATGCACCTCCTTATGCTCCATCTCCTACAAGAAAGTTTGAGGAAACTTTGTATGCATTCATTGAAAAGCAAGAGACAATCAACACTCAACTTGCTCAAAACATGACAGATTTTAAAGATACTCTTGCAAAATTAACATCTGCTCTCAGTTTCCAAGAGAAAGGTAAGTTTCCATCTCAACCACAACAAAATCCTAAGGGGCAATACAATGCAAATGCAAGTAGTTCTAGAAGCCAACACATGGATCAAGTCAAATCAGTCACTACTCTACGCAGTGGTAAGTTATTGAAAAACCCTCTCTTGAACCTTATGAGAAAGATGATGAGTCAATTTCTAAGGGAAAGGAAGGGGTTGAATCTGAAAATTGCAAAGAAACGACTGATTCTCCGCCAGCACTTCCATTTTCTCATGCCATGACCAATCAGGAAGAAATCGAGGATGAAAAAGGCATCGAAAAGGTTGATGCGAATCTTTTATCAAAAGTGACAACAGATTCGACACCCGACATCACACCAATCGATGATTACTTTCCTGATGAATCTCTACTTTCTCTTAATTCAATGCCTTGGTTTGCTAAAAATATCAATTTTCTTGCTTCAGGATTTTTGCCAACTCATTGGAGTATTGAAGACAAAAGAAAATTTTTGAGCAACGAGCAAAATTTTTATTGGGATGACCCTTACTTATTCAATTATTGTCCTGATCAAATATTTCAAAAATACATTCTCGACAATGAGGTAAGTAATTTCATTAAATTTTGTTACTCTAAGGCATGTGGGGATCATTTCTCATCAAAAAAGAGGATTGTAGAAATCTTACAAAGTGAATTTTACTGGCCCATCATATTCAAGGAGTCAGATGCATTTCGCAAAAACTGTGAAAATTGTCAGAAGGTGGGATTTATTTCAAAACATAGAGAGTCTTTAGATAATCTTCTATTGACTCTTAAGTCTCATCATAATCGAGATAAGCATCGTGTAATTCATGACTTATGAACCCATTTTCATAAAGAACATACTTGACTTAGTCTTGGGAATCTGACTAAAAAAGACCCTGTTTGCCAGTTTTTAAGAAAACTGGATGGGAAGCCTATCCCCGACCCATTGAGGGCGTTTAAGCTGTTCTTGGACGTAAAACCAAGGGAAGATGTGAGCCACATTCATAACTGCGATTTGAATTTTTTTTGTTTGTAAAAACTTGTGTTTTTTGGTTTTATTATTGTATTTTGTTATTTCTTACTTTTGTTTTAGTGTGTTTCAGGTTTTGTCAGTGTTCGTTATTTCAGGTGATATCTTCTATACTCTATCTTTCTACCTTAGAACATTGAGGACAATGTCTCGTTTTGGTTGGGGGGAGAGGGTAGTAGTTGATAAAAAAAAATTGTTTTTCATTTCATAAAACATGTGCATAATTGTTGTTACTAGGATGGTAGAGTAAAGGAGTTCTTTTGTTAAAGTGACTCTTGAGACGCATCTTAGTAACCATTCTTAACAAGGTCTATTATAATACTTCCTGAAATATTCAGGTTTACAAACTCTCGTATTGTTACCATTTAATTCTGCTTATATACTTATTTAACATGTATTCTTAAACCTTAATTTACACACACACACTTTCACATATGATTGTGGGTTGCATATTGGATTATTACATTATTTATGTTCTTTTGTTAAAGGTAACAACTAAGGGAAAGGGATTGTATATAATTAAAAAAAAAAGAAAAAAGAAAAAAAATGATGATAATAAAAATGTAGATAAGTTTGGTTTCGTAGCCTCCCTAACCTAAGCAATTAAGCCCGAAGGGGTGTTTTAACACCTAATACCCTAAAGTCAACTGACTTGGGAGCTATTGGCCCAACACTTGTTACATGGGTTGAGGAGAAAAGCTTAAGGGAATCAAACATTGCACTCTCTACATATCAGTATCTGCGACCCGAGTTACTAAGCTCGTAGGGGTGTCTTAAACCTAATGCCCTAAGACCAACTAGTCTGGGAGTCATTAGCTGAAAGCTCGTTACATGGGTTAAAGATGCATGATGTTTTTAAATTATATGAATATAGATTTAAAAAAAATGAAAAAAAAAGACAAAAATAGTAATCCCAACCCAAGGAAGTTAACCTTAAACATTAGAACAAAAAAAAAATTTTGTTTTCTTCCAAGAAAAGCTCCATAATTATGTGTTGATATATTGAGCACAAAAGAAAGGTTTATTAATATCTTGTTAAGAGGTATTGAGCAGATATATAAATTTAATAAGAGTTTGTTTATCTGGATAGATTAATGGAAGTTAAATGATGAATACCTTGCTTTGTGAAATTTGCAAATTGTTGTAACGCTTTGATTACTAGGGACTAGTAATAAGCTGGTTGAGGGGTGTGATTAGTACTTAAAAGTGCAAGGATAAAGAGATGGTCAAACTTAGAGAAGAGATATCGGTGCAATCCAAACCGGAACACTGTTCGGTAATTGGGTCATATCTGGAGCTACAGATCTTAGATTTAGGTCCAATTTATATGGATGGAAAGGTAAGACATAGGCCTACAACTTTCATATAGAGCCCAAGATCTAAAAAGGCCATTTTCAAGTCCAAATTGTAGCAACAACAAAGAAGCCCGAATCTGTCTTCCAGCCCGATCACTGTTTGGTATTTTGGCCATATCTGGAGTTCTAGAAGTCCAAATGAGCTGAATTTTTTACACAAGAAATCTGAGACAATTGCCTACAACTTTCATGTACAACTGGCTCCAATTTTGACGTTATCAATGACGTTTTGGGCAGACAAGAGAAGATAAGGATTGTCACCAAGTCAAAAGTTGGCCACCCACTTATCAATTAGTCATCAAATCAATAGTTTCTAATTTTGGCCTATAAAAGGAGGCATTTGCTATGCATTTAGGCATCTAGGTGTTCAGATCAAGATCATGCTCTTCCTTTCTCTCTTTGTATTTTTTGTAATGTTTATGCTTTCCTTTCATTAATATCAAGTTTATGCCTTTCATTTCCTTTCCTTTACTTAGTTAAGTTTTATGTTCTTATTTTGTTTATTTGTTTTTCTTTCTTTCATTATGTCTAGCTAAGTTAATTATGTCAAGGTGAAAAGGTTACACTAATGGTGGCAGAATAAGTATAGTGTAAACTTAATATGGACCTTAATGTTTGATACTAACATGTTTTATATTTGTTATCTTGTTCACTCTTTAATACTTTGCTTGTTAAATGACTAATCTTGATTTATGTTGTATAACACTTAGTACAACAAATGCTTGGCACTTCCATAGCCCATAATGTATGGTATAACCGACACCTGAGCTATGAAAGGAACTTGATTTGTTGTTAACATAAGTTATAATCATGAATGCTTGACGAGATTTACAAGTATTAGCATTAATTGAATAAGATGACTAATGTAATCATGTTAACAATATATAATCTGATTGGAACCTCCTTTGTGTGTGGTTTCCAATTCAATACTAAGAGTTTATACTATACTTGTTTGATATACCATTAGTGGAACCTCTAACCTTGACATTTGTTATTATTATTGTTTAATCCTTACATTAATTTTCCATCTTCAAGTTCTCATCATCTTCTTCTTCTTCTCTTTCTTTATTACTACTACTACTACTACTACTACTACTATTATTATTATTATTATTATTATTATTATTATTACTACTACTACTATTGTTGTTGTTGTTATTGTTGTTTATAATTGTTGTCTATAATTTGTACAATTAACCTCCCTGTGGTTCGATCCCGGTCTTGCCGGGTTATTTATTACTTCGACACTCCTGCACTTGGGAGAAGACATCAACCTTTTCGTCGTGTCAGTTGCACATTGGATTATTATATTAATCATGTTCTTTTATTAAACTTAACAACTAAGGGAAAGGGATAGTATATAATTTGTAAAAAAAAAAAAAAAACAAAATAATGATAATAATAAAAACATAGATAAGTTTGGTTTCGTAACCTCGTTAACCTAACCAATTAAGCATGAGGGGTGTTTTAACACATAATACCCTAAAGTCAACTAACTTGGGAGGTATTGCCCAATGCTTGTTACATGGGTTGAGGACAAAAGTTTAAGAGAATCAAACATTACACTATCTACATATTAGTATCTACAACCCGAGTTCCTAAGCTCGTAGGTGTGTCTCAACACCTAATGCCCTAAGACCAACTGGTCTATGAGTCATTAGCCAAAAGCTCGTTACATGGGTTGAAGATCCACTGTGTTTTAAGTTACATGTATATATATTAAAAAAAGTAAAAAAAGAAGAAGAAAAAAATAATAATACCAACCCAAAGAAGTTAACTTTAAACATTAGAACAAAAAAATTGTTTTCTTCCAAGTAAAGCCTCATAATTATGTGATGATATATTGAGTATAAAAGGAAGGTTTATTAATATCTTGTTTAAGAGGTATTGAGTAGATATATAAATTTAATGAGAGTTTGTTTATTTAGATAGATTAATAGAAGTTGAATGATGAATGTCTTGTTTTGTGTAATTTATAAATTGTTTCTCTATTTTAACGCTTTGATTATTAGGGACTAGTAATAAGTTGGTTAAAGAGTGTGATTAGTACTTAAAAGTGTATTTTTATCAGGTTTTATATCATCATTTGTAATTGGAGTATCAATAACTCCTCACTTAAAGCATATTTTATAATAACAAGTCTAATACCATAAGATACCTTTAATTTATGGTAAATGTTCATCTTAGATGCAAATCTATCACATAAATGAAAGGATTGAATGATAAGTTTAAGTATTGAAATTGAAAGGACAAAAAGAGGGGCAAACTTAGAAAAGAGATGCTAGTTCAGTCCAAACTGGATCACTATTCGGTAATTGGATCATATCTGGAGTTGGGGATCTTGAATTTAAGTTTGCTCTATATGGATGAAAAGCTACGATATATATCTAAAATATTTATGGGAAGGTAAGAGTCAATTCTACCTTTTAGAAGTTCAAATCTTAGCAACAATACAGAAGTCTGAATCTATCATGCAGCCTAGACATTGTTTAGTGTTTAGCCCATATCTTGAGTTCTAAAAGTCCAAATGACCTTAATTTTTTTTTTTAGAAAGTTGAGACAATTTCCTAAAACTTTTATAATTTAAGTTTCTTTGAATTCTCACGTTAACAATGCTGTTTTTGCTAAATAAGAAGATGAGGATTGTCACCAAATCAAGATGTGGTCATCGACCTAATAATTAGTCATTAAATCAATAGTTTTAAATTTTGATCTATAAAAGAAGGAATTTACCATGCATTTAGACATCTAGGTTTTTAGACCAAGATCATGCTCTTGCTTTCTGTCTTCGTATTTTTATAATGCTTAAGTTTTAATTTTATTAATATCTTGTTTATGCCTTTCATTTTGTTTCCTTTACTTAGTTAACTTTTATCTTATTTATGTTTTTATTGGCATGATCAAAGGATTGATTTCTTTTCTCAAGTGCAGGAGTGTCGAAGTAATAAATAATCTAGTAAGACTAGAGTCGAACCACAGGGAGGTTAATTCTATAAATTATAAATAACAACAATACGACAACAACAACAATAATAGTAATAATAATAATAATAATAATAATAATAGAAGAAGAAGAAGAAGTTGATGAAAACTTTGAGATGGAAGATCAATGTGAGGACTAAACAATGATAACAATAAATATCAAGGTTAGAGAATCTACTAATGGTATTTCAAACAAGTATAGTATAAATATACTCACATTCTCTAAATCAAATATCCATATAAAATTCCAAATTCAATCATATCTATCATGCAACCAACATAATTGATTCACGCGAAAACTCAAGTTGTCATCTTCCCTTCCCACTACTACAAACAAGGTGGCAAACTAGAGAAATATCTATATATTTTTTTACTTCTTTTTTTGTTTTTTAAGATATTATTTATTCTTTTTCTTTAAGTTATTACTTTCCTTTTAATGCGAATACAAACATTTGCGATGAATGTACCTATTTACTCATAAAATCACAAACTTAAAGTGCTTTTGCATACTCATATTTGAAACTGCCGTTTGGTATACAAATAAACATTTGTGATGAATACCCCTAGTTACTAAGCAACTCAAAACATTAGAGTAGATAGAACTTTGTAGACATTTATTTATTTATTTGTCTAATAATTATTACTTTATTTACTTAAACCTTGTTTAGGACAAGATAAAAAAAGGATGATCACAAGTAAAGCATCACACTTGACACGACTAAAAGATTGATGTCTTCTCCCAAGTGCAAGAGTGTTGAAGTAATAAATAACCCGGCAAGACCGGGGTTGAACCACAGAGAGGTTAATTGTACAAATTATAGACAATAATTATAAACAACAACAATAGTAACAATAACAACAACAACAACAACAATAATAATAGCAATAATAATACTAATAGTAGTAGTAGTGGTGGTGGTGGTGGTAGTAGTAGTAATAGTAATAATAATAATAATAATAATAATAATAATAATAATAATAATAATAATAATAATAAAAGAAGGAGAAGAAGAAGAAGAAGAAAATGAAAACTTTGAGATGGAATATTAATGTAAGAATTAAACAATGATAATAACAAATGTCAAGGTTAGAGGTTCCACTAATGGTATGTCAAACAAGTATAGTATAAACTTTTATTACTCAATTGGAAACCACACGTAAAGGAGGTTCCAATCAAATTATAGATTGTTAATATGATTACATTAGTCATCTTATTCGATTAATGCTAATACTTGTAAATCTTGTCAAACATTCATGATTCTAACTTATGTTAACAACAAATCAAGTTCCATTCATAGCTCAGATGTCGGTTATACCATACATTATGGGCTATGAAAGTGCCAAACATTTGTTGTACCAAGGGTTATACAACATAAATCAAGATTAGTTATTTAACAAGCAAAGTATTAAAGAGTGAATAAGATAACAAATACAAAACATGTTATTATCAAACATTAAAGTCCATATTAAGTTTACACTATATTTATTCTTACACCGTTAGTGTAACCTTTTCACCTTGATATAATAAACTTAGCTAAACATAATAAAACAAAGAAAAATAACTAAACAAAATAAGAACATAAATAAGATAAAAGTTAGTTAAGTAAATGAAAGGAAATGAAAGGCATAAACTTGATATTAATGAAAGCAAAGCATAAACATTACAAAAAATACAAAGAGAGAAAGCAAGAGCATGATCTTGATCTGGAAACCAAGATGCCAAAATGCATGGCAAATGCCTCCTTTTATAGGCCAAAATTGGGAACTATTGATTTGATGACTAATTGATGAGTGGGTGACCAACTCTTGACTTAGTGACAATCCTTATCTTCTTTTGTCTGCCCAAAATGTCATTGATAACATCAAAATTAGAGCCACTTGAAACATGAAAGTTGTAGAAAATTATCTCAGCTTTCTTGTGTAAACAATTCAGCTCATTTCACCTTCTAGAATTCCAGATATGGCGAAAATACTGAACAGTGCTCGGGCTGGAGGACAGATTCGAGCTTCTTTGTTGTTGCTATAATTTGGACTTGAAAATGACATTTTTAGATCTTAGGCTCCATATGAAAGTTGTAGGCCTATGTCTTACCTTTTCATCCATATAAAGTAGACCTAAATCTGAGATCTATAGCTTCAGATATGACCTAATTATCGAATAGTGTTCCGGTTTGGATTGCACCGACATCTTTTTTCTAAGTTTGGCCATCTCTTTATCCTTTCAATTTCAGTTCTTAAATTCATCAATCAATCCTTTCATTTATGTGATAGGCCTGCATTTAAAATGAATATTTACCATAAATTAAAGGTATCTTATATTATTAGATATATTATTATAAAACATGTTTTAGTTAAGGAGTTATTGATACTTCAAGTGCAAAATGATGATATAAAACCTTGATAAAAATACACGTTTAAGTATTAATCAACACTCATCCTTAACGCATAATCACATAACTCACACAACTTCTATAAGAAAAGATGTACTTCAATAATCTTAAAGAAAAAAGTATGTTATATCTTGCTTTATAAGATATTATATATCCCAAATTAAAGCATGTAATGTTCAACATAATAATGAATCCAAAAATATAATGTTGATTCTAAACAAGTCTCACTCACCTACGAATGCAAATTTTATTTTTTTTAAACAAGCATAGTCATCTCAAGCATTCAACATATTAACTATCTAAAATTAAGTTTTACATTATCCTCAATGTAAAAAAAAAAGAATAAAGATTAGAAAATTGCTACTCCCTTTTTTTCAAGGATGAATGTCTGATTGAATTGGATATGAGCTGACGTCTTGCTTGACTTTTTTTTTACCTACATATAAAAACTAAAAGAAAAAATCAAATCAATTTTTTTTTTAAATAAAGAACCTCAAACCTTCCAACTTAAAATAATGCATTGTCCCTAATGCATGAAAAAGTAAATATAAAAGTTGAAAAAATAGAAGAAAAAGAAAAAAACTCATTACTTTTGATACTACAATGGTATTGGATCTTCAAGATCCAATGTCTCAACTTCAACCACAAAGTTTTCAAGACAAGGTTTCAATCGATGACTATTTACTTTTAAAACATTTTCATTCCTAGGATTTTCTACCTCGAAGGCACATGCTTAGAGATGGATTTAATCACAAATAGACCAATCTATTTTATCCTCAACTTTCTAGGAAAGAGATGTAATCGTGAATTATACAAGAGAACCTTTTGACCAATATGAATGGATTTTCTAAGAATATGTTTATCATACAAAGTTTTCATCTTATGTTTTGAAATTTTTGCATTTTCAAATGCATCATTTCTCAACTCCTCTAATTCATCCAATTAAAGCTTTCTATCTTTAACAATCTCGATTTCATTGTCATTGAATTGTTGGATGGCCTAATATGCATGGTGTTCAATCTCAACAGGGAGATGACAAGGCTTTCCATAAACTAGTCTATAAGGAGACATTCCTAATGAGGTCTTGTAGGCAGTACGATGTGCCTATAAAGTATCAACTAGTCGTAAGGACCAATCTTTATGGTTTGGATTGATTGTTTTCTCTAAAATGTTCTTGATCTCCCTATTTGCCAACTCAGCTTGGCCACTAGTTTGTGGGTGATAGGGGGTACTAACCTTGTGAATTACATGATATTTTCTCATCAACATCCCAACGGGCTTGTTACAAAAATGCTTTCCCCCATTACTAATCATAGCCCGGGGCATGCTAAAATAAGAGAAAATATTTTCTTTCAAGAATTTGACCATAACTTGATGGTCATTGATTTGAGATGCAATGGCCTCCACCCATTTAGACATATAATCAACAGCTACAAGGATGAATTGGTAGCCATATGAACTTGAAAAAGGTCCCATGAAATCAATCCCCCAACAATCAAATATTTCCAAAACAAGAATGGGATTAAGGGGCATCATGTTACGCCTAGTGAGGTTACTTACTAATCGGCATCGGCCACTGATTAGTACTTAAAAGTGCATTTTTATCATGGTTTTATATCATCATTTTGCACTTGAAGTATCAATAACTCCTTAACTAAAATATGTTTTATAATAATGTATCTAATAATATAAGATACCTATAATTTGTGGTAAATGTCTATTTTTAATGCAGGCCTATCACATAAATGAAAGGATTGATTGATGACTTGAAGAACTTAAATTGCAAGGATAAAGAGATGGCCAAACATAGAAAAGAGATGTCGGTGCAATCCAAACCAGAACACTGTTCGGTAATTGGGTCATATCTGGAGCTATATATCTCAGATTTAGGTCCAATTTATATGGATGGAAAGGTAAGACATAGGCATACAACTTTCATATGGAGCCGAAGATCAAAAAAGGCCATTATCAAGTCCAAATTGTAGCAACAACAAAGAAGCCCGAATCTGTCTTCCAACCCGAGCACTGTTCGATATTTTGGCCATATCTGGAGTTCTAGAAGTCCAAATGAGCTTAATTGTTTACACAAGAAAGCTGAGACAATTGCCTACAACTTTCATGTTTGCAACTGGCTCCAATTTTGACGTTATCAATGACGTTTTGGGCAGACAAGAGAAGATAAGGATTGTCACCAAGTCAAAAGTTGGCCACCCACTTATCAATTAGTCATCAAATCAATAGTTCCCAATTTTGGCCTATAAAAGGAGGCATTTGCCATGCATTTAGGCATCTTGGTTTCCAGATCAAGATCATGCTCTTCCTTTCTCTCTTTGTATTCTTTGTAATATTTATACTTTCCTTTCATTAATATCAAGTTTATGCCTTTCATTTCCTTTCCTTTACTTAGTTAGCTTTTATGTTCTTATTTTGTTTATCTATTTTGCTTTCTTTCATTATGTGTAGCTAAGTTAATTATGTCAAGGTGAAAAGGTTAAACTAATGGTGTGAGAATAAGTATAATGTAAACTTAATATGGACCTTAATGTTTGATACTAACATGTTTTATATTTGTTATCTTGTTCACTCTTTAATACTTTACTTGTTAAATGACTAATCTTGATTTATATTGTATAACACTTGGTACAACAAATGCTTGGCACTTCCATAGCCCATAATGTATGGTATAACCGACACCTGAGCTATGAAAGGAACTTGATTTGTTGTTAACATAAGTTATAATCATGAATGCTTGACGAGATTTACAAGTATTAGCATTAATTAAATAAGATGACTAATGTAATCATGTTAACAATATATAATCTGATTGGAACCTCCTTTGTGTGTGGTTTCCAATTCAATAATAAGAGTTTATATTATACTTGTTTGATATACCATTAGTGGAACCTCTAAACTTGACATTTGTTATTATTATTGTTTAATCCTTACATTAATTTTTCATCTCTAAGTTCTCATCATCATCATCTTCCTCTTCTTCTCTTTCTTTATTATTATTATTATTATTATTATTATTATTATTATTATTATTATTATTAGTACTACTACTACTACTACTATTATTATTATTATTGTTGTTGTTGTTGTTATTGTTGTTTTATAATTGTTGTTTATAATTTGTACAATTAACCTCCCTGTAGTTCGACCCCGGTCTTGCCGGGTTATTTATTACTTCGACACTCCTGCACTTGGGAGAAGACATCAACCATTTAGTCGTGTCAAGTTTTTGGCGCTGTTACCGGGGAGGTAAGTTCTTGTATAAATTATTTTATTTTCTCTTTTCACTTTTCTTGTATATAACTTTGTTTCTTTTCTCTTGTTTTCTTCCTCTTTTTGCTTTCTTCTTCTTTTTTATTTTATTCCTACACGTGCATGAGAGTGTGGTCATGTACATCAAGTGGTAGACTTTGTAGGGTATCCTCATCATTTTCAGAAAATATGGCCGAAGAAGATAATCAATCACTTCATAATGAAAATAATGAGAATAACCATGCTAGAACACTTAGAGACCACATGAATCCCACAAGAACAAGTGCACCATCATGCATAGGTTTTCCTCTCGATGCATCTCATTTTAATTTTAAACCAGGTATTATTCAACTTTTACCTTCTTTTCATGGCTTGAAATTGGAAAATCCATACTTGCATTTAAGGGAATTTGAGGAGGTGTGCAACACAAAATTTGAGACCAGGATCCATTCGTGCTTGGGATGAAATGCAACAACAGTTTTTAAAGAAGTTTTTCCCATCTCATAGAACAAACTCTTTCAAGAGACAAATCACCACTTTCACTCAAAAACCAGGAGAAACATTTTACCAATGTTGGGTAGGTATCGAGACTTGCTTAGCACTTGCCCTCATCATGGTTTTGAACCATGGAGATTGGTTTCACATTTTTATGAAGGGTTAACACCTAAAGATAGGCAAATGGTTGAATTGATGTGCAATGGAACTTTTGAAGATAAAGACCCTGATGAAGCAATGGAGTACTTAGACTTGTTAGCTGAAAATGCTCAAAATTGGGACACCGCGGGTACATATGAGGCACCGAGTAAAACTCAACCTCATACATCTAGTGGAGGTATGTACAACCTTAGGGAAGATCATGACCTTCAAGCCAAGTTTGCATCTTTAGCTAGAAAGGTCGAGGCACTAGAATTGAAAAAGAGTGGTCAATTAAAATCTGTTGAAAACATTGTGTGTCAAATCTGTGAAACAAATGAACACTCAACCAATGATTGTCCAACCTTGCCTTCTTTTAAAGAATGTCTCCATGAACAAGCCCATGCTTTAAACAGTTTCCAAAGGCCCAACCACAACCCATACTCCCAAACATACAACCCTGGTTGGAGAAATCACCCAAATTTCAATTGGAAGAGTGAGAACAACAATGCACAAACTTCACAACCACCATTTCAAGCACACCACAATTTCCAAAATTCTCATGGATATGCACCTCCTTATGCTCCACCTCCTAGAAGAAATCTTGAGGAAACATTGTATGCATTCATTGAAAAGCAAGAGACAATCAATACTCAACTTGCTCAAAACATGACAGATTTTAAAGATACTCTTGCTAAATTAACATCTGCTCTTAGTTTCCAAGAGAAAGGTAAGTTTCCATCTCAACCACAACAAAATCCCAAGGGGCAATACAATGCAAATGCAAGTAGTTCCGGAAGCCAACATATGGATCAAGTCAAATCAGTCACTACTCTATGCAGTGGTAAGGTTATTGAAAAACCCTCTCTTGAACCTTATGAGAAAGTTGATGAGTCAATCTCTGAGGGTAAGGAAGGGGATGAATGTGAAAATTGCAAAGAAACGACTGATTCACCGCCAGCACTTCCATTTCCTCAAGCCATGACCAAACAAAGGAAAGTTAATCACAACTCTGAAATCTTTGAAACTTTCAAACAGGTAATATACCTTTGCTGGATGCTATTAAACAGGTTCCTTCCTATGCTAAATTTTTGAAAGAGCTCTGCACTGTGAAGAGGAAACTGAATGTGAAAAAGAAAGCCTTTCTAGCCGAACAAGTAAGTGTTATTCTTCAAAACAATAATGCTTTGAAATATAAAGACCCTGGTTGTCCTACAATTTCTTGCTTTATTGGAGAACATAAAATTGAAAAAGCTTTAATTGATCTTGGTGCTAGTGTGAATTTACTTCCATATTCAGTTTTTCAGAGTCTCAATCTAGGTGAGTTAAAACCAACTTCTATATCTCTTTAAAAGTGCCTAGAGGAATAATTAAAGATGTGTTAGTACAAGTCAATAAATTCATTTATCCTGTGGATTTTATTGTCTTGGACACAGAACCTGTTGAAGTATGTAATTCATTTCCTTTTATTTTAGGACGTGCATTTCTTGCAACTTCTAATGCATTGATTAATTGTAGGAATGGATTGATGAAGCTATCATTTGGAAACATGACATTGGAGATGAATATTTTCAACATTTCCAAGCAACCTGGAGATGATAATGATTTACAAGAAGTAGATCATATTGATGAATTAGTTTATGATCAACTTGAATCTACTTTAAGTAAAAATGAATTGGATGAATTAGAAGATTTGCAAATGATTTATTCTAAGGAAGAAATCACGGATGAAAAACGCACCGAAAATGTTGATGCGAATCTTTTGTCAATAGTGACAACAGATTCAACATCTAACATCACACCAATCGATGATTACTTTCCTAACGAATCCTTACTTTCTCTTAGTCTAATGCCTTGGTATGATAAAAATATCAATTTTCTTGCTTTAGGAGATTTGCCAGCTGATTGGAGCGCCCAAGATAAAGAAATGTTTTTGAACGAAGTGAAGAGCTTTTATTGTGATGACCCTAACTTATTCAAATATTGTCCTAATCAAATATTTCAAAGATTCATTCCCGACAATGAGGTAAGTAGTGTCATTAAACTTTGTCATTCTGAAGCATGTGGAAGTTATTTCTCGTAAAAAAAGACAGCTGCAAAAATCTTTCAAAATGGATTTTATTGGCCCACTATGTTCAAGGACACGCATGCATTCTGCAAAACTTGTGAAAATTGTCAAAAGATTGATACTGGTCAAAACGTTTTGTTTTATAATTCTCAACTCTATGCATTTCCTAGAGAACTAAGACCAAGATGAGCAATCCTTATGGGGCCTGTGATATTGAGAATTCAATGAATGACAATGTTTTTAAGGAAAATGGACATCGTTTGAAAACTTACTTTGATAATTTTCCTAGTGAAAATGAATCAACTGGTTGGAATGATCTTGTAGATAAAGGTTGATTTTTTTTTTCTCACATTTTTTTTTGTTTCTTTTTGAGTGATTTTTGCAAGTTTCTCTCACCCCGGTCAAATGGTGGACAACGGTACTCTGTGACTTAAGTCGGCTATTTCAGTTTCCCACAATAACTGATATCTGTGTATATATCTGTGCAATTCTTTGAATCTCTCTTCGAATTCTCATTTGAAAATGGACACTAATCTTGAAAAATTGAAAAAATATTTTCCCGCTCTGCCTCGAAATGCGATTATAAAAATTTACCGTGCTAGATGTGCAAGATTGAGATTGTTAATGAATCATGGAATTCCTGAAGATATTCGCTGGTTGATTGAAGCAAAGGTTCGATTATCAGGTGAGTCCTCTAATTTCTTTATTTCACACATGCCTGGAACAAGTAAAAGCACTTTTGCAAAGAAGCGTCGTGCAAAACGACTAGAAGTCTGTCATCGATGTGCTAGATGGACTTGTGATACACAATGCAGTTCTTTAGGAATGGTATCTATAAACTGTGAAGATAAAATACAATTCATTAAGGATGGCCTGAGTAAGGAGTCTTTAGATAATCTTCTATTGACTCTTGAGACGCATCCTAGTGGAGATGTGCATCGTGCAATTCATGATTTATGGCCACTATTTCATAAAGAACATGATCGACTTAGTCTTGGGAATCTGACTAAAAAAGACCTTGTTTGCCAGTTTTTAAGAAACCTAGATGGGAAGCCTATCCCCGACCCACAGAGGGCGTTTAAGCCGTTCTTGGACGTAAAACCAAGGGAAGATGTGAGCCACAATCACAACTACCTGTACATACATATGCTTTTTTTCAAAAATAAATAAATAAATAAAAAGAGAGAGAGAGAGAGTGAGACTCCAGCTGGCCTACATATAGGTGTTATGATTGCCTTTCTAATTTCTCATCTATAAAACCCTCTTTTCCTTTCTTTCATTTCTACTCAACCTATACATTCAACAAATACAGAAGTGTGTAGAAATGGCAAGTTCCTCAAGTCATCAAATAAGAAATATTTGTGTTTTCGGTGGATCTAGTCCTGGGAAAGAAAAGGAGTTTTTAGAATCAGCAAATCATCTTGGTTAGGTGCTAGCTGAGAGAAAGATTCATTTAGTTTATGGGAGAGGCAGTCTTGGGTTAATGGGAGGTGTGTCAATAGCTGTATTTTTAGGAGGTAGTCAAGTTTTAGGAGTCGTCCCTGAAGCTTTGGCACAAGGGGACATCATTGGAAAAACAATTGGAGAGGAATTTCAGGTCTCCACAATGTCGGCTCGAATAAATGCAATGTTTAACCATGTTGATGCCTTCATTGCTTTACCAGGTGGTCTAGGCACATTGGAAGAGATCTTTCATATTTCCTCTTGGGCTCAATTGCATATTCACCATAAACCCATAGGTTTGTTAAATGTTAATGGTTATTATGATAAGTTGTTGTCTTTTCTTGATCATGCTGTGGAACAAGAATTTCTAATATCTTCTGCACGACAAATCATAATTTCTACTACTACTGCTGAACAATTGATTGACCAACTACAATCTTTCATTCCTGTGATTGATCCTTCCAAGAGTCGCATAAATTGGTCATCTAAGGAAAGCTGTAAAAAGCTTATATTGGATTTGAGTCTTCATTTGTGAATTTTTATGTCTTTTGGTTTTATTATTGTGTTTTGTTATTTCTTATTTTTGTTTTAGTGTGTTTCAGGTTTTGTCAGTGTTCGTTATTTCAGGTGATATCTTCTATACTCTATCTTTCTACCTTAGAACATTGAGGACAATATCTCGTTTTGGTTGGGGGGAGAGGGTAGTAGTTGATAAAAAAAAAATTATTTTTCATTTCATAAAGCATGTGCATAATTGTTGTTACTAGGATGGCAGAGTAAAGGAGTTCTTTTGTTAAAGTTACTCTTGAGACGCATCTTAGTAACCATTCTTAACAAGGTCTATTATAATACTTCCTGAAATATTCAGGTTTACAAACTCTCGTATTGTTACCACTTAATTCTGCTCATATACTTATTTAACATGTATTCTTAAACCTTAATTTACACACACACTTTAACATATGATTGTGGGTTGCATATTGGATTATTACATTATTTATGTTCTTTTGTTAAAGGTAACAACTAAGGGAAAGGGATTGTATATAATTAAAAAAAAAATGAAAAACATGAAAAAAAAATGAAAAAAAAAGAAAAAAAAATGATGATAATAAAAATGTAGATAAGTTTGGTTTCGTAGCCTCCCTAACCTAAGCAATTAAGCCCGAAGGGGTGTTTTAACACCTAATACCCTAAAGTCAACTGACTTGGGAGCTATTGGCCCAACGCTTGTTACATGGGTTGAGGAGAAAAGCTTAAGGGAATCAAACATTGCACTATCTACATATCAATATCTGCGACCCGAGTTACTAAGCTTGTAGGGGTGTCTTAACACCTAATGCCCTAAGACCAACTGGTCTGGGAGTCATTAGCTGAAAGCTCGTTACATGGGTTAAAGATGCATGATGTTTTTAAATTATATATATATAGATTTTTTTTTAAAAGAAAAAAAGACAAAAATAAAAATCCTAACCCAAGGAAGTTAACCTTAAACATTAGAACAAAAATTTTGTTTTCTTCCAAGAAAAGCCCCATAATTATATGTTGATACATTGAGCACAAAAGAAAGGTTTATTAATATCTTGTTAAGTGGTATTGAGCATATATATAAATTTAATGAGAGTTTGTTTATCTGGATAGATTAATGGAAGTTAAATGATGAATACCTTGCTTTGTGAAATTTGCAAATTGTTTTAACGCTTTGATTACTAGGGACTAGTAATAAGCTGGTTAGGGGGTGTGATTAGTGACACGACGAAAAGGTTGATGTCTTCTCCCAAGTGCAGGAGTGTCGAAGTAATAAATAACCCGGCAAGACCGGGGTCGAACCACAGGGAGGTTAATTGTACAAATTATAAACAATAATTATAAACAACAATAATAGCAATAACAACAATAACTATAATAATAATAATAGTAGTAGTAGTAGTAGTAGTAGTAGTAGTATTAGTAGTAGTAGTAGTAGTAGTAATAATAATAATAGTAATAGTAATAATAATAATAATAATAATAATAATAATAATAATGATAAAGAAAGAGAAGAAGAAGATGATGATGAGAACTTGGAGAAGGAATATTAATGTAAGGATTAAACAATAATAATAACAAATGTCAAGGTTAGAGGTTCCACTAATGGTATATGACACGACTAAAAGGTTGATGTCTTCTCCCAAGTGCAGGAGTGTCGAAGTAATAAATAACCCGGCAAGACCGGGGTCGAACCACAAGGAGGTTAATTGTACAAATTATAGTCAACAATTATAAGCAACAATAATAGCAATAATAACAACAACAACTATAATAATAATAATAATAATAATAATAATAATAATAATAATAATAATAATAATAATAATAATAATAATAATAATAATAATAATAATAGTAGTAGTAGTAGTAGTAGTAGTAGTAGTAATAATAATAATAATAATAAAGAAAGAGAAGAAGAAGATGATGATGAGAACTTGGAGATGGAAAATTAATGTAAGGATTAAACAATAATAATAACAAATGTCAAGGTTAGAGGTTCCACTAATGGTATATCAAACAAGTATAGTATAAACTCTTATTATTGAATTGGAAACCACACACAAAGGAGGTTCCAATCAGATTATATATTGTTAACATGATTACATTAGTCATCTTATTCAATTAATGCTAATACTTGTAAATCTCGTCAAGCATTCATGATTATAACTTATGTTAACAACAAATCAAGTTCCTTTCATAGCTCAGGTGTCGGTTATACCATACATTATGAGCTATGAAAGTGCCAAGCATTTGTTGTACCAAGTGTTATACAACATAAATCAAGATTAGTCATTTAACAAGCAAAGTATTAAAGAGTGAACAAGATAACAAATATAAAACATGTTAGTATCAAACATTAAAGTCCATATTAAGTTTACATTATACTTATTCTTACACCATTAGTGTAACCTTTTCACCTTGACATAACAAACTTAGCTAGACATAATGAAAGAAAGCAAAATAGATAAACAAAATAAGAACATAAAAGCTAACTAAGTAAAGGAAAGGAAATGAAAAGCATAAACTTAATATTAATGAAAGCAAAGCATAAATATTACAAAAAATACAAAGAGAGAAAGGAAGAGTATGATCTTGATCTGAACACCAAGATGCCTAAATGCATGGCAAATGCCTCCTTTTATAGGCCAAAATTGGGAACTATTGATTTGATGACTAATTGATAAGTGGGTGGCCAACTTTTGACTTGGTGACAATCCTTATCTTCTCTTGTCTGCCCAAAACGTCATTGATAACGTCAAAATTGGAGCCAGTTGTAAACATGAAAGTTGTAGGCAATTGTCTCAGCTTTCTTGTGTAAAACATTCAGCTCATTTGGACTTCTAGAACTCCAGATATGGCCAAAATACCGAACAGTGTTCAGGCTGGAAGACAGATTCGTGTTTCTTTGTTGTTGCTACAATTGGGACTTGATAATGGCCTTTTTAGATCTTGGGCTCCATATGAAAGTTTTAGGCCTATGTCTTACCTTTCCATCCATATAAATTGGACCTAAATCTGAGATCTGTAGCTCTAGATATGACCCAATTACCGAACAGTGTTCCGGTTTGGATTACACCGACATCTCTTTTCTAAGTTTGGCCATCTCTTTATCCTTGCAATTTAAGTTTTTCAAGTCATCAATCAATCCTTTCATTTATGGGATAGGCCTGCATTAAAAATAGACATTTACCACAAATTATAGGTATCTTATATTATTACATACATTATTATAAAACATATTTTAGTTAAGGAGTTATTGATACTTCAAGTGCAAAATGATGATATAAAACCATGATAAAAATGCACTTTTAAGTACTAATCACACCCCCCAACCAGCTTATTACTAGTCCCTAGTAATCAAAGCGTTAACACAATTTGCAAATTTCACAAAGCAAGGTATTCATCATTTAACTTCCATTAATCTATCCAGATAAACAAACTCTCATTAAATTTATATATCTGCTCAATACCTCTTAACAAGATATTAATAAACCTTTCTTTTGTGCTCAATGTATCAACACATAATTATGGGGCTTTTCTTGGAAGAAAACAAAATTTTTGTTCTAATGTTTAAGGTTAACTTCCTTGGGATGGGATTATTATTTTTGTCTTTTTTTTTTACTTCTTTTTTTTTTAAATGTATATACATATAATTTAAAAACATCATGCATCTTTAACCCATGTAACGAGCTTTCAGCTAATGACTCCCAGACCAGTTGGTCTTAGGGCATTAGGTGTTAAGACACCCCTATGAGCTTAGTAACTCGGGTCGCAGATACTGATATGTAGATAGTACAATGTTTGATTCCCTTAAACTTTTCTCCTCAACCCATGTAACAAGCGTTGGGCCAATAGCTCCCAAGTCAGTTGACTTTAGGGTATTAGGTGTTAAAACACCCCTTCGGGCTTAATTGCTTAGGTTAGGGAGGCTACGAAACTAAACTTATCTACATTTTTATTATCATCATTTTTTTTCTTTTTTTTCTTTTTTTTTCTCTTTTTTTATGTTTTTTTTTAATTATATACAATTCCTTTCCCTTAGTTGTTACCTTTAACAAAAGAACATAAATAATGTAATAATCCAATATGCAACCCACAATCATATGTTAAAGTGTGTGTGTAAATTAAGGTTTAAGAATACATGTTAAATAAGTATATGAGCAGAATTAAGTGGTAACAATACGAGAGTTTGTAAACCTGAATATTTCAGGAAGTATTATAATAGACCTTGTTAAGAATGGTTACTAAGATGCATCTCAAGAGTCACTTTAACAAAAGAACTCCTTTACTCTGCCATCCTAGTAACAATAATTATGCACATGTTAAAGAATACATGTTAAATAAGTATATGAGCAGAATTAAGTGGTAACAATACGAGAGTTTGTAAACCTGAATATTTCAGGAAGTATTATAATAGACCTTGTTAAGAATGGTTACTAAGATGCGTCTCAAGAGTCACTTTAACAAAAGAACTCCTTTACTCTGCCATCCTAGTAACAATAATTATGCACATGCTTTATGAAATGAAAAATAATTTTTTTTTTATCAACTACTACCCTCTCCCCCCAACCAAAACGAGACATTGTCCTCAATGTTCTAAGGTAGAAAGATAGAGTATAGAAGATATCACCTGAAATAACGAACACTGACAAAACCTGAAACACACTAAAACAAAAATAAGAAATAACAAAACATAATAATAAAACCAAAAGACACAAAAAATCACAAATGAAGGCTCAAATCCAATCTAAGCTTTTTACGGCTTCCCGTAGATGACCAATTTATGCGACTCATGGAAGGATCAATCACAGGAGTGAAAGATTGTAGTTGGTCAATCAATTGTTCAGCAGTAGTAGCAGAGATTATGATTTGTCGTGCAGAAGATGTTAGAAATTCCTGTTCCACAGCATGATCAAGAAAAGACAACAACTTATCATAATAACCATTAACATTTAACAAACCTATGGGTTTATGGTGAATGTGCAATTGAGCCCAAGAGGAAATATGAAAGATCTCTTCCAATGTGCCTAGACCACCTGGTAAAGTAATAAAGGCATCAGCATGGTTAAACATTGCATTCATTCGAGCCGACATTGTGGAGACCTGAAGTTCCTCTCCAATTGTTTTCCAATGATGTCCCCTTGTGCCAAAGCTTCAGGGACGACTCCTAAAACTTGACTACCTCCTAAAAATGCAGCTATTGACACACCTCCCATTAACCCAAGACTGCCTCCCCCATATACTAAATGAATCTTTCTCTCAGCTAGCACCTGACCAAGATGGTTTGCTGATTCTAAAAACTCCTTTTCTTTCCCAGGACTAGATCCACCAAAAACACAAATATTTCTTATTTGATGACTTGAGGAACTTGCCATTTCTACACACTTCTGTATTTGTTGAATGTATAGGTTGAGTAGAAATGAAAGGAAGGAAAAGAGGGTTTTATAGATGAGAAATTAGAAAGGCAATCATAACATCTATATGTAGGCCAGCTGGAGTCTCACACACTCTCTCTCTCTCTCTTTTTATTTATTTATTTATTTACTTTTGAAAAAAGCATGTGTATGTAAATGTTCATACAAATGTTGAAAATATTCATCTCCAATGTTGAAAATATTCATCTCCAATGTCATGTTTCCAAATGATAGCTTTATGAGTCCATTCCTACAATTAATCAATGCGTTAGAGGTTGCAAGAAACAGACGTCCTAAAATAACAGGAAATGAATTACATGCTTCAACAGGTTTTGTGTCCAAGACAATAAAATCCACAGGATAAATGAATTTATCAACTTGTACTAACACATCTTCAATTATTCCTCTAGGCACTTTTACAGATCTATCGGCAAGTAAAAGAGATATAGAAGTTGGTTTTAACTCACCTAGATTGAGACTCTGAAAAACTGAATATGGAAGTAAATTCACACTAGCACCAAGATCAAGTAAGGCTCTTTCAATTTTGTGCTCTCCAATAAAGCAAGAAATTGTAGGACAACCAGGGTCTTTATATTTCAAAGCATTATTGTTTTGAAGAATAGCACTTACTTATTCGGCTAGAAAGGCTTTCTTTTTCACATTCAGTTTCCTCTTCACAGTGCAAAGATCTTTCAAAAATTTAGCATAGGAAGGAACCTGTTTAATAGCATCCAGCAAAGGTATATTGATCCTTACCTGTTTGAAAGTTTCAAAGATTTCAGAGTTGTGATTAACTTTCCTTTGTTTGGTCATGGCTTGAGGAAATGGAAGTGCTGGCGGTGAATCAGTCGTTTCTTTGCAATTTTCAGATTCATCCCCTTCCTTACCCTCAGAGATTGACTCATCATCTTTCTCATAAGGTTCAAGAGAGGGTTTTTCAATAACCTTACCACTACGCAGAGTAGTGACTGATTTGACTTGATCCATGTGTTGGCTTCCGGAACTACTTGCATTTGCATTGTATTGCCCTTTGGGATTTTGTTGTGTTTGAGATGGAAACTTACCTTTCTCTTGGAAACTAAGAGCAGATGTTAATTTAGTAAGAGTATCTTTAAAATTTGTCATGTTTTGAACAAGTTGAGTATTAATTGTCTCTTGCTTTTCAATGAATGCATGCAATGTTTCCTCAAGATTTCTTCTAGGAGGTGGAGCATAAGGAGGTGCATATCCATGAGAATTTTGGAAATTGTGGTGTGCTTGAAACGGTGGTTGTGAAGTTTGTGCATTGTTGTTCTCACTCTTCCAATTGAAATTTGGGTGATTTCTCCAACCAGGGTTGTATGTTTGGGAGTATGGGTTGTGGTTGGCCCTTTGGAAACTGTTTAAAGCATGGGCTTGTTCATGGAGACATTCCTTAAAAGAAGACAAAGTTGGACAATCATTGGTTAAGTGTTCATTTGTTTCACAGATTTGACACACAATGTTTTTAACAGATTTTAATTGACCACTCTTTTTCAATTCTAGTGCCTCGACTTTTCTAGCTAAAGATGTAAACTTGGCTTGAAGGTCATGATCTTCCCTAAGGTTGTACATACCTCCACTAGATGTATGAGGTTGAGTTTTACTCGGTGCCTCATAAGTACCTGCGGTGTCCCAATTTTGAGCATTTTCAGCTAACAAGTCTAAGTACTCCATTGCTTCATCAGGGTCTTTATCTTCAAAAGTTCCATTGCACATCAATTCAACCATTTGCCTATCTTTAGGTGTTAACCCTTCATAGAAATGTGAAACCAATCTCCATGTTTCAAAACCATGATGAGGGCAAGTACTAAGCAAGTCTCCATACCTATCCCAACATTTGTAAAATGTTTCTCCTGGTTTTTGAGTGAAAGTGGTGATTTGTCTCTTGAAAGAGTTTGTTCTATGAGATGGGAAAAACTTCTTTAAAAACTGTTGTTGCATTTCATCCCAAGCACGAATGGATCCTGGTCTCAAATTTTATAGCCATGTTTTAGCTTTATCTTTTAATGAAAAAGGAAAAAGCTTTAATCTAATGGTGTTCATGCTACAATTTAAATTATTATATGTGTTGCACACCTCCTCAAATTCTCTTAAATGCAAGTATGGATTTTCCAATTCCAAGCCATGAAATGAAGGTAAAAGTTGAATAATGCCTGGTTTAAAATTAAAATGAGATGCATCAGGAGGAAAAACTATGCATGATGGTGCGCTTGTTCTTGTGGGATTCATGTGGTCTCTAAGTGTTCTAGCACGGTTATTCTCATTATTCTCATTTTGAAGTGATTGATTATCTTCTTCGGCCATATTTTCTGAAAATGATGAGGATATCCTACAAAGTCTACCACTTGATGTACGTGACCACACTCTCATGCACGTGTAGGAATAAAATTAAAAAGAAGAAGAAAGCAAAAAGAGGAAGAAAACAAAATAAAACGAAACAAAAGAAAAGAAACAAAGTTATATACAAGAAAAGTGAAAAGAGAAAATAAAATAAATACTATAATTTATACAAGAACTTACCTCCCCGGCAACGGCGCCAAAAACTTGACACGACTAAAAGATTGATGTCTTCTCCCAAGTGCAGGAGTGTCGAAGTAATAAATAACCCGGCAAGACCGGGGTCGAACCACAGGGAGGTTAATTGTACAAATTATAAATAACAATTATAAACAACAATAATAGTAATAACGATAACAATAATAATAATAATAATAACAATAATAATAATAATAATAATACTAGTAGTAGTAGTAGTAGTAGTAGTAGTAGTAGTAGTAGTAGTAGTAATAATACTAGTAGTAGTAGTAGTAGTAGTAGTAGTAGTAGTAGTAGTAGTAATAATAATAATAATAATAATAAAGAAAGAGAAGAAAAAGAAGATGATGATGATGAGAACTTAGAGATGAAATATTAATGTAAGGATTAAACAATAATAATAACAAATGTCAAGGTTAGAGCTTCCACTAATGGTATATCAAACAAGTATAGTATAAACATTACAAAAAATACAAAGAGAGAAAGGAAGAGCATGATCTTGATCTGGAAACCAAGATGCCTAAATACATGGCAAATGCCTCCTTTTATAGGCCAAAATTGGGAACTATTGATTTGATGACTAATTGATAAGTGGGTGGCCAACTTTTGACTTGGTGACAATCCTTATCTTCTCTTGTCTGCCCAAAACGTCATTGATAACGTTAAAATTGGAGCCAGTTGTAAACATGAAAGGTGTAGGCAATTGTCTCAGCTTTCTTGTGTAAAAACTTCAGCTCATTTGGACTTCTAGAACTCCCGATATGGCTAAAATACCGAATAGTGCTCGGGCTGGAAGACAGATTCGGGCTTCTTTGTTGTTGCTACAATTTGGACTTGATAATGGCCTTTTTAGATCTTGGGCTCCATATGAAAGTTCTAGGCCTATATCTTACCTTTCCATCCATATAAATTGGACCTAAATCTAAGATCTGTAGCTCTAGATATGACCCAATTACCGAACAGTGTTCCGGTTTGGATTGCACCGACATCTCTTCTCTAAGTTTGACCATCTCTTTATCCTTGCAATTTAAGTTCTTCAAGTCATCAATCAATCCTTTCATTTATGTGATAGGTCTGCATTAAAAATAGACATTTACCATAAATTATAGGTATCTTATATTATTAGATACATTATTATAAAACATATTTTAGTTAAGGAGTTATTGATACTTCAAGTGCAAAATGATGATATAAAACCAAGACAAAAATGCACTTTTAAGTACTAATCATTTAGCCAAAGTTTGGCTTTATCCTTTAGAGAGAATGGGAACAATTTAAGCCAAATAGTTCTTTTGATGCATGTTCTATCAATAAAAGTATTACATACCTCTTCAAAGTCCTTAATGTCTATGTATGTATTTTTAAAATCCATACTATGATATGTGGAAAGAAGTTAGATCAAGCCCAGTTTCAAATTGAAAGCTTGTTGTTTAAGAGGCAAGATAACATACGAGGTATACTTTGTCTAGCTGGGTAAAGATACTCTCTAAAAGTTCAAAAATTAGGTTGATCATTGAATTATGGAGGTCCATTACCTTGAACACTCCCTTCACCCTCTACATCTTCAATACTAGCCATGATGAAACAAATAATATAACAATTATATGAATATGAAAAGAAAAGAAAATAAAAAAGAAAAATAAGATTGCAAATAAAAGTAAATGAAACGTAAAAGATAAAGTAATACACAAAAATAAAAATACAACAAATTAGGACATTCACACTCCAACTAATAAGCAATAGTAACAATAATAAATATTAAAAGATAATTATAACAAGCATGAATAAAAAGACAGTAATACCGGTCAAGCACTTCAAATAATAAATATTAGAAAAATAATCACAACAAGACAACAAGATAAAATAAAATAAACAAGAGGTGGTAAAACCAGCCTTATAATATAAACAATAAATATTAAAAACTGATTAGAATAGACATTAAAAGGAAGAGGATTGAACCAACCAAAATCCAACAATTAGTAGTCCAATCTATAGTCCAATATCTAAAAAGTTTAGGTTAATTTTTCTTAGGTTGTAAAACCAGCCATTTGATTTGTTTATTTTTATTTTTTAGGCGACAAAACAAGCCAATTGATTTTTTTATATGATTTTTTTTTGTTTTCCAATAATTAAATCTAGATTGCTTGACCACTTTTTATGATCGGCTTGTTTTAACTCGCAAATGCACACGTGTAAGATGTAGCAATTAACTCAGTAAGATCGAGGTCATATCCACAGAGAGCTAGATTTGAAAATTAAGTTAGGTAACAAAAAAACTCAAAAGAAATTAAATTAACAATAACTTGGTTGAAAAACTCAAAAACTCAAAAAAACAAGCATTCATGATTATAACTTATGTTAACAACAAATCAAGTTCCTTTCATAGCTCAGGTGTCGGTTATACCATACAGTATGGGCTATGAACGTGTCAAGTATTTGTTGTACCAAGTGTTATACAACATAAATCAAGATTAGTCATTTAACAAGCAAAGTATTAAAGAGTGAACAAGATAACAAATATAAAACATGTTAGTATCAAACATTAAAGTCCATATTAAGTTTACACTATACTTATTCTTACACCATTAGTGTAACCTTTTCACATTGACATAATAAACTTAGCTAGACATAATGAAAGAAGATAAAAGTTAACTAAGTAATTAGGGCATATCTGGAGCTATAGATTGATTGATACTAAAAAGTGTATTTTTATCAAGGTTTTATATCATCATTTTGCACTTGAAGTATCAATAACTCCTTAACTAAAACATGTTTTATAAAAATATATCTAATAATATAAGATACGTTTAATTTGTGGTAAATGTTCATTTTAAATGCAGGCCTATCACATAAATGAAAGAATTGATTGATGAATTTAAGAATTCAAATTAAAAGGATAAAAAGATGGCCAAACGTAGAAAAGAGATATCGATGCAATCCAAATCGGAATACTGTTTGATAATTAGGTCATATCTAGAGCTATAGATCTCATATTTAGGTCTACTTTATATGGATGGAAAGGTAAGACATAGGCCTACAACTTTTATATGGAGCCTAAGATCTAAAAAGGTCATTTTCAAGTCCAAATTATAGCAACAACAAAGAAGCCCGAATCTGTCCTCCAGCCCGAGCACTGTTTCGTATTTTGGCCATATCTGAAGTTCTAGAAGTTGAAATGAGCTGAATTATTTACATAAAAAAGCTGAGATAATTGCCTACAACTTTCATATTTTCGAGTGGCTCCAATTTTGACGTTATTCTACTTTATATGGATGGAGCTTAAGATCTAAAAAGGTCTTTTTCAAGTTCAAATTGTAGTAACAACAAAGAAGTTTGAATTTGTCTTCCAGCTCGAGCACTATTTAGTGTTTGGCCCATATCTGGAGTTCTAGAAGTCTAAATGAGCTTAATATTTTACACAAGAAAGCTGAGACAATTTCCTACAACTTTCATGTTTTCGAGTGGCTCCAATTTTGACGTTATTAATGACATTTTGGGCAGACAAGAGAAGATAAGGATTGTCACCAAGTCAAGAGTTGGCCACCCACTCATCAATTAGTCATCAAATCAATAGTTCCCAATTTTGGCCTATAAAAGAAGGCATTTGCCATGCATTTAGGCATCTTAGTTTCCAGATCAAGATCATGCTCTTGCTTTCTCTCTTTGTATTTTTTGTAATGTTTATGCTTTTCTTTTATTAATATCAAGTTTATGTCTTTCATTTCCTTTCCTTTACTTAGTTAACTATTATCTTATTTATGTTCTTATTTCATTTTTTTTCTTTCATTATGTCTAGCTAAGTTTATTATGTCAAGGTGAAAAGGTTACACTAATGGTGTAAGAATAAGTATAGTGTAAACTTAATATGGACTTTAATGTTTGATACTAACATGTTTTATATTTGTTATCTTGTTCACTCTTTAATACTTTACTTGTTAAATGACTAATCTTGATTTATGTTGTGTAACAATTGGTACAACAAATGCTTGGCACTTTCATAGCTCATACTGTATGGTATAACCGACACCTGAGCTATGAAAGGAACTTGATTTGTTGTTAACATAAGTTATAATCATGAATGCTTGATGAGATTTACAAGTATTAGCATTAATTGAATAAGATGACAAATGTAATCACGTTAACAATGTATAATCTGATTAGAACCTCCATTGTGTGTGGTTTCCAATTGAATAATAAAAGTTTATACTATACTTATTTGACATACCATTAGTGGATCCTCTAACCTTGACATTTGTTATTATCATTGTTTAATCCTTACATTAATATTTCATCTCCAAGTTCTCATCATCTTCTTCTTCTTCTCTTTCTTTATTATTATTGTTGTTGTTGTTGTTATTGTTGTTATTGCTAAAAGTGATTAGTACTTAAAAGTGCATTTTTATCAAGGTTTTATATCATCATTTTGCACTTGAAGTATCAATAACTCCTTAACTAAAGTATGTTTTATAATAATATATCTAATAATATAAGATACCTTTAATTTGTGGTAAATGTTCATTTTAAATGTAGGCCTATCACATAAATGAAAGGATTGATTGATGTATTTAAGAATTGAAATTGAAAGGATAAAGAGATGGCCAAACTTAGAAAAGAGATGTCGATGCAATCCAAACCGGAATATTGTTTGGTAATTGGGTCATATTTGGAGCTATAAATACCAGATTTAGGTCTACCTTATATGGATGGAAAGATAAGACATACGCCTACAACTTTCATATGGAGTCCAAGATCTAAAAAGGCCATTTTCAAGTGCAAATTGTTGCAACAAAGAAGCCTGAATCTATCCTCCAACCCGAGTACTGTTTAGTATTTTGGCCATATATGGAGTTCTAGAAGTCGAAATGAGCTGAATTATTTACACAAGAAAGCTGAGACAATTGGCTACAACTTTCATGTTTTCGAATGGCTCCAATTTTGACGTTATCAATGATGTTTTGGGCAGACAAGAGAAGATAAAGAGTGTCACCAAGTCAAGAGTTGGTCACCCACTCATCAATTAGTCATCAAATCAATAGTTTCCAATTTTGACCTAAAAAAGGAGGCATTTTCCATGCATTTAGGCATCTTAGTTTCTAGATCAAGATCATGCTCTTGCTTTCTCTCTTTGTATTTTTTGTGATGTTTATGTTTTGCTTTCATTAATATCAAATTTATATCTTTCACTTCCTTTCCTTTACTTAGTTAACTTTTCTCTTATTTATGTTCTTATTTTGTTTATCTATTTTTATTTCTTTCATTATATCTAGCTAAGTTAATTATGTCCAGGTGAAAAGGTTACACTAATGGTGTAAGAATAAGTATAGTGTAAACTTAATATGGATTTTAATGTTTGATACTAACATATTTTATATTTGTTATCTTGTTCACTCTTTAATACTTTGTTTGTTAAATAACTAATCTTGATTTATGTTGTATAACGCTTGGTACAACAAATGCTTGGCACTTTCATAGCCCATACTATATGGTATAACTGACACCTAAGCTATGAAAGGAACTTGATTTGTTGTTAACATAAGTTATAATCATGAATGCTTGATGAGATTTACAAGTATTAGCATTAATTGAATAAGATGACCAATGTAATCATGTTAACAATCTATAATCTGATTGGGACCTCCTTTGTGTGTGGTTTTCAATTGAATAATAAGAGTTTATGCTATACTTGTTTGACATACCATTAGTGGAATCTCTAACCTTGACATTTGTTATTATCATTGTTTAATCCTTATATTAATATGTCATCTCAAAGTTCTCATCTTCTTCTTCTTCTTCTCTATTTTTTTCTTCACTATTATTATTATTATTCTTATTATTATTATTATTACTACTACTACTACTACTACTACTACTACTATTATTATTATTATTATTATTATTATTATTATTTTTTTTCTATTATTGTTATTGTTGTTGTTGTTGTTACTATTGTTGTTGTATTATTATTGTTTATAATTTGTACAATTAACCTCCCTGTGGTTCGACCCTGGTTATGTATTACTTCGACACTCCTACACTTGGGAGAAGACAATAATCTTTTGGTTGTGTGAAGTTTTTGGCGCTGTTGTCGGACAGGTAAATTCTTGTATAAATTATAGTAGTTATTTTATTCTCTTTTCACTTTTCTTGTATATAACTTTGTTTCTTTTCTCTTGTTTCTTCTTCTTTTGTTTTCTTCTTCCTTTTATTCTATTCCTACACGTGCATGAGAGTATGGTCACGTACATCGAGTGGTAGACTTTGTAGGGTATCCTCTTCATTTTTAGAAAATATGGCCGAAGAAGATAATCAATCACTTCATAATGAGAATAATGAGAATAACTGTACTAGAACATTTAGAGACCACATGAATCCCATAAGAACAATTGCACCATCATGCATAGTTTTTTCTCCCGATGCATCTCATTTTAATTTTAAGCCAGGCATTATTTAACTTTTACCTTCTTTTTATAGCTTAGAATTGGAAAATTCATACTTGCATTTAAGGGAATTTGAGGAGGTTTATAACACATATAATAATTTAAATTGTAGCATGAACACCATCAAATTAAAGCTTTTTCCTTTTTCATTAAAAGATAAAGCTAAAACATGGCTACAAATTTAAGACTAGGATCCATTCGTGCTTAGGATGAAATGCAACAACAGTTTTTGAAGAAGATTTTCCCATCTCACAAAACAAACTCTTTCAAAAGACAAATCACTACTTTCACTCAAAAACCAGGAGAAACATTTTACCAATATTGGGATAGGTATCGAGACTTACTTAGTACTTGCCCTCATCATGGTTTTAAAACATGGAGATTGGTTTCACATTTTTATGAAGGGTTAACACCTAGAGATAGGCAAATGGTTGAATTGATGTGTAATGAAACTTTTGAAGATAAAGATCCTGATGAAGCAATGGAGTACTTAGACTTGTTAGCTGAAAATGCTCAAAATTAGGACACCGCGAGAACTTATGAGACACCGAGTAAAACTCAACCTCATACATCTAGTGGAGGTATGTACAACCTTAGGGAAGATTATGACCTTCAAGCCAAGTTTGCATCTTTAGCTAGAAAAGTCGAGGCACTAGAATTGAAAAAGAGTGGTCAATTAAAATCTATTGAAAACATTGTGTGTCAAATGTGTGAAACAAATGAACACTCAACCAAAAATTGTCCAACCTTGCCTTGTTTTAAGGAATGTCTCCATGAACAAGCCCATGCTTTAAACAGTTTCCAAAGACCCAATCATAACCCATACTCGCAAACATACAACCCTGGTTGGATAAATCATCAAAATTTCAGTTGGAAGAGTGACAATGCACAAACTTCACCACCACAGTTTCAAGCACACCAATATTTTCAAAATTCTCATGGATATGCACCTCCTTATGCTCCACCTCCTACAAGAAATTTTAAGGAAACTTTGTATGCATTTATTGAAAAGCAAGAGACAATCAACACTCAACTTGCTCAAAGCATAACAGATTTTAAAGATACTCTTGCAAAATTCACATCTGCTCTCAATTGTCAAGAGAAAGGTAAGTTTCCATCTCAACCACAGCAAAATCCGAAGGAGCAATACAATGCAAATATAAGTAGTTTTGGAAGTCAACACATGGATCAAGTCAAATCAGTCATCACTCTTCGTAGTGGTAAGGTTATTAAAAAACCCACTATTGAACCTTGTGAGAAAGATGATAAGTCAATCTCTAAGGGTAAGAAAGGGGTTGAATCTGAATATTACAAGGAAAAGACTGATTCCCTGCCAGCACTTCCATTTCCTCATGCCATGACCAATCAGGAAGAAATCGAGGATGAAAAAGGCACTGAAAATGTTGATGCAGATCTTTTATCAAAAGTGACAACAAATTCAGCACCCGACATCACACCAATCGATGATTACTTTCCTGATGAATCGCTATTTTCTCTAAGTTCAATGCCTTGGTTTGCTAAAAATATCAATTTTCTTGCTTCAGGATTTTTGCCAGCTCACTAGAGTACCAAAGACAAAAGAAAATTTTTGAGCGACGTGCAAAATTTTTATTGGGATGACCCTTACTTATTCACTTATTGTCCTGATCAAATGGGGTAAGTGATGTTATTAAATTTTGTCACTCTAAGGCACGTGAGGATCATTTCTCATCAAAAAAGAGGATTGTAGAAATCTTACAGAGTGGATTTTACTAGCCCACCAAATTCAAGAAGTCACATCTATTCTGTAAAAACTGTGAAAATTGTCAAAAGGTGGGATTTATTTCAAAACACAGAGAGTCTTTAGATAATCTTCTATTGACTCTTAAGTCTCATCATAGTTGATTAGTACTTAAAAGTGCATTTTTATCATGGTTTTATATCATCAATTTGCACTTGAAGTATCAATAACTCCTTAACTAAAATATGTTTTATAATAATGTATCTAATAATATAAGATACCTATAATTTATGGTAAATGTCTATTTTTAATGCAAGCCTATCATATAAATGAAAGGATTGATTAATGACTTGAAGAACTTAAATTGTAAGGATAAAGAGATGGTCAAACTTAGAGAAGAGATATCGGTGCAATCCAAACCGGAACACTGTTTGGTAATTGGATCATATCTGGAGTTACAGATCTCAGATTTAGGTCCAATTTATATGGATGAAAAGGTAAGACATAGGCCTACAACTTTTATATGGAGCCCAAGATCTAAAAAGGCCATTATCAAGTCCAAATTGTAGCAACAACAAAGAAGCCCGAATCTGTCTTCCAGCCCGAGCACTGTTTGGTATTTTGACCATATCTGGAGTTCTAGATGTCCAAATGAGCTGAATGTTTTACACACGAAAGCTGAGACAATTGTCTACAACTTTCATGTTTACAACTGGCTCCAATTTTGACGTTATCAATGACGTTTTGGGCAGACAAGAGAAGATCAGGATTGCCACCAAGTCAAAAGTTGGCCACCCACTTATCAATTAGTCATCAAATCAATAGTTCCCAATTTTGGCCTATAAAAGGAGGCATTTGCCATGCATTTAGGCATCTTGGTTTCCAGATCAAGATCATGCTCTTCCTTTCTCTCTTCGTATTTTTTGTAATGTTTATGCTTTGCTTTCATTAATATTAAGTTTATGCTTTTCATTTCCTTTCCTTTACTTAGTTAGCTTTTATGTTCTTATTTTGTTTATCTATTTTTCTTTCTTTCATTATGTCTAGCTAAGTCAATTATGTCAAGGTGAAAAGGTTACACTAATGGTGTGAGAATAAGTATAATGTACACTTAATATGGACCTTAATGTTTGATACTAACATGTTTTATATTTGTTATCTTGTTCACTCTTTAATACTTTGCTTGTTAAATGACTAATCTTGATTTATGTTGTATAACACTTGGTACAACAAATGCTTGGCACTTTCATAGCCCATAATGTATGGTATAACCGACACCTGAGCTATGAAAGGAACTTGATTTGTTGTTAACATAAGTTATAATCATGAATGCTTGACGAGATTTACAAGTATTAGCATTAATTGAATAAGATGACTAATGTAATCATGTTAACAATATATAATCTGATTGGAACCTCCTTTGTGTGTGGTTTCCAATTCAATAATAAGAGTTTATACTATACTTGTTTGATATACCATTAGTGGAACCTCTAACCTTGACATTTGTTATTATTATTGTTTAATCCTTACATTAATTCTCCATCTCCAAGTTCTCATCATCTTCATCTTCTTCTCTTTCTTTATTATTATTATTAGTACTACTACTATTACTACTACCACTACTACTACTACTAGTTTTATTATTATTATTATTATTATTATTATTATTATTATTATTATTCTTGTTGTTGTTGTTGTTGTTGTTGTTGTTGTTGTTGTTGTTGTTATTGTTGTTGTTGTTGTTGTTATCGTTATTACTATTATTGTTGTTTATAATTTGTACAATTAACCTCCCTATGGTTCGACCCCGGTCTTGCCGGGTTATTTATTACTTCGACACTCCTACACTTGGGAGAAGACATCAACCTTTTAGTCGTGTCAAGTTTTTGGCGCCGTTGCCGGGGAGGTAAGTTCTTGTATAAATTATAGTATTTATTTTATTTTCTCTTTTCACCTTTCTTGTATATAACTTTGTTTCTTTTCTTTTGTTTCTTTTTATTTTGCTTTCTTCCTCCTTCTTTTGCTTTCTTCTTCTTTTTTATTTTATTCCTACACGTGCATGAGAGTGTGGTCACGTACATCAAGTGGTAGACTTTGTAGGATATCCTCATCATTTTCAGAAAATATGGCCGAAGAAGATAATCAATCACTTCATAATGAGAATAATGAGAATAACCATGCTAGAACACTTAGAGACCACATGAATCCCACAAGAACAAGTGCACCATCATGCATAGTTTTTCCTCCTGATGCATCTCATTTTAATTTTAAACCCGGTATTATTCAACTTTTACCTTCTTTTCATGGTTTAGAATTGGAAAATCCATACTTGCATTTAAGGGAATTTGAGGAGGTGTGCAACACATATAATAACTTAAATTGTAGCATGAACACCATCAGATTAAAGCTTTTTCCTTTTTCATTAAAAGATAAAGCTAAAACATGGCTATAAAATTTGAGACCAGGATCCATTCATGCTTGGGATGAAATGCAACAACAATTTTTAAAGAAGTTTTTCCCATCTCATAGAACAAACTCTTTCAAGAGACAAATCACCACTTTCACTCAAAAACCAGGAGAAACATTTTACAAATGTTGGGATAGGTATCGAGATTTGCTTAGTACTTGCCCCCATCATGGTTTTGAAACATGGAGATTGGTTTCACATTTCTATGAAGGGTTAACACCTAAAGATAGGCAAATGGTTGAATTGATGTGCAATGGAACTTTTGAAGATAAAGACCCTGATGAAGCAATGGAGTACTTAGACTTGTTAGCTGAAAATGCTCAAAATTGGGACACCGCGGGTACTTATGAGGCACCCAGTAAAACTCAACCTCATACATCTAGTGGAGGTATGTACAACCTTAGGGAAGATCATGACCTTCAAGCCATGTTTGCATCTTTAGCTAGAAAAGTCGAGGCACTAGAATTGAAAAAGAGTGGTCAATTAAAATCTGTTGAAAACATTGTGTGTCAAATTTGTGAAACAAATGAACACTTAACCAACGATTGTCTAACCTTGCCTTCTTTTAAGGAATGTCTCCATGAACAAGCCCATGCTTTAAACAGTTTCCAAAGGGCCAACTACAACCCATACTCCCAAACATACAACCCTGGTTGGAGAAATCACCCAAATTTCAATTGGAAGAGTGAGAACAACAATGCACAAACTTCACAACCACCTTTTCAAGCACACCACAATTTCCAAAATTCTCATGGATACGCACCTCCTTATGCTCCACCTTTTAGACGAAATCTTGAGGAAATATTGCATGCATTCATTGAAAAGCAAGAGACAATCAATACTCAACTTGCTCAAAACATGACAGATTTTAAAGATACTCTTGCTAAATTTACATCTGCTCTTAGTTTCCAAGAGAAAGGTAAGTTTCCATCTCAAACACAACAAAATCCCAAAGGGCAATACAATGCAAATGCAAGTAGTTCCGGAAGCCAACACATGGATCAAGTCAAATCAGTCACTACTCTGCGCAGTGGTAAGGTTATTGAAAAACCCTCTCTTGAACCTTATGAGAAAGATGATGAGTCAATCTCTGAGGGTAAGGAAGGGGATGAATCTGAAAATTGCAAAGAAACGACTGATTCACCACCAGCACTTCCATTTCCTCAAGCCATGACCAAACAAAGGAAAGTTAATCACAACTCTAAAATCTTTGAAACTTTCAAACAGGTAAGGATCAATATACCTTTATTGGATGCTATTAAACAGGTTCCTTCCTATGCTAAATTTTTGAAAGATCTCTGCACTATGAAGAGGAAACTGAATGTGAAAAAGAAAGCCTTTCTAGCCGAACAAGTAAGTGCTATTCTTCAAAACAATAATGCTTTGAAATATAAAGACCCTGGTTGTCCTACAATTTCTTGCTTTATTGGAGACCATAAAATTGAAAAAGCCTTACTTGATCTTGGTGCTAGTGTGAATTTACTTCCATATTCAGTTTTTCAGAGTCTCAATCTAGGTGAGTTAAAACCAACTTCTATATCTCTTTTACTTGCCGATAGATCTGTAAAAGTGCCTAGAGGAATAATTGAGGATGTGTTAGTACAAGTCGATAAATTCATTTATCCTGTGGATTTTATTGTCTTGGACACAGAACCTGTTGAAGCATGTAATTCATTTCCTGTTATTTTAGGACGTCCATTTCTTGCAACCTCTAACGCATTGATTAATTGTAGGAATGGACTGATGAAGCTATCATTTGGAAACATGACATTGGAGATGAATATTTTCAACATTTGCAAGCAACCTGGAGATGATAATGATTTACAAGAAGTAGATCATATTGACGAATTAGTTTATGATCAACTTGAATCTACTTTAAGTAAAAATGAGTTGGATGAATCTGAAGATTTGCAAATGATTTATTCTGAGGAAGAAATCACGGATAACAAACGCACAGAAAATGTTGATGCGAATCTTTTGTCAACAGTGTGACACGACTAAAAGGTTGATGTCTTCTCCCAAGTGCAGGAGTGTCGAAGTAATAAATAACCCGGCAAGACCGGGGTCGAACCACAGGGAGGTTAATTGTACAAATTATAGACAACAATTATAAACAACAATAATAGCAATAATAACAACAACTATAATAATAATAATAATAATAATAATAATAATAATAATAATAATAATAATAATAATAATAATAATAATACTAGTAGTAGTAGTAGTAGTAATAATAATAATAATAATAAAGAAAGAGAAGAAGAAGAAGATGATGAGAACTTGGTGATGGAAAATTAATGTAAGGATTTAAACAATAATAATAACAAATGTCAAGGTTAGAGGTTCCACTAATGGTATATCAAACAAGTATAGTATAAACTCTTGTTATTGAATTGGAAACCACACACAAAGGAGGTTCCAATCAGATTATATATTGTTAACATGATTATATTAGTCATCTTATTCAATTAATGCTAATACTTGTAAATCTCGTCAAGCATTCATGATTATAACTTATGTTAACAACAAATCAAGTTCCTTTCATAGCTCAGGTGTCGGTTATACCATACATTATGGGCTATGAAAGTGCCAAGCATTTGTTGTACCAAGTGTTATACAACATAAATCAAGATTAGTCATTTAACAAGCAAAGTATTAAAGAGTGAACAAGATAACAAATATAAAACATGTTAGTATCAAACATTAAAGTCCATATTAAGTTTACACTATACTTATTCTTCCACCATTAAAGTGCAAAATGATGATATAAAACCATGATAAAAATGCACTTTTAAGTACTAATCACACCCCTCAACCAGCTTATTACTAGTCCCTAGTAATCAAAGCGTTACAATAATTTGCAAATTTCACAAAGCAAGGTATTCATCATTTAACTTCCATTAATCTATCCAGATAAACAAACTCTCATTAAATTTATATATCTGCTCAATACCACTTAATAAGATATTAATCAACCTTTTTTTTGTGCTCAATATATCAACACATAATTATGGGGCTTTTCTTGGAAGAAAACAAAATTTTTGTTCTAATGTTTAAGGTTAACTTCCTTGGGATGGGATTATTATTTTTGTCTTTTTTTTTTTACTTCTTTTTTTTTCTTTTTTTTAAATGTATATACATATAATTTAAAAACATCATGCATCTTTAACCCATGTAACGAGCTTTCAGCTAATGACTCCCAGACCAGTTGGTCTTAGGGCATTAGGTGTTAAGACACCCCTACGAGCTTAGTAACTCGGGTCGCAGATACTGATATGTAGATAGTGCAATGTTTGATTCCCTTAAGCTTTTCTCCTCAACCCATGTAACAAGCGTTGGGCCAATAGCTCCCAAGTCAGTTGACTTTAGGGTATTAGGTGTTAAAACACCCCTTCGGGCTTAATTGCTTAGGTTAGGGAGGCTACGAAACCAAACTTATCTACATTTTTATTATCATCATTTTTTTTTCTTTTTTTTTTTATTATTATATACAATCCCTTTCCCTTAGTTGTTACCTTTAACAAAAGAACAAAAATAATGTAATAATCCAATATGCAACCCACAATCATATGTTAAAGTGTGTGTGTGTAAATTAAGGTTTAAGAATACATGTTAAATAAGTATATGAGAAGAATTAAGCGGTAACAATACAAGAGTTTGTAAACCTGAATATTTCAGGAAGTATTATAATAGACCTTGTTAAGAATGGTTACTGAGATGCATCTCAAGAGTCACTTTAACAAAAGAACTCCTTTACTCTGCCATCCTAGTAACAACAATTATGCACATGCTTTATGAAATGAAAAATAATTTTTTTTTTTATCAACTACTACCCTCTCCCCCCAACCAAAACCAGACATTGTCCTCAATATTCTAAGGAAGAAAGATAGAGTATAGAAGATATCACCTGAAATAACGAACACTGACAAAACCTGAAACACACTAAAACAAAAATAAGAAATAACAAAACACAATAATAAAACCAAAAGACACAAGTTTTTACAAACAAAAACAAATTCAAATCGCAGTTGTGAATGTGGCTCACATCTTCCCTTGGTTTTACGTCCAAGAACAGCTTAAACGCCCTCAATGGGTCGGGGATAGGCTTCCCATCCAGTTTTCTTAAAAACTGGCAAACAGGGTCTTTTTTAGTCAGATTCCCAAGACTAAGTCAAGTATGTTCTTTATGAAAATGGGTTCATAAGTCATGAATTACACAATGCTTATCTCGACTATGATGAGACTCAAGAGTCAATAGAAGATTATCTAAAGACTCTCTGTGTTTTGAAATAAATCCCACCTTCTGACAATTTTCACAGTTTTTACGGAATGCATCTGACTCCTTGAATATGATGGGCCAGTAAAATTCACTTTGTAAGATTTCTACAATCCTCTTTTTTGATGAGAAATGATCCCCACATGCCTTAGAGTAATAAAATTTAATGAAATTACTTACCTCATTGTCGAGAATGCATTTTTGAAATATTTGATCAGGACAATAATTGAATAAGTAAGGGTCATCCCAATAAAAATTTTGCTCGTTGCTCAAAAATTTTCTTTTGTCTTCAATACTCCAATGAGTTGGCAAAAATCCTGAAGCAAGAAAATTGATATTTTTAGCAAACCAAGGCATTGAATTAAGAGAAAGTAGAGATTCATCAGGAAAGTAATCATCGATTGGTGTGATGTCGGGTGTCGAATTTGTTGTCACTTTTGATAAAAGATTCGCATCAACCTTTTCGATGCCTTTTTCATCCTCGATTTCTTCCTGATTGGTCATGGCATGAGAAAATGGAAGTGCTGGCGGAGAATCAGTCGTTTCTTTGCAATTTTCAGATTCAACCCCTTCCTTTCCCTTAGAAATTGACTCATCATCTTTCTCATAAGGTTCAAGAGAGGGTTTTTCAATAACCTTACCACTGCGTAGAGTAGTGACTGATTTGACTTGATCCATGTGTTGGCTTCTGGAACTACTTGCATTTGCATTGTATTGCCCTTTAGGATTTTGTTGTGGTTGAGATGGAAACTTACCTTTCTCTTGGAAACTGAGAGCAGATGTGAATTTTGCAAGAGTATCTTTAAAATCTGTTATGCTTTGAGCAAGTTGAGTGTTGATTGTCTCTTGCTTTTCAATGAATGCATACAAAGTTTCCTCAAAATTTCTTGTAGGAGGTGGAGCATAAGGAGGTGCATATCCATGATAATTTTGGAAATTATGGTGTGCTTGAAATAGTGGTTGTGAAGTTTGTGCATTGTTGTTCTCACTCTTCCAATTGAAATTTGGGTGATTTCTCCAACCAGGGTTGTATGTTTTGGAGTATGGGTTGTGGTTGGCCCTTTGGAAACTGTTTAAAGCATGGGCTTGTTCATGGAGACATTCCTTAAAAGAAGGCAAGGTTGGACAATCGTTGGTTAAGTGTTCATTTGTTTCACAGATTTGACACACAATGTTTTCAACAGATTTTAATTGACCACTCTTTTTCAATTCTAGTGCCTCGACTTTTCTAGCTAAAGATGCAAACTTGGCTTGAAGCTCATGATCTTCCCTAAGGTTGTACATACCTCCACTAGATGTATGAGGTTGAGTTTTACTCGGTCCCTCATAAATACCCGCGGTGTCCCAATTTTGAGCATTTTCAGCTAACAAGTCCAAGTACTCCATTGCTTCATCAGGGTCTTTATCTTCAAAAGTTCCATTGCACATCAATTCAACCATTTGCCTATCTTTAGGTGTTAACCCTTCATAGAAATGTGAAACCAATCTCCATGTTTCAAAACCATGATGAGGGCAAGTACTAAGCAAGTCTCGATACCTATCCCAACATTGATAAAATGTTTCTCCTGGTTTTTGAGTGAAAGTGGTGATTTGTCTTTTGAAAGAGTTTGTTCTATGAGATGGGAAAAACTTCTTTAAAAACTGTTGTTGCATTTCATCCCAAGCACGAATGGATCCTGGTCTTAAATTTTGTAGCCATGTTTTAGCTTTATCTTTTAATGAAAAAGGGAAAAGCTTTAATCTGATGGTGTTCATGCTACAATTTAAATTATTATATGTGTTGCAGACCTCTTCAAATTCCCTTAAATGCAAGTATGGATTTTCCAATTCTAAACCATGAAAAGAAGGTAAAAGTTGAATAATACCTGGTTTAAAATTAAAATGAGATGCATCGGGAGGAAAAACTATGCATGATGGTGCACTTGTTCTTGTGGGATTCATATGATCTCTAAGTGTTCTAGCACGGTTATTCTCATTATTTTCATTATGAAGTGATTGATTATCTTCTTCGGCCATATTTTCTGAAAATGATGAGGATACCCTACAAAGTCCACCACTTGATGTACGTGACCACACTCTCATGCACGTGTAGGAATAAAATAAAAGGAAGAAGAAAATAAAAGAAGAAGGAAGAAAACAAAATTAAAAGAAACAAAAGAAAAGAAACAAAGTTATATACAAGAAAAGTGAAAAGAGAAAATAAAATAAATACTATAATTTATACAAGAACTTACCTCCCCGGCAACGACGCCAAAAACTTGACACGACTAAAAGGTTGATGTCTTCTCCCAAGTGCAGGAGTGTCGAAGTAATAAATAACCCGACAAGACCGGGGTCGAACCACAGGGAGGTTAATTGTACAAATTATAGACAACAATTATAAACAACAATAATAGCAATAATAACAACAACTATAATAATAATAATAATAATAATAATAATAATACTAGTAGTAGTAGTAGTAGTAGTAGTAGTAGTAGTAGTAGTAGTAGTAGTAATAATAATAATAAAGAAAGAGAAGAAGAAGAAGATGATGAGAACTTGGTGATGGAAAATTAATGTAAGGATTTAAACAATAATAATAACAAATGTCAAGGTTAGAGGTTCCACTAATGGTATATCAAACAAGTATAGTATAAACTCTTGTTATTGAATTGGAAACCACACACAAAGGAGGTTCCAATCAGATTATATATTGTTAACATGATTATATTAGTCATCTTATTCAATTAATGCTAATACTTGTAAATCTCGTCAAGCATTCATGATTATAACTTATGTTAACAACAAATCAAGTTCCTTTCATAGCTCAGGTGTCGGTTATACCATACATTATGGGCTATGAAAGTGCCAAGCATTTGTTGTACCAAGTGTTATACAACATAAATCAAGATTAGTCATTTAACAAGCAAAGTATTAAAAAGTGAACAAGATAACAAATATAAAACATGTTAGTATCAAACATTAAAGTCCATATTAAGTTTACACTATACTTATTCTCACACCATTAGTGTAACCTTTTCACCTTGACATAATTGACTTAGCTAGACATAATGAAAGAAAGAAAAATAGATAAACTAAATAAGAACATAAAAGCTAACTAAGTAAAGGAAAGGAAATGAAAGGCATAAACTTGATATTAATGAAAGCAAAGCATAAACATTACAAAAAATACAAAGAGAGAAAGGAAGAGCATGATCTTGATCTGAAAACCAAGATGCCTAAATGCATGGCAAATGCCTCCTTTTATAGGCCAAAATTGGGAACTATTGATTTGATGACTAATTGATAAGTGGGTGGCCAACTTTTGACTTGGTGACAATCCTTATCTTCTCTTGTCTGCCCAAAACGTCATTGATAACGTCAAAACTGGAGCCAGTTGTAAACATGAAAGTTGTAGACAATTGTCTCAGCTTTCTTGTGTAAAACATTCAGCTCATTTGGACTTCTAGAACTCCAGATATGGCCAAAATACAGAACAGTGCTCGGGCTGGAAGACAAATTCGGGCTTCTTTGTTGTTGCTACAATTTGGACTTGATAATGGCCTTTTTAGATCTTGGGCTCCATATGAAAGTTGTAGGCCTATGTCTTACCTTTCCATCCATATAAATTGGACCTAAATCTGAGATCTGTAGCTCCAGATATGACCCAATTACCGAACAGTGTTCCAGTTTGGATTGCACCGACATCTCTTCTCTAAGTTTGACCATCTCTTTATCCTTGCAATTTAAGTTCTTCAAGTCATCAATCAATCCTTTCATTTATGTGATAGGCCTGCATTAAAAATAGACATTTACCACAAATTATAGGTATCTTATATTATTAGATACATTATTATAAAACATATTTTAGTTAAGGAGTTATTGATACTTCAAGTGCAAAATGATGATATAAAACCATGATAAAAATGCACTTTTAAGTACTAATCACAGTGACAACAGATTCGACATCTAACATCACACCAATCGATGATTACTTTCCTAACGAATCCTTACTTTCTCTTAGTCCAATGCCTTGGTATGATAAAAATATCAATTTTCTTGCTTTAGGAGATTTGCCAACTGATTGGAGTATTCAAGACAAAGAAAAGTTTTTGAACGAAGTGAAGAGTATTGTGATGACCCTAACTTATTCAAATATTGTCGTGATCAAATATTTCAAAGATTCATTCCGGACAATGAGGTAAGTAGTGTCATTAAACTTTGTCATTCTAAAGCATGTGGAAGTTATTTCTCGTTAAAAAAGACAGCTGCAAAAATCTTTCAAAATGGATTTTATTGGCCTACCATGTTCAAGGACACGCATGCATTCTGCAAAACTTGTGAAAATTGTCAAAAGATTGATACTAGTCAAAAAGTTTTGTTTTATAATTCTCAACTTTATGCATTCCCTAGAGAGCTAAGACCAAGATGGAGCAATCCTTATGGGGCCTGTGATATTGAGAATTCAATGAATGACAATGATTTTAAGAAAAATGGACATCGTTTGAAAGCTCACTTTGATAATTTTTTTAATGAAAATGAATCAACTGGTTTGAATGATTTTGTAGATAAAGGTTGATTATTATTTTTTTTCTCACATTATTTTTGTGTTTCTTTTTTAGTGATTTTTGCTAGTTTCTCTCACCCCGGTCAAATGGCGGATAACGGTACTCCGTGACTTAAGTCGGTTCTTTCAGTTTCCCACAATTACTGATATCTGTGTATATATGTGTGCAATTCTTTGAATCTCTCTTCCAATTCTCATTTGAAAATGGACACTAATCTTGAAAAATTGAAAAAGTATTTTCCCGCTCTGCCTCAGAATGTGATTACAAAAATTTACCATGCTAGATGTGCAAGATTGAGATTGTTAATGAATCATGGAATTCCTGAAGATATTCGCTGGTTGATTGAAGCAAAGGTCCGATTATCAGGTGAGTCCTGTAACTTCATTTCACACATGCCTGGAACAGGTAAAAGAACTTTTGCAAAGAAGCATCGTGCAAAACGACTGGATGTCTATCATCGATGTGCTAGATGGACTTGTAATACACAATGTCGTTCTTTAGGAATGGTATCTATAAACCGTGAAGATAAAATACAATTCATTAAGGATGGCCTGAGTAAGGAGTCTTTAGATAATCTTCTATTAACTCTTGAGACGCACCCTAGTGGAGATGTGCATCGTGCAATTCATGATTTATGGCCACTATTTCATAAAGAACATGATCGACTTAGTCTTGGGAATCTGACTAAAAAAGACCCTGTTTGCCAGTTTTTAAGAAAACTAGATGGGAAGCCTATCCCCGACCCATAGAGGGCGTTTAAGCCGTTCTTGGATGTAAAACCAAGGGAAGATGTGAGCCACAATCACAACTACCTGTACATACACATGTTTTTTTCAAAAGTAAATAAATAAATAAATAAAAAGAGAGAGAGAGTGTGTGAGACTCTAGCTGGCCTACATGTAGATGTTATGATTGTCTTTCTACTTTCTCATCTATAAAACCCTCTTTTCCTTCCTTTCATTTCTACTCAACCTATACATTCAACAAATAGAGAAGTGTGTAGAAATGGCAAGTTCCTCAAGTCATCAAATAAGAAATATTTGTGTTTTTGGTGAATCTAGTCCTGGGAAAGAAAAGGAGTTTTTAGAATCAGCAAATCATCTTGGTCAGGTGCTAGCTGAGAGAAAGATTCATTTAGTGTATGGGGGAGGCAGTCTTGGATTAATGGGAGGTGTGTCAATAGCTGCATTTTTAGGAGGTAGTCAAGTTTTAGGAGTCGTCCCTGAAGCTTTGGCACAAGGGGACATCATTGGAAAAACAATTGGAGAGGAACTTCAGGTCTCCACAATGTCGGCTCGAATGAATGCAATGTTTAACCATGCTGATGCTTTCATTGCTTTACCAGGTGGTCTAGGCACATTAGAAGAGATCTTTCATATTTTCTCTTGGGCTCAATTGCACATTCACCATAAACCCATTGGCTTGTTAAATGTTAATGGTTATTATGATAAGTTGTTGTCTTTTCTTGATCATGCTGTGGAACAGGAATTTCTAACATCTTCTGCACGACAAATCATAATCTCTGCTACTACTGCTGAACAATTAATTGACCAACTACAATCTTTCATTCCTGTGATTGATCCTTTCATGAGTCGCATAAATTGGTCATCTACGGGAAGCCGTAAAAAGCTTAGATTGGATTTGAGCCTTCATTTGTGAATTTTTGTGTCTTTTGGTTTTATTATTGTGTTTTGTTATTTCTTATTTTTGTTTTAGTGTGTTTCAGGTTTTGTTAGTGTTCGTTATTTCAGGTGATATCTTCTATACTCTATCTTTCTACCTTAGAACATTGAGGACAATATCTCATTTTGGTTGGGGGGGGAGGGTAGTAGTTGATAAAAAAAAAATTGTTTTTCATTTCATAAAGCATGTGCATAATTGTTGTTACTAGGATGGCAGACTAAAGGAGTTCTTTTGTTAAAGTGACTCTTAAGACGCATCTTAGTAACCATTCTTAACAAGGTCTATTATAATACTTCCTGAAATATTCAGGTTTACAAACTCTCGTATTGTTACCACTTAATTCTGCTCATATACTTTAACATATGCACATGTTTGGCAGTTTTTAAGAAAACTGGATGGGAAGCCTATCCCCGACCCGTAGAGGGCGTTTAAGATGTTCTTGGACATAAAACCAAGGGAAGATGTGAACCACAATAACAACTGTGATTTGAATTTTAGTTTGTAAAAACTTGTGTCTTTTGTTTTTATTAATAACATAATATTTGAATTTTGTTGTTTCTTATATTTGTTTAAGTGTGTTTCAGGTTTGTCAATGTTCATGATTTCAGGTGATATCTTCTATACTCTATCTTTTTACCTTAGAACATTGAGGACACTGTCTCGTTTTGATTGGGGGGGAGAGTAGTAGTTGATAACAAAAATTATTTTCCATTTCATAAAGCATGTGCATAATTGTTGTTACTAAGATGGCATAGTAAAGGAGCTCTTTTGTTAAAGTGACTCTTGAAACGCATCTTAGTAATCATTCCTAACAAGTTCTATCATAATACTTCTTCAAATATTCAGATTTACAAACTCTTGCATTCTTATCATTTAATTCTACTCATGTACTTATTTAACATGTATTCTTAAACCTTAATTTACACACACACACTTTAACATATGATTGTGGGTTGCATATTGGATTATTACATTATTTTTGTTCTTTTGTTAAAGGTAACAACTAAGGGAAAGGGATTGTATATAATTTTAAAAAAAAAAGAAAAAGAAAGAAAAAAAAATGATGATAATAAAAATGTAGATAAGTTTGGTTTCGTAGCCTCCCTAACCTAAGCAATTAAGCCCGAAGGGGTGTTTTAACACCTAATAACCTAAAGTCAACTGACTTGGGAGCTATTGGCCCAACGCTTGTTACATGGGTTGAGGAGAAAAGCTTAAGGGAATCAAACATTGCACTATCTACATATCAGTATCTGCGACCCGAGTTACTAAGCTCGTTGGGGTGTCTTAACACCTAATGCCCTAAGACCAACTGGTCTGGGAGTCATTAGCTGAAAGCTCATTACATGGGTTAAAGATGCATGATGTTTTTAAATTATATGTATATAGAGTTAAAAAAAAAAAACGACAAAAATAGTAATCCCAACCCAAGGAAGTTAACTTTAAACATTAGAACAAAAATTTTGTTTTCTTCCAAGAAAAGCCCTATAATTATGTGTTGATACATTGAGCACAAAAGAAATGTTTATTAATATCTTGTTAAGAGGTATTGAGCAGATATATAAATTTAATGAGAGTTTGTTTATCTGGATAGATTAATGAAAGTCAAATGATGAATACCTTGCTTTGTAAAATTTACAAATTATTTTAACGCTTTGATTACTAGGGACTAGTAATAACTAGTTGGGGGGTGTGATTAGTACTTAAAAGTGCATTTTTATCATGGTTTTATATCATCAATTTGCACTTGAAGTATCAATAACTCCTTAACTAAAATATGTTTTATAATAATGTATCTAATAATATAAGATACCTATAATTTATGGTAAATGTCTATTTTTAATGCAGGCCTATCACATAAATGAAAGGATTGATTGATGACTTGAAGAACTTAAATTGCAAGGATAAAGACATGGTCAAACTTAGAGAAGAGATGTCGGTGCAATCCAAACCGGAACACTATTTGGTAATTGGGTCATATCTGGAGCTACAGATCTCAGATTTAGGTCCAATTTATATGGATGGAAAGGTAAGACATAGGCCTACAACTTTCATATGGAGCCCAAGATCTAAAAAGGCCATTATCAAGTCCAAATTGTAGCAACAACAAAGAAGCCCGAATCTGTCTTCCAGCCCGAGCACTGTTTGGTATTTTGGCCATATCTGGAGTTCTAGATGTCCAAATAAGCTGAATATTTTACACACGAAAGCTGAGACAATTGTCTACAACTTTCATGTTTACAACTGGCTCTAATTTTGACGTTATCAATGACGTTTTGGGCAGACAAGAGAAGATCAGGATTGTCACCAAGTCAAAAGTTGGCCACCCACTTATCAATTAGTCATCAAATCAATAGTTCCCAATTTTGGCCTATAAAAGGAGGCATTTGCCATGCATTTAGGCATCTTGGTTTCCAGATCAAGATCATGCTCTTCCTTTCTCTCTTTGTATTTTTTGTAATGTTTATGCTTTGCTTTCATTAATATTAAGTTTATGCTTTTCATTTCCTTTTCTTTACTTAGTTAGCTTTTATGTTCTTATTTTGTTTATCTATTTTTCTTTCTTTCATTATGTCTAGCTAAGTCAATTATGTCAAGGTGAAAAGGTTACACTAATGGTGTGAGAATAAGTATAATGTACACTTAATATGGACCTTAATGTTTGATACTAACATGTTTTATATTTGTTATCTTGTTCACTCTTTAATACTTTGCTTGTTAAATGACTAATCTTGATTTATGTTGTATAACACTTGGTACAACAAATGCTTGGCACTTTCATAGCCCATAATGTATGGTATAACCGACACCTGAGCTATGAAAGGAACTTGATTTGTTGTTAACATAAGTTATAATCATGAATGCTTGACGAGATTTACAAGTATTAGCATTAATTGAATAAGATGACTAATGTAATCATGTTAACAATATATAATCCGATTGGAACCTCCTTTGTGTGTGGTTTCCAATTCAATAATAAGAGTTTATACTATACTTGTTTGATATACCATTAGTGGAACCTCTAACCTTGACATTTGTTATTATTATTGTTTAATCCTTACATTAATTCTCCATCTCCAAGTTCTCATCATCTTCATCTTCTTCTCTTTCTTTATTATTATTATTAGTACTACTACTATTACTACTACCACTACTACCACTACTACTACTACTACTAGTTTTATTATTATTATTATTATTATTATTATTGTTGTTGTTGTTGTTGTTGTTGTTGTTGTTGTTATCGTTATTACTATTATTGTTGTTTATAATTGTTGTTTATAATTTGTACAATTAACTTCCCTGTGGTTCGACCCCGGTCTTGCCGGGTTATTTATTACTTCGACACTCCTGCACTTGGGAGAAGACATCAACCTTTTAGTCGTGTCAATAGTCGAGATAAGTATCGTGTAATTCATGACTTATAGTCCCATTTTCATAAAAAAACATGCTTGGCATAGCCTTGGGAATCTGACTAAAAAAGACTATGTTTGGCAGTTTTTAAGAAAACTGGATGGGAAGCCTATCCCCGACCCGTAGAGGGCGTTTAAGATGTTCTTGGACATAAAACCAAGGGAAGATGTGAACCACAATAACAACTGTGATTTGAATTTTAGTTTGTAAAAACTTGTGTCTTTTGTTTTTATTAATAACATAATATTTGAATTTTGTTGTTTCTTATATTTGTTTAAGTGTGTTTCAGGTTTGTCAATGTTCATGATTTCAGGTGATATCTTCTATACTCTATCTTTTTACCTTAGAACATTGAGGACACTGTCTCGTTTTGATTGGGGGGGGAGAGTAGTAGTTGATAACAAAAATTATTTTCCATTTCATAAAGCATGTGCATAATTGTTGTTACTAAGATGGCATAGTAAAGGAGCTCTTTTGTTAAAGTGACTCTTGAAACGCATCTTAGTAATCATTCCTAACAAGTTCTATCATAATACTTCTTCAAATATTCAGATTTACAAACTCTTGCATTCTTATCATTTAATTCTACTCATGTACTTATTTAACATGTATTCTTAAACCTTAATTTACACACACACACTTTAACATATGATTGTGGGTTGCATATTGGATTATTACATTATTTTTGTTCTTTTGTTAAAGGTAACAACTAAGGGAAAGGGATTGTATATAATTTTAAAAAAAAAAAGAAAAAGAAAGAAAAAAAAATGATGATAATAAAAATGTAGATAAGTTTGGTTTCGTAGCCTCCCTAACCTAAGCAATTAAGCCCGAAGGGGTGTTTTAACACCTAATAACCTAAAGTCAACTGACTTGGGAGCTATTGACCCAACGCTTGTTACATGGGTTGAGGAGAAAAGCTTAAGGGAATCAAACATTGCACTATCTACATATCAGTATCTGCGACCCGAGTTACTAAGCTCGTTGGGGTGTCTTAACACCTAATGCCCTAAGACCAACTGGTCTGGGAGTCATTAGCTGAAAGCTCATTACATGGGTTAAAGATGCATGATGTTTTTAAATTATATGTATATAGAGTTAAAAAAAAAAAAAGACAAAAATAGTAATCCCAACCCAAGGAAGTTAACTTTAAACATTAGAACAAAAATTTTGTTTTCTTCCAAGAAAAGCCCTATAATTATGTGTTGATACATTGAGCACAAAAGAAATGTTTATTAATATCTTGTTAAGAGGTATTGAGCAGATATATAAATTTAATGAGAGTTTGTTTATCTGGATAGATTAATGAAAGTCAAATGATGAATACCTTGCTTTGTAAAATTTACAAATTATTTTAACGCTTTGATTACTAGGGACTAGTAATAACTAGTTGGGGGGTGTGATTAGTACTTAAAAGTGCATTTTTATCATGGTTTTATATCATCAATTTGCACTTGAAGTATCAATAACTCCTTAACTAAAATATGTTTTATAATAATGTATCTAATAATATAAGATACCTATAATTTATGGTAAATGTCTATTTTTAATGCAGGCCTATCACATAAATGAAAGGATTGATTGATGACTTGAAGAACTTAAATTGCAAGGATAAAGACATGGTCAAACTTAGAGAAGAGATGTCGGTGCAATCCAAACCGGAACACTATTTGGTAATTGGGTCATATCTGGAGCTACAGATCTCAGATTTAGGTCCAATTTATATGGATGGAAAGGTAAGACATAGGCCTACAACTTTCATATGGAGCCCAAGATCTAAAAAGGCCATTATCAAGTCCAAATTGTAGCAACAACAAAGAAGCCCGAATCTGTCTTCCAGCCCGAGCACTGTTCTGTATTTTGGCCATATCTGGAGTTCTAGAAGTCCAAATGAGCTGAATATTTTACACACGAAAGCTGAGACAATTGTCTACAACTTTCATGTTTACAACTGGCTCTAATTTTGACGTTATCAATGACGTTTTGGGCAGACAAGAGAAGATCAGGATTGTCACCAAGTCAAAAGTTGGCCACCCACTTATCAATTAGTCATCAAATCAATAGTTCCCAATTTTGGCCTATAAAAGGAGGCATTTGCCATGCATTTAGGCATCTTGGTTTCCAGATCAAGATCATGCTCTTCCTTTCTCTCTTTGTATTTTTTGTAATGTTTATGCTTTGCTTTCATTAATATTAAGTTTATGCTTTTCATTTCCTTTTCTTTACTTAGTTAGCTTTTATGTTCTTATTTTGTTTATCTATTTTTCTTTCTTTCATTATGTCTAGCTAAGTCAATTATGTCAAGGTGAAAAGGTTACACTAATGGTGTGAGAATAAGTATAATGTACACTTAATATGGACCTTAATGTTTGATACTAACATGTTTTATATTTGTTATCTTGTTCACTCTTTAATACTTTGCTTGTTAAATGACTAATCTTGATTTATGTTGTATAACACTTGGTACAACAAATGCTTGGCACTTTCATAGCCCATAATGTATGGTATAACCGACACCTGAGCTATGAAAGGAACTTGATTTGTTGTTAACATAAGTTATAATCATGAATGCTTGACGAGATTTACAAGTATTAGCATTAATTGAATAAGATGACTAATGTAATCATGTTAACAATATATAATCCGATTGGAACCTCCTTTGTGTGTGGTTTCCAATTCAATAATAAGAGTTTATACTATACTTGTTTGATATACCATTAGTGGAACCTCTAACCTTGACATTTGTTATTATTATTGTTTAATCCTTACATTAATTCTCCATCTCCAAGTTCTCATCATCTTCATCTTCTTCTCTTTCTTTATTATTATTATTAGTACTACTACTATTACTACTACCACTACTACTACTACTACTAGTTTTATTATTATTATTATTATTATTATTATTGTTGTTGTTGTTGTTGTTGTTGTTGTTGTTGTTATCGTTATTACTATTATTGTTGTTTATAATTGTTGTTTATAATTTGTACAATTAACTTCCCTGTGGTTCGACCCCGGTCTTGCCGGGTTATTTATTACTTCGACACTCCTGCACTTGGGAGAAGACATCAACCTTTTAGTCGTGTCAATAGTCGAGATAAGTATCGTGTAATTCATGACTTATAGTCCCATTTTCATAAAAAAACATGCTTGGCATAGCCTTGGGAATCTGACTAAAAAAGACTATGTTTGGCAGTTTTTAAGAAAACTGGATGGGAAGCCTATCCCCGACCCGTAGAGGGCGTTTAAGATGTTCTTGGACATAAAACCAAGGGAAGATGTGAACCACAATAACAACTGTGATTTGAATTTTAGTTTGTAAAAACTTGTGTCTTTTGTTTTTATTAATAACATAATATTTGAATTTTGTTGTTTCTTATATTTGTTTAAGTGTGTTTCAGGTTTGTCAATGTTCATGATTTCAGGTGATATCTTCTATACTCTATCTTTTTACCTTAGAACATTGAGGACACTGTCTCATTTTGATTGGGGGGGGAGAGTAGTAGTTGATAACAAAAATTATTTTCCATTTCATAAAGCATGTGCATAATTGTTGTTACTAAGATGGCATAGTAAAGGAGCTCTTTTGTTAAAGTGACTCTTGAAACGCATCTTAGTAATCATTCCTAACAAGTTCTATCATAATACTTCTTCAAATATTCAGATTTACAAACTCTCGCATTCTTATCATTTAATTCTACTCATGTACTTATTTAACATGTATTCTTAAACCTTAATTTACATACACACACACACTTTAACATATGATTGTGGGTTGCATATTGGATTATTATATTATTTATGTTCTTTTGTTAATGGTAACAACTAAGGGAAAGGGATAATATATAATTAAAAAAAGAAAAAAAATAATGATAATAAAAATGTAGATAAGTTTGGTTTCGTAACCTCCCTAACCTAAGCAATTAAGCCTGAAGGGGTGTTTTAACACCTAATACCCTAAAGTCAACTGACTTGGGAGCTATTGGCCCAACGCTTGTTACATGGGTTCAGGAGAAAAGTTTAAAGGAATCAAACATTGTACTATCTACATATCAGTATCTGCGACCCGAGTTACTAAGCTTGTAGGGGTGTCTTAACACCTAATGCCCTAAGACCAACTGGTCTGGGAGTCATTAGCCAAAAGCTCGTTACATGGGTTAAAGATGTATGGTGTTTTAAGTTATATGTATGTATATATATATATATATATATATATATATAAAAGATAAAAATAATAATCCCTATCTAAGGAAGTTAACCTTAAACATTAAAGAGCGGTTAAGCTCTTCTTTAAGCTCTTCTTGGACATAAAACTAAGGACAGATGTGAGCCACAATCACAACTACTTATACATACACATGTTTTTTTCAAAAGTAAATAAATAAATAATGAGAGAGAGTGTGTGTGTATGAGACTCTAGCTGACCTACATAAAGGTGGTATAATTGCCTTTCTAATTTTTCATCTATAAAATTCTCTCTTCCTTCCTTTCATTTCTACTCAATCCAAACATTCATCAAATATAAAAGTGTGTAGAAATAGCAAGCTCCTTAGGTCATCATATAAAAAATATTTGTGTTTTCGGTGGATATAGTCCTGGGAAAGAAAAGAAGTTTTTAAAATCAGCAAATCATCGTAGTTAAGTGTTAGCTAAGAGAAAGATTTATTTAGTATATGGGGGAGGCAGTCTTGGGTTAATGGGAGGCGTGTCAATAGCTGCATTTTTAGGAGGTAGTCAAGTTTTGGGGGTCGTCCCTGAAGCTTTAGCACAAGGGGACATCATTGGAAAAACAATTGGAGAGGAACTTCAGGTCTCCACAATGTCGGCTCGAATGAATGCAATGTTTAACCAATATGATGTCTTCATTGCTTTATCAGGTGGTCTAGTCACATTGGAAGAGAACTTTTATATTTTCTCTTGGGCCCAACTACACATTCACCATAAACCCATAAGTTTGTTAAATGTTAATAGTTATTATGATAAGTTATTATCTTTTCTTGATCATGCTGTGGAACAGGAATTTCTAACATCTTTTACACGACAAATCATAATCCCTGCTGCTACTACTGAACAATTGATTGACCAACTATAACTTTCATTCTTGTAATTGATCCTTCCATGAGTCGCATAAATTAGTCAACTAAGAAAAGCTGTAAAAAGCTTAGAATGGATTTGAGGCTTCATTTGTGAATCTTTGTGTCTTTTGGTTTTATTATTGTGTTTTGTTGTTTCTTATTTTTGTTTTAATGTGTTTCAAGTTTGTCAGTGTTCGTTATTTCAGGTGATATCTTCTATACTCTATCTTTCTACCTTAGAACATTGAGGACAATGTCTCGTTTTGGTTGGGGGGAGAGGGTAGTAGTTGATATAAAAAAAAATTGTTTTTCATTTCATAAAGCATGTGCATAATTGTTATTACTAGGATGGCAGAGTAAAGGAGCTTTTTTTAGGACAATGTCTCATTTTAGTTGGGGAGAGAGGGTAGTAGCTAAAAAAAAACTAACTGTGTTTTCTATTTCATAAAGCATGTGCCAAATTGTTGTTACTATGATGGCAAAGTAAGGAGAACTTTTTATGACTCTTGAGATGCATCTTAGTAATCATTCGTAGCAAGGTCTATCATAATACTTCTTGAAATATTCAGATTTACAAACTCTTGCATTGTTATCACTTAATTTCGCTCATATACTTATTTAACATGTATTCTTAAACCTTAATTTACATACACACACTTTAAACATATGATTGTGGGTTGCATATTGGATTATTATATTATTTATCTTCTTTTGTTAAAGGTAACAACTAAGGGAAAACGATAGTATCTAATTGAAAAAAAAATGAAAAAAAATGAAAAAAGAAAAGAAAAAAAAAAGAAAAAAGAAAAAATGATAATAATAAAAATGTAGATAAGTTTGGTTTTGTAGCCTCCCTAACCTAAGCAATTAAGTCTGAAGGGGTGTTTTAACACCTAATACCCTAAAGTCAACTGACTTGGGAGCTATTAGTTCAACGCTTGTTACATGGGTTGAGGAGAAAAGCTTAAGGAAATCAAACATTGTACTATCTACATATCAATATCTACGACCCGAGTTATTAAACTCGTAGGGGTGTCTTAACACCTAATGCCCTAAGACCAACTGGTCTGGAAGTCATTAGTTAAAAGCTCGTTACATGGGTTAAAGATGCATGGTGTTTCAAATTATATGTATATATATTAAAAAAAAAAGATAAAAATAATAATCTTAACCCAAGGAAGTTAACCTTAAACATTAGAACAAAATATTTGTTTTCTTCCAAGAAAAGCCCTATAATTATATGTTGACACATTGAGCATAAAAGAAAGGTTTATGAATATCTTGTTAAGAGGTATTCAGCAGGTATATAAATTTAATGAGAATTTGTTTATCTGGATAGATTAATGGAAGTTAAATGATGACTACCTTACTTTGTGGAACTTGCAAAGTATTTTTTTATTTTAACGTTTTGATTACTAGGGACTAGTAATAAGCTAGTTGGGGGATGTGATTGATACTTAAAAGTGTATTTTTATCAAGGTTTTATATCATCATTTTGCACTTGAAGTATCAATAACTTCTTAACTAAAGCATGTTTTATAATAATATATCTAATAATATAAGATACCTTTAATTTATGGTAAATGTTCATTTTAAATGCAGGTCTATCACATAAATGAAAGGATTGATTGATGAATTTAAAAACTAAAATTAAAAGGATAAAGAGATGGTCAAACTTAGAAAAGAGATGTCGGTGCAATCCAAACTGGAACACTGTTCAGTAATTGGGTCATATCTGGACGTTATCAATGACGTTTTGGGTAGATAAGAGAAGATAAGAATTGTCACCAAATCAAGAGTTGGTCACCCACTCATCAATTAGTCATCAAATCAATAGTTCTCAATTTTGGCCTATAAAAGGAGGCATTTTCCATGCATTTAGGCATCTTGGTTTCCTAATCAAGATCATGATCTTGCTTTCTCTCTTTGTATTTTTTGTAATGTTTATGCTTTGCTTTCATTAATATCAAGTTTATGCCTTTCATTTCCTTTTCTTTACTTAGTTAACTCTTATCTTATTTATGTTCTTATTTTATTTATTTTTCTTTCTTTCTTTCTTTCATTATGTCTAGCTAAGTTTATTATGTCAAGGTGAAAAGGTTACACTAATGGTGTAAGAATAAGTATAGTGTAAACTTAATATGGACTTTAATGTTTGATACAAATATGTTTTATATTTGTTATCTTGTTCACTCTTTAATATTTTGCTTGTTAAATGACTAATCTTGATTTATGTTGTACAACAAATACTTGGCACTTTCATAGCCCATACTGTATGGTATAACAGACACCTGAGCTATGAAAGGAACTTGATTTGTTGTTAACATAAGTTATAATTATTAATGCTTGACGAGATTTACAAGTATTAGCATTAATTGAATAAGATGACTAATGTAATCATGTTAACAATCTATAATCTGATTAGGACCTCCTTTGTGTGTGGTTTTTAATTGACTAATAAGAGTTTGTACTATACTTGTTTGACATACCATTAGTGGATCCTCTAACCTTGACATTTGTTATTATCATTGTTTAATCCTTATATTAATATTCCATCTCCAAGTTCTCATCATCTTCTTCTTCTTCTCTTTCTTTATTATTATTATTGTTGTTGTTATTGTTGTTGTTGTTGTTATTGTTGTTTATAATTTGTATAATTAACCTCCTTGTGGTTCGACCCCGGTCTTGCCGGGTTATTTATTACTTCGACACTCCTGCACTTAGAAGAAGACATTAATTTTTTAGTCGTGTCACACATCAATTATAAAAAAGAAATCTCAAATAAAAACAATAAATACATATGTAAAATAAGATACTTAATGATACTTTGATGCGCAATCAAGTTAATTACAAGATAACTAAAATACTATATGTTAAGTTGAACTTTTATAAATACATCAAGGTTTACACAGAAGCATACTACATAAATACATCAATTCGTTTTCATTTAAGTTAAATATTTGCATAAGCTTGACAAAGTAGAATCTTAAACTAATGATCTCCCTAGATATTTGATGGACTTGTTACATATATAAACATACAATTATATTGATAAAAGAATTATATATATATATATATAAGAGATATCCTAAATATAAATGAAACTAATTTAACACCCCATACAATCCACACGATATATATCATGTAGACTTAGAGTTTGGGCTAGGCTGGGTAAAAGAAAAAACCAACTAAGGATTTGGCCTAACAAAACCTAGTCGACTTGGGACTTGTAAGACCCGGGTAAATCCAGATGAGACTTGATTGTCTCTTGAAGAACCATGTTTTGCAGGCAAACTATATATCTTTTTTTTTACCATTTTATTCTTCATTACTTGATTATTTCAAATAAAATAGTATGATGGTTTTTACATGTGTGCAGTGTCATAACGATCGTCCACCCCTCTTAAGTATATGTGGTATCTTGTATTTATAGGCAAATGATTAGTACTTAAAAGTGCATTTTTATCAAGGTTTTATATTATCATTTTGCACTTGAAGTATCAATAACTCCTTAACTAAAGCATATTTTATAATAACATATCTAATAATATAAGATACTTTAATTTATGGTAAATGTTCATATTAAATATAGACCTATCACATAAATAAAAAGATTGATTGATGACTTTAAGGACAAAGAGATGGCCAAACTTAGAAAAGAGATGCTGGTACAGTTCAAACCAAACACTATTGGGTAATTGGGTCATATCTGAAGCTGTAGATCTTGTATTTAGGTCTACTTTATATGGATGGAAAGGTAAGATATAGGCTTAGAACTTTTATGAGGAGCCCAAATTTAAAAAAAGTCATTTTCAAGTTCAAATTATAATAATAATGAAGAAGTCTGAATCTGTCCTGTAGCCCGAACACTGTTCAGTTTTTGTCTATATTTGGAGTTCTAGAAGTCCAAATGACCTCTATTTTTTTCTCCTGAAAGCTAAGATAATTTTCTAAAACTTTCATATTTTCAAGTGGTTTCAATTTTGACGTTATCAATGATGTTTTGGGCAGACAAGAAAAGATAAGGATTGTCACTAAGTCAAGAGTTGGCCACCCACTCATCAATTAGTCATCAAATCAATAGTTCCTAATTTTAGCCTATAAAAAGAGGTATTTGTCATGCATTTAGGCATCCTCGTCTGCAGATCAAGATCATGTTCTTGCTTTCTCTCTTTGTATTTTTTGTATTGTTTATGTTTTGCATTCATTAATATCAAGTTTATGCCTTTCATTTCCTTTCCTTTACTTAGTTAACTTTTATCTTATTTACGTTGTTATTTTGTTTATTTATTTTCTTTCTTTCATTATGTTTAGCAAAATTTATTATATCAAGGTGAAAAGGTTACACTAATAGTGTAAGAATAAGTATAGTGTAAACTCAATATGGACTTTAATGTTTGATACTAACATGCTTTGTATTTGTTATCTTATTCACTCTTTAATACTTTGCTTGTTAAATATTTAATCTAGATTTATGTTGTATAACACTTGGTACAATAAATGCTTGACACTTTCATAGCACAAACTATATGGTATAACCGACACTTGTGCTATGAAAAGAATTTGATTTGTTGTTAACATAAGTTATAATCATGAATGCCTAACAATATTTACAAGTATTAGCATTAATTAAATAAAATAGCTAATATAATCATATTAACTATTTGTAATCTGATTGGAACCTTCTTTGTTTGTGGTTTTTAATTGAATAATAAGAGTTTATATTATACTTGTTTGACATACCATTAGTGGATCCTCTAACCTTGATATTTATTGTTATCATTGTTTAATCCTTACGTTAATTTTCTATCTTAAAATTCTTATCAACTTCTTTTTCTTCTTTTTTATTATTACTACTACTACTAATACTAGTATTACTACTACTACTACTATTGTTGTCGTTGTTGTTGTTGTTGTTGTTGTTGTTGTTGTTGTATTATTGTTATCTATAATTTATACAATTAACCTCCCTACAGTTTGATCCCGGTCTACCAGATTATTTATTACTTCGATACTCCTGCACTTGGAAGAAGACATTAATCTTTTGGTCGTGTCAGACCACTCGCAAAATCCTTCGCATTGCTTCTTTCTATTAGGCAAGTCGCTTGCAACAATTAGATCACTTATGAAATCCTTTTAATGTTTTATTCTTCATCAGGTAGGTCACTTGGAAAAATGAGACCACTCGTAAAATTCTTCGCGTTGCTTCTTTCTATTACGCAGGTTGCCTGGAACAATTAGACCACTCGCGAAACCCTTTTGAAGTTTTATTATTTATCAAGCAAGTTGCTTGGAAAAATTAGACCATCTTTCTTTAAAAAAAAAAGTCAAAAAATAGGGAAAGAAAAAGAGGAAGGGTTTTCATAACTATTCTTCTTTACAAAACTTACTATACAAAGTCAAAAGAAAATAAATTTTTTAATGTCTTTGTATCGTAAGCATTGTAAAGAGAGGGCAACTGTTGTAACCCAATTTTGGCTCATTAGCTTTAATTTAATTTTACAGGGTTTAAGATGTAAAATTAAAAGATCAAAGATTTATTTTGATGAAAAGTATGATTTGTCAAATTGCATGAAAACTAGGGACTACAATGTACTTTTTTTTATTCTATCCCTTTCTTCAAGATAAACCCTATCTTCAAGATAATAATAGTTATTTTCTTTCAAATTTGATTCTTAATCAAATTCAAACTTCAAAAAAAAAAGAATGAGTTTAATTGAAATTTTGTTTCTCACACATAAAGGGACTTTATACTATAAATACAGACCTTAGTATATCCAGAAAGGGAGGAGATAAGATTAAAAAACCCTAAAGGGGAACAAACTAAAAAAAACCCTAAGATGAGGTCATTATAAGAGAGAACCAAAAAAAAAAAAGAACAAAGGGAGTAGAGACTGAAAAGAGGAGGAGGAGAGCATTCTCTAGTCGGTGCTTGCACTATTACCTTCACCTTCATCTTCAGCTTCACCAGGTAAAGTCTTATTCTTATCTCTATTTTTGTGTAATTGTTACAAGAAAATAGTGTGAAGGTAATTAGTAGGCCGGATCTAGGCTTTGGGCCCAACCAGCCCAAATTATGTTTATTAAGGGTATATTTGGCAAAACACACCTTTATGCACTGTCCATAATTTTTATGTTCATTTTAGTTTGATATTTGGCTAAACGAGCTCTTTTTTTATTTCAAAAATATTTGGGGATCTTTGTTGATTTATTTGTGGGCCCCTCGCACTTTGTTTATTTTTTATGTTATGTGCTCAATTTGTGGCCTATTATTATTAAATCCAAATCTTTCATGCAATGTTTCTTTTATTTTCATCTAAAAATGGTAAATAATAATAAATGATAAATAAGAAAAAATAACATGGAAAATTTCTTCTTCAAATTCTTTTTTGCAAAAATATTCACTAACGCTAGAGTTAGGAGTATCGTATTTTTTTTGGATTTGTGCGATATTTACCAACGCCAGAGTTGGAAATATTCGTAAGAATTGTTCATTGACACTAGAGTCAAGAACATGAAAGAAAGAATAAAAAAATAAAAAATAAAAATAAATTCTTAGCAATTTTAAACAAAAGTAATAATGCAGCTAACCTCAAGTAGGATGCTTAAGAGGTCTTTCCTTTTACGTAATCAGTCACATAGCATAAAATCTCTATTGATTAGTTAGGATTTCTATTAACCATGATCCTAGGTGGCAACTCCTTGAACAAGATATTTTCCTCTAAAAGAAGAAGATACCAGGTAAATGTTCTTGTTTCCAATCAAAAAATAACTTTTTAATTGGTTGTCACGATGTTTAGGTGTGATTATATCAATCACAATGATAGGGATTAATATATGAAAAATATCAATAGCAATTGTGAAGATCCCATTGCAAAGATGAATTGATGGAATTGATGTAAATTGAGAAATATTTTAAAAGATTTAAGTTATGTTATTTATATGTGCTAAATGGTTATGTAGGCAATGAGTTAGGTTTTTTACTCCAAGGGAAAAGTACAATTTTTGTGATTAAATTGAAGGGATAATTAATTCTTGGTGTGGAAAAAAAAAGATATTTAAGTATTACATGATATTTTTAGTTTTACCTATAACTGAAGATGGCTCATAAATATGATGTTTGCTTTTAAACTTAATAAATGAAATATTTGCAATATTAGATAATTATAAAATTAATATAGACACTACAATTCTATATGTTTTTGCATGTACTTCATGCCCATCCCCGACATCTTGATACTACATTTTCGTTTCTCCCAGTTTTCATTAGGTGGACTTTTGCAAAGACCAGTGCTTGACGTGTAAATAAAGTTACTATTCTATTTAATACTTTTTGGCAATGCTTGTAATAAACATATGTGATGTGATGATCTTATGAACAAATAAACTAAAAGCCGTGGTTTTTTCTCGGTAGATGGAGATACAAAATTCACCGTGGAAAGTTTTACTAGCAATATTGATGGGTTAATAACACCTTTCCTTTTCCTATTGCAAGCAAAAACAAATGGCAACCTCAGCCTATGAGGAAGACTACAATCTCCAGTATACTATGCAACTTTCAAGTGCATCAGTGCTGCCTCTGGTTTTGAAAGCAGCAATAGAGCTAGGTGTGTTTGAGATAATAGAAAAGGCTGGTCCTGATGCCTTGCTCTCAGCTTCAGATATTGTCGCTCAATTTCCCACACAAAACAACCCGGAAGGCCATATTCTGCTAGACCGTAACCTCTGCCTGCTCGCAAGCCATTCTATTCTTTCTAGCCAAGTGTCCACCAAGAATATTCAGGATGGACATTCCCAGAGGTTATATGGATTAGCACCTGTGGCCAAATACTTTACCAGGAACCAGGATGGACGATCGTTGAGTCCCTTTTTAGCTATGATTCATGGCAAGGTTATGATGGATTTGAGGTAAGAGACTTCATAAGTATTGCTTTTTTCATATATTCTATTTCTGTTGCCGAATTGTTTGTTGCTATAGTTAGTTTGTGATTTTTCTTCTTCTTTCACTATGAAAAAACAACACGTACCACTTAAAAGACGCAGTTCTGGAAGGAGGGATTCCATTTGAAAAGGCTCACGGGATAAATTCTGCAGAACATCTAAAAAAAGAGCAAGATCTTGTGAGCTATATTCAGCAGTTCCATGAAAAGTTTCAACGTTACATTTATGGAGACAATTCTGGACATATATGATGGATTTGAAGGTATAAAACGCTTGGTGGATGTGGGTGGTGGCAATGGTTCCATCCTTAACATGATCATTATTTGCATCTTTTTTTAGATGTTCTGCAGAATTTATCCCGTGAGCCTTTTCAAATGGAATCCCTCCTTCCAGAACTGCGTCTTTTAAGTGGTACGTGTTGTTTTTTCATAGTGAAAGAAGAAGAAAAATCACAAACTAACTATAGCAACAAACAATTCGGCAACAGAAATAGAATATATGAAAAAAGCAATACTTATGAAGTCTCTTACCACAAATCCATCATAACCTTGCCATGAATCATAGCTAAAAAGGGACTCAAGGATCGTCCATCCTGGTTCCTGGTAAAGTATTTGGCCACAGGTGCTAATCCATATAACCTCTGGGAATGTGCTTTTGATCTTTTGCTTTGATCTTTTATTTTAACTTGTTACTTACAAATCGAAAGGATGCTTGCCTATTCTTGAAGTTGAAACGCGACTAGTTTTATATCTAAACATTGTGCATTTATATTTGAATTGATGAATAGTGGGCCTAGAGCCACCTTTGTGACGAGGAACATGTACTTAAAATTATTTTTGAAAGAACCGACACTCTGCTAAAATTTAAAAAGAAAAAACAAATTATTCTATTTTACATGAATATGATTGTTCAATATAACTTAAATGACATGAAATGTCGGGTCAATACAAAATCAAATTAAAATATAAAAACAATGAGAGAGAGAAATAAAAGAAAAATTATAACTAAATAATTTGAATAATAGTTTCTTAGTATGGTTTTAGTGTAGATTATTTGTACGTAAATCAATTGGAAACTTATATCATAAGCTTCTGCTTGAGATGCCTACAGATTATTCTTTGGTAATATAGAAAAGAAAAATCTAGAAAACATCCCCAAACCTAGAATAACCCACATCAAGGCCCTTCAAGCTATTCAAAAGTTTATGATAGTATAGGAGTTTAATTATTTATTATTTAATCCCATAATATTTTTTTTAATAAGATCACAAAATCAAATGATATGGTAGTATTTTTGAATAACAATGAAAATAATTAATAATTTAAATTTGATATGAATTTAAAAATAAAATATAGTATATTATATATTTTATAAAAAAATTATCACTTTTTTTTTATTTTAGTTTCAAGATATAAATTTTCTAAGTGCAATTCCATTCAATAAAAATAATAAAAATGAATATTGAGTTGAGAAAAATTATACAAAATCTGGGTTATGCATTTTAATTTAGTATGATATTTGTTACTATTTAAAAACAACAAAATTAAATATAATTATTACAAAATAAACTAAAAGAGCTAGTTGTTTTTGGTATTGATCACTGAGCTTTTTTTATTTCGATTGCATTTTTTAATGTGCTATTTTTTGTATTTTGTGAGTTGATGGTCTCTTATCTTTGCTTGTCCTAAAGGTTCAAAGGTTTTTATCATATTTCAAAACTTAATTACATGATAGTTTAATATGGTATTATTAAAACACAATTAAAAAACAAGGAACCAAACTGAAAACCATGACAGAATAACGTGGTTTAACTCATTCTCACCTAATAATTCATATGCATATTTTATGTTGACTTATCTTTTGATCCTTTTAGTTTTAGGATTTTTAGTTTTATATGAAACTTCATTTATGTTATATTTTAGTCTCTAAGTTTGAGTGAAAAAAAATATTGCAAAATAAAAAAGAAAAGCAAAAGTTGTTAGTTAATCATATTTTAAAAAGAAAAAAGATTGATTTTAATATGAATAAGCTTTATTTGATAAGATGAGTTCTATTATGACATGTTTTTTATTCTTTATTTTATTGGAAAAGGTAAAACAGGATTCAGGATTATTTTTTAATTTAGAGTGATTTAAAAAAAAACAATTAAAGGTTGGTTTAAGGTTAGATATGTGTTTATTGAAGTTTATAGATTATTTCTTTGATGTTTGCAAGAGATTGGATGATGAGAAATTAGTTTTATTGGTTCAAGAGATTAAGACATGACTTTTCGACAATTGAAGGCCGTTGAAAAGCTCTCTAGTAGGTAACATGTTGTTTGTCATTGCAGACAAAATGTCGTTTGCTTTGTTCTTTTTTTTTTTTTTTTTTGAAATACATAGGGGACGAGCCATACACCAATTTTGTAGAGAAAAAAAAGATGGCTAGTCATGTAATCCTACGAGCGCCTAGCGTCCTTCGCTATAAACCGTGCACTTGGCCTTTTCTGTGAACGCCTTTATGATTTTTTCTTGTATTTTAATTAAATTTCATTAGAGTAAATTAATTAAGAAATATATTTAGTATATTATTTTATTAAATATCATTCTATTTTGACTTGGTTTTCAAATAAGATTATAGCATTCCTTTTATAATATTTATGAATATTTTTTTGTGTAGTCCTTCATCTTTTTCTGAAATTATATTCATTAGCCAGACTATGCATATCTAATTATCATATTATCATATAAAAAAAACTCTAAAAAGTTTCCAATGGCATCCTGCAAGTATTATATTATTCTTATAATTTTAAATGTGTTGGTATTGTCATTTTCAAAACATTATTTTTTTTATTAGAAATTACTTTTCTGACTCTATTAAGGTTTGGCTTAAAAAATAATTAGGTAAAAAAATAATAAGAAAACGAATTAATTAGATAAAGAGGTTGTAATTAGAAAGATATATTTTTTATTCTTATTTCAAATCATTCAATTTTTTTTATTTACTTATTCTAATTGCTTTTGGTTTTTATCAAATAAAGCACATAGAATAGAAAAGCTATATTTTTTCGTTGTTGAGGAAAACAGAATAATAAGAAAAGAAGAAATTACAACACCAAATTATTATTTTTTTGATAGAATTTAAATTATTACTTTTAAAAAAAAGTATTGATGTATAATTAAATTAAAAAAATTGAATAGTTTTTTCTATACAAAATCAAATATTTTAATTTATATTTATTCCTCATTATTATTCTAATTTAGTTTTTAGTTAACACTAAAGTTTTTTAAAAATTTTATTTGTATATATAATACTTTATTTATAAAATTGAACGAATATGTTGACTTTTTTATTTAGGAATTAAGATTTTTTTTAATAATATTTATGTTTTAAATAAAAAGTTAATTTTTTATCTGAATCATAAAAAAAAAAGAGGTGAACTAACTAGTAAGGACTATGACAACACAATAATATAATCAAATCAGTTAATAATTTATTATATATAAATAATCGAACAACTAAAACTATATATCAAAGTAAGGTATGTTTTAAAACCGTTGACGATTTTAGAAAGCAAAGGGCAACTTTTAAGGCAAAAGGTACAGAGGCTGATGATACAAGGCCAGAAGAGGGTAATTCATTGTTTTTATTGCCAAGAGCTACTATTTATTGTTGAAAATTCATTTACGTGCTGTTTAAAATTATTTTTTTTATTATAATTGAATTTAGTTATAATATTTAATTTAAATTCAATTAACAAATAATTTAAATTTACATGTTTGAAAAAAGATAAAATTCAATTTATTTTATTTTGTATATTACCCTCTTCACTTTCATCTTATTCCTTCAAATGTCTCTAAACAAAAAAAAAAAATAGATAGGTATTTAAAAAATTTAATTTTAACATTAATTTATTCTTTTGGAATTTTAAAAAGTTAATTTTAACATTAATTTATTCTTTTTATTTGTAAATTTTAGTCTTTTATTTATTTTTGTATATTTTAAGAAATTAAATTCCATTTGAAATCCAGTTCTTACTACCCAAAATATTATAAATATGAGATTTCATTAAAATCTTTAAATTAAATTAAATTTAAAGAGTTCCAAACATATTGATATTTTCTTTTCACACATACAAAATATAATTTTTATATTTTATGATTAAATTTAAGATATTCACCAATATCTTTATCTAAATTTTTGTTTATAACTTTTTTGAAGTACTGGGTGAAGTTTTTTAATTTATTTTACATTTTGGATATGTTTGATTAAAGGCAGTGACAATTGGAATGTCTATGATGTTAAATTTGAATTTTATTTATGAAAAGTTGTTAAATTCAAAATCAAAAGCTATAGTCAGGCAAAGATATGCTTAAACTAAAATCATGAAGTAGTCATATATCTTTGAGATCTTAAAAATCATAGAGTAAAAATACAAAATATCTATATTCTATTCTATAGTCATTCGAAAATAAAATTAAAATATAGTGCCATGTGCGTTCATAAACTAAGATACTCAAAAGCACAATATAATTAATGTGATTTCTTTTAGCTTTACTTTAAATGCACAGCTACTTTTTCTCTACTTTTAACATATAAAGTTATTTTTGGAATATTATATTTCAGAACTCATTTAATCAATGGCACGTGGTTATTTTAAATTCTTTTTTTTTTCTTTTTTTTCCCTTACAAATCTTACTGCCACCTGTATTGAAATTATGAAATTATACATTAAGAGAACGGTTTTTCATTACACACTCTAGCCATCTTCTTACATTTCATTGTTCACATCTCTGAATGAACATTTCTTTCTTTCTTAATCACTTAAACTTTCTATTTATTTATTTATTGCCTTTAGGTCATTCAACTTTTTATTTTTCAGTCCCACCCTTATAGGTTATGTTGGCATGATTTTAGCTTACAAATAGAATTTTAGATTATTGTTAAACAAAAAAAATTAAAACATGTAACAAAAAAATTACATAGCTATTTTGTTAAAAGACACGAAAAACTTTAATTTCATCCCTTAAATTTTAAATTATACATTTGATCCCTATGATTTAGACTTTTTATATTTCATTGTGAAACTTTATTTTTATAACATTTATTACATCAAAACTTTTTTATATTAAAACTTTATTTTTATCACATTTTAATCCCTAAATATTGAATAAGAGAAAATTATCTAGAAAAAAAGTGGGAAAAAGTCTTTGCTCAACAATATTTTGACCAAAAAATTATGAACTCCACGTAAATGAATTCATTTTTGAGAATGGAATTTAATAAAATGGTTTTACCCTTTAAACATGCTAGAAAAATATATTAAACTTATATTTTATTTTAATTTGGTTTGATTTTAAATTTTTGAATTGATTAGAAGATGTTTTAGGAATGAAAATGTTTTGTGAGGTTTATAAAATATTTTTTAGATATTTATAAATAAAAACTAGTTGAAAATAAATTTTTTAAATTAAAAAACTCAAAATTTAATTTTCAATCACCTTTAGTGATTATAAAATGACATGCCAACCTCTTTACTTTATTTATTTATTTTATTTTATTTTTATAATAAGACACTTATTTGTCTTAATAGATAATCTCATTTTATCTGCTAAAGCATTTTATGCTCTGGTGTTTTTATTAAGGAGAAATAATCAATTTATAATAAATAACTTAATTGATTCAGTTTATTTTTTAATAATAAAAAAAATCAATGACAAAATAACAGGAGCACTAGACTAATGAGTAAAACTTAAATAAGGAAAAAAAAGGAAGGAAAACAGGACAAGAAAAAAAATAAAAAACGAAGAGCTCCAATCCAAGGACAAAAACTAAAGGAAAACAAAAACCAGAAATGAAGTTGATTGCACAATGAATTCACAATCGACAATGCTCGTGGGTTTACATGTATAATTGTCTGAATAGTGTTTTACTCGATTTTTTTTTTAAAAAAAGCCTGATACATCTAAATTTTTTTTTCATTAGCCCCTAGACTTTTAAAAAATTTATTATTTTTTAATTTAAATTTTAATTAATATATTCTCTCATTTAAAAAATATATATATTTTGGTTAATTTTTTAATTAACAATTAATATTTTTATTTCTTTTTATAATTTCATATATTTTTAAAAAATATTTTCTTACACTTGTATTTAAGATTAAAAAGTTGTGTTTTTATTATGCATTTATAAAAGCAAAAATATAAAATTGTTTAGACATAGCAACCGAAATTAATCTATAACCAAAAAACCCATTCAAAATAAAATATTTACAGGTGGAACATATTCATTGCTTTTTCTAAGGAAAATCCGCTCTTTACTTTTGGTCTTTTAGTAATATTAACAACCCATTTTATTTAACAATTTATATATTTTTCAATTCATTTTATTATAGAACAGCATATCTTTTTGTTTCTTGATTAAAATCATGATACCTGAAAAACATATCCATAACAGCATCACTTTGTTTCCTTGCATTAGAAATCCTACCTGAAGCGTAACACAAGTGCATTGGGTAGCTGATTATCTATAACAGAGAAGAAAAAAAAACCAACCCTCATGGGTTATATTTTTCTCTTTCAATTATTCCTTATCATATAGATTTTTATTTCATTTTATTTTATTTTGTTGGTCTCTTTTATAGTTTCCATAATATTCTTATATTTACTTCCCATATCAAAAGCCCTTCTCCATGCAATATTGATTGTATATATGAAAACTAAAAGAAATTACCTCATCTTACGAATGAAATTAACTAAAATCCTTCTCCAAGAACTTGAACAACTCTATTATATCATGCACACAAAGCGCATATAAACTCTATTTTCATTTCAACCAGTATCACATTTCAGGATTATATTTGAGAATCCAAGTATCAAAACCCCCAATTTTTACAAAGAAAAAAAGAGTGCTAGAATTTTTACCTTCTTACATGTCGTTTTCCACCGTTTGGCTCGCACGCTAAAAAACACAAAACATGGTTATGCTGTCTCATTCTTGTCAACCAATTTTCTTCTTAATAACCAAACTAACATTTCAATTAATTAGAAAGTAACAGAGATGCCAAATCTTATGCTAAGAAAAACAAGGGAAATCATTGTTACCCCATCTTCTGCGCAAATAACTTCCAAGTACTGCTATCACAACCATGGCTGGGCAATTACAAAAAATTTTCCACCATCAAAAAGTACTATAAAATGTAATGATCATGAAATTGCTTGATAAGGCCTTGCAGACCGGTTTTCTCATATATTGATTGATCAATTTTCCTTCAAATGTGTATAACATTATTCATTGTCGGTGAGATCTTCAGAAAACTCAGTCAGTAGGGCTTAAAGGTCATCATCTCAATGAAGATGCTACTACAAAAGCTTCAGTCCACCTGTGACATCATCAACCACTTCAACAGGTCCTGCATATTAGTGTGAAGGAAAGAATTAGTTCAGTGAAAAGAAAACTGGTGCTTGCCACAATGATTTCAGGTCATTGGTTACTTCGCTTTTTTGTTATCTGAAAGACACTTCCATTTTCAAGTTCCTGGCGGTATTGTGGGCTAAATAGAAATCATGTACATCAAACACATATTTTGAAATGACAAGGTCATGATTTTAAGATCATTGAGTTGCTTAATGAGTCAGCCACCATGTTACCATAACCAAACTAAAGCCAGATTTAAATCAACAGTTGTTTGGTAAGAAGATGGGAGAAGTGATTTTATCCAATTTAACAATTCCGAGGACTAGTTATGGACAGACAAACCAGAATAACAAAACCACCTACTGAAACTCAAGGCAAAAATTGAACTGGTAAATAAATATCAGATTATCATTGCTTCTTTTCACACTCCTATTCTTAACCAGTAGCACAAGGAATCATAGAATTTACAAGGGGAAAAAAGGACTACAAAGACAGGTTTAGAAAATGGAAGCGTAGTTTACAGCATGCAGGCTCCACCAAATTGTTTCTCTTGTTAGTTTTTCAGTCATATAGCACTGAATATATTCTGGAAAATAAGATTTGGGAACACCCTATTATGAAAAAAGCCATGAATCAACGAATATCTCCAGTTAATTACATACTTGAACTTTGAAAGTTAACAACAAAATTCAAGTAAAAAACTTGCTGACTTGTCAAAAGTTACATGTTCTATTATCAATGTCGTAAAAGTATGTTTATACTTTTTGCTCATAATTTCCATATTTTCTGAAAGCTAGATTATGTAGTTCATAAATTCTTACATCTAATTTTACTATTTAATAGACCATTTTCTTATCTAAAGTAAAGCAAATTTAACAAACAAACTACAAATAGATCCAACACAGACAAATCATATAGCTGATATGACACAAGCATACTGGAACAGAAACTCTTACCAAGAATAGCCATCACTGTTCTTGAATCTGAATCAACAGCAACAAATAAATTTCAGTGCAACTTTTGTTAAAGACCAAATGAAAAATGCACTATAGGTAAATTGGATAGCAAGCTTATTGGAACAGACTTTTTGGTACAAATGAGTTTAAAGAAGGAAATCAGGCATTTGGAGCAACATCCATAACCAAAAAATCAAAGTGCGAGAAAGCTTGGTTTTTCCTCACTTTTCAAGGAAACATGCTAATCCCATTCCACTTGTTCAATTGTTCCATTAGAATATAGAAACACATGCATACTATCAAAATCTCATGTTAACTTAAGAAAAAATATCACATTATTAGAGACTTGCAACTGCTAAAATGTTCAATGAATCAATAATATGATCACCTAGACTGTCAAAAATAGGTCTGCCTGTCTGGGGTTTGAGATACTCCCAAGTTTCTAATCCATTAACTTCACAACAAATAGTTTATGGAAATTTATAAGCGTAATAACGTATCTCAAATGGCTTTGTGCTTCAAAAAAAATGAAGTGGTTTCTTGCTTCCACCTTTTAGCCAAATTTCAGCTACTGTCTCCCACCCCCGCACTAACTAAAGCTCAAATGCATTTTTCCACATCCTGTTAATTTGATTCTACAAACTCATGAATTACCATTCTTCCTAAAATTTAAATTACATAAAAAAAAAAGACCATTCCATGTGAGTTCAAGGCAAAAATAATACTCCCAAAAAAATGAAATTTTATGAGCAATCATCAATCTAAATAAAATAAAAATCAGCTTTGCAACTCACTTGGAGCAATCTGTGTTCTTCCGGCATCAATAGTAATATGGGTTGGTAGTTTAAGTGATTTTGCCCTCTCCTGTAATAGTTGAAAATGAATTCGTCAAGAATGAATCAGACCAGATAAACAACAAATTATGGAAATCATAATAAAAAGAAAGGAGAACAGCACTAAAACCAGTAGAATAAAAGTTCATAGTTGAAACATCAAACTCAGAATAAAATAGATAATAGTCTCAGCCAACGAAGCTTTAAAATTATATATATAAAAAAAAGGCATCATAAGCTGGTTGATCTTTTTTACCTATTTAACTAGCATAACAGCAAACACAAATGCAATGGTTGAGAAAAACCTCTAAAAAGAGAAATTTTCTGCAAATATGAGCTTGGATGTTCAACTGGGATGCATTCCCAAGAATATCAAGAGGTACTAAGCAAACTTTCCAAATTTTTGTTGAGTTCATTTTGATGTCTGCCATTTTTTTAGGATTCTCCTCTGATGCACACATCAACTACAACTGATATTCAGTTTGAGTGGATGAATAGGTCAATGTACCACCAGGCTGCAAAGTGGCACCGGTAAAAACAAAGGTAGGCGTGGTGAATTGGGCTATAAGCTGGGAGAGGTGGCTTAAAAATTCACTTAGAAACCTAAACTTGCCATTGAGAAAGGTAGTTGAAACAAGGCTAAAGGAAAATTCCTTTAACCAGAGACTAAAAAAATCCATGATATATCTCTGTGTCCAGAAAAGGAGAAAAGTTTTAGTAGCTTTAAACATATAAAACTACACATTGGGAATTCATTTGTCATCCATTTCTAGAATAACAAGTTAGATGATACTGTAATATTTTTCCTTGAAATAGCAAAAAAAAAATTGATCGCATGGTATCAATTTGATGAAATTAACTGAGGGGACACAAAAAAATTTGACATACTGACTTGCAAAACAAGCATATCCTCCTCACTTTCAATTTTCACGACTACCTTTGGCTGAGCACATATCTCCCACCTGCATATTTGCAAAATATTTGAAACTGAAGAAGAAGTGGCACGAAAGAGAAGAGAGAGAAGCAAAAGCATAACCATAAGGCTATGTCATTTAGAATAGCAAGTGTAGTACCTGTTTAAAGCCTTAGGTGCTCGGTTAAGAAGCTTTTTATACAGGCCCAAAGTTGCATGACTAAAACCAATGACAAATCACAAAAATTTAAACAGTGTTCAATTTTAGAAAAAGAACATGAAAATTAAGTGAATGAGGATTGTTAATGTTAATCTATCATTGAATAGGTGGACTGCATGTTCAAAGGAATATGGCAAAAATTTGACTCTTGTCAGTGTCGAGTAATCAACTATTTACTAAAGATCAAGAGAACAAACAGTCATCAAAGTAACAAACAATAATCTGCCCCAGTGCATGAAAGGAAAAGGGAAAGGTGAAAGACGGGGATATGGTATCTAAGATCATATTTTAATCAGACAACAATTGTCACAAAACAATAGGGTAAAAGTAGACCCTCTGGACCCTGGTGGCAACTGCTTCAACAAATAAATGAGACTGAAATATAGATCCAAATCAATAACTTCTCAACAGGATCTATAAGCCATATAGTTATGCGACATTCAAGCTAACATCCAATAAGTTGGTAGGTGTTGGGATGCAAAAGAGACCATGAACCACAGCATACCAAGTAAAGCAGATTTGTAACCCAACTTTTGCGAAACTAAATAATCCAAACTAACCATATCCGAAAACACTAGCCAAGGCCATTTTTACTTTTGGAAAATTTTCCACTTTTAAACTCACTTGCTAAATGTCTCAATGTTGTTCTTCATATGCCAACATGCCAATATCATAAAACAATTTAATCATTTATTATCATGTTACTTGTACACAAAACCAGGCTGCAGTTGGTTGTTCCCTTGAAATTAGTTACAGAAGCTATTCAGTAGATGGTCTCAGTGGTCAACAAGCTAGAAAATCAGCCATCATAGGATTTCTTGATAATTGGATAATCTCTCAATTGCCAAACCATCAATTAATAAAATTTCTACTGATGAATTGTTATACAAATGATGTCAATAACTGATATCATAATTGATTTGGGTTCACGAAAAAAGAATAATCAGCTATCTTTAAAGTTGTTTGCTTCTATCTCTGGAACTGTCTGTATATTCTACAGAGAAGAGAACAGCCTCTGGACCCAGAAAGTAATTCAAGTATCAGCTAAAACTAGTTTACTCTAGCAAATTTGAATGTCATTTTTTAGCCTCTTTAGTCTAAATCTAACAAGATTTTGAAAAAGAAAAGGAGTAATTCTGTAAAAAGAAAGTAAGATATAGCTCGCTTGTTCCAACTAATAGCTAACACAGACAGCTCCTGAAGAATAAGGAAGGCAACCTGCATTGAGCTGCAATTTTCCCTTTTCCCATCTTAAGATCGTTTCTGACAACCAACACCTACATTAAAAAGGATAAAGAAATTAAAATAAAATCATATGAAGAAATAGTAATAAGGACATACTTCATATTTCACATGGAAAAAAAAAAGGCATTACCATCTTGAAATCATCAAGAATATCAGCCAGCTTATCAATCTCAAATGGTTCTTTGGACTTGTTTTTCTTGTTTCCATGATGACTACTAGGGTTAGTTTTGGTGTCTTTAACCACTTTTGGAGTTAACCTTAAAAAGATGAAAGAAGGGCAGCGTGTCCCAATGCAGTAACCTAAAGCAAGGCAGCCTGCCCCAACTAATATGGCACTAAGCCAATTCAAATCCATCAATTCAATTAGTCTACCTGCAATTCAAACCCTAGATTATTACCATTATTATTATACATATAAAAACTTTAGCCTAAAAAAATATGAAAAATAGAATAAGAATCAAAGTTCGGGGAGAAGCTACACCTGTGCAGTTGCTCAGAAACCGATCACCACGAAATGATCGATTGAGATGCGCACTTCTCCTGCCTCTACAATTTAGGTTAAAACCAGCAGACTACACCCTGCGTATCGAGTCGTCTTTTTATTTTTTCACTGGCTAGTTTGCTGCTGCTGCTTCGGGGGTGGGTGTGTGTGTGTGTGTGTGTGTGTGTATAAATAGGCACACACTACCTATTTCAAGTCAGATTTTTTTCATAAAAAAATTAAATATACAGATTTTTTCAATCTATTTTTTATATAAAAAATTAGAACTTAAAATTAAAAAAATTATGTATATATTTAATATATTAAATTAAAAATTATGTACAATAATAAATATATAAAAAGTTATTAATAATATATAAAGATAAAAAAAAAAGATAAAAATATTTATTATTATTTGAATCTTTAAAATGGTTGTGTTTAAAAACTTTGTTCATAATTGATTTTTTATTTAATTAAATTATAATAAAAATATTCACATTTAAAATTGATTAATTAAAATAAAAAGAAAAAATTTATTATGCAAATCTCACGTATTAAAAATATTATCTAAAAATATTTTTTTTTAATTTTTTAATATAAAATTTATTGATATACAACATAAAAAAATTAAAAATGAATTAGAAAATCTCTTAAAAAATTAAATGTATGTAAAATAAGTAAAAAATAATTGTTATTTAAAAGAATCTAAATAAACAAAATAAAAGAAATAGTGGGTATTAATTTACATTTAAATTTAAAAAAAAATTAACAATATATATATATATATAAGAAGTTAGATCCAAATTAAATAGGTATAATTTTTGGTTAAAAGAAGTAGTCCGTTTGGGAAAGACCTGTAAAAATATAATAGAGATTCAAAGTTTTCCTAGATTTTTAAGTTATTAAATTAGATTTTATTAAGTAAGTTGTAAACTTAGCAAGAACCCCTTTAACTTAGTTGACATAAGAAGACATATGGTGGGAATGGACATGAGGAACTAAACTAAAAGGAAGACTAGTAAATACTTTTCTATTTATAATTCCCTTAGAATTAAAAGGGTTTATTGATTATAGTGCGCATTAAAAAAACGACTACTGTATTTCGATGTAATTTAAAAGGGTAATTGTGTATATTTTAAGGCAATTGAAACTTCATAAAATTAATTATCCTTTTCATCACTTAAAATTTATCACTATTGTGTTTCCTTTAAGAGTTTAAAGGCATTATTTATATGGATTTTAAATTTATATTTTTATAAATTCTAAGAATTTAAAAAATATAATGTCATATAAAAAGTTGAATATACAATAAAAAAAATACATAAAATTAATCAAAGACTATAATTGAGATATGGTTATTCATATGATTAAAAAGCTATTAAAGTTACCACTCTTAGGTTGGGTTGTATTTCTTGTTATGTAAGGAAATATTTTTTTTTACAAGATATGATTATTCTAAAACCCTTACTATAATGCTTATAATTTTAAAATTTATTGGAATATGATAGAGTGCTTGTGATTTTAAAACTTTATGTGACATGCTATATAAATGTATAAGCCGATGCATTTTAAAAATTATTATAACATAACTTAATTTATATCCTATTCAACTAATTAGATATGAGTTGTATGGTTTAATTAACTATTATGATATTGCTTTGATAAATTGTGTTTATTGCATTTTTTATCTTTATCTAAAAATCTGTATATTAACAATAAAAATATTTATAAATTAATAATAAAATGTTCTTTTAAGAACAATTATGAATGGTTGATTAAAATTTTTCATAATTAGATATGACATATATATATATATATCCCTTTTATTTTCATTGATTTCAATAAGTTCATCACCATATATTCTTATAAGGCATCAATACACCAACATGTCCATTTATAATTAATGGTGATGACTTTATTGGAATCCATGAAAACATAAAAGATAATATTTTGAATATTAAAAATGTATATAAATATAATTATATGTTATAATGATGGATTAAATGATAAAGACCTATATTTAAGCACCTTTATTATTAGTTGACTTTCTAAAACATGAGGAGTTGGTGGATTGTCAAACTTCTCATATCTAAGAATTGACCTTTTTTAATTACTCACACTAAATAATCATTTAATGTTGTATGGATGATTTTTTTTTTTGGAGCTATATTTAGTAACTTAAATAAATACTAGATATATGACACGATGAAAAGATTGATGTCTTCTCCCAAGTGCAGGAGTGTCGAAGTAATAAATAACCCGGCAAGACCGAAGTCGAACCACAGGGAGGTTAATTGTACAAATTATAAACAACAATTATAAATAACAATAATAGCAATAACAACAATAACTATAATAATAATAATAACAATAACAATAATAGTAGTAGTAGTATTAGTAGTACTACTAATAATAATAATAATAGTAATAATAATAAAGAAAAAAGAAGGAGAAGAAGAAGATGAGAACTTCGAGATGGAATATTAATGTAACGATTAAACAATGATAATAACAAATGTCAAGGTTAGAGATTCCACTAATAGTATGTCAAACAAGTATAATATAAACTCTTATTATTCAATTGAAAACCATACATAAAGGAGGTTCCAATCAAATTATAAATTGTTAACATGATTACATTAGTCATCTTATTCGATTAATGCTAATACTTGTAAATCTCGTCAAGCATTCATGATTATAACTTATGTTAACAACAAATCAAGTTCCTTTCATAATTCAGGTGTCGGTTATACCATACAGTATGAACTATGAAAATGTCAAGCATTTGTTGTACCAAGTGTTATATAACATAAATCAAGATTAGTCATTTAACAAGCTAAGTATTAAAGAGTGATCAAGATAACAAATATAAAACATATTAGTATCAAACATTAAATTCCATATTAAGTTTACACTATACTTATTCTTACACTATTAGTGTAACCTTTTCACCTTGACATAATAAACTTAGCTAGACATAATGAAAGAAATAAAAATAAATAAATAAAATAAGAACATGAATAAGATTAAAGTTAACTAAGTAAGTGAAAGGAGATGAAAAGTATAAACTTGATATTAATTAAAGCAAAGCATAAACATTACAAAAAATACAAAGAGAGAAAGGAAGAGCATGATCTTGATCTGGACACCAAGATGCCTAAATTCATGGCAAATGCCTCCTTTTATAGGTCAAAATTGGGAACTATTGATTTGATGACTAATTGATGAGTGGGTGGTCAACTCTTGACTTGGTGACAATCCTTATCTTCTCTTGTCTGCCCAAAACGTCATTGATAACGTCAAAATTGGAGCCACTAAAAAATATGAAAGTTGTAGGCAATTGTCTTATCTGTCTTATGTAAAATATACAACTCATTTGGACTTCTAGAACTCCAGATATGGCAAAATACAGAACAGTGCTCGGGTTGAAGGACAGATTCGGGCTTTTTTATTGTTACCACAATTTGGACTTGAAAATGACCTGTTTAGATCTTGGGCTCCATATGAAAGTTATAGGCCTATGTCTTACCTTTCCATCCATATCATGTAGACCTAAATCTGAGATCTATAGCTCAAGATATGACCTAATTACCAAACAGTGTTCCAGTTTGGATTGCACCGACATTTCTTTTCTAATTTTAGTCATCTATTTGCCCTTGCAATTTAAGTTTTTAAAGTCATCAGTCAATCCTTTCATTTATGTGATAAGCCTGTATTTAAAATGAACATTTACAATAAATTAAAGGTATCTTATATTATTAGATATATTATTATAAAACATGCTTTAGTTAAGGACTAATTCATACTTCAAGTGCAAAATGATGATATAAAACCTTGATAAAAATGCACTTTTAAGTACTAATCAATATATTGTTATTAAGTTCAAATTTTAATCACACATGTTATTCTAATCATATACAAAAATTGTTATTAGATAAATAGATTTATCAAACTAGGGGTGTTTGACACGACCACAAGATTGATGTCTTCTTCCAAATACAAAAGTGTCGAAGTAATAAATAACATTGCAATACTAGGGTTGAAGCACAGGGAGGTTAATTGTATAAATTATAAATAATAATAATATAACAACAACTACAACAACAACAATAATAGTAATAATACAACTAATAATAGTAATAATAATAATAATAATAATAATAATAGAAAGCGAATAAAAGAAAAAGAAAAAGAAGTATATGAGAACTTTGAGATGAAAGACTAACGTACAAATTAAACAATGATAATAACAAATATCAAGGTTAGAGGATCCACTAATGGTATGTCAAACAAGTATAATATAAACTCTTATTATTTAATTGAAAACCATACACAAAGGAGGTTCTAATCAGATTATAAATTGTTAACATGATTACATTAGTTATCTTATTCAGATAATACTAATACTTGTAAATGTTGTTAGACATTCACGATTATAACTTATGTTAACAACAAATCAAGTTTCTTTCATAGCTTACGTGTCGATTATACCATATAGTATGCGCTATGAAAGTGTCAAGCATTTGTTGTACCAAGTATTATACAACATAAATATAGATTAGTCATTTAACAAGTGATTAGTACTTAAAAGTGTATTTTTATGAAGGTTTTATATCAATATTTTGCACTTGAAGTATCAATAACTCCTTAACTAAAGCATGTTTTGTAATAGCATATCTAATAATATAAAATACCTTTAATTTGTGGTAAATTTTCATTTTAAATTCAGACCTATCATATGAATGAAAGGATTGATTGATAAGTTTAAGAATTGAAATTGAAAGGACAAAGAGATGGTCAATCTTAGAAAAGAGATGCCGATGCAGTCCAAACCAGAACATTGTTTGGTAATTAAGTCATATCTAGAGTAGTAGATCTCGAATTTAGGTTTAATTTATATGGATGGAAAGGTACGATACAAGCCTATAACTTTCATGTGGAGGTTTGGTTTTAAAAATGTTTTTCAAGTCTAAATTGTAGCAACAATGAAGAAGTCTGAATCTGTCACACAACCCATACACTGTTCAATGTTTGGCCAATATCTGGAGTTCTAGAAGTCCAGATGACTCCATTTTTTTTCTTAGAAAGCTGAGACAATTTCCTACAACTTTCATGTTTTCAAGTAGTTCCAATTCTCACGTTATCAATGATATTTTAGGCAGACAAGAGAAGATAAGGATTGTCACCAAGTCAAGAGTTGGCCACCCACTCATCAATTAATCATCAAATCAATATTTTCTAATTTTGGCCTAAAAAGAAGGCATTTACTATTCATTTAGGCATCTTGGTTTCCAGATCAACATCATGCTCTTGCTTTCTCTCTTTGTATTTTTTGTCATGTATATGCTTTGCTTTCATTAATATCAAGTTTATGTCTTTCATTTCCTTTCATTTACTTAGTTAACTTTTATCTTAATTATGTTTTTATTTTTTTTATTTTTTTTCTTTTATTATGTTTAGTTAAGTTTATTATGTTAAGGTGAAAAAGTTACACTAATGGTGTAAGAATAAATATAGGCTAAACTTAACATGAACCTTAATGTTTGATACTTACATATGTTGTATTTGTTATCTTGTTCACTCTTTAATACTTTGCTTGTTAAAAATGACTAATCTAGATTTATGTTGTATAACACTTGGTACAACAAATGCTTGACACTTTCATAAGCCCATACTGTATGGTATAACCGATACCTCAGCTATGAAAGGAAGTTGATTTGTTGTTAAGTTATTCATGCATGTCTGACAACATTTATAAGTATTAATATTAATTAAATAAGATAAATAATGTAATCATGTTAATAATTTATAATATGATTGGAACGTTCTTTATATGTGGTTTCTGATTAGTACTTAAAAGTGTATTTTTATCATGGTTTTATATCATCATTTTGCACTTGAAGTATCAATAACTCCTTAACTAAAGCATGTTTTATAATAATATATCTAATAATATAAGATACCTTTAATTTATGGTAAATGTTAATTTTAAATGCAGGCCTATCACATAAATGAAAGGATTGATTGATGACTTTAAGAACTTAAATTGCAAGGATAAAGAGATGGCCAAACTTAGAAAAGAGATGTCCGTGCAATCCAAACCGGAACACTGTTCGGTAATTGGGTCATATCTAGAGCTATATATCTCAGATTTAGATCCAATTTATATGGACGGAAAGGTAAGACATAGGCCTACAACTTTCATATGGAGCCCAAGATCTAAAAAGGCCATTTTCAAGTTCAAATTGTAGCAACAATAAAGAAGCCCGAATCTGTCTTCCAGCCCGAGCACTGTTTGGTATTTTGGCCATATCTAGAGTTCTACAAGTCCAAATGAGCTGAATGTTTTACACAAGAAAGCTGAGACAATTGGCTACAACTTTCATGTTTTCAACTGGCTCCAATTTTAACGTTATCAATGATGTTTTGGGCAGACAACAGAAGATAAGGATTGTCACCAAGTCAAGAGTTAGCCACCCACTTATCAATTAGTCATCAAATCAATAGTTCCCAATTTTGGCCTATAAAAGGAGGCATTTGCCATGCATTTAGGCATCTTGGTGTTCAGATCAAGATCATGCTCTTCGTTTCTCTCTTTGTATTTTTTGTAATGTTTATGCTTTGCTTTCATTAATATTAAGTTTATGCTTTTCATTTCCTTTCCTTTACTTAGTTAGCTTTTATGTTCTTATTTTGTTTATCTATTTTTCTTTCTTTCATTATGTCTAGCTAAGTTAATTATGTCAAGGTGAAAAGGTTACACTAATGGTGTAAGAATAAGTATAATGTAAACTTAATATGGACTTTAATGTTTGATACTAACATGTTTTATATTTGTTATCTTATTTACTCTTTAATACTTTGCTTGTTAAATGACTAATCTTGATTTATGTTGTATAACACTTGGTACAACAAATGCTTGGCACTTTCATAGCCCATATTGTATGGTATAACCGACACCTGAGTTATAAAAGGAATTTGATTTGTTGTTAACATAAGTTATAATCATGAATGCTTGACAAGATTTACAAGTATTAGCATTAATTGAATAAGATGACTAATGTAATCATGTTAACAATCTATAATCCAATTGGAACCATCTTTATGTGTGGTTTCCAATTGAATAATAAGAGTTTATATTATACTTGTTTGACATACCATTAGTGGAATCTCTAACCTTGACAATTTTTATTATCATTATTTAATCGTTACATTAATATTCCTTCTCTAAGTTCTCATCATCATCTTCTTCTTCTCTTTCTTTATTATTATTATTATTATTAGTACTACTACTACTTCTACTACTATTATTATTATTACTATTACTATTACTACTACTACTACTACTACTACTATTATTATTATAGTTATTATTGTTATTGCTATTATTGTTGTTTATAATTGTTGTTTATAATTTGTACAATTAACCTCCCTGTGGTTCGACCCCGGTCTTGCCGGGTTCTTTATTACTTCGACACTCCTGCACTTGGGATAAGACATCAATCTTTTCGTCGTGTCAAGTTTTTGGTGCTGTTGCCGGGGAGGTAAGTTCTTGTATAAATTATAGTAGTTATTTTATTTTCTCTTTTCAGTTTTCTTGTATATAACTTTGTTTCTTTTCTTTTGTTTCTTTTTATTTTGTTTTCTTCCTCCTTTTGCTTTCTTCTTCTTTTTTATTTTATTCCTACACATGCATGAGAGTGTGGTCATGTACATCAAGTGGTAGACTTTGTAGGGTATCCTTATCATTTTCAGAAAATATGGCCGAAGAAGATAATCATTCACTTCATAATGAGAATAATGAGAATAACCGTGCTAGAACACTTAGAGACCACATGAATCCCATAAGAACAAGTGCACCATCATCCATAGTTTTTCCTCCCGATGCATCTCATTTTAATTTTAAACCAGGCATTATTCAACTTTTACCTTCTTTTCATGGTTTAGAATTGGAAAATCCATACTTGCATTTAAGGAATTTGAGGAGGTCTGCAACACATATAATAATTTAAATTGTAGCATGAACACCATCAAATTAAAGCTTTTTCCTTTTTCATTAAAAGATAAAGCTAAAACATGGCTATAAAATTTGAGACTAGGATCCATTTATGCTTAGGATGAAATGCAACAATAGTTTTTAAAGAAGTTTTTCCCATCTCATAGAACAAACTCTTTCAAGAGACAAATCACCATTTTCACTCAAAAACCAGGAGAAACATTTTACAAATGTTGGGATAGGTATTGAGACTTGTTTAGTACTTGCCCTCATCATGGTTTTGAAACATGGAGATTGGTTTCACATTTCTATGAAGGGTTAACACCTAAAGATAGGCAAATGGTTGAATTGATGTGCAATGAAACTTTTGAATATAAAGACCCCGATGAAGCAATGGAGTACTTAGACTTGTTAACTGAAAATGCTCAAAATTAGGACACCGCGGGTACATATGAGGCACCGAGTAAAACTCAACCTCATACATTTAATGGAGGTATGTACAACCTTAGGGAAGATCATGACCTCCAAGCCAAGTTTACATCTTTAGCTAGAAAAGTCGAGGCACTAGAATTGAAAAAGAGTGGTCAATTAAAATATGTTGAAAACATTGTATGTCAAATATGTGAAACAAATGAACACTCAACCAATAACTGTCCAACCTTACCTTCTTTTAAGGAATGTCTTCATGAACAAGCCCATGCTTTAAATAGTTTCCAAAGGGCCAACCACAACCCATACTCCCAAACATACAACCTTGGTTGGAGAAATCATCCAAATTTTAGTTGGAAGAGTGAGAACAACAATGCACAAACTTCACAACCACCATTTCAAGCACACCATAATTTCTAAAATTCTTATGGATATGCACCTCCTTATACTCCACCTCCTAGAAGAAATCTTGAGGAAACATTGCATGCATTCATTGAAAAGCAAGAGACAATCAATACTCAACTTGCTCAAAACATGACAGATTTTAAAGATACTCTTGCAAAATTAACGTCTGCTCTCAGTTTCCAAGAGAAAGGTAAGTTTCCATCTCAACCACAATAAAATTCCAAAGGGCAATACAATGCAAATGCAAGTAGTTCCGGAAGCCAACACATGGATCAAGCCAAATCAGTCACTACTCTGCGCAATGGTAAGGTTATTGAAAAACCCTCTCTTGAACCTTATGAGAAAAATGATGAGTTGACACGACTAAAAGGTTGATGTCTTCTCCCAAGTGCAGGAGTGTCGAAGTAATAAATAACCCGGCAAGACTGGGGTCGAACCACAGGGAGGTTAATTGTACAAATTATAAACAACACTTATAAAACAACAATAATAACAACAACAATAGTAATAATAATAATAATAATAATAATAATAATAATAATAATAATAGTAGTAGTAGTAGTAGTAGTAGTAGTAGTAGTAGTAGTAGTAGTAGTACTAATAATAATAATAATAAAGAAAGAGAAGAAGAAGAAGATGATGAGAACTTGGAGATGAAAAATTAATGTAAGGATTAAACAATAATAATAACAAATGTCAAGGTTAGAGGTTCCACTAATGGTATATCAAACAAGTATAGTATAAACTCTTATTATTGAATTGGAAACCACACACAAAGGAGGTTCCAATCAGATTATATATTGTTAACATGATTACATTAGTCATCTTATTCAATTAATGCTAATACTTGTAAATCTCGTCAAGCATTCATGATTATAACTTATGTTAACAACAAATCAAGTTCCTTTCATAGCTTAGGTGTCGGTTATACCATACATTATGGGCTATGAAAGTGCCAAGCATTTGTTGTACCAAGTGTTATACAACATAAATCAAGATTAGTCATTTAACAAGCAAAATATTAAAGAGTGAACAAGATAACAAATATAAAACATGTTAGTATCAAACATTAAAGTCCATATTAAGTTTACATTATACTTATTCTCACACCATTAGTGTAACCTTTTCACCTTGACATAATTAACTTAGTTAGACATAATGAAAGAAAGAAAAATAGATAAACAAAATAAGAACATAAAAGTTAACTAAAGAAAAGATAGGAAATGAAAGGCATAAACTTAATATTAATGAAAGCAAAGCATAAAAATTACAAAAAATACAAAGAGAGAAAGGAAGAGCATGATCTTGATCTGGAAACCAAGATGCCTAAATGCATGGCAAATGCCTCCTTTTATAGGCCAAAATTGGGAACTATTGATTTGATGACTAATTGATAAGTGGGTGGCCAACTTTTGACTTGGTGACAATCCTTATCTTCTCTTGTCTGCCCAAAACGTCATTGATAACGTCAAAACTGGAGCCAGGTTCAAACATGAAAGTTGTAGACAATTGTCTCAGCTTTCTTGTGTAAGAACTTCAGCTCATTTGGACTTCTAGAACTCCAGATATGGCCAAAATACCGAACAGTGCTCGGGCTGGAAGACAGATTCGGGCTTCTTTGTTGTTGCTACAATTTGGACTTGATAATGGCCTTTTTAGATCTTGGGCTCCATATGAAAGTTGTAGGCCTATGTCTTACCTTTCCATCCATATAAATTGGACCTAAATCTGAGATCTGTAGCTCCAGATATGGCCCAATTACCGAACAGTGTTCCGGTTTGGATTGCACCGACATCTCTTCTCTAAGTTTGACCATCTCTTTATCCTTGCAATTTAAGTTCTTCAAGTCATCAATCAATCCTTTCATTTATGTGATAGACCTGCATTAAAAATAGACATTTACCACAAATTATAGGTATCTTATATTATTAGATACATTATTATAAAACATATTTTAGTTAAGGAGTTATTGATACTTCAAGTGCAAAATGATGATATAAAACCATGATAAAAATGCACTTTTAAGTACTAATCATGAGTCAATCTCTGAGGGTAAGGAAGGGGTTGAATCTGAAAATTACGAAGAAACGATTGATTCACCACCAGCACTTCCATTTCCTCATGTCATGACTAAACAAAGGAAAGTCAATCACAACTCTGAAATCTTTGAAACTTTCAAACAGGTAAGAATCAATATACCTTTGTTGGATGCTATTAAACAGGTTCCTTCCTATGCTAAATTTTTGAAAGATCTATGCACTGTGAAAAGGAAACTGAATGTGAAAAAGAAAGCCTTTCTAGCCGAACAAGTAAGTGCTATTCTTCAAAACAATAATGCTTTGAAATATAAAGACCCTGGTTGTCCTACAATTTCTTGCTTTATTGGAGAGCATAAAATTAAAAGAGCCTTACTTGATCTTGGTGCTAGTGTGAATTTACTTTCATATTCAGTTTTTCAGAGTCTCAATCTAGGTGAGTTAAAACCAACTTCTATATCTCTTTTACTTGCCAATAGATTTGTAAAAGTGCCTAGAGGAATAATTAAAGATGTGTTAGTACAAGTCGATAAATTCATTTATCCTATGGATTTTATTGTCTTGGACACAGAACCTGTTGAAGCATGTAAGTCATTTCCTGTTATTTTAGGACGTCCGTTTCATGCAACCTCTAACGCATTGATTAATTATAGGAATGGACTGATGAAGCTATCATTTGGAAACATGACATTGGAGATGAATATTTTCAACATTTGCAAGCAACCTGGAGATGATAATGATTTACAAGAAGTAGATCATATTGATGAATTAGTTTATGATCAACTTGAATCTACTTTAAGTAAAAATGAGTTGGATGAATCTGAAGATTTGCAAATGCTTTATTCTAAGGAAGAAATCATGGATGAAACAAGCACTGAAAATGTTGATGCGAATCTTTTGTCAACAGTGACAACAGATTCGACATCTGACATCACACCAATCGATGATTACTTTCCTAACGAATCCTTACTTTCTCTTAGTCCAATGCCTTGGTATGATAAAAATATCAATTTTCTTGCTTTAGGAGATTTGCCAGCTGATTGGAGTACCCAAGACAAAGAAAAGTTTTTGAACGAAGTGAAGAGCTTTTATTGTGATGACCCTAACTTATTCAAATATTGTCCTGATCAAATATTTCAAAGATTCATTCCTGACAATGAGGTAAGTAATGTCATTAAACTTTGTCATTATGATGCATGTGGAAGTTATTTGTTGTAAAAAAACACAGCTGTAAAAATCTTTCAAAATGGATTTTATTGGCCCACCATGTTAAAGGACACGCATTTATTCTGCAAAACTTGTGAAAATTATCAAAAAGTTGATACTAGTCAAAAAGTTTGAAAGGATTGATTGATACCTTTAATTTATGGTAAATGTTAATTTTAAATGCAGGCCTATCACATAAATAAAAGGATTGATTGATGACTTTAAGAACATAAATTACAAGGATAAAGAGATGGCCAAACTTAGAAAAGAGATGTCCGTGCAATCCAAACCAGAACACTGTTCGGTAATTGGGTCATATCTAGAGATATATATCTCAGATTTAGATCCAATTTATATGGATGGAAAGGTAAGACATAGGCCTATAACTTTCATATGAAGCCCAAGATCTAAAAAGGGCATTTTCAAGTTCAAATTGTAGTAACAATAAAGAAGCCCGAATCTGTCTTCCAGCCCGAGCACTGTTCGGTATTTTGGCCATATCTGGAGTTCTAGATGTCCAAATAAGCTGAATTTTTTACACACGAAAGCTGAGACAATTGTCTACAACTTTCATGTTTACAACTGGCTCTAATTTTGACGTTATCAATGACGTTTTGGGCAGACAAGAGAAGATAATGTCTATCTTAAAATTAAAATGAGATGCATCAAGGGGGAAACTATACATGATGGTGCACTTTGATTAGTACTCAAAAGTGCATTTATATCATGGTTTTATATCATCATTTTGCACTTGAAGTATCAATAACTCCTTAACTAAAGCATGTTTTATAATAATATATCTAATAATATAAGATACCTTTAATTTGTGGTAAATGTTCATTTTAAATGCAGGTCTATCACATAAATGAAAGGATTAATTGATGACTTTAAGAACTTCAATTGCAAAAATAAAGAGATGGCCAAACTTAGAAAAGAGATGACGATGCAATCCAAACCAGAACACTGTTCAGTAATTGGGTCATATCTGGAGCTATAGATCTCAGATTTAGGTCCAATTTATATGGATGGAAAGGTAAGACATAGGCCTACAACTTTTATATGGAGCTCAAGATTTAAAAAGGTCATTTTCAAGTCCAAATTGTAGCAACAACAAAGAAGCCCAAATCTATCTTCCAGCCCGAGCACTGTTCAGTATTTTGGCCATATCTGGAGTTCTAGAAGTCCAAATGAGCTGAATTATTTACACAAGATAACTGAGACAATTGCATACAACTTTCACTTTTTTAAATGGCTCCAATTCTGACGTTATCAATGACGTTTGGGGCAGACAACAGAAGATAAGGATTGCCACCAAGTCAAGAGTTGGCCACCCACTTATCAATTAGTCATCAAATCAATAGTTTTCCCAATTTTGGCCTATAAAAGGAGGCATTTTCCATGCATTTAGGCATCTTGGTTTCCAGATCAAGATCATGCTCTTCCTTTCTCTCTTTGTATTTTTTGTAATGTTTATGCTTTGCTTTCATTAATATCAAGTTTATACCTTTCATTTCCTTTCACTTACTTAGTTAACTTTAATCTTATTCATGTTCTTATTTTGTTTATTTATTTTTGTTTCTTCCATTATGTCTAGCTAAGTTAATTATGTCAAGGTGAAAAGGTTACACTAATGGTGTAAGAATAAGTATAATGTAAACTTAATATGGACTTTAATGTTTGATACTAACATGTTTTATATTTGTTATCTTGTTCACTCTTTAATACTTTGCTTGTTAAATGACTAATCTTGATTTATGTTGTATAACACTTGGTACAACAAATGCTTGGCACTTTCATAGCCCATAATGTATGGTATAACCGACACCTGAGCTATGAAAGAAACTTGATTTGTTGTTAATATAAGTTATAATCATGAATGCTTGACGAGATTTACAAGTATTAGCATTAATCGAATAAGATTACTAATGCAATCATGTTAATAATTTATAATCTGATTGCAACCTCCTTTATGTGTGGTTTCCAATTGAATAATAAGAGCTTATACTATACTTGTTTGACATACCATTAGTGGATCCTCTAACCTTGACATTGTTTGTTATCATTATTTAATCGTTACATTAATATTCCTTCTCTAAGTTCTCATCATCTTCTTCTTCTTCTACTTCTTTTTATTTATTATTATTATTATTATTATTATTATTATTATTATTATTATTATTATTATTATTATTACTATTATTATTATTGTTGTTGTTGTTGTTGTTGTTGTTGTTGTTATTGTTATTGTTATTGTTGTTGTATTATTGTTATTTATAATTTGTATAATTAACCTCCCTATGGTTCGACCCCGGTCTTGCCGGGTTATTTATTAGTTCGACACTCCTGCACTTGGGAGAAGACATCAACCTTTTCATCGTGTCACACTTATTCTTATGGGATTCATGTGATCTCTAAATATTCTAACATGATTATTCACATTATTCTTATTATTAAGTGACTTGTTATCTTCTTCGGGCATATTTTCTGAAAATAATGAGGATACCTTACAAACTCTACCACTTAATGTACGTGAACACACTCTCATACATGTGTAGAAATAGAATAAAAGGAAGAAAAAAAGAAAAAGTAGAAGAAACAAAGTTATATATAAAAAAAGTGAAAAGAGAAAATAAAATAAATAGTATAATTTATACAAGAACTTACCTCCCAAGCAACAATGCCAAAAACCTAACACAACTAAAATATTGATGTCTTCTCCCAAGTGCAGGAGTGTCGAAATAATAAATAACCCGGCAAGACCGAGGTTGAACCACATGGAGGTTAATTATATAAATTATAAATAACAATAATATAACAACAACAATAATAGTAGTAATAATACTAATAATACTACTAATAATAGTACTAATAATAATAATAATAGTAGTAGTAGTAGTAGTAGTAGTAGTAGTAGTACTACTACTACTACTAATAATAATAATAATAATAATAATAATAATAATAATAATAATAATAGAAAAATAAGAAAAATAAGTTGAAGAGAATTTTGAGATGGAAGATTAACATACGGATTAGACAATGATAACAACAAATGTCAAGGTTAGAGATCCACTATTGGTATGTCAAACAACTATAGTATGAACTTTTATTACTCAATTGGAAACCAGACACAAAAGAGGTTCCAATCAGATTATAAATTGTTAACATGATTACATTACTTATCTAATTCAAATAATACTAATACTTGTAAATATTGTCAAGCATTCATGATTATAACTTTTAATAACAACAAATCAAGTTCCTTTCATAGCTCAAGTGTTGGTTATACCATACAGTATGAGTTATAAAAGTATCAAGGATTTGTTGTACCAAGTGTTATACAACATAAATCTAGATTAGTCATTTAACAAGTAAAGTATTAAAGAGTAAACAAGATAACAAATACAAAACATATTAGCATCAAACAATAAAGTCCATGTTGATTAGTACTTAAAAGTGCATTTTATCATGGTTTTATATCATCATTTTGCACTTGAAGTATCAATAACTCCTTAACTAAAGCATGATTTATAATAATATATATAATAATATAAGATACCTTTAATTTGTGGTAAATGTTCATTTTAAATGCAGGCCTATCACATAAATGAAATTATTGATTGATGACTTTAAGAACTTAAATTACAAGGGCAAAAAGATGACGGTGCAATCCAAACCGGAACACTGTTCGGTAATTGAGTCACATCTAGAGCTATAGATCTCAGATTTAGGTCTACTTTATATCTATGGAAAGGTAAGATGATTAATACTTAAAAGTGCATTTTTATCATGGTTTTATATCATCATTTTGCACTTGAAGTATCAATAACTCCTTAACTCAAGCATGTTTTATAATAATATATCAAATAATATAAGATACCTTTAATTTGTGGTAAATGTTCATTTTAAATGCAGGCCTATCACATAAATGAAAGGATTGATTGATGACTTTAAGAACTTAAATTGCAAGGATAAAGAGATGGCCAAACTTAGAAAAGAGATGTCGGTGCAATCCAAACCGGAACACTGTTCGGTAATTGGGTCATATTTGGATGGAAAGGTCAGACATAGGCCTACAACTTTCATATGGAGCCCAAGATCTAAAAAGGCCATTATCAAGTCCAAATTATAGCAACAACAAAGAAGCCCCAATCTGCCTTCCAGCCCGAGCACTGTTCAGTATTTTGGCCATATCTGGAGTTCTAGAAGTCCAAATGAGCTGAATTTTTTACACAAGAAAGCTGAGACAATTGCATACAACTTTCATGTTGCAACTGGCTCCAATTTTGACGTTATCAATGACGTTTTGGGCAGACAAGAGAAGATAAGGATTGTCACCAAGTCAAGAGTTGGCCACCCACTTATCAATTAGTCATCAAATCAATAGTTCCTAATTTTGGCCTATAAAAGGAGGCATTTGCCATGCATTTAGGCATCTTGGTTTCCAGATCAAGATCATGCTCTTCCTTTCTCTCTTTGTATTCTTTGTAATGTTTATGCTTTGCTTTCATTAATATCAAGTTTATGCCTTTCATTTCCTTTTCTTTATTAGTTAACTTTTATGTTCTTATTTTGTTTATCTATTTTGCTTTCTTTCATTATGTCTAGCTAAGTTAATTATATCAAGGTGAAAAGGTTACACTAATGGTGTGAGAATAAGTATAATGTAAACTTAATATGGACTTTAATGTTTGATACTAACATGTTTTATATTTGTTATCTTGTTCACTCTTTAATACTTTGCTTGTTAAATGACTAATCTTGATTTATGTTGTATAACACTTGGTACAACAAATGCTTGGCACTTTCATAGCCCATAATGTATGGTATAACTGACACCTGAGCTATGAAAGGAACTTGATTTGTTGTTAACATAAGTTATAATAATGAATGCTTGACGAGATTTACAAGTATTAGCATTAATTGAATAAGATGACTAATGTAATCATGTTAACAATATATAATCTGATTGAAACCTCCTTTGTGTGTGGTTTCCAATTCAATAATAAGAGTTTATATTATACTTGTTTGATATACCATTAGTGGAACCTCTAACCTTGACATTTGTTATTATTATTGTTTAATCCTTACATTAATTTTCCATTTCCAAGTTATCATCATCTTCTTCTTCTTCTCTTTCTTTACTACTACTACTACTACTACTACTACTACTACTATTATTATTATTATTATTATTATTATTGTTATTGTTATTGTTATTGTTATTGTTGTTGTTATTATTTTTATTATTGTTGCTTATAATTGTTGTCTATAATTTGTACAATTAACCTCCCTATGGTTCGACCCCGGTCTTGCCGGGTTATTTATTACTTCGACACTCCTACACCTGGGAGAAAACATCAACCTTTTAGTCGTGTCAAGTTTTTGGCGCCGTTGCCGGGGAGGTAAGTTCTTGTATAAATTATAGTTGTTATTTTATTTTCTCTTTTCAGTTTTCTTGTATATAACTTTGTTTCTTTTCTTTTGTTTCTTTTTATTTTGTTTTCTTCCTCCTTCTTTTGCTTTCTTCTTCTTTTTTATTCTATTCCTACACGTGCATGAGAGTGTGGTCACGTACATCAAATGGTAGACTTTGTAGGATATCCTCATCATTTTCAGAAAATATGGCCGAAGAAGATAATCAATCACTTCATAATGAGAATAATGAGAATAACCGTGCTAGAACACTTAGAGACCACATGAATCCCATAAGAACAAGTGCACCATCATGCATAGTTTTTCCTCCCGATGCATCTCATTTTAATTTTCAACCAGGTATTATTCAACTTTTACCTTCTTTTCATGGTTTGGAATTGGAAAATCCATACTTGCATTTCAGGGAATTTGAGGAGGTCTGCAACACATATAATAATTTAAATTGTAGCATAAACACCATCAGATTAAAGCTTTTTCCTTTTTCATTAAAAGATAAAGCTAAAACATGGCTACAAAATTTAAGACCAGGATCCATTCGTGCTTGGGATGAAATGCAACAACAATTTTTAAAGAAGTTTTTCCCATGTCATAGAAAAAACTCTTTCAAAAGACAAATCACCACTTTCACTCAAAAACCAGGAGAAACATTTTACAAATGTTGGGATAGGTATCGAGACTTGCTTAGTACTTGCCCTCATCATGGTTTTGAAACATAGAGATTGGTTTCACATTTCTATGAAGGGTTAACACCTAAAGATAGGCAAATGGTTGAATTAATGTGCAATGGAACTTTTGAAGATAAAGACCCTGATGAAGCAATGGAGTACTTAGACTTGTTAGCTGAAAATGCTCAAAATTGGGACACCGCGGGTACTTATGAGGCATCGACTAAAACTCAACCTCATACATATAGTGGAGGTATGTACAACCTTAGGGAAGATCATGACCTTCAAGCCAAGTTTGCATCTTTAGCTAGAAAAGTCGAGGCACTAGAATTAAAAAAGAGTGGTCAATTAAAATCTGTTGAAAACATTGTGTGTCAAATCTGTGAAATAAATGAACACTCAACCAACGATTGTCTAACCTTGCCTTCTTTTAAGGAATGTCTCCATGAACAAACCCATGTTTTAAACAGTTTCCAAAGGCCCAACCACAACCCATACTCCCAAACATACAACCCTGGTTGGAGAAATCACCCAAATTTCACTTGGAAGAGTGAGAACCACAATGCAGAAACTTCACAATCACCATTTCAAGCACACCACAATTTCCAAAATTCTTATGGATATGCACCTCCTTATGCTCCACCTCCTAGAAGAAATCTTGAGGAAACATTGCATGCATTCATTGAAAAGCAAGAGACAATCAATACTCAACTTGCTCAAAAAATGACAAATTTTAAAGATACTCTTGCTAAATTAACATCTGCTCTCAGTTTCCAAGAGAAAGGTAAGTTTCCATCTCAACCGCAACAAAATCCTAAGGGGCAATACAATGCAAATGCAAGTAGTTCCGGAAGCCAACATATGGATCAAATCAAATCAATCACTACTCTGCGCAGTGGTAAGGTTATTAAAAAACCCTCTCTTGAACCTTATGAGAAAGATGATGAGTCAATCTCTGAGGGTAAGGAAGAGGATGAATCTGAAAATTGCAAAGAAACGACTGATTCACCGCCAGCACTTCCATTTCCTCAAGCCATGACCAAACAAAGGAAAGTTAATCACAACTCTGAAATCTTTGAAACTTTCAAACAGGTAAGGATCAATATACCTTTGCTGGATGCTATTAAACAGGTTCCTTCCTATGCTAAATTTTTGAAAGATCTCTGCACTGTGAAGAGGAAACTGAATGTGAAAAAGAAAGTCTTTCTAGCTGAACAAGTAAGTGCTATTCTTCAAAACAATAATGCTTTGAAATATAAAGACCCTGGTTGTCCTACAATTTCTTGCTTTATTGGAGAGCATAAAATTGAAAGAGCCTTACTTAATCTTGGAGCTAGTGTGAATTTACTTCCATATTCAGTTTTTTAGAGTCTCAATCTAGGTGAGTTAAAACCAACTTCTATATCTCTTTTACTTGCTGATAGATCTGTAAAAGTGCCTAGAGGAATAATTGAAGATGTGTTAATACAAGTTGATAAATTCATTTATCCTATGGATTTTATTGTCTTGGACACACAACCTGTTGAAGTATGTAATTCATTTCCTGTTATTTTAGGACGTCCATTTCTTGCAACTTTTAATGCATTGATTAATTGTAGGAATGGACTAATGAAGCTATCATTTGGAAACATGACATTAGAGATGAATATTTTCAACATTTGCAAGCAACCTAGAGATAATAATGATTTACAGGAAGTGGACTTTACTGAAAAATTAATTCATGATCAATTTCCAACCACTTCCAATGAAATTGAGATTGATGAATCTGATGATTTGCAAATGATTTATTTTTAGGAAGAATCAAAGACAAGTAATTGGAGGCCACAAATTGAGGAATTGCCACCACGATCAATTAAGTCCATACCTTCAAGTGTTCAACCACTGACACGACTGAAAGATTGATGTCTTCTCCCAAGTGCAGGAGTGTCGAAGTAATAAATAACCCGGTAAGACCGGGGTCGAACCACAGGGAGGTTAATTGTACAAATTATAAATAACAATAATACAACAACAATAACAACAATAACAATAATAATAATAATAACAATAATAATAATAACAATAATAATAGTAATACTAATACTAATAATACTAATAATAATAATAATAATAATAATAATAGTAGTAGTAGTAGTAGTAGTAGTAGTAATAATAATAATAATAATAAAGAAAGAGAAGAAGAAGAAGATGATGATAACTTGGAGATGGAAAATTAATGTAAGGATTAAACAATAATAATAACAAATGTCAAGGTTAGAGGTTCCACTAATGGTATATCAAACAAGTATAATATAAACTCTTATTATTGAATTGGAAACCACACACAAAGGAGGTTCCAATCAGATTATATATTGTTAACATGATTACATTAGTCATCTTATTCAATTAATGCTAATACTTGTAAATCTCGTCAAGCATTCATGATTATAACTTATGTTAACAACAAATCAAGTTCCTTTCATAGCTTAGGTGTCGGTTATACCATACATTATGGGCTATGAAAGTGCCAAGCATTTGTTGTACCAAGTGTTATACAACATAAATCAAGATTAGTCATTTAACAAGCAAAGTATTAAAAAGTGTACAAGATAACAAATATAAAACATGTTAGTATCAAACATTAAAGTCCATATTAAGTTTACATTATACTTATTCTTACACCATTAGTGTAACCTTTTCACCTTGACATAATTAACTTAGCTAGACATAATGAAAGAAAGGAAAATAAATAAACAAAATAAAAACATAAAAGCTAACTAAGTAAAGGAAAGGAAATGAAAAGCATAAACTTAATATTAATGAAAGCAAAGCATAAACATTACAAAAAATACAAAGAGAGAAAGGAAGAGCATGATCTTGATCTGGAAACCAAGATACCTAAATGCATGGCAAATGCCTCCTTTTATAGGCCAAAATTGGGAACTATTGATTTGATGACTAATTGATAAGTGGGTGGCCAACTTTTGACTTCGTGACAATCCTTATCTTCTCTTGTCTGCCCAAAACGTCATTGATAACGTCAAACCTGGAGCCAGGTGCAAACATGAAAGTTGTAGGCAATTGTCTCAGCTTTCTTGTGTAAAAACTTCAGCTCATTTGGACTTCTAGAACTCTAGATATGGCCAAAATACCGAACAGTGCTCGGGCTGGAAGACAGATTCGGGCTTCTTTGTTGTTGCTACAATTTGGACTTGATAATGGCCTTTTTAGATCTTGGGCTCCATATGAAAGTTGTAGGCCTATGTCTTACCTTTCCATCCATATAAATTGGACCTAAATCTGAGATCTGTAGCTCCAGATATGACTCAATTACCGAACAGTGTTCCGGTTTGGATTGCACCGACATCTCTTCTCTAAGTTTGACCATCTCTTTATCCATGCAATTTAAGTTCTTCAAGTCATCAATCAATCCTTTCATTTATGTGATAGGCCTACATTAAAAATAGACATTTACCACAAATTGTAGGTATCTTATATTATTAGATACATTATTATAAAACATGTTTTAGTTAAGGAGTTATTGATACTTCAAGTGCAAAATGATGATATAAAACCATGATAAAAATACACTTTTAAGTACTAATCACACCCCTCAACCAGCTTATTACTAGTCCCTAGTAATCAAAGCGTTAAAACAATTTGCAAATTTCACAAAGCAAGGTATTCATCATTTAACTTCCATTAATCTATCCAGATAAACAAACTCTTATTAAATTTATATATCTGCTCAATACCTCTTAACAAGATATTAATAAATCTTTCTTTTGTGCTCAATGTATCAACACATAATTATGGGGCTTTTCTTGGAAGAAAACAAAATTTTTGTTCTAATGTTTAGGGTTAACTTCCTTGGGATGAGATTATTATTTGTTTTTTTTTTTTTACTTCTCTCTTTTTTTTTTAAATGTATATACATATAATTTAAAAACATCATGCATCTTTAACCCATGTAACGAGCTTTCAGCTAATGACTCCCAGACCAGTTGGTCTTAGGGCATTAGGTGTTAAGACACCCCTACGAGCTTAGTAACTCGGGTCGCAGATACTGATATGTAGATAGTGCAATGTTTGATTCCCTTAAGCTTTTCTCCTCAACCCATGTAACGAGCGTTGGGCCAATAGCTCCCAAGTCAGTTGACTTTAGGGTATTAGGTGTTAAAACACCCCTTCGGGCTTAATTGCTTAGGTTAGGGAGGCTACGAAACCAAACTTATCTACATTTTTATTATCATCATTTTTTAATTTTTTTCTTTTTTTTTCTTTTTTTTTTATGTTTTGCTTTTTTTTTAATTATATACAATTCCTTTCCCTTAGTTGTTACCTTTAACAAAAGAACATAAATAATGTAATAATCCAATATGCAACCCACAATCATATGTTAAAGTGTGTGTGTGTAAATTAAGGTTTAAGAATACATGTTAAATAAGTATATGAGCAGAATTAAGTGGTAACAATACGAGAGTTTGTAAACCTGAATATTTCAGGAAGTTTTATAATAGACCTTGTTAAGAATGGTTACTAAGATGCGTCTCAAGAGTCACTTTAACAAAAGAACTCCTTTACTTTGCCATCCTAGTAACAACAATTATGCACATGCTTTATGAAATGAAAAACAATTTTTTTTTTTATCAACTACTACCCTCTCCCCCCAACCAAAACGAGACATTGTCCTCAATGTTCTAAGGTAAAAAGATAGAGTATAGAAGATATCACCTGAAATAACGAACACTGACAAAACCTGAAACACACTAAAACAAAAATAAGAAATAACAAAACACAATAATAAAACCAAAAGACACAAGTTTTTACAAACAAAAAAAAAATTCAAATCGCAGTTGTGAATGTGGCTCACATTTTCCCTTGGTTTTACGTCCAAGAACAGCTTAAACGCCCTCAATGGGTCGGGGATAGGCTTCCCATCCAGTTTTCTTAAAAACTGGCAAACAAGGTCTTTTTTAGTCAGATTCCCAAGACGAAGTCAAGTATGTTCTTTATAAAAATGGGTTCATAAGTCATGAATTACACGATGCTTATCTCGACTATGATGAGACTTAAGAGTCAATAGAAGATTATCTAAAGACTCTCTGTGTTTTGAAATAAATCCCACCTTCGGACAATTTTCATAGTTTTTGCGGAATGCATCTGACTCCTTGAATATGATAGGCCAGTAAAATTCACTTTGTAAGATTTCTACAATCCTCTTTTTTGATGAGAAATGATCTCCACATGCCTTAGAGTAACAAAATTTAATGAAATTACTTACCTCATTGTTGAGAATGTATTTTTTAAATATTTGATCATGACAATAATTGAATAAGTAAGGGTCATCCCAAAAAAAATTTTGCTCATTGCTCAAAAATTTTCTTGTATCTTCAATACTCCACTGAGTTGGCAAAAATCCTGAAGCAAGAAAATTGATATTTTTAGCAAACCAAGGCATTAAACTAAGAGAAAGTAGAGATTTATCAAGAAAGTAATCATCGATTGATGTGATGTCGGGTGTCGAATCTGTTGTCACTTTTGATAAAAGATCCGCATCAACCTTTTCAGTGCCTTTTTCATCCTCGATTTCTTTCTCAGAATAAATCATTTGCAAATCTTCAGTTTCATCCAATTCATTTTTACTTAAAGTAGATTCAAATTGATCATAAACTAATTCATCAATATGATCTACTTCTTGTAAATCATTATCATCTCCAAGTTGCTTGCAAATGTTGAAAATATTCATCTCCAATGTCATATTTCCAAATGATAGCTTCATCAGTCCATTCCTACAATTAATCAATGCGTTAGAGGTTGCAAGAAACGGACGTCCTAAAATAACAGGAAATGAATTACATGCTTCAACAGGTTGTGTGTCCAAGACAATAAAATCCACAGGATAAATGAATTTATCGACTTGTACTAACACATCTTCAATTATTCCTCTAGGCACTTTTATAGATCTATCGGCAAGTAAAAGAGTTATAGAAGTTGGTTTTAACTCACCTAGATTGAGACTCTGAAAAACTGAATATGGAAGTAAATTCACACTAGCACCAAGATCAAGTAAGGCTCTTTCAATTTTATGCTCTCCAATAAAGTAAGAAATTGTAGGACAACCAGGGTCTTTATATTTCAAAGCATTATTGTTTTGAAGAATAGCACTTACTTGTTCGGCTAGAAAGGCTTTCTTTTTCACATTCAGTTTCCTCTTCACAGTGCAGAGATCTTTCAAAAATTTAGCATAGGAAGGAACCTGTTTAATTGCATCCAGCAAAGGTATATTGATCCTTACCTGTTTGAAAATTTCATAAATTTCAGAATTGTGATTGACTTTCCTTTGTTTGGTCATGGCTTGAGGAAATGCAAGTGCTGGCGGTGAATCAGTCGTTTCTTTGCAATTTTCAGATTCATCCCCTTCCTTACCCTCAGAGATTGACTCATCATCTTTCTCATAAGGTTCAAGAGAGGGTTTTTCAATAACCTTACCACTGCGCAGAGTAGTGACTGATTTGACTTGATCCATGTGTTGGCTTCTGGAACTACTTGCATTTGCATTGTATTGCCCTTTGGGATTTTGTTGTGTTTGAGATGGAAACTTACCTTTCTCTTGGAAACTAAGAGCAGATGTTAATTTAGCAAGAGTATCTTTAAAATCTGTCATGTTTTGAACAAGTTCAGTATTAATTGTCTCTTGCTTTTCAATGAATGCATGCAATGTTTCCTCAAGATTTCTTCTAGGAGGTGGAGCATAAGGAGGTGCATATCCATGAGAATTTTGGAAATTGTGGTGTGCTTGAAACGGTGGTTGTGAAGTTTGTGCATTGTTGTTCTCACTCTTCCAATTGAAATTTGGGTGATTTCTCCAACCAGGGTTGTATGTTTGGGAGTATGGGTTGTAGTTGGCCCTTTGGAAACTGTTTAAAGCATGAGCTTGTTCATGGAGACATTCCTTAAAAGAAGGCAAGGTTGGACAATCATTGGTTGAGTGTTCATTTGTTTCACAGATTTGACACACAATGTTTTCAACAGATTTTAATTGACCACTCTTTTTCAATTCTAGTGCCTCGACTTTTCTAGCTAAAGATGCAAACTTGGCTTGAAGGTCATGATCTTCCCTAAGGTTGTACATACCTCCACTAGATGTATGAGGTTGAGTTTTACTCAGTGCCTCATAAGTACCCGCGGTGTCCCAATTTTGAGCATTTTCAGCTAACAAGTCTAAGTACTCCATTGCTTCATCAGGGTCTTTATCTTCAAAAGTTCCATTGCACATCAATTCAACCATTTGCCTATCTTTAGGTGTTAACCCTTCATAGAAATGTGAAACCAATCTCCATGTTTCAAAACCATGATGAGGGCAAGTACTAAGCAAATCTCGATACCTATCCCAACATTGGTAAAATGTTTCTCCTGATTTTTGAGTGAAAGTGGTGATTTGTCTCTTGAAAGAGTTTGTTCTATGAGATGGGAAAAACTTCTTTAAAAATTGTTGTTGCATTTCATCCCAAGCACGAATGGATCCTGGTCTTAAATTTAGTAGCCATGTTTTAGCTTTATCTTTTAATGAAAAAGGAAAAAGCTTTAATCTGATGGTGTTCATGCTACAATTTAAGTTATTATATGTGTTGCAAACCTCCTCAAATTCCCTTAAATGCAAGTATGGATTTTCCAATTCCATGCCATGAAAAGAAGGTAAAAGTTGAATAATACCTGGTTTAAAATTAAAATGAGATGCCTCAGGAGGAAAAACTATACATGATGGTGCACTTGTTCTTGTGGGATTCATGTGGTCTCTAAGTGTTCTAGCACGGTTATTCTCATTATTTTCATTATGAAGTGATTGATTATCTTCTTCGGCCATATTTTCTGAAAATGATGAGGATACCCTATAAAGTCTACCACTTGATGTACGTGACCACACTCTCATGCACGTGTAGGAATAAAATAAAATAAAAAGAAGAAAGCAAAAGAAGGAGGAAGAAAACAAAATAAAAAGAAACAAAAGAAAAGAAACAAAGTTATATACAAGAAAAGTGAAAAGTGAAAATAAAATAAATACTATAATTTATACAAGGACTTACCTCCCCGGCAACGGCGCCAAAAACTTGACACGACTGAAAGATTGATGTCTTCTCCCAAGTGCAGGAGTGTCGAAGTAATAAATAACCCGGTAAGACCGGGGTCGAACCATAGGGAGGTTAATTGTACAAATTATAAATAACAATAATACAACAACAATAACAACAATAACAATAATAATAATAATAACAATAATAATAATAACAATAATAATAGTAATACTAATACTAATAATACTAATAATAATAATAATAATAGTAGTAGTAGTAGTAGTAGTAGTAGTAGTAGTAGTAGTAGTAATAATAATAATAATAAAGAAAGAGAAGAAGAAGAAGATGATGATAACTTGGAGATGGAAAATTAATGTAAGGATTAAACAATAATAATAACAAATGTCAAGGTTAGAGGTTCCACTAATGGTATATCAAACAAGTATAATATAAACTCTTATTATTGAATTGGAAACCACACACAAAGGAGGTTCCAATCAGATTATATATTGTTAACATGATTACATTAGTCATCTTATTCAATTAATGCTAATACTTGTAAATCTCGTCAAGCATTCATGATTATAACTTATGTTAACAACAAATCAAGTTCCTTTCATAGCTTAGGTGTCGGTTATACCATACATTATGGGCTATGAAAGTGCCAAGCATTTGTTGTACCAAGTGTTATACAACATAAATCAAGATTAGTCATTTAACAAGCAAAGTATTAAAAAGTGTACAAGATAACAAATATAAAACATGTTAGTATCAAACATTAAAGTCCATATTAAGTTTACATTATACTTATTCTTACACCATTAGTGTAACCTTTTCACCTTGACATAATTAACTTAGCTAGACATAATGAAAGAAAGGAAAATAAATAAACAAAATAAAAACATAAAAGCTAACTAAGTAAAGGAAAGGAAATGAAAAGCATAAACTTAATATTAATGAAAGCAAAGCATAAACATTACAAAAAATACAAAGAGAGAAAGGAAGAGCATGATCTTGATCTGGAAACCAAGATACCTAAATGCATGGCAAATGCCTCCTTTTATAGGCCAAAATTGGGAACTATTGATTTGATGACTAATTGATAAGTGGGTGGCCAACTTTTGACTTCGTGACAATCCTTATCTTCTCTTGTCTGCCCAAAACGTCATTGATAACGTCAAAACTGGAGCCAGGTGCAAACATGAAAGTTGTAGGCAATTGTCTCAGCTTTCTTGTGTAAAAACTTCAGCTCATTTGGACTTCTAGAACTCCAGATATGGCCAAAATACCGAACAGTGCTCGGGCTGGAAGACAGATTCGGGCTTCTTTGTTGTTGCTACAATTTGGACTTGATAATGGCCTTTTTAGATCTTGGGCTCCATATGAAAGTTGTAGGCCTATGTCTTACCTTTCCATCCATATAAATTGGACCTAAATCTGAGATCTGTAGCTCCAGATATGACTCAATTACCGAACAGTGTTCCGGTTTGGATTGCACCGACATCTCTTCTCTAAGTTTGACCATCTCTTTATCCATGCAATTTAAGTTCTTCAAGTCATCAATCAATCCTTTCATTTATGTGATAGGCCTGCATTAAAAATAGACATTTACCACAAATTGTAGGTATCTTATATTATTAGATACATTATTATAAAACATGTTTTAGTTAAGGAGTTATTGATACTTCAAGTGCAAAATGATGATATAAAACCATGATAAAAATACACTTTTAAGTACTAATCAACCACCAAAACCTGATTTGAAGCCGTTGCCATCCAATCTTAAATACTCATTTTTGGGAGAAAATGAAACTTTTTCGGTAATAATCTCTTCCAAACTTAATGCACATCAAGAAGGTAAGTTATTACAAACTCTGAAAATGCACAAAAATGCATTAGGATGGACCATAGCTGATATAAAAGGAATTAGTCCTTTGATTTGTACACACAGAATTTATTTAGAGGAAAATGCTAAACCCTCTAGAGAAATACAACGAAGGCTAAATCCTAATATGAAGGAAGTAGTGAAAAATGAAGTCATTAAGCTTCTAGATAATGAAATCATTTATCCTATTTCTGATAGCAAATGGGTAAGTCCTACCCAAGTTGTACCTAAGAAGTTTGGAGTCACTGTGATAACAAATGAGAACAATGAGTTAATTCCCACTAGAACTGTTACTGGTTGGCGCATGTGCATTGACTATAGGAAACTTAATTCAATGACTAGAAAAGATCATTTTCCTTTACCTTTCATGGATCAAATCCTAGAAAGAGTTGCAGGTCATGAATTTTATTGTTTCCTAGATGGCTATTCGGGTTACAACCAAATTGAAATTGCATTGGAAGATCAAGAAAAGACTACTTTCACATGTCCATTTGGTACTTTTGCATATTGAAGGATGCCTTTTGGATTATGTAATGCACCAGCCACATTTCAAAGATGCATGCTTAGTATATTTAGTGATATGGTTGAACATTTTCTTGAGATTTTCATGGATGGTTTTTCTGTTTTTGGCGATTCATTTGATGATTGTTTGACTAACTTAGGAAAGGTTTTGACCAGGTGTGAAGAGAAGAATCTTGTGCTAAATTGGGAAAAATGTCATTTTCTGGTAATAAACAGCATTGTACTTGGTCACATTGTTTCATCAAAAGGAATTGAGGTTGACAAATCTAAAATCAAGTTAATTGCAAACTTGCCAACACCAAAATCTCTTAAAGATGTTAGATCATTCTTGGGACATGCTGGTTTTTATAGAAGGTGACACGACAAAAAGATTGATGTCTTCTCCCAAGTGCAGGAGTGTCGAAGTAATAAATAACCCGGCAAGACCGGGGTCGAACCACAGGGAGGTTAATTGTACAAATTATAGACAACAATTATAAGCAACAATAATAGCAATAATAACAACAACAATAACAATAACAACTATAATAATAATAATAATAATAATAATAATAATAATAATAATAATAATAATAATAATAATAATAATAATAGTAGTAGTAGTACTAATAGTAGTAGTAGTAGTAGTAGTAGTAGTAGTAGTAGTAGTAGTAGTAGTAGTAGTAGTAGTAATAATAATAATAATAATAATAATAATAAAGAAAGAGAAGAAGAAGAAGATGATGAGAACTTGGAGATGGAAAATTAATGTAAGGATTAAACAATAATAATAACAAATGTCAAGGTTAGAGGTTTCACTAATGGTATATCAAACAAGTATAGTATAAACTCTTATTATTGAATTGGAAACCACACACAAAGGAGGTTCCAATCAGATTATATATTGTTAACATGATTACATTAGTCATCTTATTCAATTAATGCTAATACTTGTAAATCTCGTCAAGCATTCATGATTATAACTTATGTTAACAACAAATCAAGTTCCTTTCATAGCTCAGGTGTCGGTTATACCATACATTATGGGCTATGAAAGTGTCAAGCATTTGTTGTACCAAGTGTTATACAACATAAATCAAGATTAGTCATTTAACAAGCAAAGTATTAAAGAGTGAACAAGATAACAAATATAAAACATGTTAGTATCAAACATTAAAGTCCATATTAAGTTTACATTATACTTATTTTCACACCATTAGTGTACCCTTTTCACCTTGACATAATTAACTTAGCTAGACATAATGAAAGAAAGCAAAATAGATAAACAAAATAAGAACATAAAAGCTAACTAAGTAAAGGAAAGGAAATGAAAGACATAAACTTGATATTAATGAAAGGAAAGTATAAATATTACAAAGAATACAAAGAGAGAAAGGAAGGGCATGATCTTGATCTGGAAACCAAGATGCCTAAATGCATGGCAAATGCCTCCTTTTATAGGCCAAAATTGGGAACTATTGATTTGATGACTAATTGATAAGTGGGTGGCCAACTTTTGACTTCGTGACAATCCTTATCTTCTCTTGTCTGCCCAAAACGTCATTGATAACGTTAAAATTGGAGCCAGTTGTAAACATGAATGTTGTAGGCAATTGTCTCAGCTTTCTTGTGTAAAACATTCAGCTCATTTGGACTTGTAGAACTCCAGATATGGCCAAAATACCGAACAGTGCTCGGGCTGGAAGACAGATTCGGGCTTCTTTGTTGTTGCTACAATTTGGACTTGATAATGGCCTTTTTAGATCTTGGGCTCCATATGAAAGTTGTAGCCCTATGTCTTATCTTTCCATCCATATAAATTGGACCTAAATATGAGATCTGTGGCTCTAGATATGACCCAATTACCGAACAGTGTTCTGGTTTGGATTGCACCGACATCTCTTCTCTAAGTTTGACCATCTCTTTATCCATGCAATTTAAGTTCTTCAAGTCATCAATCAATCCTTTCATTTATGTGATAGGCCTGCATTAAAAATAGACATTTACCACAAATTATAGGTATCTTATATTATTAGATACATTATTATAAAACATATTTTAGTTAAGGAGTTATTGATACTTCAAGTGCAAAATGATGATATAAAACCATGATAAAAATGCACTTTTAAGTATTAATCAGAAGGTTCATCAAAGATTTTAGTGTAATATCTAAGCCCTTAAGTAACCTTCTAACAAAGGATACTATTTTTGAATGGACTGAACATTGTGAAGAAGCCTTTGTGAAGCTTAAAAACTTGCTTACTTGTGCTCCTATCATTCAACCTCCCGATTGGTCATTACCTTTTGAAATAATGTGTGATGCTAGTGATTATGTCGTAGGTACTGTTTTGGGACAAAGAAAAGATAAGAAACCCTATGTAATTTACTATGCAAGTAAAACTTTAAATAGTGCTCAAATGAATTATACCACCACTGAAAAAGAATTACTTGCAGTAGTATTTGCATGTGAAAAATTCAGATCTTATCTTGTTGGCTCACCTGTTGTTGTTTTTAGTGATCATGCAGCATTGAAATATCTTCTTTCTAAGAAAGATTCTAAGGCTAGATTGGTGCGGTGGATTTTATTACTTCAAGAATTTGATATCACAATCAAAGATAAGAAAGGCAGCGAAAATGTTGTCGCATATCACTTATCAAGATTGATAACAGATTCGAAAACTGACATCACACCAATCAATGACTACTTTCCCGATGAATCTTTACTTTTTGTCTCTACAATGCCTTGGTATGCTAATATTGTCAATTTTCTTGTTTCAGGACAATTGCCAGCTCATTGGAGTACCCAAGATAAAAGAAAGTTCTTGAACGAAGTGAAGAACTTTTATTGGGATGATCCTTATTTATTCAAATATTGTCCTGATCAAATATTTCGAAGATGCATTCCTGACAATGAGGTAAGTAGTGTCATTAAATTTTGTCATTCTGAGGCATGTGGGGGCCATTTCTCATCAAGAAAGACAACTGTAAAAATCTTACAAAGTAGATTTTACTGGCCCACCATGTTTAAAGACTCACATGCATTCTGCAAGTCTTGTGAAAATTGTCAAAAGTTGGGATCTATTTCAAAACGTCACATGATGCCTTTAAACCCTATTATTGTCATTGAGATCTTTGACTGTTGGGGTATAGATTTCATGGGCCTATTCCCTCCATCATTTGGTTTCTTATACATATTAGTCGCATTAGATTATGTTTCAAAATGGATAGAGGCAATTCCAAGTCGAAACAATGATCACAAAACAGTGATAAAGTTTTTGAAAAAAAATATTTTGAGTCGATTTGAAGTCTCTCGAGCCATAATAAGTGATGGTGGAACACATTTCTGCAACAAGCCATTTGAGTCTTTAATGAAGAAATATGGAATCACACACAAAGTTGCCACCCCTTATCACCCTCAAACAAGTGGACAAGTAGAGCTTGCTAATAGGGAGATTAAACATATTTTGGAGAAAACAGTGAACCCTAATAGGAAAGACTGGTCTTTAAGACTTAATGATGCACTTTGGGCTTATCGAACTGCTTATAAAACATCATTAGGTATGTCACCTTATAGACTAGTCTATGGAAAACCTTGTCACTTGCCTGTGGAACTTGAACATAAAGCTTATTGGGCTATTAAAGCTTTCAATTCAAATCTGGATGATGCTAGTCAACTGTGAAAATTACAAATAAATGAGCTTGAGGAAATAAGAAATGATGCATATGAAAATTCAAGAATTCATAAAGCAAGAATTAAAGAGTTTCATGACAAGAAAATACAGAGAAAAACCTTTAATGTTGGTCAAAAAGTCTTGCTTTATAATTCTCGACTGCATTTATTTCCTGAAAAATTAAGATCAAGATGGAGTGGTCCTTTTATTGTGAAACATGTGTATCCATATGGGGCCTATGACATCGAGAATCCAAAGAATGACAATGTTTTCAAGGTAAATAGACATCGTCTGAAAGTTTACTTTGATAATTTTTCAGTTGAACATAACTCTATTAAATTGGGTAATCCTGTATATAAAGATTGATTTTATTTTATTTTATTTTATTTTTGTTTCTTTTTAAGTGATTTTTGCAAGTTTCTCTCACCCCGGTCAAATGGCGGATAACGGTACTCCGTGACTTAAGTCGGTTCTTTCAGTTTCCTACAATTACTGATATTTGTGTATATATCTATGCAATTCTTTGAATCTCTCTTCCAATTCTCATTTGAAAATGGACACTAATCTTGAAAAATTGAAAAAGTATTTTCCCGCTCTGCCTCAAAATGCGATTACAAAAATTTACCGTGCTACATGTGCAAGATTAAGATTGTTAATGAATCATGGAATTCCTGAAGATATTCGCTGGTTGATTGAAGCAAAGGTTCGATTATCAGGTGAGTCCTCTAACTCTTTTATTTCACACATGCCTGGAACAGGTAAAAGCACTTTTGCAAAGAAGCGTCGTGCAAAACGACTAGAAGTCTGTCATCGATGTGCTAGATGGACTTGTAATACACAATGTCGTTCTTTAGGAATGGTATCTATAAACCGTGAAGATAAAATACAATTCATTAAGGATGGCCTGAGTAAGGAGTCTTTAGATAATCTTCTATTGACTCTTGAGACGCATCCTAGTGGAGATGTGCATCGTGCAATTCATGATTTATGGTCACTATTTCATAAAGAACATGATCGACTTAGTCTTGGGAATTTGACTAAAAAAGACCCTATTTGCCAGTTTTTAAGAAAACTGGATGGGAAACCTATCCCCGACCCAAAGAGGGCATTTAAGCCGTTCTTGGACGTAAAACCAAGGGAAGATGTGAGCCACAATCACAACTACTTGTACATACACATGCTTTTTTCAAAAGTAAATAAATAAATAAATAAAGAGAGAGAGAGAGTGTGAGACTCCAGCTGGCCTACATATAGGTGTTATGATTGCCTTTCTAATTTCTCATTTATAAAACCCTCTTTTCCTTCCTTTCATTTCTACTCAACCCATACATTCAAACAATACAGAAGTGTGTAGAAATGGCAAGTTCCTCAAGTCATCAAATAAGAAATATTTGTGTTTTCGGTGGATCTAGTCCTGGGAAAGAAAAGGAGTTTTTAGAATCAGCAAATCATCTTGGTCAGGTGCTTGCTGAGAGAAAGATTCATTTAGTGTATGGGGGAGGCAGTCTTGGGTTAATGGGAGGTGTGTCAATAGCTGCATTTTTAGGAGGTAGTCAAGTTTTAGGAGTCGTCCCTGAAGCTTTGGCATAAGGGGACATCATTGGAAAAACAATTGGAGAGGAACTTCAGGTCTCCACCATGTCGGCTCGAATGAAAGCAATGTTTAACCATGCTGATGCCTTCATTGCTTTACCAGGTGGTCTAGGCACATTGAAAGAGATCTTTCATATTTCCTCTTGGGCTCAACTGCACATTCACCATAAACCCATAAGTTTGTTAAATGTTAATGGTTATTATGATAAATTGTTGTCTTTTCTTGATCATGCTGTGGACCAGGAATTTCTAACATCTTCTGCACGACAAATCATAATCTCTGCTACGACTGCTGAACAATTGATTAACCAACTACAATCTTTCATTCCTGTGATTGATCCTTTTATGAGTCGCATAAATTGGTCATCTAAGGAAAGCCGTAAAAAGTTTAGATTGGATTTGAGCCTTCATTTGTGAATTTTTGTGTCTTTTGGTTTTATTATTGTGTTTTGTTATTTCTTATTTTTGTTTTAGTGTGTTTCAGGTTTGTCGGTGTTTGTTATTTCAGGTGATATCTTCTATACTTTATCTTTCTACCTTAAAACATTGAGGACAATGTCTCGTTTTGGTTGGGGGGAGAGGGTAGTAGTTGATAAAAAAAAATTGTTTTTCATTTCATAAAGCATGTGTATAATTGTTGTTACTAGGATGACAGAGTAAAGGAGCTCTTTTGTTAAAGTGACTCTTGAGACGCATCTTAGTAACCATTCTTAACAAGGTCTATTATAATACTTCCTGAAATATTCAGATTTACAAACTCTCGCATTGTTATCACTTAATTCTGCTCACATACTTATTTAACATGTATTCTTAAACCTTAATTTACACACACACACTTTAACATATGATTGTGGGTTGCATATTGGATTATTACATTATTTATGTTCTTTTGTTAAAGGTAACAACTAAGGGAAAGGGATTGTATATAATTAAGAAAAAAAACATAAAAAAAAGAAAAAAAAAAGAAAAAATAATGATAATAAAAATATAGATAAGTTTGGTTTCGTAGCCTCCCTAACCTAAGCAATTAAGCCCGAAGGGGTGTTTTAACACCTAATACCCTAAAGTCAACAGACTTGGGAGCTATTGGCCCAACGCTTGTTGATTAGTAGTTAAAAGTGCATTTTTATCATGGTTTTATATCATCATTTTGCACTTGAAGTATCAATAACTCCTTAACTAAAGCATGTTTTATAATAATATATCTAATAATATAAGATACCTTTAATTTGTGGTAAATGTTCATTTTAAATGAAGGCCTATCACATAAATGAAAGGATTGATTGATGACTTTAAGAACTTAAATTGCAAGGTGACACGACTAAAAGGTTGATGTCTTCTCCCAAGTGCAGGAGTGTCGAAGTAATAAATAACCCGGCAAGACCGGGGTCGAACCACAGGGAGGTTAATTGTACAAATTATAAATAATAATAATACAACAACAATAACAAGAACAACAACAACAACAACAATAATAATAAAGAAAGAGAAGAAGAAGAAGATGATGAGAACTTGGAGATGAAAAATTAATGTAAGGATTAAACAATAATAATAACAAATGTCAAGGTTAGAGGTTCCACTAATGGTATATCAAACAAGTATAGTATAAACTCTTATTATTGAATTGGAAACCACACACAAAGGAGGTTCCAATCAGATTATATATTGTTAACATGATTACATTAGTCATCTTGTTCAATTAATGCTAATACTTGTAAATCTCGTCAAGCATTCATGATTATAACTTATGTTAACAACAAATCAAGTTCCTTTCATAGCTCAGGTGTCGGTTATACCATACATTATGGGCTATGAAAGTGCCAAGCATTTGTTGTACCAAGTGTTATACAACATAAATCAAGATTAGTCATTTAACAAGCAAAGTATTAAAGAGTGAACAAGATAACAAATATAAAACATGTTAGTATCAAGCATTAAAATCCATATTAAGTTTACATTATACTTATTCTTACACCATTAGTGTAACCTTTTCACCTTGACATAATTAACTTAGCTAGACATAATGAAAGAAAGAAACATTAGATAAACAAAATAAGAACATAAAAGCTAACTAAGTAAAGGGAAGGAAATGAAAAGCATAAACTTAATATTAATGAAAGTAAAGCATAAACATTACAAAAAATACAAAGAGAGAAAGGAAGAGCATGATCTTAATCTGGAAACCAAGATGCCTAAATACATGGCAAATGCCTTCTTTTATAGGCCAAAATTGGGAACTATTGATTTGATGACTAATTGATAAGTGGGTGGCCAACTTTTAACTTGGTGACAATCCTTATCTTCTCTTGTCTGCCCAAAACGTCATTGATAACGTCAAAAGTGGAGCCAGTTGTAAACATGAAAGTTGTAGGCAATTGTCTCAGCTTTCTTGTGTAAAAAATTCAGCTCATTTGGACTTCTAGAACTCCAGATATGGCCAAAATACCGAACAGTGCTCGGGCTGGAAGACAGATTCGGGCTTCTTTGTTGTTGCTACAATTTGGACTTGATAATGGCCTTTTTAGATCTTGGGCTCCATATGAAAGTTGTAGGCCTATGTCTTACCTTTCCATCCATATAAATTGGACCTCAATCTGAGATCTGTAGCTCCAGATATGACCTAATTACCGAACAGTGTTCCGGTTTGGATTGCACCGACATCTCTTCTCTAAGTTTGACCATCTCTTTATCCTTGCAATTTAAGTTCTTCAAGTCATCAATCAATTCTTTCATTTATGTGATAGGCCTGCATTAAAAATAGACATTTACCATAAATTATAGGTATCTTATATTATTAGATACATTATTATAAACATATTTTAGTTAAGGAGTTATTGATACTTCAAGTGCAAAATGATGATATAAAACCATGATAAAAATGCACTTTTAAGTACTAATCACACCCCTCAACCAGCTTATTACTAGTCCCTAGTAATCAAAGCGTTACAACAATTTGCAAATTTCACAAAGCAAGGTATTCATCATTTAACTTCCATTAATCTATCCAGATAAACAAACTCTCATTAAATTTATATATCTGCTCAATACCTCTTAACAAGATATTAATAAACCTTTCTTTTGTGCTCAATGTATCAACACATAATTATGGGGCTTTTCTTGGAATAAAACAAAATTTTTGTTCTAATGTTTAAGGTTAACTTCCTTGGGTTAGGATTATTATTTTTGTCTTTTTTTTTTGTTTTTTTTAAATCTATATACATATAATTTAAAAGCATCATGCATCTTTAACCCATGTAACGAGCTTTCAGCTAATGACTCCCAGACCAGTTGGTCTTAGGGCATTAGGTGTTAAGACACCCCTACGAGCTTAGTAACTCGGGTCGCAGATACTGATATGTAGATAGTGCAATGTTTGATTCCCTTAAGCTTTTCTCCTCAACCCATGTAACAAGCGTTGGGCCAATAGCTCCCAAGTCAGTTGACTTTAGGGTATTAGGTGTTAAAACACCCCTTCGGGCTTAATTGCTTAGGTTAGGGAGGGTACGAAACCAAACTTATCTACATTTTTATTATCATCATTTTTTTTTCTTTTTTTTCTTTTTTTCTTTTTTTCTTTTTAATTATATACAATCCCTTTCCCTTAGTTTTTACCTTTAACAAAAGAACATAAATAATGTAATAATCCAATATGCAACCCACAATCATATGTTAAAGTGTGTGTGTGTAAATTAAGGTTTAAGAATACATGTTAAATAAGTATATGAGCAGAATTAAGCGGTAACAATACGAGAGTTTGTAAACCTGAATATTTCAGGAAGTATTATAATAGACCTTGTTAAGAATGGTTACTAAGATGCGTCTCAAGAGTCATTTTAACAAAAGAACTCATTTACTCTGCCATCCTAGTAACAACAATTATGCACATGCTTTATGAAAAACAATTTTTTTTTTATCAACTACTACCCTCTCCCCCCAACCAAAACGAGACATTGTCCTCAATGTTCTAAGGTAGAAAGATATCACCTGAAATAACGAACACTGACAAAACCTGAAACACACTGAAACAAAAATAAGAAATAACAAAACACAATAATAAAACCAAAAGACACAAGTTTTTACAAACAAAAAAAATTCAAATCGCAGTTGTGATTGTGGCTCACATCTTCTCTTGGTTTTACGTCCAAGAACAGCTTAAACGCCCTCAATGGGTCGGGGATAGGCTTCTCATCCAGTTTTCTTAAAAACTGGCAAACATGATCTTTTTAGTCAGATTTCCAAGACTATGCCAAGTATGTTCTTTATGAAAATGGGTTCATAAGTCATGAATTACACGACGCTTATCTTGACTATGATGAGACTTAAGAGTCAATAGAAGATTATCTAAAGACTCTCTGTGTTTTGAAATAAATCCCACCTTCTGACAATTTTCACAGTTTTTGCGGAATGCATCTGACTCCTTGAATATGATGGGCCAGTAAAATTCACTTTGTAAGATTTCTACAATCCTCTTTTTTGATGAGAAATGATCCCCACATGCCTTAGAGTAACAAAATTTAATGAAATTACTTACCTCATTGTCGAGAATGCATTTTTGAAATATTTGATCAGGACAATAATTGAATAAGTAAGGGTCATCCCAATAAAAATTTTGCTCGTTGCTCAAAAATTTTCTTTTGTCTTCAATACTCCAATGAGTTGGCAAAAATCCTGAAGCAAGAAAATTGATATTTTTAGCAAACCAAGGCATTGAATTAAGAGAAAGTAGAGATTCATCAGGAAAGTAATCATCGATTGGTGTGATGTCCGGTGTCGAATTTGTTGTCACTTTTGATAAAAGATTCGCATCAACCTTTTCGATGCCTTTTTCATCCTCGAGTTCTTCCTGATTGGTCATGGCATGAGAAAATGGAAGTGCTGGCGGAGAATCAGTCGTTTCTTTGCAATTTTCAGATTCAACCTCTTCCTTTCCCTTAGAAATTGACTCATCATCTTTCTCATAAGGTTCAAGAGAGGGTTTTTCAATAACCTTACCACTGCGTAGAGTAGTGACTGATTTGACTTGATCCATGTGTCGGCTTCTGGAACTACTTGCATTTGCATTGTATTGCCCCTTAGGATTTTGTTGTGGTTGAGATGGAAACTTACCTTTCTCTTGGAAACTAAGAGCAGATGTGAATTTTGCAAGAGTATCTTTAAAATCTGTTATGCTTTGAGCAAGTTGAGTGTTGATTGTCTCTTGCTTTTCAATGAATGCATACAAAGTTTCCTCAAAATTTCTTGTAGGAGGTGGAGCATAAGGAGGTGCATATCCATGATAATTTTGGAAATTATGGTGTGCTTGAAACTGTGGTTGTGAAGTTTGTGCATTGTCACTCTTCCAACTAAAATTTTGGTGATTTCTCCAACCAGGATTGTATGTTTGGGAGTATGGGTTGTGGTTGGGCCTTTGAAAACTGTTTAAAGCATGGGCTTGTTTATGGAGACATTCCTTAAAAGAAGGCAAGGTTGGACAATCATTGGTTGAGTGTTCATTTATTTCACAGATTTGACACACAATATTTTCAACAGATTTTAATTGACCACTCTTTTTTAATTCTAGTGCCTCAACTTTTCTAGCTAAAGATGCAAACTTGGCTTGAAGGTCATGATCTTCCCTAAGGTTGTACATACCTCCATTAGATGTATGAGGTTGAGTTTTACTCGGTGCCTCATATGTACCCGCAGTGTCCCAATTTTGAGCATTTTCAGCTAACAAGTTTAAGTACTCCATTGCTTCATCAGGGTCTTTATCTTCAAAAGTTCCATTGCACATCAATTCAACCATTTGCCTATCTTTAGGTGTTAACCCTTCATAGAAATGTGAAACCAATATCCATGTTTCAAAACCATGATGAGGGCAAGTACTAAGCAAGTCTTGATACCTATCCCAACATTTGTAAAATGTTTCTCCTGGTTTTTGAGTGAAAGTGGTGATTTGTCTTTTGAAAGAGTTTTTTCTATGACATGGGAAAAACTTCTTTAAAAATTGTTGTTGCATTTCATCCCAAGCACGAATGGATCCTGGTCTCAAATTTTGTAGCCATGTTTTAGCTTTATCTTTTAATGAAAAAGGAAAAAGCTTTAATCTGATGGTGTTTATGCTACAATTTAAATTATTATATGTGTTGCAGACCTCCTCAAATTCCCTGAAATACAAGTATGGATTTTCCAATTCCAAACCATGAAAAGAAGGTAAAAGTTGAATAATACCTGGTTGAAAATTAAAATGAGATGCATCGGGAGGAAAAACTATGCATGATGGTGCACTTGTTCTTGTGGGATTCATGTGGTCTCTAAGTGTTCTAGCACAGTTATTCTCATTATTCTCATTATGAAGCGATTGATTATCTTCTTCGGCCATATTTTCTGAAAATGATGAGGATATCCTACAAAGTCTACCACTTGATGTACGTGACCACACTCTCATGCACGTGTAGGAATAGAATCAAAAGAAGAAGAAAACAAAAGAAGAAGAAACAAGAGAAAAGAAACAAAGTTATATACAAGAAAAGTAAAAAGAGAAAATAAAATAAATATTATAATTTATACAAGAACTTACCTCCCCGGCAACGGCGCCAAAAACTTGACACGACTAAAAGGTTGATGTCTTCTCCCAAGTGCAGGAGTGTCGAAGTAATAAATAACCCGGCAAGACCGGGGTCGAACCACAGGGAGGTTAATTGTACAAATTACAAACAACAATTATAAAACAACAACAACAACAACAACAACAACAATAATAATAATAATAATAATAATAATAGTAGTAGTAGTAGTAGTAGTAGTAGTAGTAGTACTAATAATAATAGTAATAATAATAATAATAATAATAAAGAAAGAGAAGAAGAAGAAGATGATGATGATGAGAACTTAGAGATGAAAAATTAATGTAAGGATTAAACAATAATCATAACAAATGTCAAGGTTAGAGGTTCCACTAATGGTATATCAAACAAGTATAGTATAAACTCTTATTATTGAATTGGAAACCACACACAAAGGAGGTTCCAATCAGATTATATATTGTTAACATGATTACATTAGTCATCTTGTTCAATTAATGCTAATACTTGTAAATCTCGTCAAGCATTCATGATTATAACTTATGTTAACAACAAATCAAGTTCCTTTCATAGCTCAGGTGTCGGTTATACCATACATTATGGGCTATGAAAGTGCCAAGCATTTGTTGTACCAAGTGTTATACAACATAAATCAAGATTAGTCATTTAACAAGCAAAGTATTAAAGAGTGAACAAGATAACAAATATAAAACATGTTAGTATCAAGCATTAAAGTCCATATTAAGTTTACATTATACTTATTCTTACACCATTAGTGTAACCTTTTCACCTTGACATAAGTAACTTAGCTAGACATAATGAAAGAAAGAAAAATTAGATAAACAAAATAAGAACATAAAAGCTAACTAAGTAAAGGAAAGGAAATGAAAAACATAAACTTAATATTAATGAAAGTAAAGCATAAACATTACAAAAAATACAAAGAGAGAAAGGAAGAGCGTGATCTTAATCTGGAAACCAAGATGCCTAAATGCATGGCAAATGCCTCCTTTTATAGGCCAAAATTGGGAACTATTGATTTGATGACTAATTGATAAGTGGGTGGCCAACTTTTGACTTGATGACAATCCTTATCTTCTCTTGTCTGCCCAAAACGTCATTGATAACGTCAAAACTGGAGCCAGGTGCAAACATGAAAGTTGTAGGCAATTGTCTCAGCTTTCTTGTGTAAAAACTTCAGCTCATTTGGACTTCTAGAACTCCAGATATGGCCAAAATACCGAACAGTGCTCGGGCTGGAAGACAGATTCGGGCTTCTTTGTTGTTGCTACAATTTGGACTTGATAATGGCCTTTTTAGATCTTGGGCTCCATATGAAAGTTGTAGGCCTATGTCTTACCTTTCCATCCATATAAATTGGACCTCAATCTGAGATCTGTAGCTCCAGATATGACCCAATTACCGAACAGTGTTCCGGTTTGGATTGCACCGACATCTCTTCTCTAAGTTTGACCATCTCTTTATCCTTGCAATTTAAGTTCTTCAAGTCATCAATCAATCCTTTCATTTATGTGATAGGCCTGCATTAAAAATAGACATTTACCACAAATTATAGGTATCTTATATTATTAGATACATTATTATAAAACATATTTTAGTTAAGGAGTTATTGATACTTCAAGTGCAAAATGATGATATAAAACCATGATAAAAATGCACTTTTAAGTACTAATCACAAGGATAAAGAGATGGCCAAACTTAGAAAAGAGATGTCGGTGCGATCCAAACCGGAACACTGTTCGGTATTTGGGTCATATCTGGAGCTATATATCTCAGATTTAGGTCCAATTTATTTGGATGGAAAGGTAAGACATAGGCCTACAACTTTCATATGGAGCCCAAGATCTAAAAAGGCCATTATCAAGTTCAAATTGTAGAACCAACAAAGAAGCCCGAATCTGTCTTCCAGCCCGAGCACTGTTCGGTATTTTGGCCATATCTGGAGTTCTAGAAGTTCAAATGAGCTGACTTTTTTACACACGAAAGTTGAGACAATTGACTACTGACACGACTGAAAGATTGATGTCTTCTCCCAAGTGCAAGAGTGTCGAAGTAATAAATAACCCGGCAAGACCGGGGTCGAACCACAGAGAGGTTAATTGTACAAATTACAAACAACAATTATAAAACAACAACAACAACAACAACAACAACAACAACAACAATAATAATAATAATAATAATAATAATAGTAGTAGTAGTAGTAGTAGTAGTAGTAGTAGTAGTACTAATAATAATAGTAATAATAATAATAATAATAATAAAGAAAGAGAAGAAGAAGAAGATGATGATGATGAGAACTTAGAGATGAAAAATTAATGTAAGGATTAAACAATAATCATAACAAATGTCAAGGTTAGAGGTTCCACTAATGGTATATCAAACAAGTATAGTATAAACTCTTATTATTGAATTGGAAACCACACACAAAGGAGGTTCCAATCAGATTATATATTGTTAACATGATTACATTAGTCATCTTGTTCAATTAATGCTAATACTTGTAAATCTCGTCAAGCATTCATGATTATAACTTATGTTAACAACAAATCAAGTTCCTTTCATAGCTCAGGTGTCGGTTATACCATACATTATGGGCTATGAAAGTGCCAAGCATTTGTTGTACCAAGTGTTATACAACATAAATCAAGATTAGTCATTTAACAAGCAAAGTATTAAAGAGTGAACAAGATAACAAATATAAAACATGTTAGTATCAAGCATTAAAGTCCATATTAAGTTTACATTATACTTATTCTTACACCATTAGTGTAACCTTTTCACCTTGACATAAGTAACTTAGCTAGACATAATGAAAGAAAGAAAAATTAGATAAACAAAATAAGAACATAAAAGCTAACTAAGTAAAGGAAAGGAAATGAAAAACATAAACTTAATATTAATGAAAGTAAAGCATAAACATTACAAAAAATACAAAGAGAGAAAGGAAGAGCGTGATCATAATCTGGAAACCAAGATGCCTAAATGCATGGCAAATGCCTCCTTTTATAGGCCAAAATTGGGAACTATTGATTTGATGACTAATTGATAAGTGGGTGGCCAACTTTTGACTTGGTGACAATCCTTATCTTCTCTTGTCTGCCCAAAACGTCATTGATAACGTCAAAAGTAGAGCCAGGTGAAAACATGAAAGTTGTAGGCAATTGTCTCAGCTTTCTTGTGTAAATAATTCAGCTCATTTGGACTTCTAGAACTCCAGATATGCCCAAAATACCGAACAGTGCTCGGGCTGGAAGACAGATTCGGGCTTCTTTGTTGTTGCTACAATTTGGACTTGATAATGGCCTTTTTAGATCTTGGGCTCCATATGAAAGTTGTAGGCCTATGTCTTACCTTTCCATCCATATAAATTGGACCTCAATCTGAGATCTGTAACTCCAGATATGACCCAATTACCGAACAGTGTTCCGGTTTGGATTGCACCGACATCTCTTCTCTAAGTTTGACCATCTCTTTATCCTTGCAATTTAAGTTCTTCAAGTCATCAATCAATCCTTTCATTTATGTGATAGGCCTGCATTAAAAATAGACATTTACCACAAATTATAGGTATTTTATATTATTAGATATATTATTATAAAACATATTTTAGTTAAGGAGTTATTGATACTTCAAGTGCAAAATGATGATATAAAACCATGATAAAAATGCACTTTTAAGTACTAATCACACCCCTCAACCAGCTTATTACTAGTCCCTAGTAATCAAAGCGTTACAACAATTTGCAAATTTCACAAAGCAAGGTATTCATCATTTAACTTCCATTAATCTATCTAGATAAACAAACTCTCATTAAATTTATATATCTGCTCAATACCTCTTAACAAGATATTAATAAACCTTTTTTTTGTGCTCAATGTATCAACACATAATTATGGGGCTTTTCTTGGAAGAAAACAAATTTTTTTTTTTTTAATGTTTAAGGTTAACTTCCTTGGGATGGGATTATTATTTTTGTCTCTTTTTTTTTACTTCTTTTTTTTTTCTTTTTTTTTTTAAATGTATATACATATAATTTAAAAACATCATGCATCTTTAACCCATGTAACAAGCTTTCAGCTAATGACTCCCAGACCAGTTGGTCTTAAGGCATTAGGTGTTAAGACACCCCTACGAGCTTAGTAACTCGGGTCGCAGATACTGATATGTAGATAGTGCAATGTTTGATTCCCTTAAGCTTTTCTCCTCAACCCATGTAACAAGCGTTGGGCCAATAGCTCCCAAGTCAGTTCACTTTAGGGTATTAGGTGTTAAAACACCCCTTAGGGCTTAATTGCTTAGGTTAGGGAGGCTACGAAACCAAACTTATCTACATTTTTATTATCATCATTTTTTTTCATTTTTTTCATTTTTTTTCTTTTTTAATTATATACAATCCCTTTCTCTTAGTTGTTACCTTTAACAAAAGAACATAAATAATGTAATAATCCAATATGCAACCCACAATCATATGTTAAAGTGTGTGTGTGTAAATTAAGGTTTAAGAATACATGTTAAATAAGTATATGAGCAGAATTAAGTGGTAACAATACGAGAGTTTGTAAACCTGAATATTTCAGGAAGTATTATAATAGACCTTGTTAAGAATGGTTACTAAGATGCGTCTCAAGAGTCACTTTAACAAAAGAACTCCTTTACTCTGTCATCCTAGTAACAACAATTATGCACATGCTTTATGAAATGAAAACAATTTTTTTTTTATATCAACTACTACCCTCTCCCCCCAACCAAAACGAGACATTGTCCTCAATGTTCTAAGGTAGAAAGATAGAGTATAGAAGATATCACCTGAAATAACGAACACTGACAAAACCTGAAACACACTGAAACAAATATAAGAAACAACAAAACACAATAATAAAACCAAAAGACACAAATATTCATAAATGCAGGCTCAAATCCAATCTAAGCTTTTTACGGCTTTCCGTAGATGACCAATTTATGCGACTCATGGAAGGATCAATCACAGGAGTGAAAGATTGTAGTTGGTCAATCAATTGTTCAGCAGTAGTAGCAGAGATTATGATTTGGCGTGCAGAAGATGTTAGAAATTCCTGTTCCACAGCATGATCAAGAAAAGACAACAACTTATCATAATAACCATTAACATTTAACAAACCTATGGGTTTATGGTGAATGTGCAATTGAGCCCAAGAGGAAATATGAAAGATCTCTTCCAATGTGCCTAGACCACCTGGTAAAGCAATGAAGGCATCAGCATGATTAAACATTGCATTCATTTGAGCCGACATTGTGGAGACCTGAAGTTTCTCTCCAATTGTTTTTCCAATGATGTTTCCTTGTGCCAAAGCTTCAGGGACGACTCCTAAAACTTGACTACCTCCTAAAAATGCAGCTATTGACACACCTCCTATTAACCCAAGACTACCTCCCCCATACACTAAATGAATCTTTCTCTCAGCTAGCACGTGACCAAGATGATTTGCTGATTCTAAAAACTCTTTTTCTTTCCCAGGACTAGATCCATCGAAAACACAAATATTTCTTATTTGATGACTTGAGGAACTTGCCATTTCTACACACTTCTGTATTTGTTGAATGTATGGGTTGAGTAGAAATGAAAGGAAGGAAAAGAGGGTTTTATAGATGAGAAAGTAGAAAGGCAATCATAACATCTATATGTAGGCCAGCTGGAGTCTCACACTCTCTCTCTCTATTTTTATTTATTTATTTATTTACTTTTGAAAAAAAAAGCATGTGTATGTACAAGTAGTTGTGATTGTGGCTCACATCTTCCCTTGGTTTTACGTCCAAAAACGGCTTAAACGCCCTCTATGGGTCGGGGATAGGCTTCCCATCCAGTTTTCTTAAAAACTGGCAAACATGGTCTTTTTTAGTCAGATTCCCAAGACTAAGTCGATCATGTTCTTTATGAAATAGTGGCCATAAATCATGAATTGCACGATGCACATCTCCACTAGGATGCGTCTCAAGAGTCAATAGAAGATTATCTAAAGACTCCTTACTCAGGCCATCCTTAATGAATTGTATTTTATCTTCACGGTTTATAGATACCATTCCTAAAGAACGACATTGTGTATTACAAGTCCATCTAGCACATCGATGACAGACATCCAGTCGTTTTACACGACGCTTCTTTGCAAAAGTGCTTTTACCTGTTCCAGGCATGTGTGAAATGAAGTTAGAGGACTCACCTGATAATCGGACCTTTGCTTCAATCAACCAGCGAATATCTTCAAGAATTCCATGATTCATTAACAATCTCAATCTTGCACATCTGGCACGGTAAATTTTTGTAATCGCATTCTGAGGCAGAGCGGGAAAATACTTTTTCAATTTTTCAAGATTAGTGTCCATTATCAAATGAGAATTGGAAAAGAGGTTCAAAGAATTGCACAAATATATACACAAATATCAGTTATTGTGGGAAACTGAAAGAACCGACTTAAGTCACGGAGTACCGTTGTCCGCCATTTGACCGGGGTGAGAGAAACTAGCAAAAATCACTCAAAAAGAAACACAAAAACAATGTGAGAAAAAAAATAATCAACCTTTATCTACAAGATCATTCAAACTAGCTGATTCATTTTCACTAGGAAAATTATCAAAATAAGCTTTCAAACGATGTCCATTTTCCTTAAAATCATTGTCATTCATTGAATTCTCAATATCACAGGCCCCATAAAGATTGGTCCATCTTAATCTTAGCTCTTTAGGGAATGCATAGAGTTGAGAATCATAAAACAAAACTTTTTGACCAGTGTCAATTTTTTGACAATTTTCACAAGTTTTGCAGAATGCATGTGTGTCCTTGAACATGGTGGGCCAATAAAATCCATTTTGAAAGATTTTAGCAGTTGTCTTTTTTGACGAGAAATAACTGCCACATGCTTCAGAATGACAAAGTTTAATGACACTACTTACCTCATTGTCGGGAATGAATCTTTGAAATATTCGATCAGGACAATATTTGAATAAGTTAGGGTCATCACAATAAAAGTTCTTCACTTCGTTCAAAAACTTTTCTTTGTCTTGGGTACTCCAATCAGCTGGCAAATCTCCTAAAGCAAGATAATTGATATTTTTATCATACCAAGGCATTGGACTAAGAGAAAGTAAGGATTCGTTAGGAAAGTAATCATCGATTGGTGTGATGTCAGATGTCAAATCTGTTGTCACTGTTGACAAAAGATTCGCATCAACATTTTCGGTGCTTGTTTCATCCGTGATTTCTTCCTCAGAATAAACCATTTGCAAATCTTCAATTTCATCCAATTCATTTTTACTTAAAGTAGATTCAAGTTGATCATAAACTAATCCCTCAATATGATCTACTTCTTGTAAATCATTATCATCTCCAGGTTGCTTGCAAATGTTGAAAATATTCATCTCCAATGTCATGTTTCCAAATGATAGCTTCATCAGTCCATTCCTACAATTAATCAATGCATTAGAAGTTGCAAGAAATGGACGTCCTAAAATAACAGGAAATGAATTACATGCTTCAACATGTTCTGTGTCCAAGACAATAAAATCCACAGGATAAATGAATTTATCGACTTGTACTAACACATCTTCAATTATTCCTCTAGGCACTTTTATAGATCTATCGGCAAGTAAAAGAGATATAGAAGTTGGTTTTAACTCACCTAGATTGAGACTTTGAAAAACTGAATATGGAAGTAAATTCACACTAGCTCCAAGATCAAGTAAGGCTCTTTCAATTTTATGCTCTTCAATAAAGCAAGAAATTGTAGGACAACCAGGGTCTTTATATTTCAAAGCATTATTGTTTTGAAGAATAGCACTTACTTGTTCGGCTAGAAAGGCTTTCTTTTTCACATTTAGTTTCCTCTTCACAGTGCATAGATCTTTCAAAAATTTAGCATAGGAAGGAACCTGTTTAATAGCATCCAACAATGGTATATTGATCCTTACCTGTTTGAAAATTTCAAAAATTTCTGAGTTGTGATTGACTTTCCTTTGTTTGGTCATGGCTTGAGGAAATGGAAGTGCTGGCGGTGAATCAGTCGTTTCTTTGCAATTTTCAGATTCATCCCCTTCCTTACCCTCAGAGATTGACTCATCATCTTTCTCATAAGGTTTAAAAGAGAGTTTTTCAATAACTTTACCACTGCGCAGAGTAGTGACTGATTTGACTTGATCCATGTGTTGGCTTCCGGAACTACTTGCATTTGCATTGTATTGCCCTTTGGGATTTTGTTGTGTTTGAGATGGAAACTTACCTTTCTCTTGGAAACTAAGAGCAGATGTTAATTTAGTAAAAGTATCTTTAAAATCTGTCATGTTTTGAACAAGTTGAGTATTAATTGTCTCTTGCATTTCAATGAATGCATGCAATGTTTCCTCAAGATTTCTTCTAGGAGGTGGAGCATAAGAAGGTGCATATCCATGAGAATTTTGGAAATTGTGGTGTGCTTAAAATGGTGGTTGTGAAGTTTGTGCATTGTTGTTCTCACTCTTCCAACTGAAATTTGGGTGATTCCTCCAACCAGGGTTATATGTTTGGAAGTATGAGTTGTGGTTGGGCCTTTGGAAATTGTTTAAAGCATGAGCTTGTTTATAGAGACATTCCTTAAAAGAAGGCAAGGTTGGACAATCGTTGGTTGAGTGTTCATTTGTTTCACAGATTTGACACACAATGTTTTCAACAGATTTTAATTGACCACTCTTTTTCAATTCTAGTGCCTCGACTTTTCGAGCTAAAGATGCAAACTTGGCTTGAAGGTCATGATCTTCCCTAAGGTTGTACATACCTCCATTAGATGTATGAGGTTGAGTTTTACTCGGTGCCTCATATGTACCCGCAGTGTCCCAATTTTGAGCATTTTCAGCTAACAAGTTTAAGTACTCCATTGCTTCATCAGGGTCTTTATCTTCAAAAGTTCCATTGCACATCAATTCAACCATTTGCCTATCTTTAGGTGTTAACCCTTCATAGAAATGTGAAACCAATATCCATGTTTCAAAACCATGATGAGGGCAAGTACTAAGCAAGTCTCGATACCTATCCCAACATTTGTAAAATGTTTCTCCTGGTTTTTGAGTGAAAATGGTGATTTGTCTCTTGAAAGAGTTTGTTCTATGAGATGGGAAAAACTTCTTTAAAAACTGGTGTTGCATTTCATCCCAAGCACGAATGGATCCTGGTCTCAAATTTTGTAGCCATGTTTTAGCTTTATCTTTTAATGAAAAAGGAAAAAGCTTTAATCTGATGGTGTTCATGCTACAATTTAAATTATTATATGTGTTGCAGACCTCCTCGAATTCTCTTAAATGCAAGTATGGATTTTCCAATTCCAAACCATGAAAAGAAGGTAAAAGTTGAATAATACCTGGTTTAAAATTAAAATGAGATGCATCAGGAGGAAAAACTATGCATGATGGTGCACTTGTTCTTGTGGGATTCATGTGGTCTCTAAGTGTTCTAGCACGGTTATTCTCATTATTTTCATTATGAAGTGATTGATTATCTTCTTCAGCCATATTTTCTGAAAATGATGAGGATACCCTACAAAGTTTACCACTTGATGAACGTGACCACACTCTCATGCACGTGTAGGAATAAAATAAAATAAAAAGAAGAGAGCAAAAGAAGGAGGAAGAAAACAAAATAAAAAGAAACAAAAGAAAAGAAACAAAGTTATATACAAGAAAAGTGAAAAGAGAAAATAAATACTATAATTTATACAAGAACTTACCTCCCCGGCAATGGCGCCAAAAACTTGACACGACTGAAAGATTGATGTCTTCTCCCAAGTGCAGGAGTGTCGAAGTAATAAATAACCCGGCAAGACCGGGGTCGAACCACAGGGAGGTTAATTGTACAAATTATAAACAACAATTATAAAAGAATAATAACAACAACAACAACAACAACAACAACAACAATAATAATAATAATAATAATAATAGTACTAATAATAATAGTAATAATAATAATAATAATAATAATAATAATAATAAAGAATGAGAAGAAGAAGAAGATGATGATGATGAGAACTTAGAGATGAAATATTAATGTAAGGATTAAACAATAATAATAACAAATGTCAAGGTTAGAGGTTCCACTAATGGTATATCAAACAAGTATAGTATAAACTCTTATTATTGAATTGGAAACCACACACAAAGGAGGTTCCAATCAGATTATATATTGTTAACATGATTACATTAGTCATCTTATTCAATTAATGCTAATACTTGTAAATCTCGTCAAGCATTCATGATTATAACTTATGTTAACAACAAATCAAGTTCCTTTCATAGCTCAGGTGTCGGTTATACCATACATTATGGGCTATGAAAGTGCCAAGCATTTGTTGTACCAAGTGTTATACAACATAAATCAAGATTAGTCATTTAACAAGCAAAGTATTAAAGAGTGAACAAGATAACAAATATAAAACATGTTAGTATCAAACATTAAAGTCCATATTCAGTTTACATTATACTTATTCTTACACCATTAGTGTAACCTTTTCACCTTGACATAACTAACTTAGCTAGACATAATGAAAGAAAGCAAAATAAATAAACAAAATAAGAACATAAAAGTTAACTAAGTAAAGGAAAGGAAATGAAAGGCATAAACTTAATATTAATGAAAACAAAGCATAAAAAATACAAAGAGAGAAAGGAAGAGCATGATCTTGATCTGGAAACCAAGATGCCTAAATGCATGGCAAATGCCTCCTTTTATAGGCCAAAATTGGGAACTATTGATTTGATGACTAATTGATAAGTGGGTGGCCAACTTTTGACTTGGTGACAATCCTTATCTTCTCTTGTCTGCCCAAAACGTCATTGATAACGTCAAAATTAGAGCCAGGTGAAAACATAGAAGTTGTAGGCAATTGTCTCAGCTTTCTTGTGTAAATAATTCAGCTCATTTGGACTTCTAGAACTCCAGATATGGCCAAAATACCGAACAGTGCTCGGGCTGGAAGACAGATTCGGGCTTCTTTGTTCTTGCTATAATTTGGACTTGATAATGGCCTTTTTAGATCTTGGGCTCCATATGAAAGTTGTAGGCCTATGTCTTACCTTTCCATCCATATAAATTAGACCTAAATCTGAGATCTGTAACTCCAGATATGACCCAATTACCGAACAGTGTTCTGGTTTGGATTGCACCGACATCTCTTCTCTAAGTTTGACCATCTCTTTATCCTTGCAATTTAAGTTCTTCAAGTCATCAATCAATCCTTTTATTTATGTGATAGGCCTGCATTAAAAATAGACATTTACCACAAATTATAGGTATCTTATATTATTAGATATATTATTATAAAACATATTTTAGTTAAGGAGTTATTGATACTTCAAGTGCAAAATGATGATATAAAACCATGATAAAAATGCACTTTTAAGTACTAATCAACTACAACTTTCATGTTTACAACTGGCTCCAATTTTGACATTATCAATGACGTTGTGGGCAGACAAGAGAAGATAAGGACTGTCACCAAGTCAAAAGTTGGCCACCCACTTATCAATTAGTCATCAAATCAATAGTTCCTAATTTTAGCCTCTAAAAGCAGGCATTTGCCATGCATTTAGGCATCTTGGTTTCCAGATCAAGATCATGCCCTTCCTTTCTCTCTTTGTATTCTTTGTAATATTTATACTTTCCTTTCATTAATATCAAGTTTATGTCTTTCATTTCCTTTCCTTTACTTAGTTAGCTTTTATGTTCTTATTTTGTTTATCTATTTTGCTTTCTTTCATTATGTCTAGCTAAGTTAATTATGTCAAGGTGAAAAGGGTACACTAATGGTGTGAAAATAAGTATAATGTAAACTTAATATGGACTTTAATGTTTGATACTAACATGTTTTATATTTGTTATCTTGTTCACTCTTTAATACTTTGCTTGTTAAATGACTAATCTTGATTTATGTTGTATAACACTTGGTACAACAAATGCTTGGCACTTTCATAGCCCATAATGTATGGTATAATCGACACGTGAGCTATGAAAAGAACTTGATTTGTTGTTAACATAAGTTATAATCATGAATGTTTGACGAGATTTACAAGTATTAGCATTAATTGAATAAGATGACTAATATAATCATGTTAACAATATATAATCTGATTGGAACCTCTTTTGTGTGTGGTTTTCAATTCAATAATAAGAGTTTATACTATACTTGTTTGATATACCATTAATGGAACCTCTAACCTTGACATTTGTTATTATTATTGTTTAATCCTTACATTAATTTTCCATCTCCAAGTTCTCATCATCATCTTCTTCTTCTCTTTCTTTATTATTATTATTATTATTATTATTATTATTATTATTATTATTATTATTACTACTACTATTACTACTACTACTACTACTACTACTACTACTACTACTATTATTATTATAGGTGTTGTTGTTATTGTTATTGATGTTGTTATTATTGCTATTATTATTGCTTATAATTGTTGTCTATAATTTGTACAATTAACCTCCCTGTGGTTCGACCCCGGTCTTGACGGGTTATTTATTACTTCAACACTCCTGCACTTGGGAGAAGACATCAACCTTTTAGTCGTGTCACTTGTTACATGGGTTGAGGAGGAAAGCTTAAGGGAATCAAACATTGCACTATCTACATATCAGTATCTGCGACCCGAGTTGCTAAGCTCGTAGGGGTGTCTTAACACCTAATGCCCTAAGACTAACTGGTTTGGGAGTCATTGGCCCAAAGCTCGTTACATAGGTTAAAGATGCATAATGTTTTTAAATTATATATATATATATATTTAAAAAAAAAAAGAAGAAGAAAATAATAATCTCAGCCCAAGGAAGTTAACCTTAAACATTAGAACAAAAAAAAAATTGTTTTCTTCCAAAAAAAGCCCCATAATTATGTGTTGATACATTGAGCACAAAAGAAAGGTTTATTAATATCTTGTTAAGAGGTATTGAGCAGATATATAAATTTAGTGAGAGTTTGTTTAACTGGATAAATTAATGGAAGTTAAATGATGAATACCTTGCTTTGTGGAATTTGCAAATTGTTTTTCTATTTAACGCTTTAATTACTAGGGACTAGTAATAAGCTGGTTGGGGGGTGTGATTAGTACTTAAAAGTGCATTTTTATCATAGTTTTATATCATCATTTTGCACTTGAAGTATCAATAACTCCTTAACTAAAGCATGTTTTATAATAATATATCAAATAATATAAGATACCTTTAATTTGTGGTAAATGTTCATTTTAAATGCAGGTCTATCACATAAATGAAAGGATTGATTGATGACTTTAAGAATTTAAATTGCAAGGATACAGAGATGGCCAAACTTAGAAAAGAGATGTCGGTGCAATCCAAACCGGAACACTGTTCGGTAATTGGGTCATATCTGGAGCTATATATCTCAGATTTAGGTCTAATTTATATGGATGGAAAGGTAAGACATAGGCCTACAACTTGCATACGGAGCCCAAGATCTAAAAAGGCCATTTTCAAGTCCAAATTATAGCAACAACAAAGAAGCCCGAATCTGTCTTCCAGCCCGAGCACTGTTCGGTATTTTGGCCATATCTGGAGTTCTAGAAGTCCAAATGAGCTGAAGTTTTTACACAAGAAAGATGAGACAATGGCCTACAACTTTAATGTTTGCAACTGGCTCCAATTTTGACGTTATCAATGATGTTTTGGGCAGACAAGAGAAGATAAGGATTGTCACCAAGTCAAGAGTTGGCCACCCACTTATCAATTAGTCATCAAATCAATAGTTCCCAATTTTGGCCTATAAAAGGAGGCATTTGCCATGCATTTAGGCATCTTGGTTTCCAGATCAAGATCATACTCTTCCTTTCTCTCTTTGTATTCTTTGTAATGTTTATGGTTTGCTTTCATTAATATCAAGTTTATGCCTTTTATTTCCTTTTCTTTATTAGTTAACTTTTATGTTCTTATTTTGTTTATCTATTTTGCTTTCTTTCATTATGTCTAGCTAAGTTAATTATGTCAAGGTGAAAATGTTACACTAATGGTGTGAGAATAAGTATAATGTAAACTTAATATGGACTTTAATGTTTGATACTAACATGTTTTATATTTGTTATCTTGTTCACTCTTTAATACTTTGCTTGTTAAATGACTAATCTTGATTTATGTTGTATAACACTTGATACAACAAATGCTTGGCACTTTCATAGCCCATAATGTATGGTATAACCGACACTTGAGCTATGAAAGGAACTTGATTTGTTGTTAACATAAGTTATAATCATGAATGCTTGACGAGATTTACAAGTATTAGCATTAATTGAATAAGATGACTAATGTAATCATGTTAACAATATATAATCTGATTGGAACCTCCTCTGTGTGTGGTTTCCAATTCAATAATAAGAGTTTATACTATACTTGTTTTATATACCATTAGTGGAACCTCTAACCTTGACATTTGTTATTATTATTGTTTAATCCTTACATTAATTTTCCATCTCCAAGTTATCATCATCTTCTTCTTCTTCTCTTTCTTTATTATTATTACTACAACTACTACTACTACTACTACTACTACTACTACTACTACTACTAGTATTATTATTATTATTATTATTATTATTATTATTATTATTATTATTATTATTATTATTATTATTATTATTATTATTATAGTTGTTGTTGTTATTGTTATTGTTATTGTTATTGTTATTGTTATTGTTATTATTGCTATTATTGTTGCTTATAATTGTTGTCTATAATTTGTACAATTAACATCCCTGTGGTTCGACCCCGGTCTTGCCGGGTTATTTATTACTTCGACACTCCTGTACTTGGGAGAAGACATCAACCTTTTAGTCGTATCATAAGACATAGGCCTACAACTTTCATATGGAGCCTAAGATCTAAAAAGGTCATTTTCAAGTCCAAATTGTAGCAACAACAAAGAAGCCCGAATCTGTTCTCTAACCCGAGCACTTTTTAATATTTTAGCCATATCTGGAGTTCTAGAAGTCCAAATAAGCTGAATTTGTTACATAAGAAAGCTGACGTTTTTTTTAGTGACTCCAATTTTAACGTTATCAATGACGTTTTGGGCAGACAAGAGAAGATAAGGATTGTCACCAAGTCAAGAGTTGGCCACCCACTCATCAATTAGTCATCAAATCAATAGTTCCCAATTTTAGCCTATAAAAGCAGGCATTTGCCATGCATTTAGGCATCTTAGTGTTCAGATCAAGATCAAGTTTATGCTTTGTGATGTTTATGCTTTGCTTTCTCTTTTTGTATTTTTTTGTAATGTTTATGCTTTGCTTTCATTAATATCAAGTTTATGCCTTTCTTTTCCTTTTCTTTACTTAGTTAACTCTTATCTTATTTATGTTCTTATTTTGTTTATTTATTTTTCTTTCTTTTATTATGTATAGCTAAGTTCATTATGTCAAGGTGAAAAGGTTACACTAATGGTGTAAGAATAAGTATAGTGTAAACTTAATATGGACTTTAATGTTTGATACTAACATGTTTTATATTTGTTATCTTGTTCACTCTTTAATACTTTGCTTGTTAAATGACTAATCTTGATTTATGTTCTATAACACTTGGTACAACAAATACTTGGCACTTTCATAACCCATATTGTATGGCATAACTGACACCTGAGCTATGAAAGGAACTTGATTTGTTGTTAACATAAGTTATAATCATGAATGTTTGACGAGATTTACAAGTATTAGCATTAATCGAATAAGATGACTAATGTAATCATGTTAACAATCTATAATCTGATTGGAACCTCCTTTGTGTGTGGTTTCCAATTGAATAATAAGAGTTTATACTATACTTGTTTGACATACCATTAGTGGATCCTCTAACCTTGACATTTGTTATTATCATTGTTTAATCGTTACATTAATATTCCATCTCAAAGTGATCTTCTTCTTCTTCTTCTTTATTATTATTATTACTACTATTATTAGTATTATTACCACTACTACTAGTATTATTGTTGTTGTTGTTGTTGTTATTGTTGTTGTTGTATTATTGTTATTTATAATTTGTACAATTAACCTCCTTGTGGTTCGACCCTGGTCTTGCTGGGTTATTTATTACTTCGACACTCCTGCACTTGGGAGAAGACATCAATCTTTTTGTCGTGTCACATGTTAAGTTTATACTATACTTATTCTTACACCATTAGTGTAACCTTTTTACCTTGATATAATAAACTTAGCAAAACATAATGAAAGAAAAAAAAACAAAATAAGAACATAAATAAGATAAAAGCTAACTAAGTAAAGGAAAGAAATTGAAAGGCATAAACTATATACTAATGAAAATAAAACTTAAGCATGATGATTAGTACTTAAAAGTGCATTTTTATCATGGTTTTATATCATCATTTTACACTTGAAGTATCAATAACTCCTTACCTTAAACATGTTTTATAATAATATATCTAATAATATAAGATACCTTTAATTTATGGTAAATGTTCATTTTAAATGTAGGCCTATGACATAAATGAAAGGATTGATGAATTTAAGAACTGAAATTGAAAGGATAAAGAGATGGCCAAACTGAGAAAAAAGATGTCGGTGCATTCCAAACCGGAACACTATTCAGTAATTAGGTCATATCTGGAGTTATAGATCTTAGATTTAGGTCTACTTTATATGGATGGAAAGGTAAGACATAAGCCTACAACTTTTATATAGAGCCCAAGATCTAAAAAGGTCATTTTCAAGTCCAAATTATAGCAACAACAAAGACGTTTGAATCTGTCCTAAAGCCTGAGCACTATTCAGTGTTTGGTCCATATCTGAAGTTTTAGAAGTTAAAATGAGCTGAAGTTTTTGTACAAGAAATCTAAGACAATTGTCTACAACTTTTATGTTTTCGAGTGACTCCAATTTTAACGTTATCAATGACGTTTTGGGCAGACAAGAGAAGATAAGGATTGTCACCAAGTCAAGAGTTGGCCACCCACTCATCAATTAGTCATCAAATCAATAATTTCCAATTTTGGCCTATAAAATGAGGCATTTTCCATACATTTAGGCATCTTGGTTTCCAGATCAAGATCATGCTCTTGCTTTCTCTCTTTGTATTTTTTGTAATGTTTAGGCTTTGCTTTTATTAATATTAAGTTTATGCCTTTCATTTCCTTTCATTTACTTAGTTAACTCTTATCTTATTTATGTTTTTATTTTGTTTATCTATTTTTATTTCTTTCATTATGCCTAGCTAAGTTTATTATGTCAAGGTGAAAAAGTTACACTAATGGTGTAAGAATAAGTATAGTGTAAACTTAATATGGATTTTAATGTTTGATACTAACATATTTTGTATTTGTTATCTTGTTCACTCTTTAATACTTTGCTTGTTAAATGATTAATCTTGATTTATGTTGTATAACACTTGGTACAACAAATGCTTGGCACTTTCATAGCCCATACTGTATGGTATAACCGACACTTGAGCTATGAAAAGAACTTTATTTGTTGTTAACATAAGTTATAATCATGAATGTTTGACAGAATTTACAAGTATTAGCTTTAATTGAATAAGATGACTAATGTAATCATGTTAACAATCTATAATCGGATTGGAACCTCCTTTGTATGTGGTTTCCAATTGAATAGTAAGAGTTTATACTATATTTTTTTGACATACCATTAGTGAAATCTTTAACCTTGACATTTGTTATTATCATTGTTTAATCCTTACATTAATATTTTATCTCTATGTTCTCATCATCATCTTCTTCTTCTTCTCTTTCTTTATTATTATTATTAGTATTACTACTACTACTACTACTATTACTACTATTGTTATTATAGTTGTTGTTGTTGTTGTTGTTATTGTTGTTTATGATTGTTGTTTATAATTTGTATAATTAACCTCTTTGTGGTTCAACCCTAGTCTTGTCGGGTTATTTATTACTTCAACACTCCTGCACTTGGGAGAAGATAACAATCTTTTAGTCATGTCACATGACAAAAATACAAAGAGAGAAAGCAAAAGCATAATCTTGATCTAGAAACCAAGATGCCTAAATGCATGGCAAATACCTCCTTTTATAAGCTAAAATTAGAACTATTGATTTAATGACTAATTGATGAATGGGTGACCAACTTTTGACTTGATGACAATCCTTATCTTTTCTTGTCTGCCCAAAATATCATTGATAACGTTAGAATTAGAACCACTTGAATACATGAAAGTTGTAGAAAATTATCTCAGCTTTCCAAAAAATAAAATAAAGATCATTTGGACTTCTAAAACTCGACATATGGGTCAAACACTGAATAATGTTCATGCTGCAGGAGAGATTTGAACTTCTTCGTTGTTGTTATAATTTGAACTTGAAAATAGACTTTTTAAATCTTGAGCTCTTATGAAAGTTGTAGGCCTATGTCCTATCTTTCCATCCATATAAAATAAACCTAAATCCGAGATCTACAACTCTAGATATAACCTAGTTACCGAACATTATTCCCGTTTGGACTGCACTAACATCTCTTTTCTAAGTTTGACCATCTCTTTGTCTTTTCAATTTTGAGTTCTTAAACTCATCAATCAATCCTTTTATTTATGTGATAGGCCTGCATTTGAAATAAACATTTACCACAAATTAAAGGTATCTTATATTATTAGATATATTATTATAAAACATGTTTTAGTTAAAAAATTATTGATATTTCAAGTGCAAAATGATGATATAAAACCTTGATAAAAATGCACTTTTAAGTACTAATCAGTGTTTATGGTCCAGTTTTAACCTAAAAATTCAATTGAACTGAAAAATAATATTCCTTATTAATATAACTCAGACTGAACAGGGAATCGGTGTAAACCAAACTAGTTTTATTTGGTTCGGGTTAATTTTTTAGCATAAAAAACCATAAAAACTAGAAACCAATGAAGATTTGTGGAGGCTTTTATGAGTGCTGGAATGAGATTCCTTGAGTATAGAAATAATGAAGTCAGATATAGGCAAGACATGGTATTTGGATAAGCTAATCTTCATCTTAATACTGAATCAAAGAAAAGTTTGATGTAAAATATCAATCATTAGGCTATTAATCACAACAACCACTTAGAAATTCAAAAAAAGCAACCAGCAGACATAAAGGAACCTTCAAGGTATAAAAACAATAAAAAAAACAACCAGCAGCTTGGATTATAGATTTTCGCTCTTTGGACTTAATTGTTTGGCACAAACTATTATTCACTCGCTTCCTAAATTCTACTTTTTGTTTTATTCTTATCATACAACCTAGACTTTGGTACGAGCTAGGGGTTAGGGGCTAGGAAGGGGAATGGAAAGGGAGTGGGGTGATTGAGAAGGGAAAATGGAGGGAAAGGTTGGAAAGGGAAAAAGGGAATGACAGAGGGTAGTAGCTGGAAAAGGAAAAAGTGATTGGGGGTTATAGATGATTCTTTTTATGTTTTTTTTTTTAAATTAATCAGATTTAATTAAACTGATTTGTTTTAGTTTGGTTTAAGCAATTTAAGTTTTCTTAAATTGGAACCTAACCGGACTGAGTGATTTTTTATTTTTTAATTGGTTTATTCAGTTTTTCTTTATCGATTTGATTTTTTTGGTTAAGTTTTTCTTAATTTTTTTAATCGGTTGATCAGTTTTTATAAATACCCCTAGTTTAAACTTTGTTGATTGATTGCTTTTTACTTATCTATTAGTATTTCTAATTACTTGGTTGATTGATTTTTTTATTTTTTAACTTTTTTAAATAATTAAAATTTTTTAAGTTAATTCAATTGATTTTAATTTTATTTTTTATTTTTGTCATGAATAATTATTGTTTTGAATGACTGAATATATTTTTTTATTTTAGGTGTAAAGATATAAAATTTTCCTACATTTTCATTAGAATTAGAATTGAATATAAAGAAGATTTGAATAGAGTTCATCGATTTTGAAAGAAAGAAAAATGGAAAAGGAGGACGGCTTGGCCGGCGAAGTTCCTTGAAGAAGTAATGTGAGCCGCTGTAAGCTATAAATTCCCTTATAAGCCGAAGGGGAAAAAAAAAATCTAAGCAAAGGGAGAAGTACAAACGAAAAATGCCTTAAAATAACCGAAATATTATTATATTAATTTTCTTTGCACGTTAATAAAGAGACTGAAACAAACAGAAGGTCCTTCGAAAGATCATCATCGTCAAGTCTTTACAGAACCAGACACAACAACAACAACAACAAACTGCTAAGGTAATCTATCCTTTTGTTTTTCTTACATGGGAATAATAAAATAGGTTAGGCTTATTTTTTTCAGATTGTGGTCTTTAATTTGATCTGATCATGTCTGAGTTCTTGTAATATGCTCGGCTCATCAAATTAAAGTAACAGAATTTTGAGGGCTTTTTTTTGAATTTCTCATTCATCTATATTTGTTTGGTTTCAGAGAAAATTGAGAAAGCTTGAATTTTGATCAAACTTTGAAAGATAGCTGAGTTGAATCTACTTTTTTTCCCCCAGAGAAGAGAACTGCCACCCAAACAAATCTGTCGTCCTCTCTCTCCTAATATTCTCTAATTAGATGATTCTCTCAAGCGGAAAATTATAAGGCAAAGAAAGAAGTCAAATTTTGAATCCTTTTCTGTTTCGTGTTACTTCAAAAGGTGAAAAACTCGCTTTTGTTTTCCCTTTTGCTCTCTGCTACTTGATGTATCGTGGATTTGTTCTGGTTTATGTCGGTTATTGGACTTTCAGGACAACAATTTGAAGACTTGATCTTAGGGTTTGGAAAAGGCTGTGAAGATGAGTGACAATTTGATGGAGAAGGTCAGTGCTTTTGGCGAACGCCTCAAGATTGGAGGTGCCGAGGTGGGTCGAAAGATGAGTGCAGGCATGAGCTCAATGAGCTTCAAGGTGAAGGAGCTATTACAAGGTCCTAACCAGGCCGATAAACTTGTCGAGGATGCCACTGCAGAGACGCTTGATGAGCCTGATTGGGCCATGAATCTTGATATCTGTGACATGATCAATCATGAAAAAGTTAGTAGTGTTGAATTGATTCGTGGCATAAAGAAGAGGATCATGATAAAAAATGCTAGGGTACAGTATTTAGCCTTAGTGTTGCTTGAAACATGTGCTAAGAATTGTGAGAAGGCCTTCTCAGAGGTGGCGGCTGAGAGGGTTCTTGATGAAATGGTAAAGTTGATTGATGATCCTCAGACTGTCGTCAATAATAGGAATAAAGCTCTATTGCTCATTGAAGCATGGGGAGAGTCAACCAGTGAACTGCGCTATTTACCTGTTTTTGAAGAAACATACAAGGTACTCCTTTTTGTTTCTTAGTGATTTCACTTTTTGAATCTTTGGTGAAGAAAAGGAATGTTCTATTCTCAATTGTCTTTTGGCTTGCTAGCAACAAAATATCATCCTGAGTTTAATGTTAATAGTTTTCTCAAGTCAAAACTCCGCCCCCCTCCCCCTCTACTAGTTCCTATTACTTGGATTGATATATTGGATGTTGGTTTTATTTGACCGTCAGCCTTTTTATATCATAGAGAGCTGTCTGCTTGATGAAATATGATTCTTAGCCCTAGCAATCTTGGTTGAAAGGGAAGGAGTCGTAAAATCAAAATAAGTTTGATTAAGTTGGCTCTTTAAATATGCCAAATCCACCGATAGAAGTTAAATGAACTGTTCCATATTTAATTTGACAGAGCATTTGTTTGTTTTGAATATTTGTGGAAATAAATTGCCTTGTGGATCACAGATGAGAATTATGCAGGTACTTTGTTTTGCAGTGTTTCTATAGAAGATAAATTCACGTAGTCCTTTAGTTGGTGCAGATTTATGAATTCTTGAACCATTATTGTTTCTTGACTTGTTTGTTTTGTTCTAAAGAGTTTAAAATCAAGGGGTATCCGGTTCCCTGGTCGTGACAATGAGAGTTTAGTGCCTATCTTCACCCCACCTCGATCTGTGTCGGCACCAGAAATGGATACTAGTCTTGCACAGCACATTGAGTATGATATTCCTCTGCAAAGCTTTACAGCTGAACAGACAAAGGAAGCATTTGATGTGGCAAGAAACAGTGTAGAGCTTCTTGCTACAGTGTTGTCCTCTTCACCTCAACAAGATGCATTACAGGTACTTTCTGAAAAAACTATTTTCTGAAAAGTAACACAACCTAAATGTTATCTAACCATACTTAGGCCTGCTAAATTGTGAAAAAATAAGGCTATTTTTGAGTGGGCTTTTTTAAATGGATTATTAAAAACAAGATTATCATGTTCAGATGTAACATGTTAGTCAAAGAACAAATAGAACATTTCTTAATTTTATATTGACGATGGAGAAAATTATTTATAAGTTGGCCCATTTTTCTTAGAATCTAGGGTTTCCAATTTGAATTCAGGAACAAGCAAACCCTCCACCCCAAAAAAGAAAAAAGTTAAAGAAAGAAAAACCTTATAGAAACATTCGGCCTTATCTATGTAAATGCCAAAGCAATTATGTTGGTCTTTGCTGGTATTTTTGGTTGCTTGTAGACACAACTTTTTGTGGACTTATTTCCATGGTGAATGCATAACTTTGCATATTATTTATTTATTTATTATTTTAAGGTCAGCATCAAATTTTCCTTTTAGATTTTGATGATATAATAACCATTTAATACATAATAACCATTTAATAAAATTTTGATTTAGAAAGGAAAAAAAAAGAAGTAAAACTTAAAATCTTATCTATAAATTCATTTTGTTGTTCTTTTATTTTCCCTTCCTAAGCCAATCAATTGGTGGTGCTCATTGCAATGTCATCCCTAATGACTCAAGTCCTCCAAAAGAAGCCAAATGTCACCAATTAAAATGAATAATTACTTTATTCATTTATAAGATACTAAAGACTGATAAAATGTAGACGTGTTATCATTGCAATTCTATTAGTGATTTTAACAATTCCAACTTTTTAAATACTGATTTTGCTTCAATTCCTGGCTGACTCAGTTTTATGAGCATGGCGTCAAGGTTCTAGCGACAAGTTTTATCATTTCTAGAACCTTGTTAAACTGTATATGTCAAAATGCAAGTTTAACAACCATGGAGATATGGTTGAGTATTTTTGCATTATCTCTTAATTTTTGTATGTTTTTAATATAAACATATATTTACTTTTCAAAATTTAAAAAATTCTTAATTGTTTGCAATTGAAATGTGATTTTCAATTCTTTTTCGGAAATGGGAATTGTAGAAGGCATTGAGGATTGAGTAGGGGAAATAAACACATGTAGAGAGAGAGAGAGGAGCTCTGTTATGTGTGTGTCTATTGTAGAAATAGATAGCTCTGTTTAGAGGCCCCAACTTGTTGTTTTTCTGTCTTAGCCTCCTATTTGTACTCTTTTTTTTTAACACCCTCTTTATCTTTATTTCTTAATTTTAATGCCACTTGCCCAGTCAACTTACTTGTTCAGTTGCCAAGATATTTGAACATTATATTTTTTCAAAGTCTACTTGGATAAAATTTAAAAAAAATGAATTTGGCCTGTAAATTCTAACAATGTTTTTGTAGATGATACTTTGAGTAATCATTATCTAATACTAGGAATCCCATATCTGAACTTACAAACAACTTGAGGAACAACTTATTTACATGTGTATTTGTGTTAGCACACAACATCCTCCAATCATTGATCTAAGAGTGTTTGGTTGCTTCTCATACATCTTGAAAATGGATGAGACAAAAATGTTCAGCGAAATTGTGCTTACAACCAAACATTCTCAATCTATCCCAGCAACTGTCAACCTGCTTAAAAGAATGCTATTATGTGTTTCTCATACCATAGCTTCAATATAACCCAGTGTGTCAACTCCATCATGTTATACCATACAACCATCTACATCTATATACATGGGTCAAGATGTATATCATTATAAAAAGGCATGTCGGAGCAAGTATTAACACACATAGATCTGACAAGGACTGATTCAATAGAAGAATCAGTGTTGTTTGTGCCAATTTCAGCATTGGCAGCAAAGTAACAGTACCACTGGAAGGAAGGACAGAATAACAACATGGAATCCTGAGCTTCTATGTTCTGCACTTGCAACATGTGTATATATATATTTTTGATGTTCAAGTGGATTTGATTTGCATTAAAACAGGAATCTTAAATTGGTATAAGTTTAGGGATTCTTAGCAGTTGGGGGCTGAGATGACAACATGCATATGTGAGTTTTTAGTATTTGATGTTGACATCATTCTTAAAGCTCATGAGAAAAAGTGGTAGTTTTGGGTTTTTTCGCTGTGTGATGTTAATGTCTTTGTCCAAGATCATCTCTGAAAATGTTTCCAATGCAACCATATTGTTATAATCAGCCCACTTCTCATATGGAAACTTTTTTCACTAACGGGTTAGCTAGGACAATGATTTTTCCCCTACCCGGGTTGGAAACAGCATGCGTGAGAAAAAATCATAGACTTAGGATGGAAATAAAAGATCTATCAAGCAATAAAAAATTGGTTAGAGAAAAGATTCATTTAAAAACACAATTAATGATGCTTGATACATGGTAACATGACACCTATGGATAGAAGGAAGTTTTGTCCAAACTGGCCAGGAGGAAATTATTGTCGAGTTAACTATATCTATTTTGGTGTCTTGAGCTGAATCAAAATTGCCTCATGAAGAATGAGAATGTCTGACAGACATTGCATTCATCAAGCTGGACTAGTGAGAGTTGGAAATGCTGTGTTTTCTTATTTTTTTTAGAGAGGCAACCAATAGGAACATACGTGTGTAGATTTATCTGCATAAGTTTTGCAGGTGAATTTACCTGTTTTTGGTTGGATAGAGAAAAAATAAGAGGAAAGATCATTAAAGGTCCCCCCCCCCCCATGTCTTTGAATTCAATGAAGAGAATTTAATTCATTTGTGTATTAGGTTACAATTATGTTTAAAGAGTGGCCTTGCTTAATAACTTTTGCTGTTATTAAACAAATTATTAACAGAACTTAGCAAAATGTCAGTTGATGTTGTACAACTAATCGAACAGAATCTACTTTTAATAGTGAAACCTTATGAAAACTTTTGAGGATAGGGACCCAGATGACCCATTAGAAACAGCAGGCAATTTTTGATGTAAGTTCATAGCTGTTATAAAATAGAAATGAAATGAATAAATGTTCCAAGACATTAGTTGAGCTGCTTTCAGTTTTTATTTACATTTACTTATTGCAGTTGAGATGGTAGAAAGCAAGGGAAAATTCAAAAGATTGCTGATTCTTAGCCCCCTCATGGTCTGACTGTTTGCTGTCAAATTAATCATTTTAGATAAACAAGTGGGAATACACTTTCCCAAGTTAATACTGCTTCTCACCCCCCACCTTCCCCTGTTTCAAGAGCATACATGCATGAATTGATTTAAATATTAGTTTGTTTGAAGTTTGGGGTATAATGTTGTACTGGTTTATGATGCAAAAATAGAAAACTCATTGTCACCAATCAGATGAGGAGTCTTACTTGTTGACGAATAATTGTTTGATTAGTGGTGAATTTTGAACAAAATTCTAGGAGGGGCAAGAACGTGGCTAAATGCAGAGGTTGTATCAACACTCAATTCTTTTCATGTCAGTTTTGGATCCATTAATTTAATTTGGTCAAAACTAAAAAATAAGATCAATAAGTTAAATATTGAAAATTTTCTATTTAATTTTGATGATCAAATATAGCGAGTACCTTTGAAAAATGTGAACATAAATGTTTGTTACTGTTCAAAAAAGGTAAGCATACTAGAGGAGGCTGTTCCTGTCTCCTGTCTCCACAAGGATGTGCCATTGGGTGTGATTTCTCTCGAAGTGCATAGCTATTATATTTTATAAGGATTGGGTCAACATGATTTGCAGTAATTTGAAGCGGGAAATATGCCAGTTTCCACCAGGATGGCTGGATTGCCCATCAGATGAAATAAAAGAACAGACATTATTCAGTGGAGAATTTTTGCTTTCCATTTGTCTTCCACAATATCTGGCCATTTTTCCTTAATCCTGTATTCCTTTAACCTGTTGTACTGCACATGTCCTAACAGATAAAGAGTGGAGCATACATTGCAATATCTCAAGATCAATTGTTATGTTGTCGACCTAATCCTATCATGAACCTCCCTGAAGTTTTTTGATTTACCATCTTCCACCTAGCATCTTGTCCTTCAAATTTTTTATTTTCCTTCCAATACGCGTTGCATCTGCATAAGGTGGTTGAAGAAAAGTGCCGCATGATATCTTAATTAGGACCGAATTTCTCTCTGTAATTCTGGTACTTTCAAATAGTTGTCTATGATCAAGAGAACTTACTAAATTTACTTGTTTTATTTTGGTTTATTGAACAATCTCTTTCTTTTCCAGCAACTTGTATATTCTCCCTTAATTCTAAAACGTATTGCTATTTAATTGAATTTGTGTATTCATACTAGGTGGTGAACAGATGCACTAAAATACCTTCTCATAAAAACAAAAGGCTTTGAATTAGCAATAACTGTCAGTAAGAATTCTGCTCAGTGAACCAAAGTTTATGGAAGAGCCAGGGGGCTGCAAAATTTGTTAATGGTGCTTCATACTATGTTAAACTAGAAGTTGTTGATGCCATGTTAAACCTAGAGAATGGCTAATGATTCACATCTTTCTGTATGCAAATCCTCCAAGATTGTTGTCCAACACTTGGCATGCTATAGCTTTTTCATTTATCTCGATGTGCATGCTGATTTCCTTAATTCCTCTGTTTCAAGAAGTGACTTCATTTATTGTTGTTTTCCTGTTCTAAGTATCCATGATGGAATTTTGTTTATGTTAGCAGAGATGATGATGCTTGTTTTGGTTTGGGGCAGGGGTTGGTTCACATGGGAAATCTATTTCAGAAGTTGAGCAACAAGTAATTCTTGTTTGAGATCTCAGTTACAGAATGCTTTGTTTCAATTGGCAGGATGATTTGACGACTACACTAGTCCATCAGTGTCGGCAGTCACAATTGACTGTGCAAAGAATCATTGAGACGGCTGGAGATAACGAGGCCCTGCTTTTTGAAGCTTTGAATGTGAATGATGAGATCCAGAAAGTTCTCTCCAAGTATGAAGAGTTAAAGACCCCATCAGTGGTTCCAGTTATACGTGAACCTGCTATGATTCCTGTTGCTGTCGAGCCTGATTCACCCGTTCATGCAAAAGAAGATGTGTTGGTCAGGAAACCTGCACGTTCACGAGGTGGGACTCATGGAGGGAGCAATGATGACATGATGGATGATCTTGATGAAATGATCTTTGGTAAGAAGGGTGGGGGTACATCCCAAGTTGTGCATGACCCAAAGAAACAGCAATCTTCTAAAGACGACCTCATAACCTTCTAAGCAACTCTATACCAGGCTATTTAGGTGCTGATCACAAATTGAGTTTTAATTGAATTTTAAATGGTTATTGCATTCATAAAAAGTGGGTTGTGGCTTCTCTTTTGCATGGCACTTCCATTGTTTTATGTGTGTTTTCTGTTTTCTGTCAAGTAGTTCATGCTCGGATTTCGCTGAACAATTTGCTTTTGGGAGTTTGTCCAGTGAGATTGTATGTATTTGACACGCATTATGCTCTTCCAGTAATTTTGTTGCTGCTTCTATGTGCTATCATAACCCATTTTTTATCTCATCAATTTCTTAAAACTTCAAAAAAATTAATTTTTAATTTCTTGAAAGATTCGCAATTTCATGAATTATGGAAAGTAGAAACAAAGGTCAAGAATGTCTTGGCCCCGTGCGATCATCATATTTTTTTAGCAAGTAGATCATCTAGCACCGTCTTATTCATATCATCAAATTTTAATCATTGAAATATTCCTTTCGGTGTTTTGTTTTGTTGGTGCTCGTTATCTAGTATCTACTGTCACTATTTGCTCATTTGGAGGTTCATACATTTCATTTTTATTTCTCGAGTTACATTGGTTGATAAATAATAGTTTGGTAGAGAAAAATCTTATGAAAGAAAGAGAACAATACCGTTTAAAATAACATTGTTTTATGTTATTTTATTTTTATAAAAAAGTTGAATTTGACAATAATTCAAAAATAGATGATGATGATTGTTTTTTTTTTCAATATTTTTAAAATAAAGAATTTATATAATAAGTTTTGTAAAGATAAATAAAACTAAACTTTTAAAAGCTATCTTTTCAAAACTTAGTTGATCTTAAATGAATGAGGATTTAGGTATAATGTGTTTATGTTCTTAAAAGATTATCTGCTTTAACTCTCTCTTCTAGCTGCTAAAATTCTCTAGTAAATTAGAGGTATAATTCCTGGTTAACAATGTATAAATGAGAAGGGGATCTTAAAGAGCACATCATGATATCCTTAGTGCTCTATTCCATTATAATAGATAAGTTTTTATGATGTAGAATCAACTCTACAATGATAACCAACGAATGAGCACTCAAAGCTCCAAACTAGTGGCAATTGGAATTTTTAGAAGAAAACTATTCTTTTTTATCTTTGTTTGACCTCTTATATTTTCCCTCTAAATGACTCTTTTTTTGTTCTTTTTATCATATCTTATACATATGAGGTTTAGAACTCAAACATAGTTATATCACTTAGAGAAGAAGTTTTCATTTTTGTTAGGAATGATAAAGATACTAGTTTCTAGCATAATGTATGGTAAGAGGATTTCTATCTTACAGTCCAATTCCCTAGAATCTTTATTATTTACAAGGACCATATTTTTTATGTTTCTAAATCTTTATCTATGATGACTTTTGATGGATATTGAATTTTTAAATGGAGAAGAGTTCTAAGAGAAAGAAAGATCAGGTCATTTAATGATTTATTCATTAAATTGTTTTTTGTGGTACTAGATTATAAGATTGATGATAAAATAATTTTGAAACCTAATTCTAACCGTGATTATTTAGTCAAATTCATGTGTGGTATGTTATCATCTTTGGGATAGATTAACCTCTACAATTCTTTTAATGGTATATGGAAATGATTAATTCCTCCCAAGGTTAAAATCTTTTGCTAGATAGTCATTCTTAGAAAAATCAATACTATTCATGAGAGGTATTCTTGAAGCAAAAGATGTTAATTGTCTTTCATGTTTAGTTTCTAAGGAATCTATTAATCATCTTCTTATACATTATCATAATCATTAGAGTATTTATGCCAAGTTTATTTATTGGTGTCTTGGTGTTGTCCTAAGAATATGTCAAATATTTTTTATCAATAGAAATATCTTATCTTTAGACAATTCTGAATTAAAGTATGGTTACGTTGTTCTTTGCAAATCATGTTTTTTTTGGCTTGCTAGAAATGAATTCCTCTTAATAATAGGTAGCCTTATTATGATATCTTTTTTTATTTAATATTAACTAGACTGTGTATGTTGATCAAAGCTTCTTTTTTTTTCTAACTTTTCTTATTGTGCTATTGCCTTGTTAATTTCAATTAATGGTTTGGTCTAATGGTCAAATATCAATTGTTTTAGACCTTCCATTTCATGACACTTGAACCATACATTGTAAAATAGAATGTTGATGACTTGTTCATTGGCAAACTTGGTTTTACTGGTACGGACTATGAAGATTTCATGAACTTTTTATTTTTATATCTCATTTATCCTTATTGTTGTGCTCTTTATTTTTTTATAATGTTTTGTATGAGGTTAATCATATGGCAAATAACTTTGTAAAATAAGGTATGAATAGAATATCTGATTTTATAGCTTGAATTTGACTGCCACTTGCCATGTCTCTAATAGTATATATAAAGTTTTAGTACTTAATATTATCTCATTCTATGTTTCAATTTTGAGTCTTGGTCTCGAGTGCCCTTATGGATTTATGGTATCACAACTCTAATGACTTTTCATATATGTATCATTATGTTTGGAAATTTATCTTTTATTTTATTTCAAATTTAATAGATTTATGCTTATATATATATATATATATATATATATATATATATATATATATATATATATATATATATATAGTAAGCCTTTTATTATTGTTATTATTATTAACATGAATTATAAGATGTATGGATGGAGTAGAAATAGAAAGCAATGCGGGTTGGGTTTTAATAATGATAAAAAAGAAAATTCATATAGGAATTTAAAGAGTTGTGATGAATATTTCAATTAGTTTCTTCAATTTAGCCATAGCAACAACTTTTTTAAAATTTTACATCTTGTTATCTTATTTGGAACTTGCATCTCATGTTTAAGGCTACTGATAAAACAACTTATAATATAATCCTTAAGTTGGGTAAAAAAAAAAAGCATCTTTTAAAGTAAGACTATGACTCCTTAATTTGCTTAAGATTAAGATTTATTAACTCAGTGATTGGATGATGAAATATTATAGCCCTAAACCTAATTCTTATAGCATCTATATACTCATCCTATTTCACAAGAGCATTATGTCAATGCATTTTGATATAAACTAATGCATTTTGATATAAACTTGATGTCATTCAAGAGCTTCATATTCTAAATTAATTGAAGTTAAATTTACTATATTTTTTTTTGTGTTCTATCTACTACAAAGAATTTTACACATCTAGACACCAATGTCTTAAAACCTTGAATTGAAATTTTTGGAAATTCTTATTGAGACATTTTTATTTTAGTATAGCATCCCATATTTTTTACTTATTCTTATATAAGTATTGTTCAAAAACTCATTTTTAATTTCTTCATCATGGAAACCATAACACCATTATTAAATCTATTAACTCTAACTTTTCTATCATTGTTCTTTTCTTTTGTTAGATTACTTCCAAGTCCACAAACCAATTATTTTATCTCATCACATTTCTTATACAGGTCCAAAATTACCTTTACAAAATTCTTGATTGATATTTTTAATCTTCTAATCTTCTTAAAATCACTAGATCTTGCTCAATTAATTGATACAAGATTAATAATTGATACAAGAATTGAAATGATTATGTAATAGATAAAAGTTACAAAGTAGTTAAGAAATAAGAGAAAAACAATTTAAAAATTTGAGAGAAAAAAAAAGAACATAAAGAAAGAAATAGCTAAAAGTTTATTGAAACCCAATCAATCTCCTGATGAGTACTTGATTTAACAATTTTTAATTTTTATGATTGAGTTAAGAATTGCAACCTCACTTTTAGTTCATTTGTTGCTCAAATAATGTTTTGATAATATAAATATATTAATTAGTAATAATTAGTTGGTGTGTTCATGCTATACTATGGGCAACGAATGAGCTTAAATTAAACACAAATGTGAATTAAATTAAACATAAATGTGAATGTCAATTAAATTTTGGTTTTATTTTTTCAAAGTTAAAAACTATTTATTTAAAAGGAAAAAACATGTAAGGGCATGATATAATAAATTATTATATACATAAAGGGATGAAATGCCATTAGATAGTGTTGATAGTAATGAAACATTTAAGGAAAATTGGTCTTTGAAGCTAGAAACTAAAAATAATAGCATATTAAAATTTAGTAGTGTTTGGAAAAGAAAGGGCAGAAAAATAACATTAACAATATCAATTCAGTTGAAACATAATGGAAAAAGCATAAACGGAGCCTATAAACCAAAAACCAAGTTAAAAAGGAAAAAGCTTGCAAGCATTTGTTTTCTTGTATGGAATTCTTGTTTAAGATTTTATATAATTTTGACAATAATTAATTGACCAACAACAACAAAAGCTGAAAAATTTATAATGAATGAGAAATGTTTTAAGGTTTTTTCCTTTAAGTTATGGGGTAAAATAACCATAGAATATATAACACTCTATTTTAATAAGAAAAAGAAAAAGAAATTTGTAAGTAAATAGGTCATTAATAGTTAAAGGTTAGACTGAAATAATAGTTAGATGATCTAATGTTAAAGATAGCAATAATGACAAACAAACCTTTTTAAAGGTTAGGTGGACTGTTTCTATTTCTTTGATTGAATAATAGGACTATCAAGGTTTGCTAGTAACATTATTTATCAAGGAGGTTTTTTGTGTTAGGGAACATGACATATTGGTTTTATAGAGAAGATTAAGGCATGAAAAAAAAATTAAAAAGGTTAGTTTGGTTGGCATCTTATTGAATTATACAATACATTAAAACTATTAATATTCAAATTAAATTTATAGATCATTGAAATGGAACATGAAAAGTTGAAAAGGATGCATTCAAAATTAAGGTTAAGTATTTTATGCATGGACAATGAAAATGTAACATGGAAAATTAAAAGATTGTTTTTTTTTTTTAGAAAAACTTAGTTCCCAAAAGGTTTTTTAGCCTGAAGGGAAATATAACTTCTTACTTTTTATAAGGAACGATCTTTCATTGAATAAGTTCAACATAAAAAGATAGTATCTTTTAAAAAACCTCACATAATAGTAACTTGTTGTTCTTAATATGCTAGAGTTGAAATAGTATTTTATGATCTAGATGTTAGGTTTAGAAGATGACGCGTTAATTTTTTGTTTATGATATAACAAGCTTTTCAAGAGTATGTTAATGATGATAAGGCTATGCAATCTCAACATTATCATAAAAAAAACATTGTTAGTCAATATATATTATTTATTAATAATTGATTTTAAGATATAAAAGCGAATTTAAAAACATTCTTAAATTGTTTTAATTTTTTTATAAGAGGATCAAAGATTGTCAAAACTCACTCTCTTTCCATTTTTTTTTTTTTGGTTTTAAAAGGAAGGAAAAGGTCTTATATTAAAAAAAATCACCATATAGTATAATGATCACTAGGTGTCCTAACTAATCTTCAAAGTTTTGAGATAAGTGGTTAGTTATACTAAAAAAAAAAACACTATCACCCAAAAGTATTTGACACGACTAAAAAATTGATGTCTTCTCCCAAGTGGAGGAGTGTTGAAGTAATAAATAACTCGGCAAGACCGGGGTCGAACCACAAAGAGGTTAAAGGTATAAATTATTGATGACAACAACAATAACAACAACACTAATAGTAGAAGTAGTAAAATATTAATGTAAGGATTAAACAATGATAATAACAAATGCCAAGGTTAGACGTTCCACTGATGGTATGTCAAACAAGTATACTATAAACTCTTATTATTCAATTAGAAACCACACACAAAGGAGGTTCCAATCAGATTATAGATTGTTAACATGATTATATTAGTCATCTTATTCAATTAATGCTAATACTTGAAAATCTCATAAAGCATTCATGATTATAACTTATGTTAATAATAGTAATAACAATAATAATAATAGTAATAACAATAATAATAATAATAATAATAATAATAATAATAATAATAATAATAATAATGATGATGATGATGATGCTGATGATGATAATGATGATGATGATGATGATGATAATAATAATAATAATAATAATAATAATAATAATAATAATAATAATAAAGAAACAGAAGAAGAAGAAGAAGAAGAAGAGAACTTTAAGATGGACTATTAACGTAAAGATTTAACAACGATAATAATAAATGTCAAGGTTAGAGATTCCACTAATGGTATGTCAAACAAGTATAATATAAACTCTTACTATTCAATTGGAAACCACATATAAAGGAGGTTCCAATCAGATTATAGATTGTTAACATGATTACATTAGTCATCTTATTCGATTAATGTTAATACATGTAAATCTCGTCAAGCATTCATGATTATAACTTATATTAACAACAAATCAAGTTTCTTTCATAGCTCAGGTGTTGGTTATACCATACAATATGAACTATGAAAGTGTCAAGCATTTGTTGTACCAAGTGTTATACAACATAAATCAAGATTAGTCATTTAACAAGCAAAGTATTAAAGAGTGAACAAGATAACAAATATAAAACATGTTAGTATCAAACATTAAAGTCCACATTAAGTTTACACTATACTTATTCTTACACCATTAGTGTAACCTTTCAACTTGACATAATAAACTTAGCTAGACATAATGAAAGAAAGAAAATAAATAAAGAAAATAAAAACATAAATAAGATAAGAGTTAACTAAGTAAAGGAAAGGAAATGAAAGGCATGAACTTGATATTAATGAAAACAAAGCATAAACATTACAAAAAATACAAAGAGAGAAATGAAGAACACGATCTTGATCTAGACACCAAGATGCCTAAATGCATGGCAAATGCCTCCTTTTATAGGCTAAAATTGGGAACTATTGATTTGATGACTAATTGATAAGTGGGTGGCCAACTCTTTACTTGGTGACAATCCTTATCTTCTCTTGTCTGCCCAAAACGTCATTGATAACATCAAAATTGGAGCCACTCGAAAACATCAAAGTTGTAGGCAATTGTCTCAGATATCTTCTATAAAACATTCAGCTCATTTGGACTTCTAGAACTCTAGATATGGCCAAAATATTAAACAGTTCTCGGGCTGGAGGACAGATTCTGGCTTTTTTGTTGCTACAATTTAGACTTGAAAATGGTCCTTTTAGATCTTGGACTCCATATGAATGTTATAGGCATATGTCTTACCTTTCCATCCATATAAAGTAGACCTAAATTTGAGATCTATAGGTCCAGATATGACCCAATTACCGAACAGTGTTCCGGTTTGGATTGCACCAACATCTCTTTTCTAATTTTGGTCATCTCTTTGCCTTTGTAATTTAAGTTTTGAAAGTCATCAATCAATCCTTTCATTTATATGATAGGCCTGCATTTAAAATGAACATTTACCATAAATTAAAGGTATCTTATATTATTAGATATATTATTATAAAACATGCTTTAGTTAAGGAGTTATTGATACTTCAAGTGCAAAATGATGATATAAAACCATGATAAAAATGCACTTTTAAGTACTAATCACAGCCCCCAACCAGCTTATTACTAGTCCCTAGTAATCAAAGTGTTAAAATAGAAAAACAATTTGCAATTTCCACAAAGCAAGGTATTCATCATTTAATTTCCATTAATCTATCCAAATAAACAAACTCTCCTGAAATTTATATAGCTGCTCAATACCTCTTAACAAGATATTAATAAAACTTTATTTTGTGCTCAATGTATCAACACATAATTATGTGGCTTTTCTTAGATGAAAACAAAATTTTTTTTCTAATGTTTAAGGTTAACTTTCTTGAGTTGAGATTATTATTTTTGTCTTCTTTTTTTAAATATATATACATATAATTTAAAAACATCATGCATCTTTAACCCATGTGACGAGCTTTCAGCTAATGACTCCTAGACTAGTTGGTCTTAGGGCATTAGGTGTTAAGACACCCCTACGAGCTTAGTAACTCGGGTCGCAGATACTGATATGTAGATAGTGCAATGTTTGATTCTCTTAAGCTTTTCTCCTCAACCCATGCAACAAGCGTTGGGCCAATAGGTCCCAAGTCAGTTGACTTTTAGGTTATTAGGTGTTAAAACACCCCTTTGGGTTTAATTGCTTATGTTAGTGACACGACGAAAAGATTGATGTCTTCTCCCAAGTGCAGGAGTGTCGAAGTAATAAATAACCCGGCAAGACCAGGGTCGAACCACGGGGAGGTTAATTGTACAAATTATAAACAACAATAATAATACTAACAATAATAGTAATAACGATAACAATAACAACAACAACAACAACAATAATAATAATAATAATAATAATACTAGTAGTAGTAGTAGTAGTAGTAATAATAATACTAATAATAATGGTAATAATAACAGTAACAATAACAATAACAATAACAACAATAATAAAGAAAAAGAAGGGGAAGAAGAAGATGATGAGAACTTCAAGATGGAATATTAATGTAAAGATTAAACAATGATAAGAACAAATGTCAAGGTTAGAGATTCCACTAACGGTATGCCAAACAAGTATAATATAAACTCTTATTATTCAATTGGAAACCACACATAAAGGAGGTTCCAATCAGATTATAAATTGTTAACATGATTACATTAGTCATCTTATTCGATTAATGCTAATACTTGTAAATCTCGTCAAGCATTCATGATTATAACTTATGTTAACAACAAATCAAGTTCCTTTCATAGCTCAGGTGTCGGTTATACCATACATTATGGGCTATGAAAGTGCCAAGCATTTGTTGTACCAAGTGTTAACAGTGTTCCGGTTTGGATTGCACCAACATCTCTTTTTTAAGTTTGACCATCTCTTTGCCTTTGCAATTTAAGTTCTTAAAGTCATCAATCAATCCTTTTATTTATGTGATAGGCCTGCATTTAAAATGAACATTTACCACAAATTAAAGGTATCTTATATTATTAGATATATTATTATAAAACATGTTTTAGTTAAGGAGTTATTGATACTTCAAGTGCAAAATGATGATATAAAACCATGATAAAAATACACTTTTAAGTACTAATCAGTTAGGGAGGCTACGAAACCAAACTTATCTATATTTTTATTATTATTATTATTTTCTCTTTTTTTAATTATATACAATCCCTTTCCCTTAGTTGTTACCTTTAACAAAAGAACATAAATAATATAATAATCCAATATGCAACCCACAATCATATGTTAAAGTTTGTGCTTATGTAAATTAAGGTTTAAGAATACATGTTAAATAGGTATATGAGCAGAATTAAGTGATAACAATGCGAGAGTTTGTAAACCTGAATATTTCAAGAAGTATTCTAATAGACCTTGTTAAGAATGGTTACTAAGATGCGTCTCAAGAGTCACATTAACGAAAGAGCTCCGTTACTCTACCATCCTAGTAACAACAATTATACACATGTTTTATGAAATGAAAAACAATTTTTTTTCATCAACTACTACCCTTTACCCCCAACCAAAATAAGACATTGTCCTCAATGTTGAAAGGTAGAAAGATAGAGTATATAAGATATCACCTGAAATAACGAACAATGACAAACCTGAAACACACTGAAACAAAAATAGAAACTAATAAAACCAAAAGACACAAAGATTCACAAATGAAGGCTCAAATCCAATTTAAGCTTTTTACGGCTTTCCTTAGTTGACCAATTTATACGACTCATGGAGGGATCAATTACAGGAATAAAGGATTGTGGTTAGTCAATTAATTGTTCAACAGTAGCAGCAGAGATTATGATTTGTCGTGCAGAAGATGTTAGAAATTCCTGTTCCACAGCATGATTAAGAAAAGATAACAACTTATCATAATAACCATTAACATTTAACAAACCTATAGGTTTATTGTGAATGTGCAGTTGAGCCCAAGAGGAAATATAAAAGATCTCTTCCAATGTGCCTAGACCACCTGGTAAAGTAATGAAGGCATCAACATGGTTAAACATTGCATTCATTCGAGCCGACATTGTGGAGACCTGAAGTTCCTCTCCAATTGTTTTTCCAATGATATCCCTTTGTGCTAAACCTTCGGGGACGACCCCCAAAACTTGACTACCTCCTAAAAATGCAATTATTGAAACACCTTCCATTAACCCAAGACTGCCTCCCCCATACACTAAATGAATCTTTCTCTCAGCTAACACTTGAACAAGATGATTTGCTGATTCTAAAAACTCCTTTTCTTTCCTAGGACTAGATCCACCGAAAACACAAATATTTCTTATATGATGACTTAAGGAACTTGCCATTTCTACACACTTCTATATTTGTTGAATGTATGGGTTGAGTAGAAATAAAAGGAAGGAAGAGAGGGTTTTATAGATGAGAAATTAGAAAGGCAATCATAACACCTATATGTAGGCTAGTTGGAGTCTCACACACACACACTCTCTCTCTCTCTCTCTCTATTTATTTATTTATTTTTGAAAAAACATATGTATGTATAAGTAGTTGTGATTGTGGCTCACATCTTCCCTTGGTTTTACGTCCAAGAATGGCTTAAACGCCCTCTATGGGTCGGGGATATGCTTCCCATCCAGATTTTTTAAAAACTGGCAAACATGGTATTTTTTAGTCAGATTCCCAAGACTATGTCAAGCATGTTCTTTATGAAAATGGGTTGATAAGTCATGAATTGCACGATGTTTATCTTAACTATAATGAGACTTTAGAGTCAATAGAAGATTATCTAAAGACTCTCTGTGTTTTGAAATAAATCCCACCTTTTAACAATTTTCACATGTTTTGCGGAATGCATGTGATTCCTTGAAGGCCAATAAAATCTGCTTTGTAAGATTTCTACAATCCACTTTTTTGACGAGAAATGATCTCCACGTGCCTTAGAGTGACAAAATTTAATGAAATTACTTACCTCATTGTCAGGAATGCATATTTGAAATATTTGATCAGGACAATAATTGAATAAGTAAAGGTCATGCCAATAAAAATTTTGCACGTTGCTAAAAAAATTTCTTTTGTCTTCGGTACTCTAGTGAGCTGGCAAAAAATCCTGAAGCAAAAAAATTGATATTTTTAGCAAACCAAGGCATTGAACTAAGAGAAAGTAGAGATTCATCAGGAAAGTAATCATCGATTGGTGTGATATCGGGTGTCGAATCTATTGTCACTTTTGATAAAAGATTCGCATCAACCTTTTCGGAGCCTTTTTCATCCTTGATTTCTTCCTGATTGGTCATGGCATGAGGAAATGGAAGTACTGGTGGTGAATCAGTCATTTCCTTGCAATTTTCAGATTCAACCCCTTCCTTACCCTCAAAGATTGACTCATCATCTTTCTCATAAGGTTCAAGAGAGGGTTTTTAAATAACCTTACCACTGCACAGAGTAGTGACTGATTTAACTTGATCCATGTGTTAGCTTCCGGAACTACTTGCATTTTCATTGTATTGCCCCTTGGGATTTTGTTGTGGTTGAGTTGAAAACTTACCTTTCTCTTGGAAATTGAGAGCAGATGTTAATTTTGCAAGAGTATTGATTAGAACTTAAAAGTGCATTTTTGTCATGGTTTTATATCATCATTTTGCACTTGAAGTATCAATAACTCCTTAACTAAAGCATGTTTTATAATAATATATACCTTTAATTTGTGGTAAATGTTCATTTTAAATACAGGGCCTATCACATAAATGAAAGGATTGATTGATGACTTTAAGAACTTAAATTGCAAGGGCAAAGAGATGGTCAAACTTAAAAAAGAGATGTCGGTGCAATCCAAACTGGAACACTGTTTGGTAATTGGGTCATATCTGGAGCTACAGATCTCAGATTTAGGTCCAATTTATATGGATGGAAAGGTAAGACATAGGCCTACAACTTTCATATGGAGCCCAAGATCTAAAAATGCCATTATCAAGTCCAAATTGTAGCAACAACAAAGAAGCCCGAATCTGTCTTCCAGCCCGAGCACTGTTCGGTATTTTGGCCATATCTGGAGTTCTAAAAGTCCAAATGAGCTGAATGTTTTACACAAGAAAGCTGAGACAATTGCCTACAACTTTCATGTTTGCAACTTGCTCCAATTTTGACGTTATCAATGACGTTTTGGGCAGACAAGAGAAGATAAGGATTGTCACCAAGTCAAAAGTTGGCCACCCACTTATCAACTAGTCATCAAATCAATAGTTCCCAATTTTGGCCTATAAAAGGAGGCATTTTCCATGCATTTAGGCATCTTGGTGTTCAGATCAAGATCATGCTCTTCCTTTCTCTCTTTGTATTTTTTGTAATGTTTATGCTTTGCTTTCATTAATATGAAGTTTATGCTTTTTATTTCCTTTCCTTTACTTAGTTAGCTTTTATGTTCTTATTTTGTTTATCTATTTTGCTTTCTTTCATTATGTCTAGCTAAGTTAGTTATGCCAAGGTGAAAAGGTTACACTAATGGTGTAAGAATAAGTATAATGTAAACTTAATATGGACTTTAATGTTTGATACTAACATGTTTTATATTTGTTATCTTGTTCACTCTTTAATACTTTGCTTGTTAAATGACTAATCTTGATTTATGTTGTATAACACTTGGTACAACAAATGCTTGGCACTTTCATAGCCCATAATGTATGGTATAACCGACACCTGAGTTATGAAAGGAACTTGATTTGTTGTTAACATAAGTTATAATCATGAATGCTTGACGAGATTTACAAGTATTAGCATTAATTGAATAAGATGACTAATGTAATCATGTTAACAATATATAATCTCATTGGAACCTCCTTTGTGTGTGGTTTCCAATTCAATAATAAGAGTTTATACTATACTTGTTTGATATACCATTAGTGGAACCTCTAACCTTGATATTTGTTATTATTATTGTTTAATCCTTACATTAATATTTCGTCTCTAAGTTCTCATCATCATCATCTTCTTCTTCTCTTTCTTTATTATTACTATTATTATTGTTGTTGTTGTTGTTGTTGTTGTTGTTGTTGTTGTTATTGTTATTGTTGTTTTATAATTGTTGTTTATAATTTGTACAATTAACCTCCCTGTGATTCGACCCCGGTCTTGCCGGGTTATTTATTACTTCGACACTCCTACACTTGGGAGAAGACATCAACCTTTAAGGCGTGTCAAGTATCTTTAAAATCTGTCATGTTTTGAGCAAGTTAAGTGTTGATTGTCTGTTGCTTTTCAATGAATGCATACAAAGTTTTCTCAAAATTTCTTGTATAAGGTGGAGCATAAGGAGGTGCATATCCATGATAATTTTGGAAATTGTGGTGTGCTTGAATCTGTAGTTGTGAAGATTGTGCATTATCACTCTTCCAACTACAATTTAGGTGATTTCACCAACCAGGGTTGTATGTTTATGAGTATGAGTTGTGGTTAGCCCTTTGAAAACTGTTGAAGTAATAAATAACCCGGTAAGACCGGGGTCGAACCACAGGGAGGTTAATTGTACAAATTATAAATAACAATAATACAACAACAATAACAACAACAATAATAACAATAATAGTAGTAGTAGTAGTAGTAGTAATAGTAGTAGTAATAATAATAATAATAAAGAAAGAGAAGAAGAAGAAAATGATGAGAACTTGGAGATGAAAAATTAATGTAAGGATTAAACAATAATAATAACAAATGTCAAGGTTAGAGGTTCCACTAATGGTATATCAAACAAGTATAGTATAAACTCTTATTATTGAATTGGAAACCACACACAAAAGAGGTTCCAATGAGATTATATATTGTTAACATTATTACATTAGTCATCTTATTCAATTAATGCTAATACTTGTAAATCTCGTCAAGCATTCATGATTATAACTTATGTTAACAACAAATCAAGTTCCTTTCATAGCTCAGGTGTCGGTTATACCATACATTATGGGCTATGAAAGTGCCAAGCATTTGTTGTACCAAGTGTTATACAACATAAATCAAGATTAGTCATTTAACAAGCAAAGTATTAAAGAGTGAACAAGATAACAAATATAAAACATGTTAGTATCAAACATTAAGGTCCATATTAAGTTTATAGTATACTTATTCTTATACCATTAGTGTAACCTTTTTGCCTTGACATAATAAACTTAGCTAGACATAATGAAAGAAAGAAAAATAGATAAAAAAAAATAAGAACATAAATAAGATGACTAATTGATAAGTGGGTGGCCAACTTTTGACTTGGTGACAATCCTTATCTTCTCTTGTCTACCCAAAACGTCATTGATAACATCAAAACTGGAGCCAGGTGCAAACATGAAAGTTGTAGGCAATTGTCTCAGCTTTCTTGTGTAAAAACTTCAGCTCATTTGGACTTCTAGAACTCCAGATATGGCCAAAATACCGAACAGTGCTCGGGCTGGAAGACAGATTCGGGCTTCTTTGTTGTTGCTACAATTTGGACTTGATAATGGCCTTTTTAGATCTTGGGCTCCATATGAAAGTTGTAGGCCTATGTCTTACCTTTCCATCTATATAAATTAGACCTAAATCTGAGATCTGTAGCTCTAGATATGACCCAATTACCGAACAGTGTTCCGGTTTGGATTGCACCGACATCTCTTCTCTAAGTTTGACCATCTCTTTATCCATGCAATTTAAGTTCTTCAAGTCATCAATCAATCCTTTCATTTATGTGATAGGCCTGCATTTAAAATGAACATTTACCATAAATTAAAGGTATCTTATATTATTAGATATATTATTATAAAACATGCTTTAGTTAAGGAGTTATTGATACTTCAATTGCAAAATAATGATATAAAACTATGACAAAAATACACTTTTAAGTACTAATCATTTATCAACACATAATGGGTTTTTTTATATGAATATCTCATTTGGATTAAATTTGGACAATGACCTTTATTAATTCATTTGCCTTAAGATGTGCAGCTATATTTAACAATCACATATGCAATTCAATTTTAGGGTATTACCTTAAATATCATGAGTGAATAACCAAAAAAAAAATATTTTTATATTTTAGCAAAAATGATTAAAAAAAGGAAATGTTTTAAAAGATTTTGAATGTCAACCCATAAAATCCTTTCAATGTGCCCATAAAATCCTTTTAATGTGGGCCAAATCCTTGATTGATTTTATGAACAACTTATAAAACCTAATACAAATGTATATATGAGTTTGAAGATTATCTTTTTATGTAAAAAAAAACATACCCATGCTTAAATAACACAAAGAAATGACCAAGAACATCAAACATAAGCAAGATGTAAACTTTGAAAGATTGGACCTCGATGTGCAAAAACCAAAAGGACTTGAAAATACATTGAATACATCTACAATGCATGTTCATCCATAAAACACATCATGTAGAAAACATGCAAACAAATTCATGTGGATATACACAACCATTCTCAAAGTTTATTCAAACCCAAAAATTTCATCACAACACATCCAAGTCAATAATAAACTAAAATTTCAGAGTGGATGATATGGACCAAAAAAGGTTGAAACAATGAGTGGCATTGGCGAAGTAGTTATGAAACAATGTTGTAAAAGTTGGCAATGACAACTTGAATTGTATAATATCTATCTAGTTATTGGAGAAGAGAGACAGTACATGGATGGGTTTATAGGTGACACCATTTCCTCCTTCTCTTAGTAGTAGTTATTGCCGATCATAAAAAGAGATCAATTGTTGTTATTGTTATTGTTATTATTGTTGTTTTATAATTGTTGTTTATAATTTGTACAATTAAACTCCCTGTGGTTCGACCCCGGTCTTGCCGGGTTATTTATTACTTCGACACTCCTGCACTTGGGAGAAGACTTCAACCTTTTAGTCGTGTCAAGTTTTTGGCGCCGTTGCCGGGGAGGTAAGTTCTTGTATAAATTATAATATTTATTTTATTTTCTCTTTTCACTTTTCTTGTATATAACTTTGTTTTTTTTCTCTTGTTTCTTCTTCTTTTATTTTCTTCTTCCTTTTATTTTATTCCTACACGCGCATGAGAGTGTGGTCACGTACATCAAGTGGTAGACTTTGTAGGATATCCTCATCATTTTCAGAAAATATGGCCGAAGAAGATAATCAATCACTTCAAAATGAGAATAATGAGAATAACCGTGCTAGAACACTTAGAGACCACATGAATCCCACAAGAACAAGTGCATCATCATGCATAGTTTTTCCTCCTGATGCATCTCATTTTAATTTTAAGCCAGGTATTATTCAACTTTTACCTTCTTTTCATGGCTTAGAATTGGAAAATCCATACTTGCATTTAAGGGAATTTGAGGAGGTCTGCAACACATATAATAATTTAAATTGTAGTATGAACACCATTAGATTAAAGCTTTTTCCTTTTTCATTAAAAGATAAAGCTAAAACATGGCTACAAAATTTAAGACCAGGATCCATTCGTGCTTGGGATGAAATGCAACAACAGTTTTTAAAGAAGTTTTTCCCATCTCATAGAACAAACTCTTTCAAGAGACAAATCACCACTTTCACTCAAAAACCAGGAGAAACATTTTACAAATGTTGGGATAGGTATCGAGATTTGCTTAGTGCTTGCCCCCATCATGGTTTTGAAACATGGAGATTGGTTTCACATTTCTATAAAGGGTTAACACCTAAAGATAGGCAAATGGTTGAATTGATGTGCAATAGAACTTTTGAAGATAAAGACCCTGATGAAGCAATGGAGTACTTAGACTTGTTAGCTGAAAATGCTCAAAATTGGGACACTGCGGGTACATATGAGGCACCGAGTAAAACTCAACCTCATACATCTAGTGGAGGTATGTACAACCTTAGGGAAGATCATGACCTTGAAGCCAAGTTTGCATCTTTAGCTAGAAAAGTCGAGGCACTAGAATTGAAAAAGAGTGGTCAATTAAAATCTATTGAAAACATTGTGTGTCAAATCTGTGAAACAAATGAACACTTAACCAACGATTGTCCAACCTTGCCTTCTTTTAAGGAATGTCTCCATGAACAAGCCCATGCTTTAAACAGTTTTTCAAAGTGCCAACTGACACGACTAAAAGGTTGATGTCTTTTCCCAAGTGCAGGAGTGTCGAAGTAATAAATAACCCGGCAAGACCGGGGTCGAACCACAAGGAGGTTAATTGTATAAATTATAATAACAATAATACAACAACAATAACAATAACAATAACAACAATAGTAATAGTAATAATAATATTATTAATAGTAGTAGTAGTAGTAGTAGTAGTAATAATAATAATAATAATAAAGAAAGAGAAGAAGAAGATGATGATGATGATGAGAACTTAGAGATGAAATATTAATGTAAGGATTAAACAATAATAATAACAAATATCAAGGTTAGAGGTTCCACTAATGGTATATCAAACAAGTATAGTATAAACTCTTATTATTGAATTGGAAACCACACACAAAGGAGGTTCCAATCAGATTATATATTGTTAACATGATTACATTAGTCATCTTATTCAATTAATGCTAATACTTGTAAATCTCGTCAAGCATTCATGATTATAACTTATGTTAACAACAAATCAAGTTCCTTTCATAGCTCAGGTGTCGGTTATACCATACATTATGGGCTATGAAAGTGCCAAGCATTTGTTGTACCAAGTGTTATACAACATAAATCAAGATTAGTCATTTAACAAGCAAAGTATTAAAGAGTGAACAAGATAACAAATATAAAACATGTTAGTATCAAACATTAAAGTCCATATTAAGTTTACACTATACTTATTCTTCCACCATTAGTGTAACCTTTTCACCTTGACATAATTAACTTAGCTAGACATAATGAAAGAAAGAAAAATAAATAAACAAAATAAGAACATAAAAGTTAACTAAGTAAAGGAAATGAAATGAAAGGCATAAACTTGATATTAATGAAAGGAAAGCATAAACATTACAAAAAATACAAAGAGAGAAAGGAAGAGCATGATCTTGATCTGAACACCAAGATGCCTAAATGCATGGCAAATGCCTCCTTTTATAGGCCAAAATTGGAAACTATTGATTTGATGACTAATTGATAAGTGGGTGGCCAACTTTTGACTTGGTGACAATCCTTATCTTCTCTTGTCTGCCCAAAACGTCATTGATAACGTCAAAACTGGAGCCAGGTGCAAACATGAAAGTTGTAGGCAATTGTCTCAGCTTTCTTGTGTAAAAACTTCAGCTCATTTGGACTTCTAGAACTCCAGATATGGCCAAAATACCGAACAGTGCTCGGGCTGGAAGACAGATTCGGGCTTCTTTGTTGTTGCTACAATTTGGACTTGATAATGGCCTTTTTAGATCTTGGGCTCCATATGAAAGTTGTAGGCCTATGTCTTACCTTTCCATCCATATAAATTGGACCTAAATCTGAGATCTGTAGCTCCAGATATGGCCCAATTACCGAACAGTGTTCCGGTTTAGATTGCACCGACATCTCTTCTCTAAGTTTGACCATCTCTTTATCCATGCAATTTAAGTTCTTCAAGTCATCAATCAATCCTTTCATTTATGTGATAGACCTGCATTAAAAATAGACATTTACCACAAATTATAGGTATCTTATATTATTAGATACATTATTATAAAACATATTTTAGTTAAGGAGTTATTGATACTTCAAGTGCAAAATGATGATATAAAACCATGATAAAAATGCACTTTTAAGTACTAATCACACCCATCAACCAGCTTATTACTAGTCCCTAGTAATTAAAGCGTTAAAACAATTTGCAAATTTCACAAAGCAAGGTATTCATCATTTAACTTCCATTAATCTATCCAGATAAACAAACTCTCATTAAATTTATATATCTGCTCAATACCACTTAACAAGATATTAATAAACCTTTCTTTTGTGCTCAATGTATCAACACATAATTATGGGGCTTTTCTTGGAAGAAAACAAAATTTTTGTTCTAATGTTTAAGGTTAACTTCCTTGGGTTGGGATTACTATTTTTGTCTTTTTTTTTTCTTTTTTTTTTTTTAACTCTATATACATATACTTTAAAAACATCATGCATCTTTAACCCATGTAACGAGCTTTCAGCTAATGACTCCCAGACCAGTTGGTCTTAGGGCATTAGGTGTTAAGACACCCCTACGAGCTTAGTAACTCGGGTCGTAGATACTGATATGTAGATAGTACAATGTTTGATTTCCTTAAGCTTTTCTCCTCAACCCATGTAACAAGCGTTGGGCCAATAGCTCCCAAGTCAGTTGACTTTAGGGTATTAGGTGTTAAAACACCCCTTCGGGCTTAATTGCTTAGGTTAGGGAGGCTACGAAACCAAACTTATCTACATTTTTATTATCATCATTTTTTTTTCTTTTTTTTTTCTCTTTTTTTTATGTTTTTTTTTTAATTATATACAATTCCTTTCCCTTAGTTGTTACCTTTAACAAAAGAACATAAATAATGTAATAATCCAATATGCAACCCACAATCATATGTTAAAGTGTGTGTGTGTAAATTAAGGTTTAAGAATACATGTTAAATAAGTATATGAGCAGAATTAAGTGATAACAATACGAGAGTTTGTAAACGTGAATATTTCAGGAAGTATTATAATAGACCTTGTTAAGAATGGTTACTAAGATGCGTCTCAAGAGTCACTTTAACAAAAGAACTCCTTTACTCTGCCATCGTAGTAACAACAATTATGCACATGCTTTATGAAATGAAAAACAATTTTTTTTTTTTTAGCAACTACTACCCTCTCCCCCCAACCAAAACGAGACATTGTCCTCAATGTTCTAAGGTAGAAAGATAGAGTATAGAAGATATCACCTGAAATAACGAACACTGACAAAACCTGAAACACACTGAAACAAAAATAAGAAATAACAAAACACAATAATAAAACCAAAATACATAAAAATTCACAAATGAAGGCTCAAATCCAATCTAAGCTTTTTACGGCTTTCCTTAGATGACCAATTTATGCGACTCATGGAAGGATCAATCACAGGAGTGAAAGATTGTAGTTGGTCAATCAATTGTTCAGCAGTAGTAGCAGAAATTATGATTTGTCGTGCAGAAGATGTTAGAAATTCCTGTTCCACAGCATGATCAAGAAAAGACAACAACTTATCATAATAACCATTAACATTTAACAAACCTATGGGTTTATGGTGAATGTGCAATTGAGCCCAAGAGGAAATATGAAAGATCTCTTCCAATGTGTCTAAACCACCTGGTAACGCAATGAAAGCATCAGCATGGTTAAACATTGCATTCATTCGAGCCGACATTGTGGAGACCTGAAGTTCCTCTCCAATTGTTTTTCCAATGATGTCCCCTTGTGCCAAAGCTTCAGGGACGACTCCTAAAACTTGACTACCTCCTAAAAATGCAGCTATTGACACACCTCCCATTAACCCAAGACTGCCTCCCCCATACACTAAATGAATCTTTCTCTCAGCTAGCACCTGACCAAGATGATTTGCTGATTCTAAAAACTCCTTTTCTTTCCCAGGACTAGATCCACCGAAAACACAAATATTTCTTATTTGATGACTTGAGGAACTTGCCATTTCTACACACTTCTGTATTTGTTGAATGTATGGGTTGAGTAGAAATGAAAGGAAGAGAGGGTTTTATAGATGAGAAATTAGAAAGACAATCATAACACCTATATGTAGGCCAGCTGGAGTCTCACACTCTCTCTCTCTCTTTTTATTTATTTATTTATTTACTTTTGAAAAAAAAGCATGTGTATGTACAGGTAGTTGTGATTGTGGCTCACATCTTCCCTTGGTTTTACGTCCAAGAACGGCTTAAACGCCCTCTATGGGTCGGGGATAGGCTTCCCATCCAGTTTTCTTAAAAACTGGCAAACAGGGTCTTTTTTAGTCAGATTCCCAAGACTAAGTCGATCATGTTCTTTATGAAATAGTGGCCATAAATCATGAATTGCACGATGCACATCTCCACTAGGATGCGTCTCAAGAGTCAATAGAAGATTATCTAAAGACTCCTTACTCAGGCCATCCTTAATGAATTGTATTTTATCTTCACGGTTTATAGATACCATTCCTAAAGAACGACATTGTGTATTACAAGTCCATCTAGCACATCGATGACAGACATCCAGTCGTTTTGCACGACGCTTCTTTGCAAAAGTGCTTTTACCTGTTCCAGGCATGTGTGAAATGAAGAAGTTAGAGGACTCACCTGATAATCGGACCTTTGCTTCAATCAACCAACGAATATCTTCAGGAATTCCATGATTCATTAATAATCTCAATCTTGCACATCTAGCACGGTAAATTTTTGTAATCGTATTCTGAGGCAGAGCGGGAAAATACTTTTTCAATTTTTCAAGATTAGTGTCCATTTTCAAATGAGAATTGGAAGAGAAATTCAAAGAATTGCACAGATATATACACAGATATCAGTAATTGTGGGAAACTGAAAGAACCGACTTAAGTCACGGAGTACCGTTATCCGCCATTTAATCGGGGTGAGAAAAACTAACAAAAATCACTAAAAAAGAAACACAAAAACAATGTGAGAAAAAAAATTAACCTTTATCTACAAGATCAGTCCAACCAGTTGATTCATTTTCTCTAGGAAAATTATCAAAGTAAGCTTTCAAACGATGTCCATTTTCATTAAAATCATTGTCATTCATTGAATTCTCAATATCACAGGCCCCATAAGGATTGCTCCATCTTGGTCTTAGCTCTCTAGGGAATGCATAGAGTTGAGAATTATAAAACAAAACTTTTTGACCTGTATCAATCTTTTGACAATTTTCACAAGTTTTGCAGAATGCATGCGTGTCCTTGAACATGGTGGGCCAATAAAATCCATTTTGAAAGATTTTTGTAGCTGTCTTTTTTGACGAGAAACAACTTCCACATGCTTCAGAATGACAAAGTTTAATGACACTACTTACCTCATTGTCGGGAATGAATCTTTGAAATATTTGATCAGGACAATATTTGAATAAGGTAGGGTCATCACAATAAAAGCTCTTCACTTCGTTCAAAAACTTTTCTTTGTCTTGGGTACTCCAATCAGCTGGCAAATCTCCTAAAGCAAGAAAATTGATATTTTTATTATACCAAGGCATTGGACTAAGAGAAAGTAAGGATTCGTTAGGAAAGTAATCATCCATTGGTGTGATGTCGGGTGTCGAATCTATTGTCACTGTTGATAAAAGATTCGCATCAATATTTTCGGTGCTTGTTTCATCCGTGATTTCTTCCTCAGAATAAACCATTTGCAAATCTTCAGTTTCATCCAATTCATTTTTACTTAAAGTAGATTCAAGTTGATCATAAACTAATTCATCAATATGATCTACTTCTTGTAAATCATTATCATCTCCAGGTTGCTTGCAAATGTTGAAAATATTCATCTCCAATGTCATGTTTCCAAATGATAGCTTCATCAGTCCATTCCTACAATTAATCAATGCATTAGAAGTTGCAAGAAATGGACGTCCTAAAATAACAGGAAATGAATTACATGCTTCAACAGGTTCTGTGTCCAAGACAATAAAATCCACAGGATAAATGAATTTATCGACTTGTACTAACACATCTTCAATTATTCCTCTAGGCACTTTTACAGATCTATCGGCAAGTAAAAGAGATATAGAAGTTGGTTTTAACTCACCTAGATTGAGACTTTGAAAAACTGAATATGGAAGTAGATTCACACTAGCACCAAGATCAAGTAAGGCTCTTTCAATTTTATGCTCTCCAATAAAGCAGGAAATTGTAGGACAACCAGGGTCTTTATATTTCAAAGCATTATTGTTTTGAAGAATAGCACTTACTTGTTCGGCTAGAAAGGCTTTCTTTTTCACATTCAGTTTCCTCTTCACAGTGCATAGATCTTTCAAAAATTTAGCATAGGAAGGAACCTGTTTAATTGCATCCAGCAAAGGTATATTGATCCTTACCTGTTTGAAAGTTTCAAAGATTTCAGAGTTGTGATTAACTTTCCTTTGTTTAGTCATGGCATGAGGAAATGGAAGTGCCGACGGTGAATCAGTCGTTTCTTTGCAATTTTCAGATTCATCCCCTTCCTTACCCTTAGAGATTGACTCATCATCTTTCTCATAAGGTTCAAAAGAGGGTTTTTCAATAACCTTACCGCTGCGCAGAGTAGTGACTGATTTGACTTGATCCATGTGTTGGCTTCCGGAACTACTTGCATTTGCATTGTATTGCCCTTTGGGATTTTGTTGTGTTTGAGATGGAAACTTACCTTTCTCTTGGAAACTGAGAGCAGATGTTAATTTAGCAAGAGTATCTTTAAAATCTGTCATGTTTTGAACAAGTTGAGTATTAATTGTCTCTTGCTTTTCAATGAATGCATGCAATGTTTCCTCAAGATTTCTTCTAGAAGGTGGAGCATAAGAAGGTGCATATCCATGAGAATTTTGGAAATTATGGTGTGCTTGAAATGGTGGTTGTGAAGTTTGTGCATTGTTGTTCTCACTCTTCCAACTGAAATTTTGGTGATTTCTCCAACCAGAATTATATGTTTGGGAGTATGGGTTGTGGTTGGGCCTTTGGAAACTGTTTAAAGCATGGGCTTGTTCATGGAGACATTCCTTAAAAGAAGGCAAGGTTGGACAATCGTTGGTTGAGTGTTCATTTGTTTCACAGATTTGACACACAATGTTTTCAACAGATTTTAATTGACCACTCTTTTTCAATTCTAGTGCCTCGACTTTTCTAGCTAAAGATGCAAACTTGGCTTGAAGGTCATGATCTTCCCTAAGGTTGTACATACCTCCACTAGATGTATGAGGTTGAGTTTTACTCGGTGCCTCATAAGTACCTGCAGTGTCCCAATTTTGAGCATTTTCAGCTAACAAGTCTAAGTACTCCATTGCTTCATCAGGGTCTTTATCTTCAAAAGTTCCATTGCACATCAATTCAACCATTTGCCTATCTTTAGGTGTTAACCCTTCATAGAAATGTGAAACCAATCTCCATGTTTCAAAACCATGATGAGGGCAAGTACTAAGCAAGTCTCGATACCTATCCCAACATTTGTAAAATGTTTCTCCTGGTTTTTGAGTGAAAGTGGTGATTTGTCTCTTGAAAGAGTTTGTTCTATGAGATGGGAAAAACTTCTTTAAAAATTGTTGTTGCATTTCATCCCAAGCACGAATGGATCCTGGTCTCAAATTTTGTAGCCATGTTTTAGCTTTATCTTTTAATGAAAAAGGAAAAAGCTTTAATCTGATGGTGTTCATGCTACAATTTAAATTATTATATGTGTTGCACACCTCCTCAAATTCCCTTAAATGCAAGTATGGATTTTCCAATTCTAAACCATGAAAAGAAGGTAAAAGTTGAATAATACCTGGTTTAAAATTAAAATGAGATGCATCGGGAGGAAAAACTATGCATGATGGTGCACTTGTTCTTGTGGGATTCATGTGGTCTCTAAGTGTTCTAGCACGGTTATTCTCATTATTTTCATTATGAAGTGATTGATTATCTTCTTCGGCCATATTTTCTGAAAATGATGAGGATATCCTACAAAGTCTACCACTTGATGTACGTGACCACACTCTCATGCACGTGTTGGAATATAATAAAATGAAGAAGAAAACAAAAGAAGAAGGAAGAAAACAAAATAAAAAGAAACAAAAGAAAAGAAACAAAGTTATATACAAGAAAAGTGAAAAGAGAAAATAAAATAAATACTATAATTTATACAAGAACTTACCTCCCCGGCAACGGCGCCAAAAACTTGACACGACTAAAAGGTTGATGTCTTTTCCCAAGTGCAGGAGTGTCGAAGTAATAAATAACCCGGCAAGACCGGGGTCGAACCACAAGGAGGTTAATTGTATAAATTATAATAACAATAATACAACAACAATAACAATAACAATAACAACAATAGTAATAGTAATAATAATATTATTAATAGTAGTAGTAGTAGTAGTAGTAGTAATAATAATAATAATAATAAAGAAAGAGAAGAAGAAGATGATGATGATGATGAGAACTTAGAGATGAAATATTAATGTAAGGATTAAACAATAATAATAACAAATATCAAGGTTAGAGGTTCCACTAATGGTATATCAAACAAGTATAGTATAAACTCTTATTATTGAATTGGAAACCACACACAAAGGAGGTTCCAATCAGATTATATATTGTTAACATGATTACATTAGTCATCTTATTCAATTAATGCTAATACTTGTAAATCTCGTCAAGCATTCATGATTATAACTTATGTTAACAACAAATCAAGTTCCTTTCATAGCTCAGGTGTCGGTTATACCATACATTATGGGCTATGAAAGTGCCAAGCATTTGTTGTACCAAGTGTTATACAACATAAATCAAGATTAGTCATTTAACAAGCAAAGTATTAAAGAGTGAACAAGATAACAAATATAAAACATGTTAGTATCAAACATTAAAGTCCATATTAAGTTTACACTATACTTATTCTTCCACCATTAGTGTAACCTTTTCACCTTGACATAATTAACTTAGCTAGACATAATGAAAGAAAGAAAAATAAATAAACAAAATAAGAACATAAAAGTTAACTAAGTAAAGGAAATGAAATGAAAGGCATAAACTTGATATTAATGAAAGGAAAGCATAAACATTACAAAAAATACAAAGAGAGAAAGGAAGAGCATGATCTTGATCTGAACACCAAGATGCCTAAATGCATGGCAAATGCCTCCTTTTATAGGCCAAAATTGGAAACTATTGATTTGATGACTAATTGATAAGTGGGTGGCCAACTTTTGACTTGGTGACAATCCTTATCTTCTCTTGTCTGCCCAAAACGTCATTGATAACGTCAAAACTGGAGCCAGGTGCAAACATGAAAGTTGTAGGCAATTGTCTCAGCTTTCTTGTGTAAAAACTTCAGCTCATTTGGACTTCTAGAACTCCAGATATGGCCAAAATACCGAACAGTGCTCGGGCTGGAAGACAGATTCGGGCTTCTTTGTTGTTGCTACAATTTGGACTTGATAATGGCCTTTTTAGATCTTGGGCTCCATATGAAAGTTGTAGGCCTATGTCTTACCTTTCCATCCATATAAATTGGACCTAAATCTGAGATCTGTAGCTCCAGATATGGCCCAATTACCGAACAGTGTTCCGGTTTAGATTGCACCGACATCTCTTCTCTAAGTTTGACCATCTCTTTATCCATGCAATTTAAGTTCTTCAAGTCATCAATCAATCCTTTCATTTATGTGATAGACCTGCATTAAAAATAGACATTTACCACAAATTATAGGTATCTTATATTATTAGATACATTATTATAAAACATATTTTAGTTAAGGAGTTATTGATACTTCAAGTGCAAAATGATGATATAAAACCATGATAAAAATGCACTTTTAAGTACTAATCACCAACCACAACCCATACTCCCAAACATACAACCCTGGTTGGAGAAATCACCCAAATTTCAATTGGAAGAGTGAGAACAACAATGGACAAACTTCACAACCACCATTTCAAGCACACCACAATTTCCAAAATTCTCATGGATATGCACCTCCTTATGCTCCACCTCCTAGAAGAAATCTTGAGGAAACATTGCATGCATTCATTGAAAAGCAAGAGACAATTAATACTCAACTTGTTCAAAACATGACAGATTTTAAAGATACTCTTGCTAAATTAACATCTGCTCTTAGTTTCCAAGAGAAAGGTAAGTTTCCATCTCAAACACAACAAAATCCCAAAGGGCAATACAATGCAAATGCAAGTAGTTCTGGAAGTCAACACATGGATCAAGTCAAATTAGTCACTACTCTGCGCAGTGGTAAGGTTATTGAAAAACCCTCTCTTGAATCTTATGAGAAAGATGATGAGTCAATCTCTGAGGGTAAGGAAGGGGTTGAATCTGAAAATTGCAAAGAAACGACTGATTCACCGCCAGCACTTCCATTTCCTCAAGCCATGACCAAACAAAGGAAAGTTAATCACAACTCTGAAATCTTTGAAACTTTTAAACAGGTAAGTCTCAATATACCTTTGCTGGATGCAATTAAACAAGTTCCTTCCTATGCTAAATTTTTAAAAGATCTCTGCACTGTGAAGAGGAAACTGAATGTGAAAAAGAAAGCCTTTCTAGCCGAACAAGTAAGTGTTATTCTTCAAAACAATAATGCTTTGAAATATAAAGACCCTGGTTGTCCTACAATTTCTTGCTTTATTGGAGAGCATAAAATTGAAAGAGCCTTACTTGATCTTGGAGCTAGTGTGAATTTACTTCCATATTCAGTTTTTCAAAGTCTCAATCTAGGTGAGTTAAAACCAACTTCTATATCTCTTTTACTTGCCGATAGATCTATAAAAGTGCCTAGAGGAATAATTGAAGATGTGTTAGTACAAGTCGATAAATTCATTTATCCTGTGGATTTTATTGTCTTGGACACAGAACCTGTTGAAGCATGTAATTCATTTCCCGTTATTTTAGGACGTCCATTTCTTGCAACCTCTAACGCATTGATTAATTGTAGGAATGGACTGATGAAGCTATCATTTGGAAACATGACATTGGAGATGAATATTTTCAACATTTGCAAGCAACCTGGAGATGATAATGATTTACAAGAAGTAGATCATATTGATGGATTAGTTTATGATCAACTTGAATCTACTTTAAGTAAAAATGAATTGGATGAAACTGAAGATTTGCAAATGATTTATTCTGAGGAAGAAATCACGGATGAAACAAGCACCGAAAATGTTGATGCGAATCTTTTGTCAACAGTGACAACAGATTCGACATCTGACATCACACCAATGGATGATTACTTTCCTAACGAATCCTTACTTTCTCTTAGTCCAATGCCTTGGTATAATAAAAATATCAATTTTCTTTCTTTAGGAGATTTGCCAGCTGATTGGAGTACCCAAGACAAAGAAAAGTTTTTGAACAAAGTGAAGAATTTTTATTGTGATGACCCTACCTTATTCAAATATTGTCCTGATCAAATATTTCAAAGATTCATTCCCAACAATGAGGTAAGTAGTGTCATTAAACTTTGTCATTCTGAAGCATGTGGAAGTTGTTTCTCGTCAAAAAAGACAATTGCAAAAATCTTTCAAAATGGATTTTATTGGCCCACCATGTTCAAGGACACGCATGTATTCTGCAAAACTTGTGAAAATTGTCAAAAGATTGATACTGGTCACAAAGTTTTGTTTTATAATTCTCAACTCTATGCATTCCCTAGAGAGCTAAGACCAAGATGGAGCAATCCTTATGGGGCTTGTGATATTGAGAATCCAATGAATGACAATGATTTTAAGGAAAATGAACATCGTTTGAAAGCTTACTTTGATAAGTTTCCTAGTGAAAATGAATCAACTGGTTGGAATGATCTTGTAGATAAAGGTTGATTATGTTGTTTTTCTTACATTTTTTTTTGTGTATCTTTTTGAGTGATTTTTGCTAGTTTCTCTCACCCCGGTCAAATGGCGGATAACGGTACTCCGTGACTTAAGTCGGTTCTTTCAGTTTCCCACAATTACTGATATCTGTGTATATATCTGTGCAATTCTTTTAATCTCTCTTCCAATTCTCATTTGAAAATGGACACTAATCTTGAAAAATTGAAAAAGTATTTTCCCGCTCTACCTCAGAATTCGATTACAAAAATTTACCGTGCTAGATGTGCAAGATTGAGATTGTTAATGAATCATGGAATTCCTGAAGATGTTCGCTGGTTGATTGAAGCAAAGGTCTGATTATCAGGTGAGTCCTCTAACTTCATTTCACACATGCCTGGAACAGATAAAAGCACTTTTGCAAAGAAGCGTCGTGCAAAACGACTGGATGTCTGTCATCGATGTGCTAGATGGACTTGTAATACACAATTTCGTTCTTTAGGAATGGTATCTATAAACCGTGAAGATAAAATACAATTCATTAAGGATGGCCTGAGTAAGGAGTCTTTAAATAATCTTCTATTGACTCTTGAGACGCATCCTAGTGGAGATGTGCATCGTGCAATTCATGATTTATGGCCACTATTTCATAAAGAACATGGTCGACTTAGTCTTGGGAATCTGACTAAAAAAGACCATGTTTGCCAGTTTTTAAGAAAACTGGATGGGAAGCCTATCCCCGACCCATAGAGGGCGTTTAAGCCGTTCTTGGACGTAAAACCAAGGGAAGATGTGAGCCACAATCACAACTACCTGTACATACACATGTTTTTTTCAAAAGTAAATAAATAAATAAATAAAAAGAGAGAGAGAGAGAGAGAGTGAGACTCCAGCTGGCCTACATATAGATGTTATGATTGCCTTTCTAATTTCTCATCTATAAAAACCCTCTTTTCCTTCCTTTCATTTCTACTCAACCTATACATTCAACAAATACAGAAGTGTGTAGAAATGGCAAGTTCCTCAAGTCATCAAATAAGAAATATTTGTGTTTTTGGTGGATCTAGTCCTGGGAAAGAAAAGGAGTTTTTAGAATCAGCAAACCATCTTGGTCAGGTGCTAGCTGAGAGAAAGATTCATTTAGTATATGGGGGAGGCAGTCTTGGGTTAATGGGAGGTGTGTCAATAGCTGCATTTTTAGGAGGTAGTCAAGTTTTATGAGTCGTCCCTGAAGCTTTGGCACAAGGGGACATCATTGGAAAAACAATTGGAGAGGAACTTCAGGTCTCCACAATGTCGGCTCGAATGAATGCAATGTTTAACCATGCTGATGCCTTTATTGCTTTACCAGGTGGTCTAGGCACATTGGAAGAGATCTTTCATATTTCCTCTTGGGCTCAATTGCACATTCACTATAGACCCATAGGTTTGTTAAATGTTAATGGTTATTATGATAAGTTGTTGTCTTTTCTTGATCATGCTGTGGAACAGGAATTTCTAACATCTTCTGCACGACAAATCATAATCTCTGCTACTACTGCTGAACAATTGATTGACCAACTATAATCTTTCATTCTTGTGATTGATCCTTCCAGGAGTCGCATAAATTGGTCATCTACGGGAAGCCGTAAAAAGCTTAGATTGGATTTGAGCCTTCATTTGTGAATTTTTGTGTCTTTTGGTTTTATTATTGTGTTTTGTTATTTCTTATTTTTGTTTTAGTGTGTTTCAGGTTTTGTCAGTGTTCGTTATTTCAGGTGATATCTTTTATACTCTATCTTTCTACCTTAGAACATTGAGGACAATGTCTCGTTTTGGTTGGGGAGAGAGGGTAGTAGTTGATAAAAAAAAAATTGTTTTTCATTTCATAAAGCATGTGTATAATTGTTGTTACTAGGATGGCAGAGTAAAGGAGTTCTTTTGTTAAAGTGACTCTTGAGACACATCTTAGTAACCATTCTTAACAAGGTCTATTATAATATTTCCTGAAATATTCAGGTTTACAAACTCTCGTATTATTACCGCTTAATTCTGCTCATATACTTATTTAACATGTATTCTTAAACCTTAATTTACACACACACACTTTAACATATGATTGTGGGTTGCATATTGGATTATTACATTATTTATGTTCTTTTGTTAAAGGTAACAACTAAGGGAAAGGGATTGTATATAATTTAAAAAAAAAAGAAAAAAAAAAGAAAAAGAAAAAAAAATGATGATAATAAAAATGTAGATAAGTTTGGTTTCGTAGCCTCCCTAACCTAAGCAATTAAGGTCGAAGGGGTGTTTTAACACTTAATACCCTAAAGTCAACTGACTTGGGAGCTATTGGCCCAACGCTTGTTACATGGGTTGAGGAGAAAAGCTTAAGGGAATCAAACATTGCACTATCTACATATCAGTATCTGCGACCCGAGTTACTAAGCTCGTAGGGGTGTCTTAACACCTAATGCCCTAAGACCAACTGGTCTGGGATTCATTAGCTGAAAGCTCGTTACATGGGTTAAAGATGCATGATGTTTTTAAATTATATGTATATATTTTTTAAAAAAAAAAGACAAAAAAAAAGACAAAAATAATAATCCCAACCCAAGGAAGTTAACCTTAAACATTAGAACAAAAATTTTGTTTTCTTCCAAGAAAAGCCCCATAATTATATGTTGATACATTGAGCACAAAAGAAAGGTTTATTAATATCTTGTTAAGAGGTATTGAGCAGATATATAAATTTAATGAGAGTTTGTTTATCTTGATAGATTAATGGAAGTTAAATGATGAATACCTTGCTTTGTGAAATTTGCAAATTGTTGTAACGCTTTGATTACTAGGGACTAGTAATAAGCTGGTTGAGGGGTGTGATTAGTATTTAAAAGTGCATTTTTATCATGGTTTTATATCATCATTTTGCACTTGAAGTATCAATAACTTCTTAACTAAAATATGTTTTATAATAATGTATCTAATAATATAAGATACCTATAATTTGTGGTAAATGACTATTTTTAATGCAGGTCTATCACATAAATGAAAGGATTGATTGATAACTTGAAGAACTTAAATTGCAAGGATAAAGAGATGGTCAAACTTAGAGAAGAGATGTCGGTGCAATCCAAACCGGAACACTGTTCGGTAATTGGGTCATATCTCGAGCTACAGATCTCAGATTTAGGTCCAATTTATATGGATGGAAAGGTAAGACATAGGCCTACAACTTTCATATGGAGCCCAAGATCTAAAAAGGCCATTATCAAGTCCAAACTGTAGCAACAACAAAGAAGCCCGAATCTGTCTTCCAGCCCGAGCACTGTTCGGTATTTTGGCCATATCTGGAGTTCTAGAAGTCCAAATAAGCTGAATGTTTTACACAAGAAAGCTGAGACAATTGCCTACAATTTTCATGTTACAACTGGCTCCAATTTTGACGTTATCAATGACGTTTTGGGCAGACAAGAGAAGATAAGGATTGTCACCAAGTCAAAGTTGGCCACCCACTTATCAATTAGTCATCAAATCAATAGTTCCCAATTTTGGCCTATAAAAGGAGGCATTTGCCATGCATTTAGGCATCTTGGTGTTCAGATCAAGATCATGCTCTTCCTTTCTCTCTTTGTATTTTTTGTAATGTTTATGCTTTACTTTCATTAATATCAAGTTTATGCGTTTCATTTCCTTTCCTTTACTTAGTTAACTTTTATGTTCTTATTTTGTTTATTTGTTTTCCTTTCTTTCATTATGTCTACCTAAGTTAATTATGTCAAGGTGAAAAGGTTACACTAATGGTGTAAGAATAAGTATAATGTAAACTTAATATGGACTTTAATGTTTGATACTAACATGTTTTATATTTGTTATCTTGTTCACTCTTTAATACTTTGCTTGTTAAATGACTAATCTTGATTTATGTTGTATAACATTTGGTACAACAAATGCTTGGAACTTTCATAGCCCATAATGTATGGTATAACCGACACCTGAGCTATGAAAGGAACTTGATTTGTTGTTAACATAAGTTATAATCATGAATGCTTGACGAGATTTATAAGTATTAGCATTAATTGAATAAGATGACTAATGTAATCATGTTAACAATATATAATCTGATTGGAACCTCCTTTGTGTGTGGTTTCCAATTCAATACTAAGATTTTATACTATACTTGTTTGATATACCATTAGTGGAACCTCTAACCTTGACATTTGTTATTATTATTGTTTAATCCTTACATTAATTTTCCATCTCCAAGTTCTCATCATCTTCTTCTTCTTCTCTTTCTTTATTATTATTACTACTACTACTACTACTACTACTACTACTACTACTACTACTACTACTATTATTATTATTATTATTATTATTATTATTATTATTATTATTATTATTATTATTATTATTATTATTGTTATTGTTATTGTTATTATTATTGTTGTTGTTGTTGTTATTGTTATTATTTTTGTTTTATAATTGTTGTTTATAATTTGTACAATTAACCTCCCTGTGGTTCGACCCCGGTCTTGCCGGGTTATTTATTACTTCGACACTCCTGCACTTGGGAGAAGACATCAACCTTTTAGTCGTGTCATAAATCATTGTTGTTTAAAGGACAACATTAATGACTAAACAATTTTGATCTTTTTTGCCCTTATTATCATCTTTTATAAACAAACTTGATTACAATATATCATCATACTTGATGATGGGGGATGATGGGGGATGGTAGGGAGACCATTTTGTAGGTCATACCACCTCATCTTCTTCCTAATAGTGGCAATAGTGTTAAGTCAATGTCATTTGATAAGGGAGAGTTGTGGCTTAAAAATTTTATTGGTCAATCATTTCTCTTTCTAGTAGCTTCTCTTCCTTTTTTTTTATGGTGTTTCTCGATAAGAGAAGGCCATGAAAGTTGGTCAGATGATGAAGAGATATGAAAGAGAGGTTAGGGTTATTGTTATAGCCAAAATGATGGTGATTAGCCAAAATATGATGAGAAAAGTCTAGGGTTCTTGGTTTTATTTTTGAGTTTTTTTATAAGAGATAAGTTACTAGAATATTTGTGTAGTTTCTTTTCCAAATTTCAACCCCCCATCCCTCCCTCTCTCTCACTCCCTCCCTCTCTTTCACTCCCTCCTTTTTTTTCTACTCTTCAATGGTAACTAAGGTTACGTGGGTGGTTATGTTCTTCCTCCTCTCATTTTTTTAGCTTCCCCTTGGCTCTTCTATATATGCTACTCTATATAGAAATATTCTTATTTTTTAATCCCTTAATCTAAGTATATCCTAAGAATATCCTTATTATATATTTTTTTAGTTCTTTATTTTTCTTGTTTTGCACTTTAACTTGTTCATTTTGCTTTCTATTTTTATTTTTTCATGTTTTGTATTTTGGTTTTTTGAAGAATAATGTTAACATCAATTAGATTTAAAAAGAAAAGGTAATCAAGAATTATGAAATAGACATGAATGCATCAATAACTTTTTTTAAAAAAAAAAGTTAATAAGAGAAAAATAGTTGAAAATTACAAAATAAACATTACAAAATGAACATGTGTATAGCTCATTAAAAAAAAATCAATGCATCAAAAACCCTTTTTTTTTTTGGATTTTTGGGAAATTTTGAAAAGAAAAAATTAGATTATAACAAAGATGAATGGATCTTTAAAACCTCTATCATAACCATGCTGATGAGTAGAAGATTCAAAGAAGTTTTCAACTATTTTACCTATTATAAGAAGGTTTGCGACATCATGTCCATTAATCACAATGCAATCAACTTTGAACCTAAAGGAAGCAACATTCTATTAGAGAAAAAGGAACGAATATTGAGAGTAAGAAAAAATAAATGAGTTTGTTAATAATATTGCAATGAAGCAAAATCTGATAAAATCTATCTATCATATTTCCTTGAAGAAGATAGTACAAAGAAAACAAAACAATGCTAGGATCTTCTCGTTTAAATGATTACAAAGCCGTGAGAGTTAAACATGAATTGCATAAAAACCTTTTTTAATAATTAGAAATAGAGCAATAACAAATATGTGCAATTTTTATTTATTTTTATTTTTTTGAGAAATTAGATGTTCAAATTTTACAGCACATTAATGGAACGTAAGAGAGGGAAGTAGAAGGTATGCAACATTATCTTACTAATGAGAACTATAAGTTATGGAGCATGGTATAAAAGATGGAAGCGGCTTCTTGAAGGTCGGTTGGCAATTGTTTCAGCTTGTTAAGTAATTTGATAATTAATGATGTTCAAAAAATTCCAAATATAGCTTAGAAATAAGATTTATATGTTAGATAATCAATTAATCTTTAATCTCGTGGTTAAAGCATTAAACAACCTATAATAAAGGTCGGCAGATAAGTAGCCTTGTAGCGAAGTTAAATGGAAAGGCAATCTTAGTAGTAGACGGAAAAAAATATCAAAAGGAAAGCAAAGAGAGCGTGGCAAAATGCTTCTAGTAGAATTGGCAGCACAGCTTCTTCGAGCTTGGTGAAATCAAGCTAAGAAAAAGAACCGCGTGGGGCAGAACCGAGTCAAAGAAAAGGAAAAATGAGTTGGGAGTACAAATTGGGCACTCTGGAAATACAAGAGGCAATCTCGCACCAGGTTTTTATCGCAGGTACAAGAGTGTATATAGAAAATCAACAATATATAACACAACAGTGCCACAGCTAAGTAAAAAGTAAACCTAAAATATCAAACCCAAAAATCATAAACAGAGATTTTCAATGCAAGAGGAGGCTGTAGTGGGATGAAGGTAGAAAACTAAGGAGAAGTGGGACAATGACAATAAAAATAATGCCAGGAAAACCTCAAACATCAATTGATAAAGAAAAATAAAAAGAAAAGAAGAAAAAGGAGCTAAACTGAAAGCGGAAGCAGCAAACAGTCCAAGGCCAGAGAAGACAATCTAAATGTAAACAATCAGAGAGGGTAGTGACACAACAGAAGCTAACAAAAACAACTGAAAAGAGAGAAGCAAGAATCATAAATAATGGAGGTAAAAAGATAAAAAAATGAGGAGCAAAAGGCAGAACAAACGCAAAACAAATCAACAAAAAGCTATGCCAGATGAAACAGATGATTCTTCTCCCCGGTGAGTAAAAAGATGAAAATAGGGAAGAAATTGAAGTTAGAGGCAAATTGTACTTAGCGAAGAAACAAATCACAATAGCGTGTAGAATGCAACATGCCTACAACCAAAAAAATGCTGGGAAAATGAATCCCAGATAAAAATACAAGTTTGGGGACCAAACGTAAACAAACAACATGTATCAAGCACATGGGAAACTAAAAAAGACAATAAAATAAAGAGCAAGAAACCTCGATCATCAAAGTTAACAGAGGAAAATGAAAAATAAATAAATAAATAACGCCCTCCATAGCAGGTGAAAGCAGCGACTTGGAGCATGCCATCAAGACATCAAATCCCAATAAGAAAGCAACAAAAGCCGAGCAAGTTAACAACAACTGAAATGTAAGATGCATGCTTAAAAAAAAAGACAAACAAGCTTAAAAATGAGTAATCAAAGGGGAAAAAAAAGGCCTATAGAACAATAAAAAAACCTCTTCACAATGAGAAAACTAAGTGTTTTCCCCCTAAAAAGGGATGGGCAAAGAACCGAGCAACCAAGATAAAAACCAGGTATAAAAGATGCATCCTTGAAAGAGAAGGATACAGTGACAAAAGGTAAGGAATTACTGACAAACAAATCACAGTAGCTAGTGTTTAACGCAGCAGACCTACACAAAAAAAAATGCAGGAAAAAGGAAATCGAGAAAAAAGAAAGGGTGAATTGCAAGATTGAATGCAGACCAAGCAACACGTATCAAGGAAAAAAACATATTAAATGACATGGGAAAAGGAAGAAAAGGGGTAAGTCTTCCGTAGAGAAGTTAAAAAAAAAATACTCTTAAAGCAAACAAAAGCAGATATCCATTCCAGATCTAGAGTAAACAATCTAAACCTCTAAAAACAAAAACAGATAGCAACGCAGCAGAGTTGACCAATGCAACTGAAAAGCTTGGAGCAAGCTTCATGAATAACAGAGATGGATAGAATAAGAAATGAGGAACAAACAAATCACCCAAAAAAAAAAAAACCCTCAATTAATAATGAGACGACTAAGCGCTTCCCACTTAAAACATAATGAACAAAGGATCAAGTGCTCAAGATAGTAATCGTCCAGTAAAGATGCATCAATGAAAGAGAAGGCAACAATGATGAAAGTAGAGAAATAAAACTGGTGCAGGCAACTTTACCTAGGAAGCTAAAAAATCTTTAGCATAGAATGCATTAAGCCCAAGCCTCCAAAAATGCAGAGTAAAGGCAACCCGAAAGAAAAGAACGAATAAGAAGAGAATAAATGGAGGCACCTCACACTAAGATGTTTAAGCAAGATTCATCGCAATCATGGAAATTGAAAAAAAAAATAGCCAAAGTGGCAGATAATAAATGGAAAAGAACACATGTCAAAAACAAAAAAGTGAGCTTTGGGAGAAGCAACAATCAAAAACAGAATTAAAAAGGCAAGAACAAGGAGAAGAAATGGTTCGACTGCTGGACCGGTCCAAGTTTTAGAACAATGCCCTACACGACTCATCAGAATTTCATTACTCGTCAGAATTTGAATGCTCAAGCTATACAGAGTCACTAGGGATAACCTGAGAAATCATGATTTTATAACCTTACAAATTATTTTTAAGAAAAAAACATCTAAATAGTCATTTAATCCTTCCAAACATAAAATCTAAGCTCAGAAGCCACTTATAAACAACCAATCAATGCAGAATCCAAATGTAAACATTTTAGATTTACAAATTCAAAACAGCATATCGGACTATTCTAAAAAATAGTTTGATTTTGGTATCTATAAATTCATCACAATTTTCATTTAATAGTTGCTTGTATTAAATTCAAAGCACTATCTCTCTTCTCTTCTTCTTTTCTATTTATTTTCCTCATTTTCTATGATTTTTAGTTTTACACTTAATTTTTTTTTGTTTAATCAAATTCAATGGTCAAAAATAATCTTACACAAAATCAACAAAGATGGATAATGTGAAGGCCATGACTTGAAAAAAAATGAATCAGAGATTCTTATACTCCTTGCACTACCTCAGTAAATCAAAGATTCATCTGCAATACAAATTCTTCAATAGCTGGATTTAAAAGGGAGAAAATTCAAAAATTCACAGATCTTGCTGAAAGATCTTTAACACAAATTGATATTCATTATCCGTTGTCGTTCCATATAGTTAAAATATAAAATAACCATGAAAAACTTACATGCTATAAAATAAACATGAAAAACTTACATGCCAACATACTTGTATGGGTGAAAGCAAGAATCACTTTAAATATGTAAGTGAGAGATCTTAGCATTGCATTATCAAAGAACCAGGACTGTAGAGTTGGCACGTTTACAATCACAAGCACATACACTTCTAGACTCTTTCACCACACGCTGTGATCTCCGTGTGTGAAGCCTGATGTTCACCACTTTACCAGCCATCTGTTTGCATACAAAATGAAAATGAAACATGTCCTCAAACTCTTGAAAAAAAATGAATCAGAGATTCTTATACTCCTTGCACTACCTCAGTAAATCAAAGATTCATCTGCAATACAAATTCTTCAATAGCTGGATTTAAAAGGGAGAAAATTCAAAAATTCACAGATCTTGCTGAAAGATCTTTAACACAAATTGATATTCATTATCCGTTGTCGTTCCATATAGTTAAAATATAAAATAACCATGAAAAACTTACATGCTATAAAATAAACATGAAAAACTTACATGCCAACATACTTGTATGGGTGAAAGCAAGAATCACTTTAAATATGTAAGTGAGAGATCTTAGCATTGCATTATCAAAGAACCAGGACTGTAGAGTTGGCACGTTTACAATCACAAGCACATACACTTCTAGACTCTTTCACCACACGCTGTGATCTCCGTGTGTGAAGCCTGATGTTCACCACTTTACCAGCCATCTGTTTGCATACAAAATGAAAATGAAACATGTCCTCAAACTTCAACTAAAGACACTATCAAATTTGTACAGGCATTATGCTCTTGTAATAATGGACAGTAATTTTAAAAACTTGAGGGGACAACTATCTAAAACGACAGCAGAATTGCTTGAGGGCACAAAAATGGTGAATCTCTCCTGCATCTTGTCAAAATAAAGCAATAATTATGATCTTTTATTTCTTTTGGTCTTTTGATCAAATAGAAAAAGGTCACGATTGCAACAAAAGGAGATCTTTATGTAAGAGTACATTTGTTATTTGAGCAGACACGGATTTACTCACAACATTTTGAAAAATGGCTACAATTAGCTAAATAATTACTGCTGTAGGAATACCCACAAAATGCTAGATTTTTCTACTCATTTTTTTTTTTTTTGGGGAGAAAACTGGTTTTCACAAAAATGTGGATAGTTTGCCAAAAACCCTGCTGAACAGAAGAGCACAGGTCAAATAAGCATATAAAGCAACAAGTTACTGAAATAAATAATGCTATCAGAAAAAAGAAGAATAGCATAAATTTTTGTAACAATCAATATTGAAAGCATGTCTGCCATAATTATTAGCAATCCACACAAATATATATATAGGTATGAAAGCAGCAAGACTTTTCAGTGGGAGAGAGTAACAAACCATTCTCCAAACCAAATCTTCAGGTCCTAGGGGTAGAGCTGGACTGGAATAAATAAAGTGCCTTGAATACTGAAAGAAATGGAAGTATAAAATACAGTTGCACCAGATACATTACAAAAATATAAAGATTAATAAAATAAAACTCAATACAAAGAGAACTAATAAACAAAGAGATGAGTAACTAAACAAATGTAGAAAACAAAGAAAAGTTTTCGCTGAGGTATGAATGACTTGAATACAGGCAAAAAAGATTACACGGCCCAAAGAAAGAATAATCTGCATTTAGTTGCCTCCACTTGTATAAGGGGAAATAAATGCTTAAATATCATCTTTCCCTACACCAATTTAATCTTTGAAAAGTGAGTAGGAATAATAAGGCCAAGTTTGTTTTATGAAAATCATTTTCCAAACTCTCATATTTGTTACCATTAGAAAAGTCAAGTTGATCAATGAAAAACACTTTCTAGTCAGAAAAATTTAGCTTAATTTTCAAAAAAGTGCTTGCCTTTTATTTTAAACATAAAAATAAAGTGAAATGACTAAATTATCATTAAAAGAAAAATTTGTTAAACAAGTGTTCATGAGCTTTTTCATTATTTCATCCTTTTTTTATTGTAATTATCAAGTAGACTCGAGGGCAATTTGGTATTTTGATATATATAAAATATTATTTAAGAAAAAAATGGTTGGCTCATGCCATGCCTGCACCAATGTATAGGAGGCACCCGTGCTTTTTGGACAATGCATGCAATGCCTCTCATCAACCATACAATGCCTCTCATCAACCATACACTAGCTTCTAGAGCAGCGTTTAAAGAATCTCACCGAGTTCTTCCAAATGAGGCAGCACCTCAATTGAGCCTCGGATGATTTTTTTAATTTCCTTCCTCTTCTCTCTCATCTCCTTAAAAAAATGATAAAATATCATGTTATTTATTGATCATATCAAATTGGATCATCAACCTTTTTATTGCTATATATTTTGTTTTGAATTTTTTTATATATTTATTTTTCAATTTCATCCTTTAGAAAGCCACTGAGCTTTTGGTGTCATCTCCGCTAGCTCAAGAAAGAACCACCAAAGTTGATTATTTACAACAAAACTCCAAAAATATCCTTTAAAAGAAAGGCAGATACCTAAAAGATTCTATCATAGGGTTTCCCCTATTATCATGCTAATTTGTCTTGTCTTTGGTTTTATTTCATTTGGAAAGTAAGGGGAATTTTGAAATTAAATTATACAAAAACTCGAAGCCAATTCATGGGCCTTCCTATTTAGAATAAAGGAGGACAAGAGAGCATACTCCTTACAATGAAAGAAAAAAAAAAAAAAGCAGCCCAAAAATGATAAATAGACTACTACCATGGTAAGAGCTCATTGGAATTCATGCCTACAAAGAAGTCAGCGTTTAATTTGGGCTCAGAAAGGAGAATCCCAGATTAGCTCCTTTCCTTTAATTAAATTAAAGAATCACTTTCGTGGTCATTTTACCATACCCTTCACTCCATAAGATTGAGGAAGGCCACCTTTTTCACTGACATGCACTATCCAGTTCAACCTCAATATGCTTTCTCTTATGCTATAGCCAAGTCTCCATCTTTCAATCTTTTCTTCTCGTCAAAGGGTTAGTCTCGATATCCGAACACTTGTTTAATGCGCAAGCAAGGCACGCATTATAGATGACGGTAAATCTAGCTTTCTTCATTTTCACCTCACTAGTCTCCATGAGTTTTCTTAGCCAGGTTACAACTCAAGAGTTGGATCAAACATTCCCACAGAAAATATTAAATGCAATATGTAGTGCTTGTGCAAAATAAGATTCGTGAAACCTATGGCTGCTCTTTGATCGGGCTAGCAAGACTTTCAATGACTTTATCTTGGTAATTCTCAAAGGAATTTGATTGAATTTAACTTTTATATCAACTTATATATTCATTCTTTTGATTATTATTTATTTTTCTCATCTTTTTTTAATTGAATTTTTTTTATTTATTAGATTTGGTCCTCATTTTTTTATTGTTATTTAGTTTATTTGGAATAATTTATGAAATTGATTTTTTTTTTCAACTTCATTCTCCTTCAACTTTTTTATGTCGGATTTGAACCTCATTTTTTTTATTGTTATTTGTTTTATTTGCAGTAATTTATGAATTACAATTTTTTTCAATTTCAATCTCTAACTTTTTCATTTGTCAGATTTCATACCCATCCTTTTAATAAACTTGAACAAAAAAATATTAATAACTTATTTTCCATGACACTACCACACATCATAAAATAATCCACTTTTCAAGAATCCACTTTCCATAAAAACTACTATCCAAAAAAACAACTTTTCAGCATACAAGTAGGGCCTCAATCATTTTCCAGGGTCCAAATGGTTCCTAAGGGTTAAAATTGTCCAAAAATACATGTTCACCCAACCATTGTATCACATGCCACCAAAGCTATAATAGCACAGTAGATAATAAAGGGTTGGTTGGGAAGGTATTTTGTAGGTTTGGTTATTTCAATTGCCAAAAGAACTATAAAAATCAAGATATCATTCACTTGTGCAATCAAACAACAAAAAAAATAAAAGAAATCTGAAATTACGTAAACTTTAATAGAGCCACAAACCTTGGCAAGGTTTCTTTGCATTCCCCGAATTTGAGCAAGGCTAATGCCTTTCAAGAATTTTAAGAGCCAACCTGGTTGTACAGCATCACTGGAAGAAACAAATAAAGCTATCTGCATATGAAGGGAAAGGGTTGGAGGCCTCATCAATTACCCAATATATAGTTTTTGGGAGGGCTGTTTATTTTAAAGTCATAGTTTTGGGGTGAGCTGTTTATTTTAAAGTTAGCAACATAACACAAATCAGCTACAGCTTCTCATTTTCCAAATCAGCTTTATATATGTTTGTAAAAATCTGATCCATCAAAATTGCAAACACTAAGACAAAAAAAAACAGCATCTTTTATTTTCTTCTCATAGTCTTTATCTGAAATAAATTAGCTATATAATAAAATTCACCAAAAGATTGTTTGTCCCCACAGAGAATGTGTTTTGCAAGATACATGATAAAACCCTATCCTCGCAGAGATTTCCATGTAACATATGATTTTTGTAAGCTACCAGAATTAAGTGATTTGTCCTTCTTGATGCAGAATTAGAAAGAAATAAAATTAAAATCACATACTTTTCTGAATAATAATGGTTCCCATATGCTAAATTAATGACATCACTACTTTTTGCCTTGAGTTGAAGTGATTTTTGAAAATTCTTGCATTCCTTCCTATCCAAACACACAAAATTACAACAAACGAAGGATAACTCTACAATATCTTAGCATCATTCCCTTTATTAAAAGAAAGGAAAAAATAAACAACCCAAAAGTTACAACTATGAAAAGAAAAGAAAAAACACAAAAGTTACAACTAAGGTTAACATATCCACCATTTATTCAGAAAACATCCATGATTCACCACCAAAGCAATTTGAACAGCGTAAAAATAGATAGCTTTAAGGCTCCCGCTTTATGACATCTAACATAAATATATCAAGGAGTAGAGCCTTCAAATGGCTCATAAATGACAAGAAGTCATTTATATTAATGTTATTCACCACCACTGTCAAAATAAATCCCTTAACATCAGAGGGTACCTAAACTTTCAAAATATGATAAATTAAAAGAAAATGATAGGTGTTTGGGATATGGACACAGGGAAGAAAAAGAAAGAAAGAAAAAACCCTGAACCCTTAAAAAAGCAACAATTTAACTTTCCACAATATTGCCTTTCATCCACAAAGGCCGAATCTAGCTACAAAGGGATCTGTTTGAACAACAATCCAGGTGATAACTCTCATAAACAAAGGAAACCAAACAAATAAAATGTCCAGCATGGGTTGTAAGTAATTGATAGGGCTTCTATTTTATAGTTGTAGAACAATGATTGTATCCAGAAGTTTCCCATCAACTTAAATGCCCAAATAGATGTCTCAACTGAAATTTCCTATCAACTTAAACGCCTAGATAGACACGTCTCAACTGACATAGCAGGTAAAAATATCTCCACATAACAACTGCAATAGATTCTCAAGTATTATACCAAATTACTGACAACATACCTACACAATAAGTGGCCTTATCTGAGCTTATAGCTTACAAAAGATGCATAGAATAGAAGGAAATAATAATAGGAAGTCCAAAAACGAAGCATACCTTTCTGTAATCAAGTATTCCTTCAAAAGGTAACTCTAATTCATCACTAACTACAACTGGTATGCACCCACTAACGATGGCATCGAATAATCTGGCAGATGACGGTGTATCACCAGCTGGACTTAAGCAAAAAATGGACCTATGACAAAGTAGAACTCAATAATTAATGAAAACTACACATAAAAGCTAGACTGATAAAGCGAGCAAGGAACTAATGTATTTACTTGCGCATGCCAATTTGAGCTGTAGCTTTCCCTCCCTCTCCAGCTGTCCCCTCCTCTATAAACACACCCTCGGCACCACTTAGTTCTGCTACAAGTTTTGCACGTATCTTCCCACCCTAGACAAACAATGCAATTGACCAAGGAAATACACTTTAAACATAGACATAGGCAAACAAAAAAGACAACCAAGAGTAGCATATGAAAGATGACAATCAAATTCCAATCAATAAAAAATAGACTACCTCATTCCAGAAACCAAAGGATAACATGAACAGAATTATGCATCATATAGTCAAGCAAGCTGGCAAACCCTTTGCAGAATTCATTTATTTCCAGAGTTGAAAATCAAGATTGTGGGAGAGAAAAAAAATCATACCAAGAGAATATGAAAGATGACATTCAAATTCCAATCAATAAAAAATAGACAACCTCATTCCAGAAACCAAAAGATAACATGAACAGAATTATGCATCATATAGTCAAGCAAGCTGGCAAACCCTTTACAGAATTCATTTATTTCCAGAGATGAAAATCAAGATTGTGGGAGAGAAAAAAAATCATACCAAGAGCACTGCACTCTGTTTCCAAAGTTTTGTTCAAAATTTCATCAATGTTATTTCCTGCTAGGAACTTTTTAAAACTATATTAAAAGAAATTTAAAAAAAAAATAAGGGAGGAAAATGGCTTTTTGAGTTGAAAGATCTTCATGTATAGGAAAATCTTAAGTTCTATGATATTATTTATTTATTTATATGAGGAAAACCAGGACTATTACATGTCTATATATAAGCTCTAAGTATTGTTAAGTCCACCTATTTGAAATTGGAGTGTGAAATAAGAAGACAAAAATTTGAGTACTTCAGAAAAAAGAAGCACCAAAAAACAATATTACTAGCCAACAGAAAAAATGAACTATACACTGAAAAACCTGCACCCCTGCTACTTACTATTTCTACAAAATATGGAAATTAAAGAAATAGTGAACACCTCACATTACAAAAACACTAATCTAGCAGCTAATAGATTCAATAAACATTGATACATTAATTTCGACCTGCAAAGATTCAAAATCAACCTTAAGGAACTCATCTGGCCTTAACCACCGTTTAAATTTAACTAGTTGAACAAAAAACTTACTGCATTTCTTTTAAGCCTCCCACGAAAGTAAAGCAAGGTGCTTCTCTTCGATTCACTTTCTGATATGCATTTGGTGTCACACAAATTCACATTGGGGACATAAGGAAGAATGAGGTCTTTCTCCAGAGAAACTTGTCCTGGTTTGTACCTGCAGATTACTTGATCATTAGCGGTTATTATAACCAATCAAATACTGAAATGCAGGCAAGCTTTCTTAGTTAAGCCATATAGTCACCAGTTCCCTGTGGAGTCCATATCTGGTAACAACCAAATTGCATTTTTGACATATCTACGAACAGATTTGAAAGACCATGGATGATGAATAGGAAATATGTGGTTCCTTCCTTCTGATCGTTTCCATGCAGGCTGATCCGTCACCCACTTCAGAGCTTCCTATATCCACAGATAGCAGAGTTATAATTTTGAATGCAGAGGTAATGCTAATTAGTTTCATTCTTAACAAAAAGGGTTCTCCAAACAAGAACATGCACATTTGCACATTTCATGGAACTTCAAGCCATAAACATGATTTCAAAAGTCCAATTCAGTGTCTTGTCATTTTTAATATTCAACTCAAACATTATACCATATCAAATGACATTATAATGTAAACAAATTCCAAGTCAGGTACCAATGACAGGAAAAACACAGCTCATAATACAGAAAGGTTTCATTATCAAATAGACAATATTTCTAATTGAACTTGCATATGACAGATTAAGTAATACTCTTAATTTACCTTTCAAGTCCTAAAGGACACCTTTATAATATAAGTACATATTCTTCAGGGTTAACTCAAAAAAAGGATTTTTTTTCCTCCAGAGATACATTTTAAAACCCTAGGTTCTCTAGCTCACCCTTGCATGAAGAAAAGCAAGAAGCAGTGAGTTCAAACTATCATGCTGCTCATTATCGTATCAATAATTCAATATTGCTCTAGATGTATCTAGCACGCCAACATTTGTTGGCAGAAACACAGTACAACATAACTACTAAGCTCATAAACATATAAATACAGTCCAGTTTGAAATAAAAGGCATTCAGAAATTACATGAAAACCAAACATTTTTCTCGTAATGAAAACTAGAGACACATGAATATCAAATGCACATGCATAATGAAAACAAGTAGTAGATATCATAAAACATTGCAACATCACTCACACCCTATAAAGCGCCTTGCATTGCTGTTTCTCCAATAAGAAAAAGCTTATAGTTGTGAAAAAAGGCACGTAATACAGATCCGCATCCTCCTGCGTCTCAACTCTCACCACACTTTTCAACAACCTTTCCGATTCGGGCGCAATCAGATCCGCCCAAAGCCAGTAATCAACAGAATGCTGCACGCACGTTATAATCACAGATACTATAATTAATTCCACAAGAAAAGATAGAAAATTACTCTGATGATGATGATGATGATGATGATGATGATGATGAAATGCAACCATACCTGTTCGATTAATCGATGGACGGGGCTGCCATTAGAGGTGAGATTATCAGTGTCTCTATAAGTATTTCTAAACAGCCAAAGCAAATCGTAGGTGAATTTGGACGGCATCTCGTAAACGTAAACCCTAATTGGTAAATCCAATGGGTAGTAGGGTTCTCTGTAAAATCGATCGCGCTCTTTGGAAAACACTTGATCGTCGAATCTTGACACATCCTCTTCGCTAACTGTAGGAGACGGAGAGGAGGAGAAGGATCTCGGGTATTTGTGATTGAGGAAGTGCTCGAGGGAAGCGACGAAGGAGGTTTCGGGTTTGAGAGAGAGATTGGGGTTAGTGTTAGGGTATGGAGAGGCTGATGGGTGACGGCTGGAGAGAGAGAAGAGCAAGAAGAGAAGAGAAAATGCGAAAAGACAGATTATGAAGAGGAGGATTGGAGATCTGGATCTTGAAGATAATATATGGAGTTGTTTGTTCGCCATTTCTATTTTAGCTTTGTTGTTTTCAGTAGTTTTAGAAGAATAATCTGTGTGCTCTTATGTAACTGATTCGTCAAGTGTCAGCCGCACTCTTTCAAATTTGCCGTTTTCTCTCTTTCGTTCCTCACAAATCCTCGGCTCCAGGAAGGGAAGGTCTTTTCTTCTCTTGTACAGTGTTTTGTTCTTATTTCAATAAAAAAAATAAAGATAAAAAAAAACCGCAGATTTAATGGTGGAATATAAAAGAAATTGATTATTTATGTATTTTATTTATTTATAATAGTGAAAATATAATAAAATATGAAAAAATTATTTTATTTTTATTAATATACATTGTTGCAAAACTTATGTATTTAAAATATTAATTAGATATATTTTTTACTTTAATTAAGTGATAAAATTAAAAATATTATAATAATTTTATTTATAAAATCAAGATTAACTTAATAAATTGATTCTATCCGAGATGGGTTGGTCTGAAATTAAAAAAAATAAAAAAAATTAACTTAACTAACTTCATTAAAAATTTATATCAACTCAAAATAAAATATAGGTCAAAACTTGTTAATTTTTATTAAAAAAAGTTGTCAAAAATAAATTTCTTTGATTTAAAAAAAATAGATTTGTTAGATAAACTCTCTCAACCTATAACCTAAACTTTGTCTTAGATTAATGACACGACGAAAAGATTGATGTCTTCTCCCAAGTGTAGAAGTGTCGAAGTAATAAATAATCCGGCAAGACCGGGGTCGAACCACAGAGAGGTTAATTGTACAAATTATAGACAACAATTATAAGCAACAATAATAGCAATAATAACAACAACAATAACAATAACAACAACAACTGTAATAATAATAATAATAATAATAAAGAAAGAGAAGAAGAAAAAGATGATGAGAACTTGGAGATGGAAAATTAATGTAAAGATTAAACAATAATAATAACAAATGTCAAGGTTAGAGGTTCCACTAATGGTATATCAAACAAGTATAGTATAAACTCTTCTTATTGAATTGGAAACCACACACAAAGGAGGTTCTAATCAGATTATATATTGTTAACATGATTACATTAGTCATCTTATTCAATTAATGCTAATACTTGTAAATCTCGTCAAGCATTCATGATTATAACTTATGTTAACAACAAATCAAGTTCCTTTCATAGCTCAGGTGTCGGTTATACCATACATTATGAGCTATGAAAGTGCCAAGCATTTGTTGTACCAAGTGTTATACAACATAAATCAAGATTAGTCATTTAACAAGCAAAGTATTAAAGAGTGAACAAGATAACAAATATAAAACATGTTAGTATCAAACATTAAAGTCCATATTAAGTTTACATTATACTTATTCTTACACCATTAGTGTAACCTTTTCACCTTGACATAATTAACTTAGCTAGACATAATGAAAGAAAGCAAAATAGATAAACAAAATAAGAACATAAAAGCTAACTAAGTAAAGGAAAGAAAATGAAAGGCATCAACTTAATATTAATGAAAGCAAAGCATAAACATTACAAAGAATACAAAGAGAGAAAGGAAGAGCATGATCTTGATCTGGAAACCAAGATGCCTAAATGCATGGCAAATGCCTCCTTTTATAGGCCAAAATTGAGAACTATTGATTTGATGACTAATTGATAAATGGGTGGCCAACTTTTGACTTGGTGACAATCATTATCTTCTCTTGTCTTCCCAAAACGTCATTGATAATGTTAAAATTGGAGCCAGTTGTAAACATGAAAGTTGTAGGCAATTGTCTCAGCTTTCTTGTGTAAAACAACTCATTTGGACTTCTAAAACTCCAGATATGGCCAAAATACCGAACAGTGCTCGGGCTGGAAGACAGATTCGGGCTTCTTTGTTGTTGCTATAATTTGGACTTGATAATGGCCTTTTTAAATCTTGGGCTCCATATGAAAGTTGTAGGCCTATGTCTTACCTTTCCATCCATATAAAGTGGACCTAAATCTGAAATCTGTAGCTCCAGATATGACCCAATTACCGAACAGTGTTCCGGTTTGGATTGCATCGACATCTCTTCTCTAAGTTTGACCATCTCTTTATCCTTACAATTTAAGTTCTTCAAGTCATCAATCAATCCTTTCATTTATGTGATAGGCCTGCATTAAAAATAGACATTTACCACAAATTATAGGTATCTTATATTATTAGATACATTATTATAAAACATATTTTAGTTAAAGAGTTATTGATACTTCAAGTGCAAAATGATGATATAAAACCATGATAAAAATGCACTTTTAAGTACTAATCAATTAACTCCCGCGTCAGATTTTAAAACTATGATAATATTTATTTTTATTCATACATTTACTCGCCTAACTAATGTTGACCCTTCTAACTAGTAATCTAAGGCTTGCCTTGATGGACCCCCGAGTTGGGCTTTAAAACTAAAATAATAACAATGTTAATCCTTGCATTGAGTCGGGTTAACCCAGGTTGATCATCTTGATCCGTGACTCGAGTCTTATCTTAGGTTGACTCTCAAATCAAGTTTTAATAATCACTTTTATTTTATGTTAACTTGGGTCAACTTAAGTTTACCCTCTTAAAACCTAACTTGAGCTTTAAATTAACCTGAATCAACGGACACCCCCTCTCGTAACTCAAGTTAATGGCCAACCCCACATATGATATAGGCATTGTCCCAAGTCAACCTCCGAATTAGGTTTGTAAACTATGATAATGACTATTTTTATTCTTAAACTGATTCGCATTAACCCAAATTGTTACCTAGGTTGTACCCCGAATCAACCCTCGAGTTAGGTTTAAAAAGTATAATAATAATTATTTTTATTTTTACATATCTTAGTTGGATAATTTTAGAATTAAGAATATTTTACAAAGATGTTTTGGGGATAAAAAAAATAAATATTGCCTCTAAAGACATATTTGTTTTGAAAGTATAAAGATTCACTCCAAAACTGTTTCATAGACATATTTATTTTTATAATTTTATCTCTTTAACCAAACACATATTTTGTCTTCATTGTCTGTATCTTTTCTATCACAAGACAATAACTAAATGTTATATAAGTTTTAAACAATCTTCCAAAATAACAGTATTTACCCTATTTGAAAGTCTACTATTTTATAATGGATCACCATGCCCGATAAATGACCTAGTAACTCTTTATTTTGTTTTTGTTTTTGTTTTTGTTTTTTTATCTTTAACCATTAATATTAACAAAAACTTTAACAACATGTTTAAACCCTCTGACACGACTAAAAGGTTGATGTCTTCTCCTAAGTGTAGGAGTGTCGAAGTAATAAATAACCCGGCAAGACCGGGGTCGAACCACAGGGAGGTTAATTGTACAAATTATAGACAACAATTATAAGCAACAATAATAGCAATAATAACAACAACAATAACAATAACAACAACAGCTATAATAATAATAATAATAATAATAATAATAATAATAATAATAATAATAATAATAGTAGTAGTAGTAGTAGTAGTAGTAGTAGTAGTAGTAGTAGCAGCAGCAGCAGCAGCAGTAGTAGTAGTAATAATAATAATAATAATAATAAAGAAAAAGAAGAAAAAGATGATGATGAGAACTTGGAGATGGAAAATTAATGTAAGGATTAAACAATAATAATAACAAATGTCAAGGTTAGAGGTTCCACTAATGGTATATCAAACAAGTATAGTATAAACTCTTCTTATTGAATTGGAAACCACACACAAAGGAGGTTCTAATCAGATTATATATTGTTAACATGATTACATTAGTCATCTTATTCAATTAATGCTAATACTTGTAAATCTCGTCAAGCATTCATGATTATAACTTATGTTAACAACAAATCAAGTTCCTTTCATAGCTCAGGTGTCGGTTATACCATACATTATGGGCTATGAAAGTGCCAAGCATTTGTTGTACCAAGTGTTATACAACATAAATCAAGATTAGTCATTTAACAAGCAAAGTATTAAAGAGTGAACAAGATAACAAATATAAAACATGTTAGTACCAAACATTAAAGTCCATATTAAGTTTACATTATACTTATTCTCACACCATTAGTGTAACCTTTTCACCTTGACATAATTAACTTAGCTAGACATAATGAAAGAAAGAAAAATAGAAAACAAAATTTTTGTTCTAATGTTTAAGGTTAACTTCCTTGGGTTCGGATTATTATTTTTGTCTTTTTCTTTCTTTCTTTTTTTTTTTAAAAAAAAATCTATATACATATAATTTAAAAACATCATGTATCTTTAACCCATGTAACGAGCTTTCAGCTAATGACTCCCAGACCAGTTGGTCTTAGAGCATTAGGTGTTAAGACACCCCTACGAGCTTAGTAACTCGGGTCGCAGATACTGATATGTAGATAATGCAATATTTGATTCCCTTAAGCTTTTCTCCTTAACCCATGTAACAAGCGTTGGGCCAATAGCTCCCAAGTCAGTTGACTTTAGGGTATTAGGTGTTAAAACACCCCTTCGGGCTTAATTGCTTAGGTTAGGAAGGCTACGAAACCAAACTTATCTACATTTTTATTATCATCATTTTTTTTCTTTCTTTTTTCTTTTTGTTTTTTTAATTATATACAATCCATTTCCCTTAGTTGTTACCTTTAACAAAAGAACATAAATAATGTAATAATCCAATATGCAACCCACAATCATATGTTAAAGTGTGTGTGTGTAAATTAAGGTTTAAGAATACATGTTAAATAAGTATATGAGCAGAATTAAGTGGTAACAATACGAGAGTTTGTAAACCTGAATATTTCAGGAAGTATTATAATAGAACTTGTTAAGAATGGTTACTAAGATGCGTCTTAAGAGTCACTTTAACAAAAGAACTCCATTACTCTGCCATCCTAGTAACAACAATTATTCACATGCTTTATGAAATGAAAAATAATTTTTTTTTATCAACTACTACCCTCTTCCCCCAACCAAAACAAGACATTGTCCTCAATGTTCTAAGGTAGAAAGATAGAGTATACAGATTATGATTGAAACAAAAATAAGAAATAACAAAACACAATAATAAAACCAAAAAACACAAAAATTCACAAATGAAGGCTCAAATCTAATCTAAGCTTTTTACGGTTTCCCGTAGATGACCAATTTATGCGACTCATGGAAGGATCAATCACAGGAATGAAAGATTGTAGTTGGTCAATCAATTGTTCAGCAGTAACAGCAGAGATTATGATTTGTCGTGTAGAAGATGTTAGAAATTCCTGTTCCACAGCATGATCAAGAAAAGACAACAATTTATCATAATAACCATTAACATTTAACAAACCTATGGGTTTATGGTGAATGTGCAGTTGAGCCTAAGAGGAAATATGAAAGATCTCTTCCAATGTGCCTAGACCACCTAGTAAAGCAATGAAGGCATCAACATGGTTAAACATTGCATTCATTCGAGCTGGCATTGTGGAGACCTGAAGTTCCTCTCCAATTGTTTTTCCAATGATGTCTCCTTGTGCTAAAGCTTCGGGGACGACCCCCAAAACTTGACTACCTCCTAAAAATGCAGCTATTAACACACCTCCCATTAACCCAAGACTGCCTCCCCCATACACTAAATGAATCTTTCTCTCAGCTAGCACCTGACCAAGATGATTTGCTGATTCTAAAAACTCTTTTTCTTTCCCAGGACTAGATCCACCGAAAACACAAATATTTCTTATTTGATGACTTGAGGAACTTGCCATTTCTACACACTTCTGTATTTGTTGAATGTATGGGTTAAGTAGAAATGAAAGGAAGGAAAAGAGGGTTTTATAGATGAGAAATTAGAAATGCAATCATAACACCTATATGTAGGCCAGCTGGAGTCTCACACACTCTCTCTCTCTTTATTTATTTATTTATTTATTTACTTTTGAAAAAAGCATGTGTATGTACAGGTAGTTGTGATTGTGGCTCACATCTTCCCTTGGTTTTACGTCCAAGAACGGCTTAAACGCCCTCTATGGGTCGGGGATAGGCTTCCCATCCAGTTTTCTTAAAAACTGGCAAACAGGGTCTTTTTTAGTCAGATTCCCAAGACTAAGTCGATCATGTTCTTTATGAAATAGTGGTCATAAATCATGAATTGCACGATGCACATCTCCACTAAGATGCGTCTCAAGAGTCAATAGAAGATTATCTAAAGACTCCTTACTCAGGCCATCCTTAATGAATTGTATTTTATCTTCATGGTTTATAGATACCATTCTTAAAGAATGACATTGTGTATTACAAGTCCATCTAGCACATCGATGACAGACTTCTAGTCATTTTGCACGACGCTTCTTTGCAAAAGTGCTTTTACTTGTTCCAGGCATGTGTGAAATAAAGAAATTAGAGGACTCACTTGATAATCGAACCTTTGCTTCAATCAACCAGCAAATATCTTCAGGAATTCCATGATTCATTAACAATCTCAATCTTGCACATCTAGCACGGTAAATTTTTGTAATCGCATTCTGAGGCAGAGCGGGAAAATACTTTTTTCAATTTTTCAAGATTAGTGTCCATTTTCAAATGAGAATTGGAAGAGAGCTTTGAAGAATTGCACAGATATATACACAGATATCAGTAATTATGGGGAACTGAAAGAACTGACTTAAGTCACGGAGTACCGTTCTCCGCCATTTGATCGGGGTGAGAGAAACTTGCAAAAATCACTCAAAAATAAAATAAAATAAAATAAAATAAAATCAATCTTTATATACAGGATCACCCAATTTAATAGAGTTATGTTCAACTGAAAAATTGTCAAAGTAAACTTTCAGACGATGTCCATTTACCTTGAAAACATTACCATTCTTTGGATTCTCGATGTCATAGGCCCCATATGGATACACATGTTTCACAATAAAAGGACCACTCCATCTTGATCTTAATTTTCCAGGAAATAAATACAGTCGAAAATTATAAAGCAAGACTTTTTGACCAACATTGAAGGTTTTTCTCTGTATTTTCTTGTCATGAAACTCTTTAATTCTTGCTTTATGAATTCTTGAATTTTCATATGCATCATTTCTTATTTCCTCAAGCTCATTTATTTATAATTTTCGCAGTTGACTAGCATCATCCAGATTTGAATTGAAAGCTTTAATAGCCCAATAAGCTTTATGTTCAAGTTCCACAGGCAAGTGACAAGGTTTTCCATAGATTAGTCTATAAGGTGACATACCTAATGATGTTTTATAAGCAGTTCGATAAGCCCAAAGTGCATCATTAAGTCTTAAAGACCACTCTTTCCTATTAGGGTTCACTGTTTTCTCCAAAATATGTTTGATCTCCCTATTAGCAAGCTCTACTTGTCCACTTGTTTGAGGGTGATAAGGGGTGGCAACTTTGTGTGTGATTCCATATTTCTTTATTAAAGACTCAAATGGCTTGTTGCAGAAATGTGTTCCACCATCACTTATTATAGCTCGAGGGACTCCAAATCGACTCAAAATATTTTCTTTCAAAAACTTTATCACTGTTTTGTGATCATTGTTTCGACTTGGAATTGCCTCTATCCATTTTGAAACATAATCTACTGCGACTAATATGTATAAGAAACCAAATGATGGAGGGAATGGGCCCATGAAATTTATACCCCAACAGTCAAAAATCTCAATGAGAATAATAGTGTTTAAAGGCATCATATGACATTTTGAAATAGATCCCAACTTTTGATATTTTTCACAAGACTTGCAGAATGCATGTGAGTCTTTGAACATGGTGGGCCAGTAAAATCCATTTTGTAAGATTTTTGCAGTTGTTTTTCTTGATGAGAAATGGCCTCCACATGCCTTAGAATGACAAACTTTAATGACACTACTTACCTCATTGTCAGGAATGCATCTTCGAAATATTTGATCAGTATAATATTTGAATAAATAAGGATCATCCCAATAAAAGTTCTTCACTTCGTTCAAGAACTTTCTTTTATCTTAGGTACTCCAATGAGCTGGCAATTGTCCTGAAACAAGAAAATTGACAATATTAGCAAACCAAGGCATTGTAGAGACAGAAAGTAAAGATTCATCGGGAAAGTAGTCATAGATTGGTGTGATATCAGTTTTTGAATCTGTTGTCAATCTTGACAAGTGATCTGCGACAACATTTTCGCTGCCTTTCTTATCTTTGATTGTGATATCAAATTCTTGAAGTAATAAAATCCACCGCACCAATCTAGCCTTAGAATCTTTCTTAGAAAGAAGATATTTCAATGCTGCATGATCACTAAAAACAACAACAGGTGAGCCAACAAGATAAGATCTGAATTTTTCACATGCAAATACTACTGCAAGTAATTCTTTTTCAGTGGTGGTATAATTCATTTGAGCACTATTTAAAGTTTTACTTGCATAGTAAATTACATAAGGTTTCTTATCTTTTATTTGTCCCAAAACAGCACCTACGGCATAATCACTAGCATCACATATTATTTCAAAAGGTAATGACCAATCGGGAGGTTGAATGATAGGAGCACAAGTAAGCAAGTTTTTAAGTTTAACAAAGGCTTCTTCACAATGTTCAGTCCATTCAAAAATAGTATCCTTTATTAGAAGGTTACTTAAGGGCTTAGATATTACACTAAAATCTTTGATGAACCTTCTATAAAAACCAGCATGTCCCAAGAATGATCTAACATCTTTAAGAGATTTTGGTGTTGGCAAGTTTGCAATTAACTTAATTTTAGATTTGTCAACCTCAATTTCTTTTGATGAAACAATGTGACCAAGTACAATGCCGTTTGTTACCATAAAATGACATTTTTCCCAATTCAACACAAGATTCTTCTCTTCATACCTGGTCAAAACCTCTCCTAAGTTAGTCAAACAATCATCAAATGAATCGCCAAAAACAGAAAAATCATCCATGAAAATCTCAAGAAAATGTTCAACCATATCCCTAAATATACTAAGCATGCGTCTTTGAAATGTGGCTGGTGCATTACATAATCCAAAAGGCATCCTTCGATATGCAAAAGTACCAAATGGACATGTGAAAGTAGTCTTTTCTTGATCTTCCAATGCAATTTCAATTTGGTTGTAACCCGAATAGCCATCTAGGAAACAATAAAATTCATGACCTGCAACTCTTTCTAGGATTTGATTCATGAAAGGTAAAGGAAAATGATCTTTTCTAGTCATTGAATTAAGTTTTCTATAGTCAATGCACATGCGCCAACCAGTAATAGTTCTAGTGGGAATTAACTCATTGTTCTCATTTGTTATCACAGTGACTCTAGACTTCTTAGGTACAACTTGGGTAGGACTTACCCATTTGCTATCAGAAATAGGATAAATGATTTCATTATCTAGAAGCTTAATGACTTCATTTTTCACTACTTCTTTCATATTAGGATTTAGCTTTCGTTGCATTTCTCTAGAGGGTTTAGCATTTTCCTCTAAATAAATTCTGTGTGTACAAATCAAAGGACTAATTCCTTTTATATCAGCTATGGTCCATCCTAATGCATTTTTGTGCAGTTTCAGAGTTTGTAATAACTTACCTTCTTGATGTGCATTAAGTTTGGAAGAGATTATTACTGGAAAAGTTTCATTTTCTCCTAAAAATGAGTATTTGAGATTGGATGGCAACGGCTTCAAATCAGGTTTTGGTGGTTGAACATTTAAAGGTATGGACTTAATTGATCGCGGTGGCAATTCCTCAATTTGTGGCCTCCAATTACTTGTCTTTGATTCTTCCTGAAAATAAATCATTTCCAAATCATCAGATTCATCAATCTCAATTTCACTAGAAGTGGTTGGAAATTGATCATGAATTAATTTTTCAGTAAAGTCCACTTCCTGTAAGTCATTATCATCTCTAGGTTGCTTGCAAATGTTGAAAATATTCATCTCCAATGTCATGTTTTCAAATGATAGCTTCATCAGTCCATTCCTACAATTAATCATGGTTTTATATCATCATTTTGACTTGAAGTATCAATAACTCCTTAACTAAAACATGTTTTATAACAATATATCTAATAATATAAGATACCTTTAATTTATGGTAAATGTTCATTTTAAATGCAGGCCTATCACATAAATGAAAATATTGATTGATGACTTTAAGAACTTAAATTGCAAAGGCAAAGAGATGGCCAAACTTAGAAAAGAGATGTCGGTGCGATCCAAACCGGAACACTGTTCGGTAATTGGGTCATATCTGGAGATATATATCTCAGATTTAGGTCCAATTTATATGGATGGAAAGGTAAGACATAGGCCTACAACTTTCATATAGAGCCCAATGCTTGACCGCTTTTTATGATCGGCTTGTTTTAACTCGCAAGTGCACGAGTATGCGATGTAGCAATTAACTCGGTAAGATCGAGGTCATATCCACAGAGAGCTAGATCTGGAAATTAAGCTAGGTAACAAAAAAAACTCAAGAGAAATTAAATTAATAATAACTTGGTTGAAAATAATTGATGGATTTGTTTTCAAAGATAGAAAAGGGTAAATAGATTTTAAATGACAAGAAAAAGTAAGCCTTGGTCCAAATCAATTTTAATGGTGATGTATTGGTGATTTCTTCAACATATATAAGATAACTCAACCTAATATCAACGATGGTGATATTAGATCGGAAGATATTACAATGAAGATTAGAAAGATGAAGATTGATTATTGCTTAAGAATGAACAAGTACTTTCATATTAAGTAAGACATTGAATCAAGCAATCTCTATACCAAAACTAAAGTTTGTGCATAAAAATTCAATATTATAACATTACCTAAATGATTTCTAAAATTTCTTTGCAATAATAAATCATTCATGAAGAAAATAAGAAGATAAACATTAAGATTCATTCATATCCTAAAGAACTCACCTCAATCACCATTATCCTTGATTTGGATCCAAGAAAGAGTTTAGCCAACCATGATTATATATAAGAACACTTCAATAAACATGAAAGAACTTGAATCCAACTGAAATAATAAGTTTTACAAACTAAAGAACCGAAATCTATAAAGAAGAACACAATACAATTTCAGAAAAAATTCGAACACAAATCTGACTCTAACTTTGGACAGCAATTCGACCCTCTTAGAAGCTTGTTTTGGAGAAGTCTATTAGAGACATATTTATAGGCAATTCTGTCACCTTTCCAGATCATTAAAGAACAGCTTATTTGGACACCTGAGTCAAAAGTTATGGGCAAAACACCGAAAGGTGTTCTGAAAAATCAAATCAAGACAGCTTTACAATTACTTTGGTGCACGTTTTTCTTCCTCATTTATGAGGTGTCTCCTTCTTCTTTTTGACCCAAAATAATATTAAAATATCCCCTCCAGCTTTCCATCCATGTGCTTGCCTTCTTGGATCAATGGATTACCCAAAATAAATCAATTGTTATTTGTTGTGTGGACATGTAAGATCATGGATTGTGTTTGGGTTGATTTGAAGGTTGATTTGGGGTTGATTTAGGGCTGATTTGGGGCTGATTTTTGGGCTGAATTTGAGCATCAAATAAGTATACAAATGTACTTATTATTTGGGCTAAGATTGACATTGAAACCTTGAGTGTTTAATGGTTGAAGTTTGCACACAACATAAGGCAAGTTTGGGCTTGAAATAAATCATATGATATTCTTTTCTAGAATTGGAATAGAATTGATTTTTGGGACAAATTTGGAGCACTTATTTGAACCAAGATTTGCTTCAATCTTCAACTAAATGTCTCTTCAATTCTTTGTTCTGAATTCCGACGTTGAATTTTCTGAATTAATTCATTTAAGCTCCAAAAACCTATCGAAACATTAAAACAAACTTCATTACTAAAAAACACATCAATTATTATAAAAACAACCAAATAAAAACAATAAATACATATGTAAAACAAGAGACTTAATGACACTTTTGATGCACAATCACACCCCCCAACTTAGATTTTGCTAGTCCTCAAGCAAAACAAAACATAAAACCTTTAAAATAAAAATAATAATAATAACAACCATAATTAGGCTCGATTCATCACACTTGAAGGACCTATCATGGAAACATTGGTATCTTTAACTTAGTGTACATAATAGCAAATAAAGAAAAATAAGCATACTCACATTCTCTAAATCAAACATCCATACAAAATTTCCAAATTCAGTCATATTTATCGTGCAACCAACATAATTGATTCATACGAAAACTCAACTTGTAATCTTCCATTCTCACCAACACAAACAAGGTAGCAAACTAGAGAAATATCTATATATTTTCTTTCTTTCTTTTTTCTTTCTTTGTTTTTTTTTTTTGAAGATATGATTTATTTTTTGTCTTTAAGTAGTCACTTCCCTTTTGACGCGAATACAAACATTTGTGATGAATGCACCCGGTTACTCACAAAGTCACAAACTTAAAGTGCTTTGCATACTCATATTTTAAGCTGCCGTTTGACGTAAAGATAAACATTTGTGATGAATACCCCTAGTTACTGAGCAACTCAAAACATTGGAGTAGATAGAACTTTGTACACATTTATTTATTTATTCGTGTAATAATTATTACTCTATTTACTTAAACCTTGTTTAGGACTGGATCAAAAGGGATAATCACAAGTAAAGCATCATACTCATCTTTCATGCATAATCACACAACTCACACGACTTTTACAAGGAAAGATGTATTTCAGTAATCTTAAAAAAAAGTATGCTATATCTTGCTTTATAAGATATTATCTATCCCAAATTAAAGTATGCAATGTTCAACATAATAATGAATCCAAAAATGTAATGATCATCCTAAACAAGTCTCATTCACATACGAATGCAAGTTTTTTTTTTTTTTTAACAAGCATGGTTATCTCAAGCATTCAACATAATGAAATATCTAAAATTAAGTTTTACATTATCCTCAATGTAAAAGAGAAAGAGAAGAAAAGTATAAAGATTAGAAAATTGTTACTCCCCTTCTGTTTTCAAGGATGAATGTCTGATTGAATTGGGCATGAGCTGACTTCTTGCTTGATTTTTTTTTAACCTGCATATCACAACTAAAAGAAAACATTGATTTTTTTTTTTATTTTTTTTTTGAAAATAAAGAACCTCACACCCCCCAACTTAAAATAATGCATTGTCCCGAATGCATGAACACGAAAATATAAGAGATGGAAGAAAGAAGAAAAAATAATAAAAATGAAGAATAAAAATAAAAATAAAATAAAAATAAAAACTCATTACTTCTAATACTACAATGGTATTGGATCTTGAAGATCCAATGTCTCAACTTCAGCCACAACATTTTCAAGATAAGGTTTCAATCGATGACCATTTACTTTGAAAATATTTCCATTCTTGGGATTTTCTACCTCAAATGCACCATGCTCAGAGATGGATTTAATCACAAATGGACCAGTCCATTTTGTCCTCAACTTCCCAGGAAAGAGATGTAATCGTGAATTATACAAGAGAACCTTTTGACCAACATGAAGGGATTTTCTAAGAATATGTTTATCATGCAAAGTTTTCATCTTATGTTTTGAAATTTTTGCATTTTCAAATGCATCATTTCTCAACTCCTCTAATTCATCCAATTGAAGCTTTCTATTTTTGCCAACCTCGTTTTCATTATCATTGAATTGCCGAATGGCCCAATATGCACGGTGCTCAATCTCAACAGGGAGATGACAAGGCTTTCCATAAACTAGCCTATAAGGAGACATTCCTAAAGAGGTCTTATAAGCAGTGCGATATGCCCACAAAGCATCAACTAGTCGTAGGGACCAATCTTTACGGTTTGGATTGACTGTTTTCTCTAAAAAGTTCTTGATCTCCCTATTTGCCAACTCAGCTTGGCCACTAGTCTGTGGGTGATAGGGGGTACTGACCTTGTGAATTACACCATATTTTCTCATCAAAATCCCAACGGGCTTGTTACAAAAATGTTTTCCCCCATCACTAATCATAGCCTGGGGCATGCCAAAATGAGAGAAAATATTTTCTTTCAAGAATTTGACCACAACTCGATGGTCATTGGTTCGAGATGCAATGGCCTCCACCCATTTAGACACATAATCAACAGTAACAAGGATGAATTGGTAACCAAATGAACTTGGAAAAGGTCCCATGAAATCAATCCCCCAACAATCAAATATTTCCAAAACAAGGATGGGGTTAAGGGGCATCATGTTACGCCTAGTGAGGCTACCTAGTCGTTGGCATCGGTCACATGCAACACAGAAGGCATGAACATCTTTAAACATGGTAGGCCAATAAAAACCACACTGCAAGATTTTGGCAATGGTTTTCTTGGAAGAGAAATGCCCACCACAAGCTAATGCATGACAAAAATTAATGACCCTTGGAATTTCATGATCAGGGATGCACCGCCTAATAATTGGGTCAGGACAATATTTAAATAGGTAGGGGTCATCCCAAAAAAAGGTGCGCACATTGCGCAAGAATTTTTGTTTGTCAAGTTTAGACCAATGAGAAGGAATTTGACTTGTAGCTAGGTAATTTGCTATGTCAGCATACCATGGAGAACTGATGTAAGAGACAGTACCTGCACAAAATAAATTTTCATCAGCAAAGAGTTCATTTATTGGAGATTCATCAATTATGGTCTTATAGCTTGAAAGACGAGACAAATGATCAGCTACTACATTCTCTACTCCCTTTTTATCTCGAATTTCAATGTTAAACTCTTGGAGTAGGAGGATCCATCGAATCAAACGTGGTTTGGCATCTTGTTTTGTGAGCAAATATTTCAATGCTGCATGATTAGTGAAAACAATAACAAGAGATCCAACCAAATAAGACCTAAACTTGTCTAATGCAAAGACCACAGCTAAGAGTTCTTTTTCAGTTGTAGTGTAATTCAATTGAGCATCATTCAAAGTCTTGCTAGCATAATATATAACATGAGGTTTCTTATCTTTTCTTTGCCCTAAAACAGCCCCAACCGCAAAATCACTAGCATCACACATCAGTTCAAATGGTAAAGACCAATCAGGAGCTTGTATGATTGGTGCAGTTGTCAACAACCCTTTAAGCTTTTCAAAAGCTTCTTGACATTTTGATGTCCAATCAAATGGGACATCTTGTGACAACAAGTTACACAATGGTTTGGCAATGGTACTAAAAGAATGAATGAATCTTTGATAAAAACCAGCATGTCCTAAAAAGGATCTCACATCTTTCACAGTCTTAGGGGTAGTTAATTTTTGAATGACTTCCACTTTTGACTTATCTACCTCTATGCCTTTTGAAGAGACAATGTGACCTAAAACAATGCCATGTGTCACCATAAAATGACACTTCTCCCAATTGAGTACAAGATTGCTCTCTTCACACCTTTCAAGAACTTTTTCTAGATTCATTAGACACAACTCATAAGAATCCCCATAAACTGAAAAATCATCCATGAAAACTTCCAAAAAATTTTCCACCATGTCACTAAAGATACTCATCATACACCTTTGAAAAGTGGCTGGTGCATTACACAAACCAAATGGCATTCTTCTATAAGCATAAGTACCAAAAGGACAAGTGAAAGTGGTTTTTTCCTGGTCTTCTAAAGAAATCTCAATTTGGTTGTAACCTGAGTATCCATCCAGAAAACAATAGAAAGCTCTTCCAGCTACTCTTTCAAGCACTTGGTCTAAAAATGGAAGCGGAAAATGGTCCTTCCTAGTCACCATGTTCAATTTACGATAATCAATGCACATACGCCATCCAGTTTGGATTCTAGTTGGTACCAGCTCATTATTTTCATTCTTCACTACCGTGACTCCAGATTTTTTTGGGACAACTTGGGTTGGACTAACCCATTTTGAGTTTGCAATAGGGTAAATAATACCTGCATCAAGTAGCTTAAGCACTTCACCTCTCACTACTTCCTTCATGTTTGGGTTCAATCGTCTTTGCATTTGCCTCACAGATTTAGCCTCTTCTTCAAGATAGATTCTATGTGTACATAAAAGAGGACTAATTCCTTTCAAGTCAGTAATTTTCCACCCAATTGCTTTCTTGTGTTTTCTCACCACTCTCAAAAGTTTGTGTTCTTGCTCTATGCTAAGTTTTGATGAGATCACAATAGGATATGATTCATCTTCCCCTAGAAATGCATACTTAAGATCACTCGGTAAAGGCTTCCTTTCTAGTTTATCAGGCTGGATAAGAGATTCCTCAACTTTCACTTGGGGTGAAATCAAAGGCTCAAATGATGGGGTCCATTGACCTATTGACATAATAGGCATTGGATCTAGATAAGTCTCGAGTTCTCTTACTTCCTCATCAACACATTCCAAAGAACAAAATCTTTCATCATGAATTAAAGTTCTCTCCAATGGATCCTTGATCCACACTCTCTCAAAGTCTTTTTGACAAACTGTTTGGATGAAATCTACCTCTCTAATGTCCTCATGTTCCCCGATTTGTTTGGAGACATTGAATATGTTCATCTCCACAGTCATATTCCCAAAAGACAATTTCATCACCCCATTCTTACAGTTAATTAAGGCATTGGATGTAGCTAGGAAAGGTCTCCCTAAGATGACTGGGATGGGGGCATTAGAACCTTGAATTGGTGCGGTGTCTAATACTACAAAATCAACAGGAAAATAGAATTTATCTACTTGGACCAACACATCCTCAACGATACCCCTAGGAATCTTGATTGACCTATCAGCTAATTGAAGGGTGATTCGAGTAGGCTTGATTTCTCCTAAACCTAATTGTTCGTAAACAGTGTAGGGTATTAAATTCACACTTGCTCCTAAATCCAACAAAGCTTGATCTATCTTATGACTTCCAATAATGCATGAAATGGTAGGACAACTAGGATCTTTGTATTTGGGAAGGGTTTTAAACTGGATGATGGCACTAGCATGTTCAGTTAGAAAGGCTCTTTCTTTCACATTCAATCTCCTTTTGACTGTGCATAAATCCTTAAGAAACTTTGCATAAGATGGAACTTGTTTAATTGCATCAAGGAGTGGAATATTGACTTTCACTTGTTTGAACAATTCATAGATTTCCGAGTTCATAAGATCTTGTTTAGGTTTTCCTAACCTTTGTGGAAATGGTGCTCTAGGAACAAATTCTAAATCACTCATTTTGACTCCAATCTTTCTTGAATCATCTCCTTTCTCATTCATCTCTTTCTCATTTATCTCACCTTCTTTGTCACTCAAACTCTCATTTGTCACTTGTGTTTTGATTCCCTCTTCACTTTCCCTAGATTTCTCCTCCACAATACCTTTAGGAATCCTAAAACCTACACCTTTATCAACAATCTTTCCACTTCTAAGGGTAGTGATGGCTTGGACTTGTTCATGGTTTGAAGGTTCACTAGGTGAGGATTCACTCATGTGTACCTGACCTCTAGGATTGGGCATTGGTTGAGCTGGGATTTTTCCCTTCTCTTGAATGCTTAGTGATTGAGTCAACTTAGTTAGTTGACTTCGAATGTCATCTAAGGTCCTATTGGTCTGGTCTTGGAATTTGTAAACTTGGTTGTTGATTCCTCCTTGCGTTTGCATGAATTGTTGAAGAGTATCCTCTAAGGATCTCTTATGAGGTGGTTGGTATGTGTTATGTGTGGGAGCATGAAATGGTTGGGGTGGAGGTTGAAATGTTTGAGGTACTGAAGAGCCCTCATTTCTCCATCCAAAATTTGGGTGGTTCCTCCATCCAGGATTATAGGTCTCAGAGTAGGGATTGCCTACTTGGTTTGGAAATGGCTTTTTAACATTACTTGAATCAGAAGTTTGGCCGTATAGCACTTCCTTGAAGGCTGGAATGGTAGGACATTCAGTTGTCCTATGCCCTTTGCTTTCACAAACAACACAACTTTCCTCTTGTTGTTCACTTATGACATGCACTTTTTTAATCTCAAGAGACTCTACTTTCCTAGCCAATGAGGCTAATCTAGCATTGAGGTCATCAGTCTCTTTCAATTGAAACTTCCCACTTGAATGAGAAATGGTGTTTCTAGACTCAACATGAACTGGGAGAGAAGTCTCCCATTGCTTTGTGTTTTCAGCCAATTGATCAAAAAAATCAAAGGCCTCACTTGGTTCTTTGTCATAAAACTCACCATTACACATGGTTGACACTAGCTTTTTAAAATCTGCGGTAAGAGAGTCATAAAAGAAACTCACTAACCTCCACATCTCAAAACCATGGTGAGGGCATGCATTTAACAAGTCTTTGAACCTTTCCCAAGCTTGGTGAAATGACTCATTTGGACTACAAGAAAAATTCATCATTTGACGTTGTAAGGCTGCTGTCCTATGAGTGGGGAAGTATTTTTTCAAAAATTCAGCTTGCATTTCTCTCCATGTACCTATAGACCTAGGACGCAAGGAGTTTAGCCAAAGCTTGGCTTTATCCTTTAGAGAGAATGGGAACAATTTAAGCCGAATGGTTTCCTCGGTGCATGTTCTATCAATAAAAGTATTACATACCTCTTCAAAGTCTTTATTGTGTATGTATGGATTTTCAGAATCCATACCATGAAATGTGGGAAGAAGTTGAATCATGCCCGGTTTCAAATTGAAAGCTTGTTGGTTAAGAGGTAAGATAATACACGAAGGTGTACTTTGTCTAGCCGGCTGAAGATACTCTCTAAGAGTTCGAAAATTAGGTTGATCATTGAATTGTGGAGGTCCATTACCTTGAACACTCCCTTCACCCTCTACATCTTCAACATTAGCCATGATAAAATAATAATAATAATAATAATATAACAATTATATGAATATGAAAATAAAGGAAAGAAAAAGAAAAAAAAATTGCAAATAAAAGTAATAGCTCAAAAATAAAAATACAACAAATTAAGAAATTCACTCTCCAACTAATAAACACTATTAACAACAATAAACATTAAAAGATAATTATAACAAGCTTGAATAAAAAGGCGGTAATACCAGCCAAGCACCTCAAACAATAAATATAAGAAAAATAATCATAACAAAACAACAAAATAAAATGAAATAAACAAGAGGCGGTAATACCGGCCAAGCACTTTGACACGACGAAAAGGTTGATGTCTTCTCCCAAGTGCAGGAGTGTCGAAGTAATAAATAACCCGGCAAGACCGGGGTCGAACCACAGGGAGGTTAATTGTACAAATTATAAATAATAATAATACAACAACAATAACAATAACAATAACAATAACAACAACAACAACAACAACAACAACAATAATAACAATAATAATAATAATAATAATAATAATAATAATAATAATAATAATAATAATAATAATAATAATAATAAAGAAAGAGAAGAAGAAGATGATGAGAACTTGGAGATGAAAAATTAATGTAAGGATTAAACAATAATAATAACAAATGTCAAGGTTAGAGGTTCCACTAATGGTATATCAAACAAGTATAGTATAAACTCTTATTATTGAATTGGAAACCACACACAAAGGAGGTTCCAATCAGATTATATATTGTTAACATGATTACATTAGTCATCTTATTCAATTAATGCTAATACTTGTAAATCTCGTCAAGCATTCATGATTATAACTTATGTTAACAACAAATCAAGTTCCTTTCATAGCTCAGGTGTCGGTTATACCATACATTATGGGCTATGAAAGTGCCAAGCATTTGTTGTACCAAGTGTTATACAACATAAATCAAGATTAGTCATTTAACAAGCAAAGTATTAAAGAGTGAACAAGATAACAAATATAAAACATGTTAGTATCAAACATTAAAGTCCATATTAAGTTTACATTATACTTATTCTCACACCATTAGTGTAACCTTTTCACCTTGACATAACTAACTTAGCTAGACATAATGAAAGAAAGCAAAATAGATAAACAAAATAAGAACATAAAAGTTAACTAAGTAAAGGAAAGGAAATGAAAGGCATAAACTTAATATTAATGAAAGTAAAGCATAAACATTACAAAAAATACAAAGAGAGAAAGGAAGAGCATGATCTTGATCTGGAAACCAAGATGCCTAAATGCATGGCAAATGCCTCCTTTTATAGGCCAAAATTGGGAACTATTGATTTGATGACTAATTGATAAGTGGGTGGCCAACTTTTGACTTGGTGACAATCCTTATCTTCTCTTGTCTGCCCAAAACGTCATTGATAACGTCACAACTGGAGCCAGGTACAAACATGAAAGTTGTAGGCAATTGTCTCAGCTTTCTTGTGTACAAAATTCAGCTTATTTGGACTTCTAGAACTCCAGATATGGCCAAAATACCAAACAGTGCTCGGGCTGGAAGACAGATTCGGGCTTCTTTGTTGTTGCTACAATTTGGACTTGATAATGGCCTTTTTAGATCTTGGGCTCCATATGAAAGTTGTAGGCCTATGTCTTACCTTTCCATCCATATAAATTGGACCTAAATCTGAGATCTGTAGCTCCAGATATGGCCCAATTACCGAACAGTGTTCCGGTTTGGATTGCACCGACATCTCTTCTCTAAGTTTGACCATCTCTTTATCCTTGCAATTTAAGTTCTTCAAGTCATCAATCAATCCTTTCATTTATGTGATAGACCTGCATTAAAAATAGACATTTACCACAAATTATAGGTATCTTATATTATTAGATACATTATTATAAAACATATTTTAGCTAAGGAGTTATTGATACTTCAAGTGCAAAATGATGATATAAAACCATGACAAAAATGCACTTTTAAGTACTAATCACCCCCCCCACCTGGTAAAGCAATGAAAGCATCAGCATGGTTAAACATTGCATTCATTCGAGCCGACATTGTGGAGACCTGAAGTTCCTCTCCAATTGTTTTTCCAATGATGTCCCCTTGTGCCAAAGCTTCAGGGACGACTCCTAAAACTTGACTACCTCCTAAAAATACAGCTATTGACACACCTCCCATTAACCCAAGACTGCCTCCCCCATATACTAAATGAATCTTTCTCTCAGCTAGCACCTGACCAAGATGATTTGCTGATTCTAAAAACTCTTTTTCTTTCCCAGGACTAGATCCACCGAAAACACAAATATTTCTTATTTGATGACTTGAGGAACTTGCCATTTCTACACACTTCTGTATTTGTTGAATGTATGGGTTGAGTAGAAATGAAAGGAAGGAAAATAGGGTTTTATAGATGAGAAAGTAGAAAGGCAATCATAACATCTATATGGAGGCCAGCTGGAGTCTCACACACTCTCTCTCTCTTTTTATTTATTTATTTATTTACTTTTGAAAAAAACATGTGTATGTACAGGTAGTTGTGATTGTGGCTCACATCTTCCCTTGGTTTTACGTCCAAGAACGGCTTAAACGCCCTCTATGGGTCGGGGATAGGCTTCCCATCCAGTTTTCTTAAAAACTGGCAAACAGGGTCTTTTTTAGTCAGATTCCCAAGACTAAGTCGATCATGTTCTTTATGAAATAGTGGCCATAAATCATGAATTACACAATGCACATCTCCACTAGGATGCGTCTCAAGAGTCAATAGAAGATTATCTAAAGACTCCTTACTCAGGCCATCCTTAATGAATTGTATTTTATCTTCACGGTTTATAGATACCATTCCTAAAGAACGACATTGTGTATTACAAGTCCATCTAGCACATCGATGACAGACATCCAGTCGTTTTGCACGACGCTTCTTTGCAAAAGTGCTTTTACCTGTTCCAGGCAAGTGTGAAATGAAGTTAGAGGACTCACCTGATAATCGGACCTTTGCTTCAATCAACCAGCGAATATCTTCAGGAATTCCATGATTCATTAACAATCTCAATCTTGCACATCTAGCACGGTAAATTTTTGTAATCGCATTCTGAGGCAGAGCGGGAAAATACTTTTTCAATTTTTCAAGATTAGTGTCCATTTTCAAATGAGAATTGGAAGAGAGATTCAAAGAATTGCATAGATATATACACAGATATCAGTAATTGTGGGAAACTGAAAGAACCGACTTAAGTCACGGAGTACCGTTATCCGCCATTTGACCGGGGTGAAAGAAACTTGCAAAAATCACTCAAAAAGAAACAAAAATAAAATAAAATAAAATAAAATAAAATCAATCTTTATATAAGAAACAAAAATAAAATAAAATAAAATAAAATCAATCTTTATATACAGGATCACCCAATTCAATAGAGTTATGTTCAACTGAAAAATTGTCAAAGTAAACTTTCAGACGATGTCCATTTACCTTGAAAACATTGCCATTCTTTGGATTCTCGATGTCATAGGCCCCATATGGATACACATGTTTCACAATAAAAGGACCGCTCCATCTTGATCTTAATTTTCCAGGAAATAAATGCAGTCGAGAATTATAAAGCAAGACTTTTTGACCAACATTGAAGGTTTTTCTCTGTATTTTCTTGTCATGAAATTCTTTTATTCTTGCTTTATGAATTCTTGAATTTTCATATGCATCATTTCTTATTTCCTCAAGCTCATTTATTTGTAATTTTCGCAGTTGACTAGCATCATCCAGATTTGAATTGAAAGTTTTAATAGCCCAATAAGCTTTATGTTCAAGTTCCACAGGCAAGTGACAAGGTTTTCCATAGACTAGTCTATAAGGTGACATACCTAATGATGTTTTATAAGCAGTTCGATAAGCCCAAAGTGCATCATTAAGTCTTAAAGACCAGTCTTTCCTATTAGGGTTCACTGTTTTCTCCAAAATATGTTTGATCTCCCTATTAGCAAGCTCTACTTGTCCACTTGTTTGAGGGTGATAAGGGGTGGCAACTTTGTGTGTGATTCCATATTTCTTCATTAAAGACTCAAATGGCTTGTTGCAGAAATGTGTTCCACCATCACTTATTATGGCTCGAGGGACTCCAAATCGACTCAAAATATTTTCTTTCAAAAACTTTATCACTGTTTTGTGATCATTGTTTCGACTTGGAATTGCCTCTATCCATTTTGAAACATAATCTACTGCGACTAATATGTATAAGAAACCAAATGATGGAGGGAATGGGCCCATGAAATCTATACCCCAACAGTCAAAGATCTCAATGACAATAATAGGGTTTAAAGGCATCATGTGACGTTTTGAAATAGATCCCAACTTTTGACAATTTTCACAAGACTTGCAGAATGCATGTGAGTCTTTGAACATGGTGGGCCAGTAAAATCCACTTTGTAAGATTTTTGCAGTTGTCTTTCTTGATGAGAAATGGCCCCCACATGCCTCAGAATGACAAAATTTAATGACACTACTTACCTCATTGTCAGGAATGCATCTTCGAAATATTTGATCAGGACAATATTTGAATAAATAAGGATCATCCCAATAAAAGTTCTTCACTTCGTTCAAAAGTTTCTTTTATCTTGGGTATTCCAATGAGCTGGCAATTGTCCTGAAACAAGAAAATTGACAATATTAGCAAACCAAGGCATTGTAGAGACAGAAAGTAAAGATTCATCAGGAAAGTAGTCATCGATTGGTGTGATGTCAGTTTTCGAATCTGTTGTCAATCTTGACAAGTGATCTGCGACAACATTTTCGCTGCCTTTCTTATCTTTGATTGTGATATCAAATTCTTGAAGTAATAAAATCCACCGCACCAATCTAGCCTTAGAATCTTTCTTAGAAAGAAGATATTTCAATGCTGCATGATCACTAAAAACAACAACAGGTGAGCCAACAAGATAAGATCTGAATTTTTCACATGCAAATACTACTGCAAGTAATTCTTTTTCAGTGGTGGTATAATTCATTTGAGCACTATTTAAAGTTTTACTTGCATAGTAAATTACATAAGGTTTCTTATCTTTTCTTTGTCCCAAAACAGCACCTACGGCATAATCACTAGCATCACACATTATTTCAAAAGGTAATGACCAATCGGGAGGTTGAATGATAGGAGCACAAGTAAGCAACTTTTTAAGTTTAACAAAGGCTTCTTCACAATGTTCAGTCCATTCAAAAATAGTATCCTTTGTTAGAAGGTTACTTAAAGGCTTAGATATTACACTAAAATCTTTGATGAACCTTCTATAAAAACCAGCATGTCCCAAGAATGATCTAACATCTTTAAGAGATTTTGGTGTTGGCAAGTTTGCAATTAACTCGATTTTAGATTTGTCAACCTCAATTCCTTTTGATGAAACAATGTGACCAAGTACAATGCCGTTTGTTACCATAAAATGACATTTTTCCCAATTCAGCACAAGATTCTTCTCTTCACACCTGGTTAAAACCTTTCCTAAATTAGTCAAACAATCATCAAATGAATTGCCAAAAACAGAAAAATCATCCATGAAAATCTCAAGAAAATGTTCAACCATATCGCTAAATATACTAAGCATGCATCTTTAAAATGTGGCTGGTGCATTACATAATCCAAAAGGCATCCTTCGATATGCAAAAGTACCAAATGGACATGTGAAAGTAGTTTTTTCTTGATCTTCCAATGCAATTTCAATTTGGTTGTAACCCGAATAGCCATCTAGGAAACAATAAAATTCATGACCTGCAACTCTTTCTAGGATTTGATCCATGAAAGGTAAAGGGAAATGATCTTTTCTAGTCATTGAATTAAGTTTCCTATAGTCAATGCACATGCGCCAACCAGTAACAGTTCTAGTGGGAATTAATTCATTGTTCTTATTTGTTATCACAGTGACTCCAGACTTCTTAGGTACAACTTGGGTAGGACTTACCCATTTGCTGTCAGAAATAGGATAAATGATTTCATTATCTAGAAGCTTAATGACTTCATTTTTCACTACTTCTTTCATATTAGGATTTAGCCTTCGTTGCATTTCTCTAGAGGGTTTAGCATTTTCCTCTAAATAAATTCTGTGTGTACAAATCGAAGGACTAATTCCTTTTATATCAGCTATGGTCCATCCTAATGCTTTTTTATGCATTTTCAGAGTTTGTAATAACTTACCTTCTTGATGTGCATTAAGTTTGGAAGAGATTATTACCGGAAAAGTTTCATTTTCTCCCAAAAATGAGTATTTGAGATTGGATGGCAATGGCTTCAAATCAGGTTTTGGTGGTTGAACACTTGAAGGTATGGACTTAATTGGTCGTGGTGGCAATTCCTCAATTTGTGGCCTCCAATTACTTGTCTTTGATTCTTCCTGAAAATAAATCATTTCCAAATCATCAGATTCATCAATCTCAATTTCATTGGAAGTGGTTGGAAATTGATCATGAATTAATTTTTCAGTAAAGTCCACTTCCTGTAAATCATTATCATCTCTAGGTTGCTTGCAAATGTTGAAAATATTCATCTCCAATGTCATGTTTCCAAATGATAGCTTCATCAGTCCATTCCTACAATTAATCAATGCATTAGAAGTTGCAAGAAATGGACGTCCTAAAATAACAGGAAATGAATTACATACTTCAACAGGTTGTGTGTCCAAGACAATAAAATCCACAGGATAAATGAATTTATCGACTTGTACTAACACATCTTCAATTATTCCTCTAGGCACTTTTATAGATCTATCGGCAAGTAAAAGAGTTATAGAAGTTGGTTTTAACTCACCTAGATTGAGACTCTGAAAAACTGAATATGGAAGTAAATTCACACTAGCACCAAGATCAAGTAAGGCTCTTTCAATTTTATGCTCTCCAATAAAGCAAGAAATTGTAGGACAACCAGGGTCTTTATATTTCAAAGCATTATTGTTTTAAAGAATAGCACTTACTTGTTCGGCTAGAAAGGCTTTTTTTTCACATTCAGTTTCCTCTTCACAGTGCAGAGATCTTTCAAAAATTTAGCATAGGAAGGAACCTGTTTAATTGCATCCAGCAAAGGTATATTGATCCTTACCTGTTTGAAAATTTCATAAATTTCAGAATTGTGATTGACTTTCCTTTGTTTGGTCATGGCTTGAGGAAATGGAAGTGCTGGCGGTGAATCAGTCGTTTCTTTGCAATTTTCAGATTCATCCCCTTCCTTACCCTCAGAGATTGATTCATCATCTTTCTCATAAGGTTCAAGAGAGGGTTTTTCAATAACCTTACCACTGCGCAGAGTAGTGACTGATTTGACTTGATCCATGTGTTGGCTTCCGGAACTACTTGCATTTGCATTGTATTGCCCTTTGGGATTTTGTTGTGTTTGAGATGGAAACTTACCTTTCTCTTAGAAACTAAGAGCAGATGTTAATTTAGCAAGAGTATCTTTAAAATCTGTCATGTTTTGAGCAAGTTGAGTATTGATTGTCTCTTGCTTTTCAATGAATGCATGCAATGTTTCCTCAAGATTTCTTCTAGGAGGTGGAGCATAAGGAGGTGCATATCCATGAGAATTTTAGAAATTATGGTGTGCTTGAAACGGTGGTTGTGAAGTTTGTGCATTGTTGTTCTCACTCTTCCAACTGAAATTTGGGTGATTCCTCCAACCAGGGTTGTATGTTTGGGAGTATGGGTTGTAGTTGGCCCTTTGGAAACTGTTTAAAGCATGGGCTTGTTCATGGAGACATTCCTTAAAAGAAGGCAAGGTTGGACAATCATTGGTTGAGTGTTCATTTGTTTCATAGATTTGACACACAATGTTTTCAACAGATTTTAATTGACCACTCTTTTTCAATTCTAGTGCCTCAACTTTTCTAGCTAAAGATGCAAATTTGGCTTGAAGGTCATGATCTTCTCTAAGGTTGTACATACCTCTACTAGATGTATGTGGTTGAGTTTTACTCGGTGCCTCATAAGTACCCGCGGTGTCCCAATTTTGAGCATTTTCAGCTAACAAGTCTAAGTACTCCATTGCTTCATCAGGGTCTTTATCTTCAAAAGTTCCATTGCACATCAATTCAATCATTTGCCTATCTTTAGGTGTTAACCCTTCATAGAAATGTGAAACCAATCTCCATGTTTCAAAACCATGATGAGGGCAAGTACTAAGCAAGTCTCGATACCTATCCCAACATTTGTAAAATGTTTCTCCTGGTTTTTGAGTGAAAGTGGTGATTTGTCTTTTGAAAGAGTTTGTTCTATGAGATGGGAAAAACTTCTTTAAAAATTGTTGTTGCATTTCATCCCAAGCACGAATGGATCCTGGTCTTAAATTTTGTAGCCATGTTTTAGCTTTATCTTTTAATGAAAAAGGAAAAAGCTTTAATCTGATGGTGTTCATGCTACAATTTAGATTATTATATGTGTTGCAGACCTCCTCAAATTCCCTTAAATGCAAGTATGGATTTTCCAATTCCAAGCCATGAAATGAAGGTAAAAGTTGAATAATGCCTGGCTTAAAATTAAAATGAGATGCATCAGGAGGAAAAACTATGCATGATGGTGCACTTGTTCTTGTGGGATTCATGTGGTCTCTAAGTGTTCTAGCACGGTTATTCTCATTATTCTCATTTTGAAGTGATTGATTATCTTCTTCGGCCATATTTTCTGAAAATGATGAGGATATCCTACAAAGTCTACCACTTGATGTACGTGACCACACTCTCATGCACGTGTAGGAATAAAATAAAAGGAAGAAGAAAACAAAAGAAGAAGGAAAAAAACAAAATAAGGAGAAACAAAATAAAAGAGACAAAGTTATATATAAGAAAAGTGAAAAGAGAAAATAAAATAAATATTATAATTTATACAAGGACTTACCTCCCCGGCAACGGCGCCAAAAACTTGACACGACGAAAAGGTTGATGTCTTCTCCCAAGTGCAGGAGTGTCGAAGTAATAAATAACCCGGCAAGACCGGGGTCGAACCACAGGGAGGTTAATTGTACAAATTATAAATAATAATAATACAACAACAATAACAATAACAATAACAACAACAACAACAACAACAACAACAATAATAACAATAATAATAATAATAATAATAATAATAATAATAATAATAATAATAAAGAAAGAGAAGAAGAAGATGATGAGAACTTGGAGATGAAAAATTAATGTAAGGATTAAACAATAATAATAACAAATGTCAAGGTTAGAGGTTCCACTAATGGTATATCAAACAAGTATAGTATAAACTCTTATTATTGAATTGAAAACCACACACAAAGGAGGTTCCAATCAGATTATATATTGTTAACATGATTACATTAGTCATCTTATTCAATTAATGCTAATACTTGTAAATCTCGTCAAGCATTCATGATTATAACTTATGTTAACAACAAATCAAGTTCCTTTCATAGCTCAGGTGTCGGTTATACCATACATTATGGGCTATGAAAGTGCCAAGCATTTGTTGTACCAAGTGTTATACAACATAAATCAAGATTAGTCATTTAACAAGCAAAGTATTAAAGAGTGAACAAGATAACAAATATAAAACATGTTAGTATCAAACATTAAAGTCCATATTAAGTTTACATTATACTTATTCTCACACCATTAGTGTAACCTTTTCACCTTGACATAACTAACTTAGCTAGACATAATGAAAGAAAGCAAAATAGATAAACAAAATAAGAACATAAAAGTTAACTAAGTAAAGGAAAGGAAATGAAAGGCATAAACTTAATATTAATGAAAGTAAAGCATAAACATTACAAAAAATACAAAGAGAGAAAGGAAGAGCATGATCTTGATCTGGAAACCAAGATGCCTAAATGCATGGCAAATGCCTCCTTTTATAGGCCAAAATTGGGAACTATTGATTTGATGACTAATTGATAAGTGGGTGGCCAACTTTTGACTTGGTGACAATCCTTATCTTCTCTTGTCTGCCCAAAACGTCATTGATAACGTCAAAACTGGAGCCAGGTGCAAACATGAAAGTTGTAGGCAATTGTCTCAGCTTTCTTGTGTAAACAATTCAGCTCATTTGGACTTCTAGAACTCCAGATATGGCCAAAATACCGAACAGTGCTCGGGCTGGAAGACAGATTCGGGCTTCTTTGTTGTTGCTACAATTTGGACTTGATAATGGCCTTTTTAGATCTTGGGCTCCATATGAAAGTTGTAGGCCTATGTCTTACCTTTCCATCCATATAAATTGGACCTAAATCTGAGATCTGTAGCTCCAGATATGGCCCAATTACCGAACAGTGTTCCGGTTTGGATTGCACCGACATCTCTTCTCTAAGTTTGACCATCTCTTTATCCTTGCAATTTAAGTTATTCAAGTCATCAATCAATCCTTTCATTTATGTGATAGACCTGCATTAAAAATAGATATTTACCACAAATTATAGGTATCTTATATTATTAGATACATTATTATAAAACATATTTTAGCTAAGGAGTTATTGATACTTCAAGTGCAAAATGATGATATAAAACCATGACAAAAATGCACTTTTAAGTACTAATCACACTTCAAACAATAAATATAAGAAAAATAATCATAAGAAAACAACAAAATAAAATGAAATAAACAAGAGGCGGTAATACCGGCCAAGCACTTTAGACAATAAATATAAGAAAAATAACAACAATAAACATTAAAAGATAATTATAACAAGCTTGAATAAAAAGGCGGTAATACCGGCCAAGCACTTTAGACAATAAATAAAAACAATATCAACAAAATAAAATGAAATAAACAAGAAAAATATTAGAAACTAATAAGAATAGACAATAAAAGAAAAATGGTTGAACCAACCAAAATCCAACAATTAATAGTCCAGTCCACAGTCCAATATCCGAAACGTTAAGGTCAAATATTTTTTTTAGGCGGTAAAACCAGCCAATTGATTTTTTTTATATGATTTTTTTTAGTTTTCCAATAATCAAATCTAAATTTGTTACCTTTGCTTGCTAGCTCCCCGGCAACGGCGCCAAAATTGCTTGACCGCTTTTTATGATCGGCTTGTTTTAACTCGCAAGTGCACGAGTGTGCGATGTAGCAATTAACTCGGTAAGATCGAGGTCATATCCACAGAGAGCTAGATCTGGAAATTAAGCTAGGTAACAAAAAAAACTCAAGAGAAATTAAATTAATAATAACTTGGTTGAAAATAATTGATGGATTTGTTTTCAAAGATAGAAAAGTGTAAATAGATTTTAAATGACAAGAAAAAGTAAGCCTTGGTCCAAATCAATTTTAATGGTGATGTATTGGTGATTTCTTCAACATATATAAGATAACTCAACCTAATATCAACGATGGTGATATTAGATCGGAAGATATTACAATGAAGATTAGAAAGATGAAGATTGATTATTGCTTAAGAATGAACAAGTACTTTCATATTAAGTAAGACATTGAATCAAGCAATCTCTATACCAAAACTAAAGTTTGTGCATAAAAATTCAAGATTATAACATTACCTAAATGATTTCTAAAATTTCTTTGCAATAATAAATCATTCATGAAGAAAATAAGAAGATAAACATTAAGATTCATTCATATCCTAAAGAACTCACCTCAATCACCATTATCCTTGATTTGGATCCAAGAAAGAGTTTAGCCAACCATGATTATATATAAGAACACTTCAATAAACATGAAAGAACTTGAATCCAACTGAAATAATAAGTTTTACAAACTAAAGAACCGAAATCTATAAAGAAGAACACAATACAATTTCAGAAAAAATTCGAACACAAATCTGACTCTAACTTTGGACAGCAATTCGACCCTCTTAGAAGATTTTTTTGGAGAAGTCTATTAGAGACATATTTATAGGCAATTCTGTCACCTTTCCAGATCATTAAAGAAAAGCTTATTTGGACACCTGAGTCAAAAGTTATGGGCAAAACACCGAAAGGTGTTCTGAAAAATCAAATCAAGACAGCTTTACAACTACTTTGGTGCACGTTTTTCTTCCTCATTTATGAGGTGTCTCCTTCTTCTTTTTGACCCAAAATAATATTAAAATATCCCCTCCAGCTTTCCATCCATGTGCTTGCCTTCTTGGATCAATGGATTACCCAAAATAAATCAATTGTTATTTGTTGTGTGGACATGTAAGATCATGGATTGTGTTTGGGTTGATTTGAAGGTTGATTTGGGGTTGATTTAGGGCTGATTTGGGGCTGATTTTTGGGCTGAATTTGAGCATCAAATAAGTATACAAATGTACTTATTATTTGGGCTAAGATTGACATTGAAACCTTGAGTGTTTAATGGTTGAAGTTTGCACACAACATAAGGCAAGTTTGGGCTTGAAATAAATCATATGATATTCTTTTCTAGAATTGGAATAGAATTGATTTTTGGGACAAATTTGGAGCACTTATTTGAACCAAGATTTGCTTCAATCTTCAACTAAATGTCTCTTCAATTCTTTGTTCTGAATTCCGACGTTGAATTTTCTGAATTAATTCATTTAAGCTCCAAAAACCTATCGAAACATTAAAACAAACTTCATTACTAAAAAACACATCAATTATTATAAAAACAACCAAGTAAAACAATAAATACATATGTAAAACAAGAGACTTAATGACACTTTTGATGCACAATCACCCAAGATCCAAAAAGGCCATTATCAAGTCCAAATTGTAGCAACAACAAAGAAGCCCGAATGTGTCTTCCAGCCCGAGCAGTGTTCGGTATTTTAGCCATATCTGGAGTTCTAGAAGTCCAAATGAGCTGAATTGTTTACACAAGAAAGATGAGACAATTGCCTACAACTTTCATGTTTACAACTGGCTCCAATTTTGGCGTTATCAATGACGTTTTGGGCAGACAAGAGAAGATAAGGATTGTCACCAAGTCAAAAGTTGGCCACCCCCTTATCAATTAGTCATCAAATCAATAGTTCCCAATTTTGGCCTATAAAAGGAGGCATTTACCATGCATTTAGGCATCTTGGTTTCCAGATCAAGATCATGCTCTTCCTTTCTCTCTTTGTATTCTTTGTAATGTTTATGCTTTGCTTTCATTAATATCAAGTTTATGCCTTTCATTTCCTTTCCTTTACTTAGTTAGCTTTTATGTTCTTATTTTGTTTATCTATTTTGCTTTCTTTCATTATGTCTAGCTAAGTTAATTATGTCAAGGTGAAAAGGTTACACTAATGGTGTGAGAATAAGTATAATGTAAACTTAATATGGACTTTAATGTTTGATACTAACATGTTTTATATTTGTTATCTTGTTCACTCTTTAATACTTTGCTTGTTAAATGACTAATCTTGATTTATGTTGTATAACACTTGGTACAATAAATGCTTGGCACTTTCATAGCCCATAATGTATGGTATAACCGACACCTGAGCTATGAAAGGAACTTGATTTGTTGTTAACATAAGTTATAATCATGAATGCTTGACGAGATTTACAAGTATTAGCATTAATTGAATAAGATGACTAATGTAATCATGTTAACAATATATAATCTGATTGGAACCTCCTTTGTGTGTGGTTTCCAATTCAATAATAAGAGTTTATACTATACTTGTTTGATATACCATTAGTGGAACCTCTAACCTTGACATTTGTTATTATTATTGTTTAATCCTTACATTAATTTTCCATCTCCAAGTTCTCATCATCATCTTCTTCTTCTTTTTCTTTATTATTATTACTACTACTACTACTACTACTACTACTACTACTACTACTACTACTATTATTATTATTATTATTATTATTATTATTATTATTATTATTATTATTATTATTATTATTATTATAGTTGTTGTTGTTATTGTTATTGTTGTTGTTATTATTGCTATTATTGCTGCTTATAATTGTTGTCTATAATTTGTACAATTAACCTCCCTGTGGTTCGACCCCGGTCTTGCCGGGTTATTTATTACTTCGACACTCCTCCACTTGGGAGAAGACATCAATCTTTTAGTCGTGTCAAGTTTTTGGCGCCGTTGCCGGGGAGGTAAGTCCTTGTATAAATTATAATATTTATTTTATTTTCTCTTTTCACTTTTCTTGTATATAACTTTATTTCTTTTCTCTTGTTTCTTCTTCTTTTGGTTTTTGTTTTCTTTTATTCCATTCCTACACGTGCATGAGAGTGTGGTCATGTACATCAAGTGGTAGACTTTGTAGGGTATCCTCATCATTTTCAGGAAATATGGCCGAAGAAAATAATCAATCACTTCATAATGAGAATAATGAGAATAACCGTGCTAGAACACTTAGAGACCACATGAATCCCACAAGAACAAGTGCACCATCATGTATAGTTTTTCCTCCTGATGCATCTTATTTTAATTTTAAGGAAGAAATCACGGATAACAAACGCACAGAAATCACGGATAACAAACGCACAGAAAATATTGATGCGAATCTTTTGTCAACAGTGACAACAGATTCGACATCTGGCATCACACCAATCGATGATTACTTTCCTAGCGAATCCTTACTTTCTCTTAGTCCAATGCCTTGGTATGATAAAAATATCAATTTTCTTGCTTTAGGAGATTTGCCAACTGATTGGAGTACCCAAGACAAAGAAAAGTTTTTGAACAAAGTGAAGAGCTTTTATTGTGATGACCCTAACTTATTCAAATATTGTCCTGATCAAATATTTCAAAGATTCATTCCTGACAATGAGGTAAGTAGTGTCATTAAACTTTGTCATTTTGAAGCATGTGGAAGTTATTTCTCGTAAAAAAAGACTGCTGCAAAAATCTTTCAAAATGGATTTTATTGGCCCACCATGTTCAAGGACACACATGCATTCTGCAAAACTTGTGAAAATTGTCAAAAAATTGACACTGGTCAAAAAGTTTTGTTTTATGATTCTCAACTCTATGCATTCCCTAAAGAGCTAAGATTAAGATGGACCAATCCTTATGGGGCCTGTGATATTGAGAATTCAATGAATGACAATGATTTTAAGGAAAATGGACATCGTTTGAAAGCTTACTTTGGTAATTTTCCTAGTAAAAATGAATCAACTGGTTTGAATGATCTTGTAGATAAAGGTTGATTATTTTGTTTTTCTCACATTTTTTTTATGTTTCTTTTTGAGTGATTTTTGCTAGTTTCTCTCACCCTGGTCAAATGGCGGACAACGGTACTCCGTTACTTAAGTCGGTTCTTTCAGTTTCCCACAATAACTGATATTTGTGTATATATTTGTGAAATTCTTTGAATCTCTCTTCCAATTCTCATTTGAAAATGGACACTAATCTTGAAAAATTGAAAAAGTATTTTCCTGCTCTCCCTCAGAATGCGATTACACAAATTTACCGTGCTAGATGTGCAAGATTGAGATTGTTAATGAATCATGGAATTCCTGAAGATATTCGCTGGTTGATTGAAGCAAAGGTCCGATTATCAGGTGAGTCCTCTAATTTCTTTATTTCACACATGCCTGGAACAAGTAAAAGCACTTTTGCAAAGAAGCGTCGTGCAAAACGACTAAAAGTCTGTCATCGATGTGCTAGATGGACTTGTAATACACAATGTCGTTCTTTAGGAATGGTATCTATAAACCGTGAAGATAAAATACAATTCATTAAGGATGGCCTGAGTAAGGAGTCTTTAGATAATCTTCTATTGACTCTTGAGACGTATCCTAGTGAAGATGTGCATCGTGCAATTCATGATTTATGGCCACTATTTCATAAAGAACATTATCGACTTAGTCTTGGGAATCTGACTAAAAAAAACACTATTTACCAGTTTTTAAGAAAACTGGATGGGAAGCCTATCCCCGACCCATAGAGGGCGTTTAAGCCGTTCTTGGACGTAAAACCAAGGGAAGATGTGAGCCACAATCACAACTACCTGTACATACACATGCTTTTTTCAAAAGTAAATAAATAAATAAATAAAAAAAGAGAGAGAGTGTGTGTGAGACTCCAGCTGGCCTACATATAGGTGTTATGATTGCATTTCTAATTTCTCATCTATAAAACCCTATTTTCCTTCCTTTCATTTCTACTTAACCCATACATTCAACAAATACAGAAGTGTGTAGAAATGGCAAGTTCCTCAAGTCATCAAATAAGAAATATTTGTGTTTTCGGTGGATCTAGTCCTGGGAAAGAAAAAGAGTTTTTAGAATCAGCAAATCATCTTGGTCAGGTGCTAGCTGAGAGAAAGATTCATTTAGTGTATGGGGGAGGCAGTCTTGGGTTAATGGGAGGTGTGTCAATAGCTGCATTTTTAGGAGGTAGTCAAGTTTTAGGAGTCATCCCTAAAGCTTTAGTTTACAACTGCCTAATCGTCCCTAAAGATTAGTCAAGTTCAAGTCATCAAATGAGCTGAAGTTTTTACACAAGAAATCTAAGACAATTGCCTACAACTTTCATGTTTACAACTGGCTCCAATTTTGATGTTATCAATGATGTTTTGGGCAGATAAGAGAAGATAAGGATTGTCACCAAGTCAAAAGTTGGTCACCCACTTATCAATTAGTCATCAAATCAATAGTTCCCAATTTTGGCCTATAAAAGGAGGCATTTGCCATGCATTTAGGCATCTTGGTTTCCAGATCAAGATCATGCTCTTCCTTTCTCTCTTTGTATTCTTTGTAATGTTTATGCTTTGCTTTCATTAATATCAAGTTTATGCCTTTCATTTCCTTTCCTTTACTTAGTTAGCTTTTATGTTCTTATTTTGTTTATCTATTTTGCTTTCTTTCATTATGTCTAGCTAAGTTAGTTATGTCAAGGTGAAAAGGTTACACTAATGGTGTGAGAATAAGTATAATGTAAACTTAATATGGACTTTAATGTTTGATACTAACATGTTTTATATTTGTTATCTTGTTCACTCTTTAATACTTTGCTTGTTAAATGACTAATCTTGATTTATGTTGTATAACACTTGGTACAACAAATGCTTGGCACTTTCATAGCCCATAATGTATGGTATAACCGACACCTGAGCTATGAAAGGAACTTGATTTGTTGTTAACATAAGTTATAATCATGAATGCTTGACGAGATTTACAAGTATTAGCATTAATTGAATAAGATGACTAATGTAATCATGTTAACAATATATAATCTGATTGGAACCTCCTTTGTGTGTGGTTTTCAATTCAATAATAAGAGTTTATACTATACTTGTTTGATATACCATTATTGGAACCTCTAACCTTGACATTTGTTATTATTATTGTTTAATCCTTACATTAATTTTCCATCTCCAAGTTTTCATCATCTTCTTCTTCGTCTCTTTCTTTACTACTACTACTACTACTACTACTACTACTATTACTATTATTATTATTATTATTATTATTATTATTATTATTATTATTATTATAATTGTTGTTGTTATTGTTATTGTTGTTGTTATTGCTATTATTGTTGCTTATTATTGTTATTTATAATTTGTACAAATAACCTCCCTGTGGTTCGACCCCGGTCTTGCACGCCGTTATGTATTACAATAAAGAATACAGAAGGAGGATTTTTTATGCGAGATCTAAAAACATATCTATTCGTAGCGCCAGTAATAAGTACTCTATGGTTCGGGTCTTTAGCAGGTCTATTGATAGAGATCAATCGTTTTTTCCCGGATGCTTTGACATTCCCTTTTTTTTCATTCTAGTTATTAACACAGGGGGGTGAAGAAACTTAGAGACACAATTAAATATCTCTGACTACTACCCCTTTTTTTCTAATTCGAATAAGTTAGAAAAGAGAAAGAATAAAAGTGGATTCAACCTCAGCCAAACACGGAACTGGGTTCAAACTTCAAGTAAATTTACTTTAATTAAATCTTTAATTTTTAATTAAATTAAGAGAACAGAAGTGGAAATGCGGTTAGGGCAACAGTATCATACAAGAAGTTGAAATAAAATAGAAAGACTGTACTTCTATTCTAATCTAAACTTCTAATCTAAATATACTTCTAATGTAAATATAATTTTTAATCATTGTATTACTTATTTTTACTATTACTATATTGGCGGCAACAAAATCTTTCATAATTTGATTTCGAGTTAGTAACTTGTATTTTTTCCTTCGTTTCTTCTTCGTTTCGGATAGGAAAATAGAAGAGTTGAGTGAATAAAAACCAAAAGGAGGTTCATGGCCAATGGTAAAGACGTCCGAATAAGGGTTATTTTAGAATGTACCAGTTGTGTTCGAAAGAGTGTTAATAAGAAATCAATAGGCATTTCTAGATATATTACTCAAAATAATCGACACAATAGGCCTAGTCGATTGGAGTTGAGAAAATTTTGTCCCTATTGTTACAAACATACAATTCACGGGGAGATAAAGAAATAGATGGAATTGATCAACTGCGTGTGACTTTTACAAGGAAGATGAAAAATGACATATTGACATATCATATATTAGCATATCATATGTTAATATATATATTTAAATAGAAACAAGCAAAATCCTATTTCTTAATTCGAAATCATTAGCATTTTTGATCCGATCAAAGGAAATAGGATTCTCGAAAAAAGGAATAAAATAAACAAGTACTTCGACACTCCTGCACTTGGGAGAAGACATCAATCTTTTAGCCGTGTCATCGTTTCTTTGTAATTTTCAGATTCATCCCCTTCCTTACCCTCAGAGATTGCCTCATCATCTTTCTCATAAGGTTCAAGAGAGGGTTTTTCAATAACCTTACCACTGCGCAGAGTACTGACTGATTTGACTTGATCCATATGTTGGCTTCCGGAACTACTTGCATTTGCATTGTATTGCCCCTTGGGATTTTGTTGCGGTTGAGATGGAAACTTACCTTTCTCTTGGAAACTAAGAGCAGATGTTAATTTAGCAAGAGTATCTTTAAAATCTGTCATGTTTTGAGCAAGTTGAGTATTGATTGTCTCTTGCTTTTCAATGAATGCATGCAATGTTTCCTCAAGATTTCTTCTACGAGGTGGAGCATAAGGAGGTGCATATCCATGAGAATTTTGGAAATTGTGGTGTGCTTGAAATGGTGGTTGTGAAGTTTGTGCATTGTTGTTCTCACTCTTCCAATTGAAATTTGGGTGATTTCTCCAACCAGGGTTGTATGTTTGGGAGTATGGATTGTGGTTGGGCCTTTGGAAACTGTTTAAAGCATGGGCTTGTTCATGGAGACATTCCTTAAAAGAAGGCAAGGTTGAACAATCGTTGGTTGAGTGTTCATTTGTTTCACAGATTTGACACACAATGTTTTCAACAGATTTCAATTGACCACTCTTTTTCAATTCTAGTGCCTCGACTTTTCTAGCTAAAGATGCAAACTTGGCTTGAAGGTCATGATCTTCCCTAAGGTTGTACATACCTCCACTAGGTGTATGAGGTTGAGTTTTACTCGGTGCCTCATAAGTACCCGCAGTGTCCCAGTTTTGAGCATTTTCAGCTAACAAGTCTAAGTACTCCATTGCTTCATCAGGGTCTTTATCTTCAAAAGTTCCATTGCACATCAATTCAACCATTTGCCTATCTTTAGGTGTTAACCCTTCATAGAAATGTGAAACCAATCTCCATGTTTCAAAACCATGATGAGGGCAACTACTAAGCAAGTCTCGATACCTATCCCAACATCTATAAAATGTTTCTCCTGGTTTTTGAGTGAAAGTGGTGATTTGTCTTTTGAAAGAGTTTGTTCTATGAGATGGGAAAAACTTCTTTAAAAATTGTTGTTGCATTTCATCCCAAGCACTAATGGATCCTGGTCTCAAATTTTGTAGCCATGTTTTAGCTTTCTCTTTTAATGAAAAAGGAAAAAGCTTTAATCTGATGGTGTTCATGCTACAGTTTAAATTATTATATATGTTGCAGACCTCCTCAAATTCTCTTAAATGCAAGTATGGATTTTCCAATTCTAAACCATAAAAAGAAGGTAAAAGTTGAATAATACCTGGTCTAAAATTAAAATGAGATGCATCGGGAGGAAAAACTATGCATGATGGTGCGCTTGTTCTTGTGGGATTCATGTGGTCTCTAAGTGTTCTAACACGGTTATTCTCATTATTTTCATTATGAAGTGATTGATTATCTTCTTCGGCCATATTTTCTGAAAATGATGAGGATACCCTACAAAGTCTACCACTTGATGTACGTGACCACACTCTCATGCACGTGCAGGAATAAAATAAAAAAGAAGAAGAAAGCAAAAGAAGAAGAAACACGAGAAAAGAAACAAAGTTATATATAAGAAAAGTGAAAAGAGAAAATAAAATAAATATTATAATTTATACAAGAACTTACCTTCCCGGCAATGGCGCCAAAAACTTGACACGACTAAAAGGTTGATGTCTTCTCCTAAGTGTAGGAGTATCGAAGTAATAAATAACCCGGCAAGACCGGGGTCGAACCACAGGGAGGTTAATTGTACAAATTATAGACAACAATTATAAGCAGCAATAATAGCAATAATAACAACAACAATAACAATAACAACAACAACTATAATAATAATAATAATAATAATAATAATAATAATAATAATAATAATAATAGTAGTAGTAGTAGTAGTAGTAGTAGTAGTAGTAGTAGTAATAAAGAAAAAGAAGAAGAAGATGATGATGAGAACTTGGAGATGGAAAATTAATGTAAGGATTAAACAATAATAATAACAAATGTCAAGGTTAGAGGTTCCACTAATGGTATATCAAACAAGTATAGTATAAACTCTTATTATTGAATTGGAAACCACACACAAAGGAGGTTCCAATCAGATTATATATTGTTAACATGATTACATTAGTCATCTTATTCAATTAATGCTAATACTTGTAAATCTCGTCAAGCATTCATGATTATAACTTATGTTAACAACAAATCAAGTTCCTTTCATAGCTCAGGTGTCGGTTATACCATACATTATGGGCTATGAAAGTGCCAAGCATTTGTTGTACCAAGTGTTATACAACATAAATCAAGATTAGTCATTTAACAAGCAAAGTATTAAAGAGTGAACAAGATAACAAATATAAAACATGTTAGTATCAAACATTAAAGTCCATTTTAAGTTTACATTATACTTATTCTCACATCATTAGTGTAACCTTTTCACCTTGACATCATTAACTTAGCTAGACATAATGAAAGAAAGAAAAATAGATAAACAAAATAAGAACATAAAAGTTAACTAAGTAAAGGAAAGGAAATGAAAGGCATAAACTTGATATTAATGAAAGCAAAGCATAAACCTTACAAAGCATAAACATTACAAAGTATACAAAGAGAGAAAGGAAGAGCATGATCTTGATCTGGAAACCAAGATGCCTAAATACATGGCAAATTCCTCCTTTTATAGGCCAAAATTAGAAACTATTGATTTGATGACTAATTGATAAGTGGGTGCTCAACTTTTGACTTGGTGACAATCCTTATCTTCTCTTGTCTACCCAAAACGTCATTGATAACGTCAAAATTGGAGCCGGGTGAAAACATGAAAGTTGTAGACAATTGTCTCAGCTTTCTTGTGTAAAAACTTCAGCTTATTTGGACTTCTAGAACTCCAGATATGGCCAAAATACCGAACAGTGCTCGAGCGAGAAGACAGATTCGGGCTTCTTTGTCGTTGCTCCAATTTGGACTTGCAAATGGCCTTTTTATATCTTGGGCTCCATATGAAAGTTATATGCCTATATATTACCTTTCCATCCATATAAATTGGACCTAAATCTGAAATCTGTAGCTCCAGATATGACCCAATTACCGAATAGTGTTCCGATTTACATTGCACCGACATCTCTTTTCTAAGTTTGACCATCTCTTTACCTTTGCAATTTAAGTTCTTAAAGTCATCAATCAGTATTTTCATTTATATGATAGGCCTGCATTTAAAATGAACATTTACCATAAATTAAAGGTATCTTATATTATTAGATATATTATTATAAAACATGCTTTAGTTAAGGAGTTATTGATACTTTAAGTGCAAAATGATGATATAAAACCATAATAAAAATGCACTTTTAAGTACTAATCACCCTCTAAATTGAATTTAATTCAAAAGTTTTAATTAAATATCATATTTGAAAAAACAAATTCAGTTTATATATATATTCACCAAAACAAATAACTTGCATTTGAAAAATAACAAGTCATGGATTTGAAATATAGAAATAAATGAGTTGTTTGACTTGATTGCAAGTTCAAATTTATTTTAATGAATTTTATAGATGCATTAGGCAAAATAACAAAATTTGTCCAAAAAAATAAAGATTATCAATAATACTACTAGTAGTAGTAACAGTAATAATAATAATGAAGAAGAAGAAGTTGATGAGAACTTTAAGATGAAAAATTAACGTAATGATTAAACAATAATAATAATAAATGTCAAGGTTAGAGGATCCACTAATGGCATGTCAAACAAGTATAGTATAAACTCTTATTATTCAATTAGAAACCACACACAAAGGAGGTTCCAATTATATTATAAATTATCAATATGATTACATTAGTTATCTTACATGATTATAACTTAGTTAACAACAAGTCAAGTTCATTTCATAACTTAGGTGACTGTTATACCATACAGTATGGGTTATGAAAGTGTCAAGCATTTGTTGTACCAAGTGTTATACAACATAAATCTAGATTAGTTATTTAACAAGAAAAATATTAAAGAGTACACAAGATAACAAATACAAAACATGTTAGTATCAAACATTAATGTTCATGTTAAGTTTACTTTATACTTAGTCTTACACCATTAGTATAACCTTTTCACCTTAACATAATAAACTTACCTAAATATAATGAAAGAAAGAAAAATAAATAAACAAAATATAAATATAAATAAGATAAAAGTTAACTAAGTAAAGGAAAGGAAATGAAAGGAATGAACAAGATATTAATGAAAGCAACATGACATGACTAAAAGATTAATGTTTTCTCCCAAGTGCAGGAGTGTCGAAGTACTAAATAACCCAGCAAAATTGGGGTCGAACCACATGGAGGTTAATTGTATAAATTATAGATGACAATAATATAACAACCACAATAATAACAACAACAATAACAATAACAATAATAATACTAGTAGTAGTAGTAGTAAAAAAAAAGGAGAAGAAGATGAGAACTTTAAGATGGAATATTAATGTAAGGATTAAATAATGATAATAACAAATGTCAAGGTTAGAGGATCCACTAATGGTATGTCAAACAAGTATAGTATAAACTCTTATTACTCAATTAAAACCACACACAAAGGAGGTTCCAATCAGATTATAAATTGTTAACATGATTACATTAGTCACCTTATTCGATTAATACTAATACTTGTAAATCTCGTCAGGCATTCATAATTATAGCTTATGTTAACAATAAATCAAGTTCATTTTACAGCTCAGGTGTCGGTTATACCATACATTATGGGTTGTGAGAGTGCCAAGTATTTGTTGTACGAAGTCTTATAGAACATAAATCAAGATTAGTCATTTAACAAGCAAAGTATTAAAGAGTGAACAAGATAACAAATACAAAACATGTTAGTATCAAACATTAAAGTCCATATTAAGTTTACATTATACTTATTCTTACACCATTAGTCTAACATTTTCATCTTGACATAATAAACTTAACTAAACATAATGAAAGAAAGAAAAATAAAAAAAATAAGAGCATAAATAAGATAAAAGTTAACTAAGTAAATGAAATGAAATGAAAGGCATAAACTTGATATTAATGAAAGTAAAGCATAAACATTACAAAAAATACAAAGAGATAAAAAAAAGAAGAGCATGATCTTGATCTGAAAACCAAGATGCCTAAATGCATGGCAAATGCCTCCTTTTATAGGCCAAAATTGACAACTATTGATTTGATGACTAATTGATGAGTGGGTGACCAACATTTGACTTGGTAACAATCTTTATCTTCTCTTGTCTACCCAAAACCTCTTTGATAATATCAAAATTGAAGCCACTTGAAAACATAAAAGTTATAGAAAATTACCTCATCTTTCTTGTGTTAAACCTTGAGGTCATTTGGACTTCTAGAACTTTAGATATGGTCCAAACAATGAACAGTGCTCGGCCTGGAAGACAGATTCAGAGTTCTTTGTTATTGCTACAATTTGGACTTGAAAATAGCATTTTTAAGTCTTAGGCTCCATATAAAATTTGTAAGCCTATGTCTTACCTTTTCATCCATATAAAGTAAACCTAAATATGAGATCTACAACTCCAAATATGACCGAATTACCGAATAGTATTCCGGTTTGGACTGCATCGGCATCTCTTTTCTAAGTTTGGCCATCTTTTTATCCTTTCAATTTTAGTTCTTAAATTCATCAATCAATCATTTCATTTATATGATAGGCTTGTATTTAAAATAAAGATTTACCATAAATTAAAGGTATCTTATATTATTAGATACGTTATTATAAAATATGCTTTAGTTAAGGAGTTATTGATACTTCAAGTTCAAAATGATGACATAAATCTTGATAAAAATACATTTTTAAGTATAAATCACAGGCATATCAGATAAATAAAAGAATTGATTGATGATATAATTTGAACTGAAATTGAAAGGACAAAAAGATGGCCAAACTTAGAAAAACAATGATGGTGGAGTCCAAACCGGAACACTGTTCGGTAATTAAGTCATATCTGGAGCTATAGATCTTGGATTTAGGTTTACTTTATATGGATGGAAAGGTAAGACATAGGCCTACAACTTTCATATGGAGCCCAAGATTTATAAAGGTCATTTTCAAGTTCAAATTATAGCAACAACAAAGAAGTCTGAATCTGTCCTACAGCCCGAACATTGTTCAGTATTTGACCCATATCTGGAGTTCTAGAAGTCCAAATGACCTCTATTCTTTTTTCCTAGAAAGTTGAGAAAATTTCTACAATTTCTTACAAATTGATATAATAGTTCCAATTATGACTTATCAATGACGTTTTGGGCAGATAAGAGAAGATAAGGATTGTCATCAAGTCAAGAGTTGGTCACCCACTCATTAATTAGTCATCAAATCAATAGTTTTCAATTTTGGCCTAGAAAAGAAGGTATTTGTTGTGCATTTAATCATCTTGGTCTCTAGATAAAGATCATGTTCTTGATTTCTCTCTTTGTATTTTTGTAATGTTTAGGGTTTGTTTTCATTAATATCTTGTTTATGCCTTTCATTTCCTTTTCTTTACTTAGTTAACTTTTATCTTATTTATGTTCTTATCTTGTTTATTTATGTTTCTCTCTTTCATTATGTTTTATTAAGTTTATTATGTCAAGGTGAAAAGATTACACTAATTGTGTAAGAATAAGTATAGTGTAAACTCAATATGAACTTTAATGTTTAATACTAATATTTTTTGTATTTGTTATCTTGTTCACTTTTTAATACTTTACTTGTTAAATGACTAATCTAGATTTATGTTGTATAACACATGATATAACAAATGCTTGGCACTTTCATAGCCCATATTGTGTTGTATAACTGACACCTAAAGTATAAAAGGAACCTGATTTGTTGTTAACACAAGTTATAATCATGAATGTCTTAGTATTAATCGAATAAGATAATTAAAGTAATCATGTTACCAATTTCTATTTTGATTGGAACCTCCTTTATGTGTGGTTTTCAATTGAATAATAAGAGTTTATACTGTATTGGTTTGACATACTATCAGTGAATCCTTTGACCTTGATATTTGTTTTTATCATTGTTTAATCCCTAAATTAATCTTTCATCTCAAAGTTCTCATCAAATTCTTCTTCTTCTTCTTTTTCTTCTTCTTCTTTACTACTAAGACTACTACTATTGCTACTATTGTTATTCTTATTGTTATTGTTATTGTTATTGTTATTGTTATCTATAATTTATATAATTAACCTCCCTATGGTTCGATCCCGGTCTTGTCGGGTTATTTATTATTTCGACATTCCTGTACTTGGAGAAGATATCAATATTTTGGTATTATTAGTATAATACCATACAGAAATTTATTTTTATTATAAGATAAGGTTAGTATCATTATCTTATGATAAGGTTGAGACGATCAGGTTGCAACAGGTTTATCTGAGACGTAATGGTTTGGTCTTGATGTGAAATATGATATGGTTTTTAAATTGTGAAATTTATGTGTTCATGTTGTTTCAAAATTGTTAATTTGTTTATGGATGTTTATTTTTTATTTAATTTTATGATATGATGTGTTTTGATGTGAAACATGAATATGGATCGGTAAGATAAAGAGTGCCCTTAGCAATATCCTCTCGATTCATTTTTCCATCACATAATAAAATGTTATCCAACAGATCATATTACTCTTGAAGTGACAACATATAATTAAGAAAAAAAAACTATCATATTCTTTTTGTTATCTTTTGTTAGTAAGTATATTTTTTCATATTATTTGTGTTTTATTACATATTATCCTGTATTGTTATGATTGGACTTAGGTTAGGTGGATGTGATCTCACATACACCTAATTAGTATGAGTGACACTCTTAGAGCTTGTTTTAAACATATTCAAAAGAGAGGGATCAAAGTTCAATTTTCACTATCCATATAAGTTCAGCATCCATTTTAAATTCTAAATTGATAAAATCTCTTATTTAGAATTAACATAAATAATTTTATAAATCAATAAAATCTCCTTTTTAGGGATTAATGTCAAGATTTTTGTTAAGATTTCTAAAATGACAATTATATTTAAGGATTAACATCGTGATTTTTCTAAAGTGGTAAAATCTTCTATTTTTAGAAATTAATATATACAACTTTCATCCTAGCCAAAAATTAATGAAATCTTTTTTTAAGGGATTGATGTCAAATTTCTTGAGTTTTTAACATCGTTTTTAACATCTTTTTTTTTAATATTATAAAATATATAAAAACCAATAAAAAACTTAGAAATAAATTTAAACAATTAATAGTAGGCATAGAATAATTTAGGATTGAACATAACAAAGGCAATTTTTAGCTTAAAAAGTTGTTGTATATGGGACACTAATCTTTTCTTAGACATAACTAAATCAATACATGAATCTTTAAATCTTTGGAACTAGTGCTTATTTTAAGATTCATAGCATTTTTTACTTATAAAGTGACAATTTGATTATTTTTATTTTTCCTTTTAATTTTCAATAGTCTCGTAAACACCGCAACGTAACATTAGTGTTAAATATTCGTCTTGGAGAGAGAAACTTTGTAAAGGTGGTTTTTTCATTTTAACCATGCGAAAAAAATAGATTGAGACTTGTTAATCTTTTTTTTTTAGTTTATTTTTTAAAATTGATTCTAGGGTGTTTTTAAATTTAAAATGAATTTATTATAGTTCTTAGGTTGTTTTTGGTGTTTTTTTGTAATAAACCAAGTTGAAATTTAGGTCTTGGGATTCCAAAACTCATACTATAATTTTTTAGTCACTTGAGGTGGCTGAAAAAAATTCCATAGATGAATTATTGCTTATCTAAATAGATAAAGTGTTATGTATTTTATTTTATTTTAAAAAATTGGCTTTGTAGGCTAAGCTTTTCATATTAATTTTTTTAAATTTAATTTTAAATCATTTAGTTTTTTATATTTTTTTAATTAAATAACATATCCCTTGTTTTTTAGATTGTGTAGCTTAAATATTTTTAAAAATATTAAATAATCTTTTGAATGATTTCTTTAATTTCATAACACGTCAAAGAGATTATTATAATTTATCTTTAATTTTTTATTAAATTTTAGATAAGTTAATTATATTTAAATGATATATTTATAATAGTCAAAATTATATGCACTTAACAACTAGAATAAACATCTAAGATAAAGAGCAAAAGATGAATAAAACATTAAAGACAGTTGAAGTAAAAAAAATTAATTGTATTTATTTGTTGTTTCTTACTAGAAAGAGTAGTTTCTCACTTTAATTTTTAATTAATATTTACAACTATTTTTACAATTTATTAGTTAGTATATTTTTCAATTTATTTTATTAAGTGCAAATATCATTTTATTAGTACTAAGTTTAATGATATGTATATATATATATATAATGTTTTATTTTCTTGTATTAGAAGATATGTATTCAACTTTTTTTTTTTATCTACTAACTTTATTTTTTTCATATAAAATAATTTAGCACAACAAGGTTTGTCTTGAAATTCATTTCAATAGATAACACCTTATTGTATAATATTTGATAAATCCTCTTTCTCTTTGTATTTTTTGTCCTATCAATTTTCCCTTCTGTTTTAATTATCACCAAATGAATAACATTCAAAATTATTAATTAGAGTTAGTGGGTTTTGTTTTAAATACTAACAACCTCCTATAATTGATTGATAAATATTGATTTTGTTTGACCTTTTATTTTATTTATTATATTATATCTTTTATGTTGTGCTATGTATTAGGTTTATGAAATTCATACATGCAGTAAAAAAGGATAAATTTATAATAATTTGGTAATTTATAAGATCTTGATAGACTGATCTAGAGTTATTTAAGGATTTATTATTTAAAAATTTAATCTTCTTTGACTTTAAATAATTTTTTAAAATGTTGGATTGTCGCAAGCCACAAGTAGTTCAATTATTCAACCTTTAACAGTAATCCACACAAACCATCAATGACAAATCTTCTAAATCTGTATTTAGAAGAGAGAAATTGTGTTTACCTAGAGTGCTAGCTTTTTATTTTGCAACGTACATAGTTTCTCTATCTAATAGACAACGTTTTGAAAAATAAAAGGCATGACTTTATATTTATAGGGAATCCTAAAAACTTTATAAATGGTAAAAATATCCATTTACCCCTTAAATAATAATCATATATTACTTAATAATCATATATTACTTAAGGATAATTTTAAAACTCTAATTAATCAAGTCTGTACTTGATAATTCTATACTAGAATTATAATTCATGAATTAAATACATTTTATTGCTTAAATTCTAAATTATTTTCAATCAAATCAAACTTAATTAATTAACTTACTTTAATTTCTAACTAATGATTCTTAATACATATAGCTTATTAATTTTCTAATATGTTGACCCATATAAAAATTATAATTATAAATAAATAGATTTAAATAAATCAAATAATTTAATTTATTATCAATTCAATAATTGATTATTTCTATTTGAAGATTAAATGCAGCATCTAACAATATGTCATGTTCCCTTAAATATTAAAAAAATCATAAGTGGTTTGACTTAACCTTTAAATTATCAGTTTCTCAGTGTAATTATTATCTCTTCATCAATAATGTTCTAATTTAAACATTTTAGCATAGAGAATGTTGTCATGTCAAATAATACTTGTTATCAATATTATAGTTATTGGCCTTTTAAATAAGATTTGAAACTCTTTTTAATTTTCATTCCACCATACGCAAGGATTTAACAATCAATACTATTTGAAAATATGTAGAATATTTTTTTTAATTCACTTAGGGTGATGAATCCTCCCTTGATCATTCAAATAAGTTTATATAGTTTGTATTATATTCAATGTATGTCCATTTGTTATCTTTACTAAGATAATGTGTAACTAGATTAAAGTATAACTCTCTTTATATAAGATAACTTAGTAATTTCAAGTTTAATGATTACTTTTATAACCATCACGTTAGTTTTTTCATAGGTATAGATAATCTCTCCATATACAATTCACATGCATGTAGGTTCAATAGACATATCTTATGATAAGCAAATACATGTTAGTTTTAGGTATACCTTATACATTAGTTTATAAAAACAATTGTTTCCTTTTATTAAAAAAAACACATAATATGTGTCAGCCTCTATGATTTTAATGAATGTCCAACATTTAAGACAATATCGACCAAGAATATTTTACGAACATTGTTTTGATGTAATAAGAATCTTATAATTATAAAACTTTATAATTTTCTTTGCAAAATATTTTTGTCTCATGAATTTTATCTTTACTTTATATTCATAAATCAAATATTAGATTCATTAATATAATATTATACAAATATTAAAAATAAATTAAACCTTTATTAATAATAGATATGTATTTACATGAATATAATAATATTATATATAACCAACTAATTTACTACAAAATATATTAAATTAACACCATGTTAATAAATATGTTATGCTATGATATTAAAAAGACCAATTTATTTGACAATAAATTGATGTGTTGTTGGTAGTAATATCACTTAAAATTAAAATTACTATTCAGAATATAACTTAAACTAAATAATTTCATATTTTCTCTAAGAAAATAAATGAATTATTTCTTTGAAAAAAAACACAAATACCATAAAAACATAAGTAAAAAATAAATAATAATTTTTTACATAGTTTTTTTAGTAGATAAAAATCAAATGATTTAATAAAGATCTACCATCTAAGATTCAATATATTTAAAATAAAATAATTAAGATTGATTAATTTTAAAATATGTATGGTTATTAATTATTTAATTAAATAATAGTTAATTAAAAAAAGATATGGCATTTCCTTAATGTATATAAATATTAATCCTTTTTCTTAGAAAAAGAAAAAAAGTAATCTTTTTGTACTCCAAAGATATTAACATTGATTGCAATGTGTATAAAATTATAGCACTTAACAATCAAGTTGAAACTTATATTCTTGCTTGACGTTAGATTTTGTAATCTCAAAGTTGTAGTGAATAATTAATAGAAACTATAAAATATATTTGAACTTTTTAATGTGAAAACACACTCATTGCACCGTAGACTCGTTAAACACTAAATGTTTTTTGTTTTTATTCATTGTTTTTATTTAGATCTAGTCTTTTTGGGATAAAATTCAAGGTAAATTTAAGTTAAATAGTTAGAAAATGATAAAATTAAAATATAAATGACTGAAGTGACAAAAAAAAAAAAGACACTTTCAAAGTTTGCAAACAAAAATTTACTTTAACCCTTCATTTTTCTCAATAATACCTTTATAGTTCCTTAAGATTTCTAAAATTTAACTTTAATATAAAATCTTATTTTTTTTTTATTTTTCAATCCCTAATTAGATATAAGAAAGAGAATGGTTGGCTGAATTCTGGTAATAAAAAAAAATTATTTTGGTTAATATTAATTCTGGCTACGAAAACCAATCTAGTCCCTATAAGTTCTATTTGACGAGAGACCTACAAAAACCAATCTAGTGTCTGTAAGTTTTATTTGACAAGGGAAGTTCATCCTAAATGTTATTTCACCTTAAAATCATGTTTTTCAAGCAAAATTTGTGAATTGACACATGTTCATGACTTTTTAACTTTTTTTTTATTATTATTATTTTGTTTAATGTATTTTCCACTCGAGATAAGGATAAGGAAAAAGGTTAGAAGGTTAACTTGAATTAATTCGAGATGATCGAAAATAAATTCTTTATTTTTTAAAAAAATTAAAACCACATCATTTTTAATTTTTTTAATAAAAAGCCCAAAAGTTTTGTACTAAGTTTTGTCGGGCTTTTTCTTGAGATAACTATGTTGCATATCAAATTGGGTTTTTTAAGTGAGTCATGGTGAGTAAATTTCTCATTTTGAATGCATGGCCGGGGTATAGTTAAATAAAAAACAAAATTGAAAATAAAACATTATTAATTTTGATGGGAGTGCATGATCTGGATAATGGATGTGCTAGGTTTGGTCAAGGTTAATTCAATTTTTTTTATTTTTTATTTTAATTCAATACTTTTACTTTCAATTTAGTCATTTGATGTTAAGTTAGTTGAGAATTGAGTATTCATAATTTATTTTTGTTTGATATTTGTAGATTTATCGCGATCTTAAATAAACACTTAAATATTTAGTTGATTCTTAATTTTACGAGTATTTATGTTTCTTACTAAACCAGATTGAGTCCGTGACTCAGGTCACAAGTTTAATTGGTTAGGAATCAAGTTTTATAATTTGTTTCAGTTATATATATAATTTTTAATTTATTTAATTAGATATTTATATAAACTTTTAAATTTACTATTATAATTTTTTTTATTTCAATAAAATATGTATGAATTGTTATTATATTTATTTAATTTTTTTATTAAAATATTTTATTAACTTGGCCAGGTCTTCGCTTGAAAGTTGGTTTGGTGACACAAAAATACAATTCCACATATCCTTCAAGCATGTACTTGAAAAATTAGCGTTGGATGTTACTAATTAGCACACCGTAAATGGAAGAGGGTGATGTCAACAAGGGTAATGGCTATACAATCAGTTGTGGAATCGAATGAGAGGTGGTGACTTTTATTGAACATGAGATATTCAATCAGCTGTTGACAATTAGAAAATCCTGGAACATTTTAACATTACGAAACCACCTTGTCCGAAGTAATTTATAAATCATGAGGAAAAAATATAATGGTTAAGCCGTGTTTATTTGCTAAAAAATAGTGATTTTTATAAAAATAAATTTATAAAAAATGAATTATTTTTCTGTATATAATAATAAATTAAAAATATTTCTCAATACTTGATTATATTATATTAAATGAGTTAAAAAATAATTTTTAAATTTTTATTTTATTTTTTAAATTTATTAGAAAAATAAAGACCAAAGTTGATGGATAAAAAAGATAAAAGATAATGAAATTTAAAAAATTAATTTAAAAAATTATTGTAAATAAAATAAATAGCAATAAAAAAATAAGGACTAAATTTAATAAATAAAATTTTTAATTAAAAAAATATAAGAGAGAAACAAATAACAATCAAAAAAACGATAATCAAAATTAATATAAAAATTAAATTCTAAGGGATGAAATTTAAAAAAAAATTAAAACAAAATATATAGCAATTAAAAAATTGAAGATTAAATTTGATATAATCAACAAATAACAAGATATTTTTAAATTTTTCTTAATTTTTAGAAAATATTTTCAGCCTATAATAAAAAAAACGTTTTTATGAAAAACAAGATAAAAACACTTTATTGAAAAATAAGTAAAAATTTTATTTAACTAGAAAATATTTTTAATTGATAATTTTTTAAAAAAATAAAAAAATATAAGAAAGTTTAAAAAAAAATTAATTTTCAAGAAACAGCCAATGTTGAGATGGATAGTAAAAAGAAAGAGTGAAAATACTGTATCAACAATCTTTTAATTATATATGTATATTTTCAAAACTTTATAATCATGCTTTCCGTATTTCTTAATACATTTAAATCTTGTTTATTTATTAAAATGTAGTATTTTATTGGAAAATGAATTTTAGAAAAATAAATTATAAAAAAATAAATTATTTTTTGATATTTGATAGTGTAATGAAAATAAATTAGAAAATATTTTTCATTATTTGGTTATGTTATAGAAAATGAGTTGGAAAAAAACATATTAATGTTTTATTTTTCTTAAATGTATTAAAATAATGAGGAACAAATCTTACAAATTAAAAAGTTGAATGAGAATGAAATTAAAAACAAATATAATTTCATAAATTATCTTAAATAAAATAAATAATAATCAAAATAATAGAGATCAAATCTTAAAAAAAAAGATAAAGAAATTAAAATAATAATATTAACATTTCATAAATTATTTCAAATAAAATAAGTAACTATCAAAAGAATGAGAATCAAATTTGATAAATAACAAATTTTAATAAAAAAACAAAAAAAAAAATAATAATTATACTTATGAAGACCAAAGTTAATATAAAAATTAAATTTTAAAAGATGGAATTGAATAATAAATATTTAAAATAATATATATATATAGTAATAAAAAAATTTAAGAACCAAATTTGATATAATCAACAAATAATATGATATTTTTAAATTTTTCACAACTTTCAGAAAGTACTTTCTGTTCAAATTTTTCAGAAAAATATTTTTTTAAAAAACCAAACTAATTTTTTTTTACTAGAAATTTTTTTCTATTAATTAATTATTTTAATAATAAATAAATATAAAAAAATTAAAATTATTTCCAAAAATTATTTTTCAAAAAATGAACATTTGCCAAGTTATAAATGATTTTGCCCCATATGAAATTGGGTCCCGGATCCGCCCTTAACGCTGTCAATACCGAACTTCTCCCAGACCGAAAACACCTATGAAGATGCAATTATGCCCCTGAAAACGAATGTCTGAGCTTTTAAAATCACAGGCGTTGAATCCGCTAGTTGCCCTTGACTTCCCATTCACAATTTTTGGTAATGCCAGAATACCCCCCCACCAAATCCATCGGACCACTGAAATATTTCGTAGAAATGTCATATCTCTACTGTTATTGGAAAGTCTATTTCCACGCTCGCCTATAGACAAGAATATAAATCCATGTTTATCGGAGTAGCTCAGCTTATGAGGAGAGACTAAAAGCCACATCGGCAGGAGGAGACAGACAAGGATAATCACTCCGTTGTTACCGCGTTCAGACTTTAAATATCTATTATATAATTACAACAAAAATCTAGTGATGATATGGAAATTTAGATTCTAGACATTATTACTATGCAATGATGTCGCAAAATCCTAAAGCTTCAAATAAGGTTTTATGTTTGAACACTGAGTTAATTACTTCATTCTTGCTACTAGATGGTGTCGAATTCTTGAATACCGTACATATAATAAAAATAATAAAATAAAATTATTTAAAAATCAATAAAATTTTATTAGATAAATTTAAAATTATTTAAAAATTTATTACATGAAAATATAATATTCTTCAACTTTTAATAATTTTTTAAACACGAAATTATCTTAAATAACAAGTCATCCAATTATTTAATTTTTAATAATAATTCATACAAACCATCAATAAAAAATATCTTAAATTCATATTTAGAAGATATAGATTGCTATACTTGAAGTGCTTGCCTTTTATTTTATAACTTCCATAGTTTTTTTTATTTAACAGACAATTTAACAAAAATAAAATGTATAACTTGTTATTTATAAAAGAAATTGAAAAACCCTTTAAATTAGTAAAATATCAATTGGCCCCTTTGAACAATATTCATATATTAATTTAGTATAATCTTAGAAATTAACTCAATTAAGTCCTCACTGGATTTTTTTAGATCTAGAAATATAATCCTTATATTAATTATATTTTAATTCTTAAATTCTAAAATATATTTTAATCAAGTTGTACTTCATTAAATTATCTTAGTTTAATTTCTAACTCATGGTTCTTAATGTGTGTGACCCATTAGATTCTTAATATACTAGCTTAAATATAAGTTATAATTCTAGTTAATAAGAATTAAATAAATTAATTTATTATTAATTCAATAATTAATTAATTTATATTTAAAGATTAAATGTATCGTCTAAGAATGTGTTATGACCCCCCAAATATTAAAAAAAAAAATCATTAATGATTTGACTTAACTTTTCAGTGACTTGTTTCTCAGTGTAATTAATATCGTTTCATCAATAATATTTTGATGTAACATTTAAGCATGAAGTATGTCTGTTATGTTAAATTATGTTTGTTCTTTATACAATAATCATTGATATTTGAATAAAATTTGAAACTCTTTTCAAATATCATTCTATATTGGCCAATGATTTTTCAATCAATATTATTTGAGAACAGATGATTTTTTTTTTAATTTACACAAGGGAATGAATCATCTCTTAATCACTCAAGAACCTTTATATAGTTCATAATATATCTAATGACTACCCTTTCATTTCCTTGATTAAGATAATATGTAACATGATCAAAACATAATATTTTTTTTTAATATAAGATAATCGGGTAATCTCAAGTCTAAAAATCAATTACATAATTGTCACGTGAGTTTTTTCACAAATATATTTGATTTCTCCATATGAAGTTCTCATGTCTTATAACAAATAGCTACATATTACTTATAGGTATTCCTTATGTCTCAACTTATGAGAACAATTGTATCCTTTCATGCAAAAGAGAGCATAATATGTACCAGTTTAATAGAGTATCAACAATGAATATTTTAGAAATAATACTTTGATAAAATAGAAATCTCATAATTATAATAAATGTATAATTTTCTTTGCAAAACAATTTTTTCCCATAAAATTTATCTTTACTTTAGATTCATTAATTTAATATTATATAAAAATTAAAGATAAATTAAGCATTTAATAATAATAAAAAATATTTACATGAATATAATAATATTACCTGTAATCAACAGGGTGGCTATAAAGCATATTAAACTAATAAATCCACCTTACATAATAAAAATAGCTCAATTGTAAGACTTTAAGTACATGAAAAAAATTCATTTTAATAGATATTAGGACTTCTAAATACTTCAGTCAATATTAAAAAAAAATTATTCTATTCAAGAGAGGTCAATATTAAAAAAAATTATTCTATTCAAGAGAGGTACTATATAAAATATGATAAATCCTTTGAGAAATGGGTGAGATATGTGCCAAAATATGCTTCGAATTTAGTAGCACTTACTGGACCTATTTGCACTAAGCTTAGATTATAGTTTGACAATATATTTTTTCAATTTAATTTTTTAATAAAAAGCAAATGTGAAAAAATTTGATAAGTCGTATTAATCATTGTAACAATGCTATATCATAAATATATCCATTTTGCTTTATTAAAAAAGTGAAATAATTCATTTCAAAGCTGATATATTTTTCCACGTTTATTTCAATGTATGAAAGTTTTGTTTTCCCTTCTTATTTTTCATCTTTTATATCTATGGAAAAAGAATTATTTTAGTAATATTGTTTTGCTTTGGTTTTTGTGTTTTTATATAGATTTAGTGCTTATTGTTACTGTGAAAGTTTATATTTTTAAATTGTTTTTATATAAAAAAATACGAAATTTATGTTTTTTATATGTTATTTGATATATTAATATTAATTTTTTTTAAAAAATATATTTTTAATTAAAAAACACCATAATTTATAAAACACACTATAAATAACATAATTAAAAAAACGTATATTTGAAGCGTTGTCACTTGGTGGAGAGGAGCAACTTTCCAAAAACAGAAAACGAGATGAGAGACAACAGCAAGGTAAGACCTGGCATCGGGCGTGCAATTTCAACACGGAGAGGTCATACGACAGCTGAGCAGCCACGCTGTCATTTCATTTGATGGGTGGGTGCCGGCGGGCAATTCCTTACTTGTTGTTCAAACTCACATGTTCACACAGGAGGAGGGATTGTTAATTGTTGCTGTCCATTTAACAGCAAGTTTTACTTTGACATGTTCAACCAATAAGTTGTGACTGAATGAAGAAATGTAGATGTGATATTATGACGTGTATGCTATGATTAGAGATCAACGACGTCAATCTTCTTATCCGACGGACCAAATGAAACGCGTATTCTACAATGAATGTGTTTCTTCGCATTGCTATTCTCATCTATTTGTTTTTTTTTTTAATGAGAGATTTGGACCGTCTAAACCTGCGGCCTTCCATTACAATAAAATAAAATAAAATTTTAGACTCGTTTATATCCTATTAGTCACGTAGATACAACTTGGTGATATTAACTAAAACATTATTTTCTAAGTATTAATGTGGATCATAAAGAATAGTCAAATCTTAATTAAAAAAAATTAGATAATCAAAGAAGAAAAACATTTAAAAAAATCATGAAATAAAAGTTTATTATACTTTTCAAATAAATAAGTTACCAAAACAGAAATAGAGTTTTTAAGTAATTCTAACAAGTCAATTTCAAATTAAAAAACAACTTAAATAACAAGTGAAAAAATATGTTTTGATATTAATTTTATTTTTTAAGAATAATAATTTTTAAAAAATATTGAAACAATGATATATCGAATTGATCTAAATTTTATAACTTAACAATAATTGAGCATTAACCAAACATTGACATATTTATTTAAAACTATAATAATTTTATAAAAAATTTAAAATAAATTATAAAAATTAATTAAAAATCAAATAAATATTTAATAATAAAATTAAACTATCAATTACAAATCAAAATTAAAAATAAAAAAAATAACTTCTTCATCACTCGTATAAACAACGAGGAAGTTGAGGTTTCCTTACTTTTTTTAGCAGAGGAGCTAATATTATTGTTAAATATAAAATAAAGAAGAATTCACAATTTTATTTTTTTCTTTCTTGTTTTTAAATGGATTCATATTAGAAATTGAATATAATTTAATAAATTATGCATATGATAGATAATTTTTCTCTTTATAATTTAAATAAATTAGAGATTAACCTATTTGATTTATAATTTTAAAAAAAGAAATTTAATATTAAAACTAACTTTTTCAAAATACTCATTTAGCCATTTTTTTTAATTTTTTTTTGAAAAAATAAGATGAAAGTAATGAGATAAATATAGAAAACAAAAATAATTGAATTTTATATCTTTCAAACATATAAACTTAACTTATTTATCAACTGACTTTAAATCAAATACTAAAATTAAATTCAATTACAATAAATAATTAGTTTTAAATAACATATAAATAAAAATTATAACTATTTTAGTTTAACAATCAAACTCATAATTTTTTTTATATCGAATTATATTCTATTTTTTAGTCCATGTAATTAGATTAAATTCCAAGATTAAAAGTGTATTTAAAATTGGTGTAGATATTGTTTTTTATCGTATTTTTTATTTAAAAATATATTAAAATAATATATTTTTTAAAATTATTTTTAAAATTAGAATATTAAAATGATGAAAAAATATAAAAAAATTAACTTAAAACTAAAAGAAATAAAAAACACGATTTGTCCACTATCCTAGCTTGCTGCCAAAACCTTCTAAATTTTAAGGTCTTTGGAAGGGATTGAATGTGATTATAAATTTTAAGGTTTTATTTTTTTATTTTAAATAAATATTTTTAGATGCTTTTGAATTATCTTTGATATAAAAAAAGAATTTATTTATTTTTAATATTTTTTTAATTTATTTTTTTAAAAACTACCACTCTTAATAAAATACCATTTTAATGTTTCACACGCATCCCACTTGTTTATCTAATCCACCTGCTTGTTCCTCAAATGAATCCCCTTTTCTCTCTCTCTTGTCTTAAAATTAAAAATAAAAAAGATCATCATTTTTACGTCCCCATTTTGTCCAAACAAATTCCTCTCTCCTTCCAAACCCCAACAGACATACTAGCAGCAAAAAGATATAGGGGCTGCAGGACTTCCCACACGTCAGCCGGCGATCCACAAAACCCACTCCCCTCCTTACACGCTCCTTTTCTGTTTTTGGTTCTCTGCCCTCCGTGTCAAGAACCTTCTTCCTTTCTTTTTATTACATACCTAGATTCATAAAAAAAAAAGTAAAAAAAACCACCCCTACTACGTCACACAGTCACAGCTGTGTAATAAGGGGAAAAAAAATATTTAGTCTCAGTCATGCCCTATTTGTGCTTGTAGTTTTGTTCACGACTCAGTCTTTCTATCAACACCCACACCTCTGTATACGAATTTTTCTTTCTTGCTTTTTGTATGTGAGAAAGAGAAATACACAGCATGAACGGCTACAGGTGGTGGCTTTGAAGCATTCCTTTTTTGCTTTTAAAGATTGGTTCAAATTATTATTACTTGCCGTTTAGCATTTCCGAAGCTTTCAAAGAATCTGACAAAGGGATCTGTCCATCTAATACCCCTCTCAATTTATATATACACGCATAGATACAAAGAGAAGGCAAAACCTTTATTAAGACAAGTACTAGTCCTAACTACTAGGTGATCTGCAGCGCTTTTCTTGGTTTTAAGATTTTCTGATGGCGTGATTAGTTGATGCTGCTCGAAAGGTAAAAATGTTATACGGTGAAAAGGATCCTGGGGTTGTGTTGTTTTGCTACTACACTTCTGGGTTCAGTTTGCTTGATTTTGTTTTTCGTTTCGGCTTAAATTGAGTAGGCTGTGAACATGCTTGTGCTAATTATGAGGCTTTTATTGGATCTTAGGTGTTTAGCCTTAAATTTTGGATTTTAGTAACCGTTAAGCCTTTATGCTTTATTTTATTGGTAATCAAACGAGCTCTTAATTAGATTTTTTGGATGATATGTAATTATCCCGGCACCTTTGTCTTTTTATGTTAAGTGCTTTTGACTTGATTTGAATCCTTTTGAAATTGAAAGGTTCTCTTTTCTTTGGTCTGTTGTTTAAATGTTGCGAGCAAGGTGAATTCAAGATTATGAGTGCTAGAATTTAATGATCTGTTGTGCCGTGCATTGTTTCTTGGCACCTAAGCAGACATCTGAATTATATGTTGGAATTTTGATTATGATAGCGATATGTTAGAAACCGGTTGATATTATGAAGAATATGCTGATGGTGCACAGTACTATAATTGCAGGATTTGAAGAGACGTGTCCCTTACAGTGTTGAATTATGGCCTCAAGATCATTCAAAGGCACTCGATCAAACCTATCAATTAGCTCGGATGCTGCCGAATCTCACAAACCTCCTCTGCCTCAGACCGTGACGTTTGGCCGGAGGACTTCCTCTGGTCGCTATATCAGCTACTCAAGGGATGATCTTGATAGTGAACTTGGGAGTAGTGATTTCATGAACTATACGGTGCACTTACCACCGACCCCTGACAACCAACCTATGGATCCATCTATCTCACAAAAGGTTGAAGAACAATATGTCTCAAATTCACTCTTTACAGGCGGTTTTAATAGTGTTACTCGTGCTCATCTCATGGACAAGGTGATTGAATCTGAAGCCAACCATCCCCAAATGGCTGGTGCTAAGGGATCCTCTTGTGCGATTCCAGGGTGTGATGCCAAGGTGATGAGTGATGAGCGTGGTGTTGATATACTCCCTTGTGAGTGTGATTTCAAAATATGCCGGGATTGCTTTATTGATGCAGTGAAGATTGGAGGTGGAATTTGCCCTGGTTGCAAGGAGCCCTATAAAAACACCGAATTAGATGAAGTGGCTGTGGACAGTGGAAGGCCTCTTCCACTTCCTCCACCAGGCACAGTCTCCAAAATGGAGAGGAGGTTGTCATTGATGAAGTCAACCAAATCAGCGCTGATGAGAAGCCAGACTGGGGACTTTGATCACAATAGGTGGCTCTTTGAAACAAGGGGAACTTATGGTTATGGCAATGCTATCTGGCCAAGTGATGGGGGTTTCGGCAATGGGAATGATGAGGAAGTTGGTGGGCCCAAAGAATTGATGAACAAGCCATGGAGGCCGCTTACTCGAAAATTAAAGATACCAGCTGCTGTTATCAGTCCATATCGGTACAATCTTCATGTCTAGCATGGTTCTGTTTTCTCTTACTATTCATAGTATACTGATATTCTTTTCCAAATGTTTAAATTGCTATATCTTCCCCTATTTCATTAATCTGGTGCATTGGTATTGGTAGATGGGAAGATAATCACGCTCGGATTGCACATGCACTGGCAATTGTTGTATCTTACCATCGTTTTTGGTTATTTCTTTGTTGTATCATCTATCACTTTGTCATTGGCTTGATACTGAGCCATGAGAAACATGCAACTCTCTCTCTCTGCTGCCAACAACTTCCCATAGAAATGCAAAACTTTGATACCCATCTGGTCCATGACTCCACAGTCTCTGTTATATATCCACATGTTTATTCATTCAATGATGGTTGGATAAAATCCTAGGCTCATCAATGCCCTTCCATGTTGGGGGGTTAAAAGGTGTTGCTACATCATAGAAATCTCCAACAATTTAATGTGTACCCTTTATTCCCCTTCTTAGTCGATCTGCCTTGTTAGTTCTTTCCTTTTTAATCTGATATCTATGTCTGCCAAACTAGTAGCTCACAACTCTCCCTGTAAATATCAAGAATCAAATTTGAGCTCTAGAACTCATTCGAAAGATTTTGTAGAATAGCTGTATCTTTTGAGTGAATTTCCAGGGTCACTAAAAAAGTTCTGAACTGATTGCATTTGTCACCTTTTATTAGAGAATTAATTCTGAAATCATCTTCATTATTTGTGTTGTTTCATCAATGATTATTGTGCAATTCTTATGAGGTGCCAGCCACTAACAAATACAGACAAGAAAGTTATAAATATTTTAGGACTTGAATCCTAAATGTATTTGTTGAAATCATGCTAACCTTTTACTATGGAATTTGATGTGCTAATTGAAGAATAGATTTAGGCTCGATGCTGGCAAAGCCAAGATGCTCTAGTTAAGTCATGGCTTACCAACTCTATGACTCCTAATCTTGTGTCACACTTTGTTTATTGTGGAACAGCGAAGGATGCATGGGATGCTGTTTAGAGGAGAGGAGTTATCTTGAAGAATTGGACTCTTCTTAACTGTGCTCATTTAAAATGCTTACATTATTCTGAGAAATAATTTCATTTCCATGAGAGATCCATCCAATTAGAGGAGAGGAGTTATCTTGAAGAATTGGACTCTTCTTAACTGTGCTCATTTAAAATGCTTACATTATTCTGAGAAATAATTTCATTTCCATGAGAGATCCATCCAATTCTCTCTTTTAAAGACCCTGTTCTTTTGTTAACTCTCTAGAGAACTTTTTTTCAGGCCAGCTGCAACTTTTAATTTGACACTTGACTTGAAAACTATGCCTTCCTGTTTCTCTTCTATTGTAATTACCTTCCATGTTGTTTACTAACATTTTTACCTACGGTTTGATTCTACACTATGACAGTTACGCTGATTAATGCCTTGTGCCTCTTGCTGCATCTCTTCTTTTAGGCTTCTCATTTTTGTTCGGATTGTTATTCTCGCACTATTCTTGGAATGGAGGATCAGACATCCAAACAATGACGCAATCTGGCTGTGGGGGATGTCAGTGGTTTGTGAGATCTGGTTTGCTTTTTCTTGGCTTTTGGATCAACTTCCAAAGCTATGCCCTATCAATCGTGCTACAGATCTGAATGTATTGAAAGATAAATTTGAAACACCCAGTCCTAGCAACCCCACTGGTAAATCTGATCTCCCTGGCGTAGATGTTTTTGTCTCTACTGCAGATCCAGAAAAAGAACCGCCACTTGTCACTGCAAACACCATCTTATCAATTCTAGCAGCTGATTACCCGGTTGAAAAGCTTTCTTGTTATGTTTCCGATGATGGAGGTGCACTTTTAACATTTGAGGCCATGGCCGAAGCAGCGAGTTTTGCAAATGTATGGGTTCCTTTCTGCCGTAAACATGATATTGAGCCCAGGAATCCAGAATCCTACTTCAGTTTGAAGAGGGATCCTTACAAGAACAAAGTGAAGCAAGATTTTGTCAAGGATCGTCGAAGAGTAAAGCGTGAATATGATGAGTTCAAGGTTCGAATAAATAGCTTGCCTGATTCTATTCGTCGCCGTTCTGATGCCTATCATGCACGGGAGGAAATCAAGGCCATGAAGCTTCAGAAACAGCACAACGATGACGAACCTGTGGAGAGTGTAAAGATTCCAAAAGCTACATGGATGGCAGATGGTACCCATTGGCCAGGGACTTGGCTGAATCCTGCTCCTGAGCACTCTAGGGGTGACCATGCTGGTATAATACAGGTATTAGTTTGGATACAAACTGTTTTTGTCATTGTTCAAGCCATGTATTTTTAAACCATGTGCGGGTGCGGGTTTGGAAATTGTAACAGACGTTCTTATTGTTATTGCTGATTGAACACATCAATTCAATTTTATGTAAAACTAGTTGGGATGGGCTACAATGATTCACTTTCTTCATCTTTTCTAAAAGCTGCTGTGACATTCAGCCTTTCTATATAAGGCTGATTATTTAATTTACTGGATGCAGGTGATGTTGAAACCTCCCAGCGATGAGCCACTACTTGGAACTTCTGATGAAACTAAGATAATGGACTTTACTGATGTTGATATACGTCTCCCATTGCTTGTTTATGTTTCTCGTGAGAAGCGTCCAGGCTATGATCACAACAAGAAGGCAGGGGCCATGAATGCACTTGTTCGAGCCTCAGCCATTATGTCTAATGGTCCTTTCATTCTTAATCTTGATTGTGATCACTATATTTACAATTCCCAGGCAATGAGGGAAGGGATGTGTTTCATGATGGATCGAGGAGGTGATCGCCTCTGTTATGTTCAGTTCCCTCAGAGGTTTGAGGGCATAGACCCTTCTGATCGATATGCTAATCACAACACTGTTTTTTTTGATGTGAACATGCGTGCCCTTGATGGTCTAATGGGTCCAGTCTATGTTGGAACTGGTTGCCTCTTTAGAAGGATTGCTCTTTATGGCTTTGACCCACCACGGGTAAAAGAAGATCACCCAGATTGCTGTAGCTGCTGCTTTGCCCGGCGCAAGAAACATTCCTCAGCTGCAAACACCCCAGAAGAGAACAGGGCTCTAAGAATGGGTGATTATGATGATGAAGAGATGAACCTCTCCCTGCTCCCTAAGAAGTTTGGCAACTCAACATTCCTCATTGACTCAATCCCAGTGACAGAGTTTCAAGGTCGTCCTCTTGCAGATCACCCAGCTGTTAAGAATGGACGCCCGCCTGGTGCTCTCACTATTCCTCGTGAGCTTCTTGATGCATCAACTGTTGCAGAGGCAATCAGTGTCATATCTTGCTGGTATGAAGACAAGACTGAGTGGGGAAATCGAGTTGGGTGGATTTATGGATCTGTTACTGAAGATGTTGTCACTGGGTATAGGATGCACAACAGGGGATGGAAATCAGTTTATTGTGTTACCAAGCGTGATGCCTTCCGTGGCACTGCTCCAATTAACCTCACAGATAGGCTTCATCAAGTTCTCAGGTGGGCTACTGGTTCTGTTGAAATTTTCTTTTCCCGCAACAATGCCCTCTTAGCCAGCCGTAGAATGAAATTTCTTCAGAGGATAGCATATCTGAATGTTGGCATCTATCCCTTCACTTCGATCTTCCTGATTGTGTACTGCTTCCTCCCTGCACTTTCCCTATTCTCTGGCCAGTTCATTGTTCAGACCCTTAATGTCACTTTTCTTGCTTATCTCCTAGTGATCACATTGACTCTATGTTTACTTGCTGTGCTTGAAATCAAATGGTCTGGCATCGACCTAGAGGAGTGGTGGAGAAATGAGCAGTTTTGGTTGATTGGAGGAACCAGTGCCCACCTTGCTGCTGTGCTTCAGGGATTGTTGAAAGTCATTGCAGGGATTGAAATTTCTTTCACCTTGACTTCAAAATCAGGTGGTGATGATGTTGATGATGAGTTTGCTGATCTCTATGTTGTCAAATGGACATCGCTGATGATACCTCCTATTACAATCATGATGGTCAACTTAATTGCAATAGCAGTTGGATTTAGCCGAACAATTTACAGTGTTATACCTCAGTGGAGTAGATTACTGGGTGGGGTTTTCTTCAGTTTCTGGGTCCTGGCTCATCTCTACCCTTTTGCTAAAGGTCTTATGGGAAGAAGAGGAAGGACACCGACCATTGTTTTTGTGTGGTCAGGACTTATTGCAATCACCATCTCTCTCCTCTGGGTGGCAATCAATCCCCCGTCTGGCACCACTCAAATTGGTGGCTCATTCCAGTTTCCCTGATAGGTCTTTTTCTTTCTTTTTTGTTTAATTTATTCAATTGCGTTCCTTTACTAAATTCTTTTTTCAAAACATCTTTCTGCTGGAGTACAGGCTAGATATTTTCTTAAACACATTTTGTGTAGTGGCTGTTTACTTTCACAAAAAAATGGAGACAAGGACTGAGAAGATGGGTAACTGGTTTTCTTGGTACTGTTGTTGACAATGCATTACATGAAATACTAAAACCAGAGACCCATCTTTAAGTAGATGAGTAGGATTGTGATCGTCTTCTTTTGTTACTCAGAAAAGCGTATCAATTTCAAGGGAAATTGCCCTGTTTATTCCAGCGCTATGGCGGGGCCCTGTGCTGATGCTGTTATATCGCGCGCTATCGGACTGCTTGACCTTATCGAACTGCGTATATTTGAAATTGATTCTCCTTTTAATTACAAGTTAAACAATATCCGCAAGTGATTTTCATCTTGCATGGTCAACAATATTATAACAAGCTGATGACATAACAAGGAAGATGCATCGTTGTGAAGCCATTTGTTGACATAATTGATAAAACCCCCTTTATTCTTACAAGACACAACACAAATTCCTAGTGAAAATACATTGGGATTGCTTCACTAAGTCTTGCACACTATAAGAAAAGCCAATCTTTTAAGAGTTGTTAGCTAAGGCGGTGGGGCATGGGAAGTGAAGCTTTAGGCGTATCGATGATAGATAGGCTACGTCGGTACTACAAAATGAAGCTTGTGAGAGCGGAGCAGTGGCAGTGGTTCCCTAATCTCTTAATGAAATGTTAGTGACATTATTGCCGAAGTTGTTTTTAAAAGAGTGGAGATATTATAGGTAAAGGGAGGCAGAAGATCAAGGATATTGGGAGAGATGTCACGGGAATGGAAGGTTAGGAAAGTCTGATAGTGATGGAGTGATCATCCATCACAATTATTGTTAATGATGGATATATTGAGTTGTTGAATATCATATACACATCATAAATAATAAATAAAATTATTTGAAAGTTTTTAAGATGTTGTTAACGATCTAGATTTATTTAAAGATTTATTATCTGAATATTCTTTGGTTTTGAATAATATTTTAATGGTTGAGTTGTCGTAAACCACAAGTTATTTAATTATTCAGTATATAATGATAATTTACACAAACTATTAGTGAGAAATCTTTTAAATTTTTATTAGTAGAAAGGGATTGTTATGCCTAAATGTTAAATTAATATGCCCAGTAGCCAATCAGTTGATTATATGTAACATTATTAGAGAATATTTGTGTAAATATATATTTATTATTAATAAAGGCTTAAATTATCTTTATTATTCATATAATATTAGATTAATGAATCTGATATTTGATTTATAAATTTAGAGTAAAAATAAAGTTCATGAGATAAAAATATTATACAAATAAAATTATAAAGTTATTATAATTATGAAATTTCTATTGTATCAAAGCGTTGTTCCTAAAATATTCATAGTTGATGTTTTCTTAAATACCAAACATTATTAGAGCCGTAGAGTCTAGTACATATTATGTTATTTATTTTATAAAAGGAAACAACTGTTCTTATAAGCAGAGATATAAGAAATACCTAAAACTAATATATAAGTGCTTGTCATAAGATATATATACTAAATTGACCTGTATAAGAATTTCATAAGGGGAGTTCACCAATGTCTATGAAAAGATTCACATGACAATTGTGTGAGTGATCTTTAGACTTGAGATCACTAAGTGATTTTATACAGAGAATGTTATATTTTGATTTTGTTATATGTTATCTTAAGTGAACTATATGAAGATATTTAAGTGAAGATTCATCACCTTAGGTAAATTAAAAAAAATATTTTTATCTATTCTTAAATAATATTAACTGAGAAATCCTTAATTAAGGTGGAATGAAATTTGAAGAGGGTTTCAAATATTATTTAAATAATCAATGACTATTATATAAAGAGCAAACATGATTTAACATGACCGACATAATCCATGCTTTAATGTTAAATCAAAACATTATTGATGAAAGCATATTACTTACACTGAAAAACTGGTCACCAAAAGATTTAGTTAAACCACCAATTACTTTTCTAATATTTGAAGGATCGTGACATGTTGCTAGGTGATGCATCTCATTTTCAATTATAAATAAATCAATTTTTGAATTGATAATAAATTAAATTGTTTAATTTATTTAATTAGAATTATAATTTATATTTGAGCCAATATATTAGAAACCTAATGGGTCACACACATTAAGAACAATTAGTTAAAAATTAAACTAGGATCATTTAATTAAGTATAACTTGATTAAAATATATTTTAGAAATTAAAGACTAGAATATATTTAGTATGTGGATTATATTTCTAGAGCTAGAAAAATTATATAAGGACTTCATTGAGTTAATTTCTAAAATTATCTAAAATTAATATATGAATATTATTCAGGGATAAATTGATATCTTGCTAATTTATAGTGTTTTTTAGATTTCTTTATAAATAGTAAGCTATGCTTCTTATTTTAAAAAAACTATTGTCTGTTAGACATAAAATTATGCAAGTCATATAATAGAGAACTAACATTTTAGACATAATAATTTTTCTTTTCTAAAAAGAGATTTAAGAGATTTTTTACTAGTATTTTATGTGGATTCTGTTAGAGCTAGATAATTGAACAGTTTGCGGTTTGCGACAACTTTACTTTTAAGAAATAATTCAAAGCTGAAAAAAATCGAATCTCCTTAAACAATTTTAAATCTATCTAATGAAATCTCAGGGACTCCTAAACAGTTGTATTTTATTATTTATAGTGTATAATAATATTTGGAAACTCAATATCAACTTCATTGATATGCTTTGATCACCATAAAATTTAAACATTTCAATATCCCACATTTCAATATCCCATGTTATTCTAATTATATAGAGAGTATTTTTTAACGAAGTTTTAACAAAAAAAAGAAAAGAAAAGAAAAGAGTTGTATTTATCTTATTTTTAACTGGTTCTCAAATGTATCCGCTAATTATATCTAAAAACCAATTTTCCAATACTATTTACCAGTGAGCACTCGCTGACCTTTATTTATTTATTTTATGCCCACACTCTCTCTTTTTTAATGTCAAAGCACTACGTTTTTTCTTGGGCTAAATATGCTGACTTTCTTTCTTTTTCCTTTTTAATTTTTAATGAGTGATGAGTTGCTTTTCTCTTCCTATATGTAACGAAATCTACGAGCAAATTAAAAATAACTGTAATTAACCTTACTGCAACACGTAAATCTTCCCTTAAAAAGAATTGCTGAAGCTGAACATGCAGGCAACGTGAAGTGATGAGTTGTTGAAACAGCACATATGCATGTTCAAACCTAACATCACCATGTTTAATTACATCTCTAAACATCATTAATTACATAATTTCTTCATTGAACAGACCCAAAGACAGATCTCTCTTCACCTTCTTTCACCCAAAAGCAACTTCCATGGAAGCTTTCAC